>OZ053306.1:9969241-11169241 GCA_964056655.1 Arabis hirsuta
GCTACGGAGGAGGACACAATGGAGGAGGAGGAGGAGCCACGGAGGAGGAGGGGGTTACGGAGGAGGAGGTGGCCACGGGGGCTACGGAGGTGGCCGTGGCGGACACGGAGCAGAATCTGTTAAGACTCAGCTTGGTCACTAAAACTAAATAATATATATTTAACCATCATGCATGATTACACTATGTATGACAATAAGTAAACCATGGTGTGTTCGTAATGAAGTAAGTCATTTAAGAAAATGATCTATGGGAATAAAGTTTCATAACCCAAAAATCTCAGATCGCGCTCTGAATGTAATGTCTTTGTGTTCGACTTGTAATCTGCGGTCTTGGCATAATAAAATAATTTGTAGTTTCTCTTTGGTTTTGTGTAACAGTGGGATTTCATTATATGTCCGTACGTACTCTTGGGTCGAAGAAAAAAAATAGATATAAACAGGCTGGCCAAGAAAGTTTTGTTTTTCAAGTAAAGACTACAAAAAAAATAGAGACTCTGCCTCGGTTTTTCATACACAGCAATTAAAAAGTTCGCTAAATAAACCACAAAATATCACTTATGATATTTGATGCGCCAAAAGCTATTAGAATTTACTGTCCGTTTGCTGTTGTTGCAGATTTTGATACGATTCAGAGAGGGCACAAAGAAGTTGAGAGATTTTTTGTATATTTCCTCAGAAGACCTACTTTCCAAAAAAAATGAGAATGTATGTGCTACTCAAGGAAATAAAAGTTAATGGCACAATACAGAATTTACGAGATTGATATCCTAAAAGATTTACAATGAGGTGTAGAGAGTTTCACCGCTCCTTGTCTCACAATATGGCATTGCGGCCAATCACAACTACAACTCGCCATTTCACATTGGTGGACATGCCTTCTTTTCAACACCGGAGAACAAATCATTTGGACATGCCTACTTTTTAAGCTGGAATCACGATGTTAAAATTTTTGGATGCATAAATCATTATTGCCATCTACGAACTCTTCAATTCCCCAAGTTCCTTAAAGGAACCGAACGCCACCCTTCTTACGCTGTCATCAAAGATTTCCAATGCCTTGCGGATCGTAGATTCTTTTTTAAAATTATTTTGGTAAAGCGGATCCTAGATTTGTAGCTAAACTTGTGCTCAAAATAGTTTACAAATTAGAGAACTTCCTCTTGGCATCAAAGCCCGAAGCATGTCTTACCTAAGTCGTTACTAATGGAGCTCTCGATACGATAACGCGATGATTTTAGTCTTTGAATACCCAAGGATCAAAGTTTCTTGTTTCATTGAGAGCTCTCTAGCTCTGCCGTAACAAAGATGTAAAGAAAAAGAATTATCTTTATTAAATAAAATATATGCCAGTGATCCACAAACTTATTAGAGTTTAGCTTTACTAATTAATACTGCACTTGTAATTAAAATCCAAACACCAAAACGAATGAATCTCTTAGTTTCATAATTGTTTACGAAAAGGAAAATAATAAATAAAAATAAAGTAAACTAAAACCTAAAGCGCATAAGAACACCATTGTCTCTAATAATGATACTCTCCATTAAAATATTAATAAAAAGAAGAGACTGAAGGATAAAGAGTGAAACGTTTTGGTAGTGTGAGACGGTTTTACTAGTGTTCATACACTTGTCAACAACCCATTAGATCAATTTTTAAAAACAATTAAAATATTTTTTTTTAAAGAAATTCTTATGAGTTTTGACGATAATGGTACTCTAAGGTCATTCTATGTAGAAATAGATTCGTCCCCAAATCTTTGACTTCATCTTGTGTAACACAAACAAGATGTGTAACATTGAAGACATATGGACAACGTATGTCGAGTGGAGGCTCAAAGTTTTGATTGGCCCTGAACCATATGGAAACAATGGCCTTCCCGTCTCCGAATGGAGAAAGCAGATCAAGCAGAGCGGATCAAGCGGATCAAGTGGATCAAGTACGGAAAATGCAGATCTAGCAGATCAAGCTGGAGAAGTGCAGATCTAACAAGTAATGCAGTTCATAATATATGTTTGAATAATGAAAACAGATAAATAGTAGTACAAAATATATATTAAAATAATAAAAAATTGGAATAAAAATCTTAACTAAGAAATTATTAAACAATATACATACTTTAAAAAAATTACATTAAGTCCAAATATTGTTTAGTTTTTCATATTTTTAACACAACTTTTTCAAATGTTAAAATTTTACATTTGTTTTTTAATTATGATAGCTATATTATTAGATTTAGGTTAATTGGTTAGATTTTTTATTATAGTTTTTTAGTTACTCAACCCAATTTCCCTATTATTTATTGTAGTGTTAAAATTTAATTTCTTTTTAATTATGATCACTAGCTTATTTAATATTCTTACTAGAATAATAGTTACTTTATAACAACAAAATATAATCAATTTTCTAAATAATTCCTTAAATAAAACGAATTACGTTATTAAAATATAATTTATAAATGTATAAACTACAACGGTTGTTAAAAATATATCTTTCAAAACATCATACATAAACTAAAATAAAATACAACGTATGAATAAAGAAGAATCTTTTTATAGAGTATTTCGATTTGCCCATAACATATTTGCAATATTATTCCTAATTGTTGTCATAAGATCTCCTTCTCCTATACTTGAAGTGTTCATGCCACCTAAATCATTCTCAGGATTTGTGTTGGTAACCTCGGCTTGTCTCATTATTTCCGCAAAATCTTCATCTGAAAAACTTGAAATTCTAATGAAATTATGTAATCCCATTGTAGCCATTACCACTCTCTTTTGCACGTGAAGAAATTATATCTAGAAAATTCACAAAGAATCCTCCATTTCTTCTTCCAAACTCCAAATGTCCTCTCAATAACAGAGCGTAAAGATGCATGCCATTGATTAAACAATTCTTGCTTATTTCTAGGAGGAGGGCCACTTGAGAACTGTGACAGGTGATATCGAACAACCCCGTTGCGTGAAGATCGATATGGGGCAAGAAAACCTTGTCTGTTAGGGTAACCAGAATCAACTACATAATACTTATCCAGAGGAGGCAAAGGAAATTCAGAATCACTCTCTTGCGCTATCGTGAGAACTGCTGTGTCGTGACAAGATCCTGGTGCACCATTCCAAACATATGTGAACAACATATTCAAATCACATATTGCCATGATATTGAACGATGTTCTATCATGTCGACTCCAATACATTCCTTGTAATTCAGGATTAACTTTAACGCATACATTAACCCCATCCATGGCTCCAACAAACCCACTAAAATATGGCCAATACTTCCCGTCTTGCTGCAGCCACTCGGGAATATGAAGTAGATCTTCTGTCGTTGGGGTGTTGATATAATCACAAGCAAGTAACTTAACCGCTTTAAGCACTTCAAAGAATTTCCTCTTCACTGTTTCTTGATTTCGTCCAAATCGTAATCCAACATCCCTTTGCACTTCATTGTGTCCACATATCCGTAGAAACATAGCCACGCTCTCCTCAATGCTTACACACGATGTTGGTAGTAGCCCATAACTTGTTTCTAGTTTATCACACAATGCTCTAAAACAATTAAGTGACATCCGTAATAACTGAAGACAAGCAGCATGATCTTCTTGTAGTCGACGCCAAATATTCCTCCATCCCAAACCACCATCAGTCTGGACAGGTCCTCTTTGAAAATACCGATTGTAGTAACTCAATGCTGGTTGGATTATTAACTCTTCAAATTGGTCATTTTCCAAATTCCATAACTCAATTCTCTCCTCGTAACTTAGAAATTGTACTCCTTGAGCTCGTAACTGGCAAATACGAAAAACCTAAAATTTGATCACCAAAAGATAAAAATTCAATTAGAACAATAAAAAAAGCAAATTGCATTACTTAATAATACATAAAGTGCAAAGTACATTAGGAAAAATAAAAGGCAAATCAAGTCACAATCACTAATAAAGCGTACACATTACTAAACTAATCATCATCGCCTGATTCGCTTTCCTGAGTTTCATTTAAATTCGGTCCTTGTTAGGTTCCCCAAATATTGAATAAGCCCCCTGCTCTACGTGTCCGTGGTATTGGATCTGTTGAAGTATAATTTGTGAATCCAAATTATAGTGATACTCCCCTACGAACGTTTGCTGAAGTAGTAATAGGTGCTTCATCTATGACTCTTGGTTGAACATTTGTTCTAGTTTCTGTTTGAGTTCCCAATGCAAATCCATGTTGAATATTTTTCGGAGGGGTCCATTTTGAAGCATTTGGTGAGGACCCCCACTGTGGAATATTAGATGATGAACCCCATTGTGGAGAGATTTGTGATGAGTTCCATGGTTGCGGATTTAGTGGTGAACTCCAGGTTGGACCACTTGATGATGCACCCCATTGCTGACCATATGGAGGTGTACCCCATAGTGACGTATTTAGTTGTGTTCCCCATTGTAAAGTACTTGGTGGTGTGCCCCATTGTGGAGCATTTGATGGTGAACCCCATCGTGGAACATTTGATGGTGAACCCCATCGTGGAGCATTTGATGGTGAACCCCATTGTTGAACATTTGATGGTGAATCCCATTGTTGAACATTTGGTGGTGTACCCCATTGTTGAAAAGTAGGACCCCATTGACCACAAGAAGTTTGACCCCAGGAATTTCTACCACCGGAAGATGGACTACCAGAAGGAAAACCAGTTGAACTTGGACTCCCAAAATGTTGCCCCGAGCTTAAGCGCTTTTCAACACGTTCATCATCGCGTGTATACCCAGTTAAAGCTTGTAAGAATTGTATTTTATCATCAAAAGATTTTTCAGCTTTATCAATGAAATACTTACGCCAAAATCCATCTTCTTTCAAAGCTTGAATGTATGACCAATAAAATTTGGTATCATTTGGAAGCTCCATCGCTTCAAAAATCTTCACAGTCTTGTCAAAATCGTCGTAATCATCTTGGTCAAATGGATTTGGGCGTAGTTGTTGTAAACTTTGGCGCTGAAATTCTGTAAACCCAGTTATTGTGTATGTTAGCGTTGTTTTAAAAAATTCTTTTATTTGACTTCTACGTGAACCACTCACGGTAGAGGAACGTGAGTTTCCCGTACCTCTTTGTGTAGTACTTCCCCGTCTTCCTCTACCTCGTGGTTGAACTCTAGAATCAGGAATTTGGATCGGATCAACCGTTGATGAAGTATGGCGCATATGTGCATTGGTAAACTCATTTGAAGGACTTCTCTCATCATCAATGCTAACGCGATAGACCTCTTCGTTTTCTTGTGTTTCTGGAACTTGATTATCTGTAGCATATGGTTCTGAGTAGAAATGACCTTCATCGTGGGATGAACCCTCGTTAACCATCTCTTCTCTTCGTTGGTTCACAGAGTATTAAGCTTGTGATTGAACGTTGTATAATTTGAAACAACGTTGCATCACATCCCAATGATCTGGCGGCTTTCGTTTAAATGATTTTATAATTTTACATACCTGTATGAAACATTTTAAAGTTTTTAATTAACAATTTTTTTGTATACATAAAATTTACTTTATTTATTGCGGTAAAAAAGATCATGCGTACTTACTTCACGATCTTTCCACCATGATTCAGATGCAGATATCACAGATGTAATAGGATCAAGCACGATCCCGGTAGACTTCAGCATAATACTATACTTCTTGTATTTTCTTTTCAATTGATCAAGTTTTTCTTTGAAGAATTTGTAGCTGATATTAAGATTGAACTCCTCATTGAACTTTTCAACTATAAACTCTTTGGCAAATGGTGAAGGATCTTTTATACGGTAATTATTCATTGCAATTCCTTGGTCGTACAAGTCAAGAAACATTCTTTCTCGACTTGGAGTCCATTTAAAGTTGTCTTCCGTCTACAAATTTTTTGAATATTTGAGAAAATATATTTCATTTTGGTTTTAAGTAAAATAATTAAAAAAAGTATACAATTTTACCCGTGCTGATGTTTCTGTAGGAAAACTTGTATTTGCTTCATTGGATGAATTTATGTTTTGTCGACGATTAGACGTCATCTCTACAAATTTGAAAATAATATTAGTTTTATAACATACAAATTCTAAGTATGTATATAAAAAATAATAAAATCTTATACTAAATCTAATACATTTCTGTATTATTAAAAATAAATCAATTTAACTCATAGTAATTACAAGTAAATATAAATTGCAACATAACATGTATAATATTGTTATACTACTTAAACATGCCTTTTTGTAAAAAATATTATCTTATAAATTATATATTGGATTGTTATTTGTAAAAATATAACTATCTTGAACTAAAAAGTAATATATTTGTTTCTACACTACTTAAAATATTCTCTATGTTTCAAATTATAAGTTGTATATTTATACATGATTTGTCAATTCAACAAATATAAGTAATTATTTAAAAATATAAAATTTATAAATATGCTAATTGAATATACTAATCTTTTAAAATAAAACAATCTCATGCCACTAACCATTTACTAAAAGTTAGGCAATGCAAAATACGTAAATTACTTACGAGCAAACAAAATAAAATTTGTGTTTTTTTTGTCAAACTCAGAACAAGAAGGGAAACAAAAAAGTTAAAGATCATACCTTTAGAGAAGAGGTTTTTGTATTCAACTGAAAATTTCTCAAATGCTCGACTATGCCAAAAAAAAAAGAAGTGCTCTCGACTCTAAGCAAATTTGGTTTGAAGTATGTATGAAAAAAACTGTCATTTTATAAGCAAATTTTTGTGACAATTTAAAAAAAAATAAAATAAAGGCAAATCTGCAAACACAAGTGGGCCGATTACTCTCCAAGTCAAGTGGATGAAAATCTGCAAGTGGGATAATGTTATCTTCATAATTTGTCCCGCAAGTGGTTCGTGAAATTTTTTTATTTATTTATGACTGTTGATTTGACAATTCTGTGAATGATAACAAATAATATTGTTCCCATACTCTGCTAATTATCTGCTTTTGTCCCATGCTCTCACTCACAGCATTTGTTTTTGAAAAAAGGGACAACTTTCTATTATGTTTTTCTATGTTTCTGGCCCTTCCGTTTAAATAATATTAAAATAATTACAATTATATCTCTTACATATTAAATGATATTTTAAATTTTGCTTATATATCAACTTCACATTCAATCTTAGCAAACAAACTGTAGCATGGCAATCTCTATAATATTAAAAGAGAAGTACATTTAGAAGAATGTCCAAAATTGATTTAATTATTATTCAAATTGCCATTGTCTTATAATTACAGTAGAAACTCTATAAATTAATAATGTTGAGACTATGATATTTTATTAATTTACAGAGTTATTAATTTATAAAAAAAAAGAAAAGTTTCCATAATCTTCTAAATTTTATTTTAATTGATTTTTTAATTTTAAACTAATTTTCTTTTAAATTAGTTTGATTTTTTTGTTTGTGTTTATTACATCTACTAATGATTGAGTTATAAAGAGATTCAAGTATTAAAAAAAAAAAGACAAACAACACTAAAATCATATATTAATATATTTTAGATGTGTATATATAAAATTTTATGTATCAAATATGAAGTTATGGTTTTATTGGGACCATATATTTACATAGAAGTTTAATAATATTTATTATCTTATCGAATTGTGCTATATTTTACATTGGCCCGACTCGGCACCGATAAAATTTATTAATTTATAGAGTTTATTAATTTATCGAGTATTAATTTATGGAGTTTCTACTGTAAATTGAATCAATTGACAAGGGTAATTTTGGACAGATGCGATGGAAATTTCAATAATATTGAGCTCAATTTCGGATAATTTCTTAACATGATCCGATTGAAAACACGCGGATCATATTGACCCGGTTCGCGACCCGACTGATTCATTAATGGCATTTTCGTAATTTTATGAAAATTTTCTTAAATACAAAACAAAACATGAGGTATAATTTCTTTTGACCCTACACGTCACACGTCATTGAATTAATCATAATTTTCTTATATGTTATCAAAATAATGCACAATCAATTTCTTTCCCTAACAAAGCTACGCAAGATATATAATCAAATTTATAATTGTAACGCCCGTGAACCAAAATGTGTATTTTTGGCTGTACGTCGAGCGACGCAGATGAGTTGCGTCGAGCGACGAAGGGGTTTTTGCGTCGAGCGTCGCAGGGGAGTTGCGTCGAGCGACGCAAATCTGTAATCAGACCGGGAAGTCGGGTTTGATCGCACGGTTTGCGTGATGGTTTAAGGAAACCTTTGATATAAAAGGCAAAAACAGTGTTCTGGCCGTTAAGAAATCAGAAGAGAAATTGTTGAGAGAAGAGTTAAGTGTTTGTGTGGGAGAGACAGCTTTTGTTCGGATCTTTGAGAGGGCAAACGGCTGGGCTGCTCGAGGCGGATTGGAGCGATTTTTGGTGGGTAAGTTCTCCAATCTCTGCTCGTGTCATAGGCGAAAACGGTTCGTCTTTTGGTTGATTATTCGCCGAGTTATGGCTGTTTGAACTCGATGGGTCTGTGCAGATTGTTATCTGCGATAAGTCGGGTTCCGAGGGGATTTCCGATCGAACCAGAGGGAGTCTGGAGGCGATACATATACCGAGGTGTTGCTGTGTGTGTCTAGTTTCTAGAACAGCCGCCTGTTTTGGAATTGGACCAGTGGTTCGTCGTGTACGAGGGTTTTAGTGAACGTCGGTCATTCGGTTCATTTCGATTCTTCGAGTTGAGTGCGTGATCGTGGGTTGTGTGGGCATAGGGATAGATGGAATGCGTTTGATTGTGGTTTTCATGTGTCTTTGACTGGGATCGTGCAGGTGACTCGATAAATCACGACGGATTCGAGCCATGAGAGGATAGGCTCGTTTCTGTGGATGTCGCGTCGACTGACGCCAGGGTGGTGCGTCGCTCGACACAGACGCTTCGCGTCGACCGACGCCAGGGTGGCGCGTCGCTCGACGCAGACGCTTCGCATCGACCGACGCCTAGAGGTTGCGTCGCTCGACGCAGAGTTCCTGTATGGGTTCTTGATTGGTTGTTCTTATTGCTTGCTTGTGTGCTCATCTTGGTATTTATCTTTCGTATGTCTATACTTAAATAACCTGTAGACGGGATGACCGCTTCGCTGAGTATTTGTGATAATACTCACGCAACTCTTTGTGCCATGTGTTGCAGGTAAAGAGAAAATGTGATCGTGGAATCGGGCAAGGAAGAGGAGATGATCTAGTGTCTCGGTTGAGTGAATTATGTTGTTAGAATTGCTAGGATGTTAGTGATTATGGAATTGAGATTGAACTGGTCTAGATATTGAATTGTGTGATGGTTTCGATATTGGTTATTGGATAATTATCTGATTTAAGTCGAATTGATTTCTGCTAGTTAATACGTTGCTGGTAATTGTTGAGAATTAGTATTTATGGGAATACTAATTCGATGTTAAAAAAAAAAAACGGGTCGGGTTGTACCAATTTGGTATCAGAACCCTTACGGTTCTAGGGCGGGGGAACGTAGTATGTTTGATTGATTGACTTTGAGTGATTAGTTAGTGATTGTTGTTTTGGGTTTGGAGTCCTGGATCATCTTCTCCGAGCCTTCAATATGATTCGACGGTAGGTGTCTTTTTTTTTATGACTTTCTGTTTCTAATGCTTAGTCTGCTGTGATCAGTCAGTGGGAGATGGCTAGAAGAGTGAGAGGCAGAGGTCGTGGTGCCCGTGGGGCTAGAGGGCGTGGTCGTGGCCGTGGTCGGGGACCGGCGGTTAATCTTGTTGAGTCGAGTGGGACTCAGGAGGCCACGCAGGAGGAGGTTACAGAGTCGCAGTTGCCTCCAGAGCCAGTGGGTGGTACTGAGTTGGCCAGTGTGGCGCAGGGCCCAGGTGGGGGTCTTGGCGGGGGCGATGCTCAGGGTCGGTTGGACCGTTTGGAGGCTATGATGCGACAGGTTCTTGAGCGGTTGCCAGGTGGGGCACCGGCTCAGGGACATGCTCCGGGGGTACAGCCAAAGGCGGCTGGTGTTGAACCGGCAGCGGAGGGAGTTCAGCCCGCAGTGGCTGGGGGGCAGCCAGGTGTGGCGGCTGCAGAGGAGGCTCCATCCTACCTGAGGATTTTGGAGCAGATGTACAGGATTACCACTGGGTACTTCTCGGGCGGTGCTAAGCCTGAGGAGGCTGCTGCATGGAGGAGCCGTCTGGAGCGTAATTTCCAGGCGCTGAGGTGTCCCGATGGTTACAGAGTGGACCTTGCGGTTCACTACTTAGAGGGTGATGCACATCTGTGGTGGAGAGGTGTGACGAGCAGGAGGCCTCAGGCAGGGATGTCCTGGGCGGATTTCTTGGCTGAGTTCGACGCCATGTATTTTCCGCAGGAGGCGGTAGACCGGATGCAGGCGCAGTTTTTAGCGCTGACTCAGGGAGTGAGTTCGGTTCGGGAGTATGACGAGCAGTTTGGTTGGCTGTTGGTGTATGCTGGTAGAGAGTTTGGGAGTGAGGAGTCCCAGATCAGGAGGTTCATGCAGGGACTTCGACCGGTGCTGAAGACGCTGTGCAGGGCTCGTAAGTACGCCACGAGGGCGGAGTTGGTTGAGACTGCGGTAGCTATTGAGGTTGATATGGGGGCAGAGCTGGCTGCGGTGGTTAGTCCACCGGTGCAGCAGCAGCAGAGGAGACCGCAGCAGCAGCAGGCGGGTGTGAGCCGGGGCGGTAAGCCGGCTTAGGGACAGAAGTGGAAGTGGGAGAGCTCTTTGGGTTCCGGTCAAAGGGCCCAGAGTGGTCAGGGTGGTACGGGGTGCTATGGTTGTGGGAGCAAGGAGCACCGGGTGGCAGCTTGTCCGAAGAGGAGAGAGATTCGGACTACACAGGCATGTTTCCATTGCGGAGAGGCGGGGCACATTAGGGTGAGGTGTCCCAAGTTGCAGATGGCAGTGGTAGTGGTGCAACCGGTGCCGGGGGCGGCAGTTGATGTGCAGCCGTTGAGGCAGCTTGCTGCGCCGCGTGTGTTCACTTCGGCAGAGACTGGGGGTCCTAGCGCCAGGCCGATCACAGGTACATTTAACCTTAACTTGGTGTATTTATAACATTATGAATTGCTTGTTTTGGAGTCTTGTATCTGTGATAATACTTTAGGCTCTGTGACACATGAACTGTATAGGGACCTTAGTAGTAGGCGGGCGTGATACCCATGTCTTGTTTGATTATGGAGCTTCGAATAGTTTCATTACACCGGAGTGCGCGGAGTGCAGTGGGATCCAGAGCGATTCCGGGGAGCAGCCGGGAGTGGTCAAAGTGGCTGGGGGAAAGATTTTGGCTACTTTCGGGCGGGCTTGTGGGGTCGATGTTCTGGTGGCAGGAGAGGTCATGCCGGCAGATTTGGTTATCAGTCCGGTGGAGTTGTACGATGTCATTTTGGGATGCATTGGCTGAATCGTTACAAGGTTCATTTGGATTGTCATCGAGGTCGAGTGGTGTTTGTGGATCAGAAATCAGAAGAGAAATTGTTGAGAGAAGAGTTAAGTGTTTGTGTGGGAGAGACAGCTTTTGTTCGGATCTTTGAGAGGGCAAATGGCTAAGCTGCTCGAGGCGGATTGTAGCGATTTTTGGTGGGTAAGTTCTCCAATCTCTGCTCGTGTCATAGGCGAAAACGGTTCGTCTTTTGGTTGATTATTCGCCGAGTTATGGCTGTTTGAACTCGGTGGGTCTGTGCAGATTGTTATCTGCGATCAGTCGGGTTCAGAGGGGATTTCCGATCGAACCAGAGGGTTTCTAGAGGCGATCCGCATACCGACGTGTTGCTGTGGGTGTCTAGTTTTTAGAACAGTCGCCTGTTTTGGAATTGGACCAGTGGTTCGTCGTGTACGAGGGTTTTAGTGAATGTCGGTCATTCGGTTCATTTCGATTCTTCGAGGTGAGTGCGTGATCGTGGGTTGTGTGGGCATAGGGATAGATGGAATGCGTTTGATTGTGGTTTTCGTGTGTCTTTGACTGGGATCGTGCAGGTGACTCGATAAATCGTGACGGATTCGAGCCATGAGAGGATAGGCTCGTTTCTGTGGATGTCGCGTCGACCGACGCCAGGGTGGTGCGTCGCCCGACGCAGAGTTCCTGTATGGATTCTTGATTGGTTGTTCTTATTGCTTGCTTGTGTGTTCATCTTGGTATTTATCTTTCGTATGTCTATACTTAAATAACCTGTAGACGGGATGACCGCTTCGCTGAGTATTTGTGATAATACTCACGCAACTCTTTGTGCCATGTATTGCAGGTAAAGAGAAAATGTGATCGTGGAATCGGGCAAGGAAGAGGAAATGATCTAGTGTCTCGGTTGAGTGAATTATGTTGTTAGAATTGTTAGGATGTTAGTGATTCTGGAATTGAGATTGAACTGGTCTAGATATTGAATTGTGTGATGGTTTCGATATTGGTTATTGGATAATTGTCTGATTTAAGTCGAATTGATTTCTGCTAGTTAATACGTTGCTGGTAATTGTTGAGAATTAGTATTTATGGGAATACTAATTCGATGTTAAAAAGAAAAACGGGTCGGGTTGTTCCAATAATTGCTTAATCCTACGATCATAGACATTTAACACAAATATCAATATAAAGATATCAACTAAAAATGGCAATCATAATTTTCTATTAACTTTGGAATGTCATAAATAAAATTTTCGAATCTTAGGAAATATAAAAATATCAGATATTTCGGGTTTAAATTTGGTATATTCTTAGTTTTTAGGGATATACCCTTTATTGTTGGTATATTTTTATAATCACCAAGATTTACAAAAATCTTTATAAACTAATTTAATCAATTTTAATGGATGATAAAATTATTTTCTAATTAATGATTTAAAAAGTCAGCTCAAATTTTGATTTGTAGCAAAACCCTAAATCTATGAGAAGTATATATGTGAAATGAATGAGATACCAATGCACAGTCTCGTTGTTTTGCTGGTTTTTTATTCATTATGTTTTGTGCTTTTCTTTGTATGCATAATACTCTATTGATGATCAATTTTGACTTTTGGTTTTTGTTTTTTTCAAAGCAGGTTTTTGGTTTACGTGATGCGTGCGGTTTGGTTCTTGAACAAGGTATATTTGCTAATCGACGTATTCCATTTCCTATATTTCCTCTATTTTTTGTCTAGCAAGTATTTTTGTTTGTCACGCCGTCATCAACTGCAACATCTGCCTCTTCAAGACATGATAACAAATTCTCTGAAAATAGCAAATGCAAAATCATTTAAATGTCTCTCTCATTTCAATGTGGTAAAGTTTTAATTTTTTCTCATCTTAATTGTTCTTCTTTCTTTTTAATATTTTTGTGGTTTTAACAAAAACCGTAATAAACTATAGTTGCCAAGGAGATTATTGTTTTTATACGATTCATGACAAAGTTTTTTCAATTTTCAAAAATAATTTATACCATGAAAATAAATTAGTTCATAATGCAGATTTAATTTTTTATTTTCGTATAATATATTTGTATAGAATATTCGTTTCTTTAGAGTTTCTCTGTTCAAACATCCTCTTAAATATATAAAGAATGTAATTTGTTTACCGAATCCATTTTGTTTTTGTTTGGCAGAATCATGGAGCAAAAAGAGTTTGTCACTAAACAAATTAATAATGTTTTTATTGTTTGAAACTCGATATACCAAAAATTCTTAAAATCTTTATTTGGTTTTTTCAGTTTTAAGAGATGATGAAGATTGTTGAGCTAAATCACCATCAACTTTTCTTCACTCATCATCACCATATTTGGTATCTATATTCAGCTCTTTGACACCAATTTAAAATGTCGTTAAGTTATAATTATACATGTGATGATATATAGTTAGACGATTAAACTATAATAAGATATTTGAATCTTTATTAGAAAACATTTTTATTGGTTTTTTCCAAATTTCAAATTCTTATTATAGTACGTTCATAGAAAATTGTTTGGTATATTTTAAATCCTCATATTACGTATATCTTAAACCAAACCCAAATTTTGAAATTTGAAAAGTCTTCTCATATTACGTACTTTCCAAAAAAATTCAAAATTTAATCAATTTGACGCTTTAATGTTTCATATATATAGTTAGCCGAAAGGTAACAAATCCCAAAGTTTGGAAAGTAGTTAAATGACAATCTTTGATAACATTAATTTTCGGAAATTAGTTAATATTTTTAGAAAAATTAAAAAGATTTGGAAAGTAGTTAATGACAATGTTTCATAATATTTTTATAACGCACGATCTTGACGTTCAATTACTTTTGATTTTAAAAATGACATGTCATTGTATTACTTTTGATTTTAAAAATATTCTTATAACGTTACTTATAAAAAAAAACTTATTATATAAAACTTCCAAAACCTCAAACTGAAACAAGAGAAAAGGGCAATAACATAGATTAGTTTAATTTCCATTGATTATAATAAAAAAAAACAAGGGAAAACGAAAAATAAAAACAAGGGAAAGCAAGTGCTAAAAAAAGGAACAAGTATTATGTTCGCTCAAAAAAGTCATTAATTAAAAAAAAAAAAGGAAAATGAAAAAGTTATTAAAGGAAAGTCAAAAAATTTATTAACATTTAAACAATAAATTTCGTTTACATTAAACGAAAATAGAAAAATAACAAAAAACAAGTGACTAAAGACAAAAGAACAAGTATTATGTTTGTTTAAAAAAAGTCATGCGCAATGAAAAAAAGGAAGGAAAACTATCATATTTTACGTTCCCACGAAACCTTTTATAAAAAAAAAGAAAAAGACAAACTCTGAGGGTGATTGGTGTTTACGCTGTAGAGACTTTTGGAGTTTTGACAGTTTCCACAATTTTTTTTATCCAATCACACTTTTGCTCTAATTTTCTATTTGAAAGTCTCAAAAGTGACTTTTATTTTTTTCTTCTTTCTTCCCTACTTTTATGTAAAGCCTCAGGAAAGTGACTTTTAAAATAAAAATCTTTAAAACTTGGTTTATTTTCTTTCCCAAGATAATTGAAATATTTATATAATTTTATAAACAATTAATTAGAACAAAATTTTAATCAATTAATTATTAACTTTTTTTCTCTTTTTTTTTAAGATCCATTTAATTGACATAATAACTAATTATTTTTAATTTCAATTTTTTTTACTCATTTATATCATCACCGAGTATAAATTTGATCTTTATGTCATCACTAAATACAAATTTGACATAATTTACATTTTTAATATAAAATTATAGTATTTAATTTAATGGTAACAGTTTGTACAGTTTTTATTACCAATCAAATTTTTGGCTGTAGGCTTTTAAAAAAAAAATACTGTAAAAACTTTTACTTTAAAATATATAACTGTGACTTTTAAAAAAACAAAGTCCGATTTTATAGGCTTTAAAAAAATATGTCGAACAAAGAGCAAAAAATGAAGAAAATGGCTGTGTGAATTTTTAGGAGGAATTTTAGGGCTTTCAAAACTTTTAAATCAATAAAGTCTGATTGGATAAATTTTGACTTTAAAAACTTTTAAAAAAATTTTAAGTCCTCATAGTTTTAAAAGTTTGTGTGCCAATCACCCCAGTCTTTACATCAATTTTCTCTACAGCCAAAAGTTTACAGCAACAGTCTACAGTCACAGTCCTTACCATTCAGCCCCTCTATGTAATAATATCGATACCTTTCATAATTTTTTTTGTGCCCAATTCTCATAATCTCTTCATCTTCATCGAATTTAGAGAGAAAAAGCCATGAATTCAAAAGTTCCACAAAGTTATTTTATCAATATAGAGTTATATAATATCACAAAGAAAATGGAAATTTTCGATCTATGACGCCATTGATATTCTTTAAGTGTAAAATTATATAAGTTAAAAAATAATAACATTATATCTACTATTAAGTTAATACTATACAAAGTTTGGCGAGTATAAATCTCTATGAGAAATAAAACGATGAAATTAATAAATTACAATTATCAATCATGTACTTTTGTGATGGTTCACAATATTATTTATAGCTTTTATGAGGTTACTAACATAAAATTTACTCTTTTCTGATTTAAGCGTATAGTATTTTAGTTGTTTTTATTTTCTATCACATAATCATAAATATTCATAATGTGTGAAAATATTTTTTTCTGTTATTAGGAATATGGTTTAAATTTTGATAATATATATTTTTTGATTTACATGATATGTATTAGCTAATGAGAATTATGATATAAATTGACTTCTACTAGTATTTATTTAACAGGTTATTTTAAAATTTAAATATTTATTTTATTTGTAGTATTTACCCGCGTATTAACCCGGGTCCTATTCTAGTATTTTATAAATATTATTGCACTATCAATTTCTTTCTTTAACAATGTTACGCATAATATATCATCAAAATTGTTATTGATTAATCATATGATCAATTATAGACACTTAATATAATACCAATTAAAAATGGCAAAGATATTTCTATAACTTTTATATCCCTTAAATATAATTTCCGAGATTAAATGTTCTATAACAATATTATATATTCCGGAATTTTTTAGCTAATTTTGGTATAATCTTAGTTTTAAAAGATATATCATATATTGTTGGTATATTTTTATCATCACAAATTCTTTCAATTTTTAAAAATAATTGCTGCCATGAAAATTGATGTTTGTCCTTTTTCCAGTTATAAGATTTTAACCTAGGATTTCACTAATCAGATGTAGAATAGTGAGGTTCGTAAGGGACCAGCAATACGCTCTAATTCTATGGATTTCAATCTCAGATAAGCAATGCAAGTTGGGGTTTTAATGTCACAAAAATAATTCGAACAAATCACAAGTAAAAATCGGTTGTAAACAATAATAAAAAGGCGTTAGGTCAGGGATAATTCTCAGGGATTCGATTATCAAGAACCAAGCAATTATTCAAGTATGCGACTACGACCAAGTCTAGAACTCAACCATAAATATAAGGAGATCCACTTTCGTGGTATCTACAACTTTCACAATCAATCTAACACCCTAACTGTCGTTGAGGTTACAAGGATTATCAAGCTTTAGCGATTAGGGTTGATAAGTTCACGAGATGCCCTAACTTCAACTTTCGTTGGCTACGGATCAAATCGCCCACCTAAGTCAATTCCAGCAATTTACAAACTTTTGATAAGTAAATTCAACCTAAGATCAAAGGCTAGGTGATCAATCTAACCTAGGCAATATGATCGACAATAGGTGGAGACTATCGAATGATTATATAAAAACCTATCTATGCTTAGTTCATGAATCAAATCCCATCGAAAACCCCCTAACCTAACAAGTGGATTACTCGCTCATGGTCAAACAAGTAACAGCAGCAAGAGATGAAAGAAACTTCATTAAATCAAAAGCAAAAGAGTTTAGGGTTTAGAAAACTTCGATAAGAACGTGAAGGATAAACTCTAAAAATAATGGTTTGAATCTCTCTCTCTCTCTCTCTCGTCGTGACCTTGCTGCTGTGTGTGGCTGTCTTGTGATGGCGTGATCCTCCCCAAAAATCAGCAATGAAAACCTATTTAAAGGCCCATTACGGCTGGCCCAAAAATAGGCTTGCAGAATTAGGGTTTTGCAAAAGGCCCATTAATGATTCTGCTGGGAGCAGGTGCTCCCTTTCTCGTACTAGGTGCTCCCTCCTTCGCACCAGGTGCTCCCTCCGGATCGATCGATCACAGGATTTACGTCGGTCAATCTCAAATTCAGATCGATCGATCCGACTCTGATATCGATCGATCTGCTCCATTCTGGGTGTCAGGTGCTCTCTTCTGGGCGTCAGGTGCTCTCTTTCTCCAGAATGTCCAAAAAGGGTCCAACTTCATTCTTTTCTAGCCAATTTCGATTGTAAGTTCCAGTTATTGCTTCCAGCCGCTTTTCGTACCTAGAACGACTCGATAGAGAGTGAAAGACTCGATAAAAGCCTACAAAACAAGGGTTAGAATGCGCCAAAAAAGCATTATATCAATTCCCCCAGACTTAGATCTTTGTTTGTCCTCAAACAAATTCAAGACCAAGTGAAGGAGAAGGGTTTGAAAACGCGGGAACTCTTTCATCCTCAGTGAACCGGGTTTAAAACTTTCAATCTGCAGACCACATAATCCAGATCACAAATAGCAAAGTTTTACCAAAACATCCTCAACCCATTTCTCAACCAAGTTCCATTTCCCAAACACAAACTCAACGCATTCAAAGTTGCGTGAGGGTCTCGCTAAAGACACCATTTAGGGTAGACGATGCTAAAGGGTTTAAGGCCATTTAGAGGTGGAGTTCGAAGTGTTTAGAGTGTTTAAGGGTTACCCGATGTTTCGTAGAGGATGCAGGATATCGCGCAAAATTGCAAGAGAGAACGGGTGCGTTGATATCCACATTCTCTAAACCACTCTTTCTTCTCCACATCTCTCCAACGTCTCAACATCTCATCATCCACTTTGGGTATATTCGCTGTGTAGAGAGACATTTCTAATATACCGATTTTACCACTCTTCATCATCTGTTGAGATTCAAAAGTAGCGCTTTCACTACTGTTGTTCCTTGTGAGGAGACAGGGTCGTGAGATCGCTCGTCCTCTACATCCGTTCTACGGGACTCGGACTACTGCTTTTGAGATCTGGATGATCACCTCTTGAGTACCGATTCACTGGAAATGCATTTCCTCATCGCGTATTCAAGAACTATCATGTCATCCCTATATATATATATATATATATATTTTTTTTTTTTTTTTTTTTTGATGAAGAGGGTTTGATCACAAGCGTATGTCTCTCAAACACGAAGAAAAATCAGAGTTACTGTACATACCCAAAAGCGTGAAATCATCTCCTGGAAATAAGAGCGGGTGCTCCTTCTGGGGAGCAGGTGCTCTCTGTTCTTCAGAAAGACTGATTTAGATGCAGTGTTGACCCAATTCTCTCCAACCCTTTTGCGCATATGCTGCACATGTGACAATGAAGTAACAAGAATGCAAGGGGTTTGAAAAGAGGTAAGGGTTAAGGAGGGTACTAACTAAAAAATGAGCTAGGTATTCAGGATCAACAAGAGTGATAAAAGGAGTAAGGAGTCCTGAATATGATTCGTTTCCCTAATCTAGTGCCAATAGCGAGATAAATTTTTGGTCAATATGGAACCTGGAAGATAGTGTATCGAAGTGTTCCAGCTGTTCTTTGTACTCATGCTCTGAAGAAATGGTCACTAGAGAGAAGGTTAAACACAAATAGTTCAAATATCATCATGAGATAAAATCCTAATTCCCTACAAAGTTTTGACTCAATAAAACAAACGAAAAATAGACTCAAACAGGACATAAGAAAATAAAAAAGGAAAATAAAAAGTCATTAGCAACAACTCCCCCCAGACTTACTTCACACCGTCTCGGTGGGAAAATAAGAAAAGAGAGAGCAGAAGAAAAAGAAAACATGATGAAAATGCAAGAAAGTAAAAATGTTCAGAGAAAATACGAGAGGGGGAGAAGGATAGCGATGACTAATCGCTGGCGGTAGCATCGGATTCCTTGTCGTCATCCGTGAGTGGCTTCTTCCTCTTGGATGATCGTGTGTTGGGGCGAGCAGACGAGGACGGTTGAGCAGCTGGTGGCTGGACCGGTGCGGTGGACGGCATTGTCTCCGCGGCTTGTGAGCCGGTGCATCCCTTCTGCAGCATGTGCAAAAGGCGGCGAAGGAGCCCGTTGTTCTTCTTAGTGGAAGCCACCATCCAACGGCGGTATTCAGCGTCATCCGGGTTGTCGGAGATATCATCAAGTGTCAGCTCGCTGTGGTAAGGCCGGCGGTAGTGAGCGCGAGATTGCTGCGTACGCTGTGTGTCAGCTGCCAAATCCTCTTCTTCCTCTTGGCTCAGCGGGTCCTCAGCAGCGGGAGCAGGAGCAGGTGCAGAAGTGGAGGTGCTCTTTCGGGCAGCAGAGGTGCTCTCTTTCTTCTTCGGGGTGCTCCTGGTTGGTGCTCCAGGAACTGGGCACAAATACTCTGTTCCAGGGGTGAACCCGATGTTGGCAGCAACCTCCAAATCGGTCAGTGATGGTTGAGGTAACCTGCAAAACAAAATACTACCCGCGCGTGACGTGAAACGGTAAGTGGTGGGTTCAGCTAAGATCTCATATGAGAGGAGGTAGGCCGTGTCCATAGACTCGTACTCCGTGCTGCGCGTATATCCGCTGACATCGATGTCCAGGTGAAGGAACAGGCGTGTCAGCAGGCTCCCTATCCGCTCTGTGTGGGCTTTGCCCTTGGCAACCTTGGTCCTCTTATCAGCTATACATGAGGCAAAAAGTGCTCCCATGTTGACGCTACCATCGAACTCGCAGGCCAAACCGGCTTCACCACTAATGGTGTCTCGCACAACATTGTAAAGCATGATCAATTCATCGGTTCGCACCTTGCTTGCATCATCTCGTGAGAAGAAAACAGTGCTGATGGCTTTGACACCGATTCGAAGAGCAGGGTTGCGAATGATGGACTGGGCTGCGGATCGGGAGAAGTAATCTCCACTTGCGATGAAATCCCAGAATTTGTGCGCAACCGGTAGGCGTGTGGGGAAAATCACCTTCTCCTCCGTGGAGTCAAAACCGTAAAGGTCACAGAGATCCCGGACAGTTACCTCATACCTCTTTCCTCCAGCAAAGAAAGAGAGAACTCCCTGTGAAGCCACTGGTCTACGTGGGTCCGAATAGGTCAGTTTGGCAGGTGCCAAACACTGCCTTACCAAATCTGGGTATAGATCATCGGGCTGTGTGAGCAGATCGGTTAGTTGGCAAGCCTCAAGTATACTGTTCACATCATAGAGCAGCCCTAGATCCTTTAGCGTTTGCCCACACAAGAAGCGAGTCGGCTCAATGGTGATGTCTAGCCAGTTATTGTAGTAATATGCGTCCGCCTGGTCCCATTCCACATCGGAATCGAGAGGAAGGGTTGAATTGCGCAAATCAAAACATTGGCATTCGTCACGTGGCCAATGGCTTGTTGCGAGTTGGGTGGAGGTGGAGACACCTTTTCCCTTGCGTGAGCGGGATGGGTTACCAAAGGACGTTGTCAGTTTGGACATCCTGCAATGACAGCAGCAAACACGAACCCAAGCAAGCATAAGTTCATTGTCCCAATATCCACACAAATACATATCCAAGCGGGTAACTACAATAGATGAAAATCAACAAAGACAACAGTCCGGACAGAAGAAGCATAAACCAATTGTCCCATAAGAGTAATCCTCATCCCCTTAATTCCGATTTCACACCACAAAAGTGGGTTTGGTTTCAAGTGAAAATTTCAGTCAAATTTGCACACCCCTATGTACTCGAAATCGGCCCTAAACAAGTTTAGAGTAACCCTAAGCAATCGCATTCAACCAATCAAGCCAAACAAACCCGGAATTTTACCCTTTGTCGCGAAAACGGCGGAGATAAAAAGTGGGTTTTCGAAGTGTTACCTTGCTGTTTTGGAGAAACGAGTAGTAGATTCGAAAAGGTAGCGAAAAATCGAGTGGGTTAGGGCCTAAAATTGCTCAGATTGGTTGAGAATCGAAGGAGTTGTGCTTTGGGCAAAAAGCTTTGAAACCGTTTCAATGGAGGAAAATAAAATAAGCGTAGGGGAGGAGGAAGAAGAGAGAGAGGCGCGAGAGATATAGGTTTTAAGGGTGACCCATTATGCCTATTTTTTTATATCCATTTGAAATTGGAAAAATCCCTTAATTAATATCTCTCGAGCCCACCTCATCATCCTTATTGGACTTACCTGGTGATAGACCCAGACCGAATTTTGAAAATTCGTTTTCCGTTTTAGGTCGGGGAGCAGGTGCTCCGCTCTGGGCTTCAGGTGCTCCCTCTGGGTTTCAGGTGCTCCCTCCGGGTTTCAGGTGCTCCCTCCATGTTGTGGTGAAATCCTCATCCGGATCGATCGATCTCGGGACTTACGTTGGTCGATCCAAAATTCAGATCGATCGATCCGACGTTGAGATCGATCGTTCTACTCCTCAAAGCGCGAAATCGATCGATCTGGGAACTGACGGCGGTCGATCGGAAATTCAAATCGATCGATCAGTGAAGAGATCGATCGATCTCCACCACTTCTCCCCTTTTTTTTTTTTTCTTTTTTTTTTGAAAACCTGAAAATTCAAAACTCAAACAAAAGTTAGTAATAAAAGAGATCGAATTGAAAAAGTTAGAAAACGTACCGGTGGGTTGCCTCCCACCAAGCGCTTGGTTAAAGTCGTTAGCTTGACTTGATTAGTCTTTTAGGCTTTGGGCGCGTCACCTAAGGTGATAACTCCACTTTCGGTCGGGGTTGCATCGGCTAAGTACGGTTTGCAGCGCTGTCCATTGACCACGAACTCTTTTCCTTTGGCGTCCAGCAACACCAGAGCTCCATATGATCGAACGTCTTTGACGAGGAAAGGGCCGGACCACCTAGATCGTAATTTTCCAGGAAAAAGTTTAAGGCGAGAGTTAAAGAGAAGTACCATGTCATTGGGTTGGAAGTTTCGGTTAAGAATTCTCATGTCGTGGTACATCTTGGTTCGTTCCTTGTACAATTTCGAACTCTCTTAGGCTAGGTGCCTAATCTCCTCTAACTCGTTAAGTTGCATGGATCGCCTTTCCAAGGCGGGTTTGATGTCGTAGTTCATTAACTTAACTGCCCACGCTGCCTTATACTCAAGCTCTACAGGAAGGTGGCACGACTTACCATACACCAAGTGAAAGGGCGTTGTCCCTAATGGCGTTTTGTAAGCGGTTCGGTAAGCCCAAATTGCGTCGTCCAACTTGGCTGCCCAATCTTTCCTTGTGGTGCCTACGGTCTTTTGCAAAATGTCCTTGATCTGCCGATTACTAACCTCAACTTGACCACTAGTTTGCGGGTGATATGGCGTTGCAACCTTATGCTTTACGCCGTTCTTTCTCAAAAGGTTCTCGAAAACCCTATTGATGAAATGGGTCCCACCATCACTAATCACCAGCCGCGGAACTCCAAACCTGGGGAATATTATGGTTTTGAACATCTTTAAAACCACAGCGGCATCGTTAGTTGGGGAAGCAATGGCCTCAACCCATTTTGACACATAATCAACAGCCACTAAGATGTACTTGTTTCCATAGGAGGATGGAAACGGCCCCATAAAATCTATTCCCCATACGTCAAACACTTCAACTTCCAAGATGAAGTGTTGAGGCATCTTGTTCCGTCGCGAGATGTTTCCTTGCCTCTGACATTTGTCGCATCGCGAGATAAATGCGTGTGCATCGCGGAACATCGTTGGCCACCAATATCCAGCTTGGAGCACCTTGGACACTGTCTTAAAGGTCGCGAAATGTCCAGCGTAACTTGAACTGTGGCAGTCAAACAAGATTCCCGGGATTTCCTCATCGGGAACACATCTCCGGAAAAGACCGTCGGAGCATTGTTTGTAAAGGTACGGTTCATCCCAGAAGTACTTCCTTACGTTGCGCAAGAATTTCCTCTTCTTGTCTCCCACAAAGTCAGCTGGTTCCTGGTCAGCAGCTAGGTAGTTCGCGATCTCACCAAACCACGGAAAACTCGGAGCAACCGTTTTTGAAACAACCGCATAAACCTGGTCTGGATCAGGTGCTCTGTTCTGGGTAGCGGGTGCTCCAGTCTGGACTGGGTGCTCCAGAACGCAGATTCCAATGGCGTACACTTGTTCATCCGGCAGCACATCATCAAGCGGGACAGTTTCATCCACTTTCAGGCGGGATAAATGATCAGCAGCTCCATTCTCAGTACCTTTCTTATCGACAATCTGCAGGTCAAACTCCTGAAGCAACAAAATCCATCTCAAAAGCCTAGGTTTTGCATCCTTCTTGGTCAGCAAGTACTTCAACGCTGCGTGGTCAGTATGAACAATGACCTTTGAGCCTACGAGATATGATCTGAATTTTTCAAAGGCAAAAACGACCGCCAATAATTCCTTCTCAGTTGTCGCATACTTGCATTGAGCCTCATCCAGCGTGCGACTCGCGTAGTAGATAACGTGGAGCCTCTTATCTTTCCTTTGCCCCAAGACTGCTCCTACAGCGTAATCACTCGCGTCTGTCATTACCTCAAATGGCTGATCCCAATCCGGTGGTTGAACAATGGGTGCACTGACCAGAGCTCCCTTTATCGTGTGAAAAGCTTCAAGGCATGCTGCATCAAACTCAAACTTGGTCTCCTTACACAAGAGTTGAGTAAGCGGCCTTGCTATCTTCAAAAAATCTTTGATGAACCGGCGGTAAAATCCAGCATGACCTAGGAAACTCCTTATTCCCTTGACTGAATCCGGCGGTTGCAAACTCATCATAACCTCAACCTTTGCTCGGTCGACTTCTATACCCTTCTCAGAAATTCGATGGCCCAAAACAATACCGTCTCGAACCATAAAATGGCATTTTTCCCAATTAAGGACGAGATGCTTCTCCTCACATCGCTGCAATACCCTGCACAAATTTGACAAACACACGGAAAAAGAGCTTCCATAGACGGAGAAATCGTCCATGAAAACTTCCATTATGTCCTCAATCAAATCAGTAAAAATCGATATCATGCACCTTTGAAAAGTCGCAGGGACATTACACAAACCAAACGGCATTCTGCGATAAGCAAATGTGCCGTATGGACATGTGAATGTCGTTTTCTCCTGATCGTCCGGGTGGATAGGAATCTGAAAGAAACCTGAATAACCATCTAAAAAGCAGTAATATGGATGGTTAGCCAATCTCTCAAGCATTTGGTCACTAAACGGCAGGGGAAAATGATCCTTCCTGGTGGCGGCATTCAGCTTTCTATAATCAATACACATCCTATGGCCAGTGACTGTCCTAGTAGGTATCAATTCATTTTTCTCATTAGTGATCACAGTTATTCCGCCTTTCTTAGGTACTACGTGAACAGGGCTAACCCACTTACTATCCGATATCGCATAGATTACACCTGCTTCTAGGAGTTTCATAATTTCCTTTTTTACTACATCCTTCAGATTCGGGTTTAACCTCCTCTGATGCTCAATAGAATTCTTAGACTCATCCTCTAAATGTATCCTATGCATGCATAAATCAGGTGAGATTCCAGGGATGTCATCTAGTGAATAACCTAAAGCTTTCCTATATTTCCTAAGCTCGTATAAAAGTAAGGCGGATTCCACATTGTTGAGATCAGCATTTATTATAACAGGATATGTGGAGTTGGGACCGAGAAATGCGTACCTTAGCCCAGCTGGTAAGGTTTTGAGCTCGAGTTTTGGAGCTTTCAGCTCGCTCCAAGGATCATCAGTAAGGTTCCGAAGAGCAGAGGCAGGTGCTCCGTCTTCTCCCTTTGTGTCGAGTCTCAAAAAGTCCGTCGATTTCTCCATCTGCCCGGAATCCAGCATCCTTGCGAACCCAATGGTATCTTCGCTCAAATAACCATGTTTGCTCTCGGCTTTTGTCAATGCAACATCCAAGGGATCATCAGGAAGTATCTCTTCAATCTCTCCCTCCGAGATTTCGAGATTATCCTCAATGGCAAAAGTCTGCCCATCAATGGTCGGTTTCTTCAGCATCCGATCCATCTCAAACTCCATAATAATGTCTCCCAGTTGGAGACCAATCGTTCCGTTCTTTACATCAATGATCGCACCTGCTGTGCGCAAGAAAGGACGTCCCAGAATTAGAGGGTCCTTCGGCTCATCATCCAGTTCCAACACCACGAAATCTGCTGGAATGAAGATGTTCCCAATCCTGACCTGCAAATCTTCCAAAATTCATACAGGCAACTTGATAGATCTGTCAGCAAACACTAATGAAATTCGTGTTGGTTTAAATTTTGTGTACCCGAGTTTCCTTGCAACTGAATAGGGCATTAGATTCACGCTGGAACCTAGATCACGCAAAGAACAAGCGAATCGCACAGGACCAATATCAACGGAAAGAACGAACTTACCTGGGTCCTCTTGCTTTTTAATGGTTTTGTTTTGTAGCACAGCGCTACAATTCCTGCTTACAACCATGGCACTTTGCTCTGAAGGAATCCGTCCAGTGACCAGGCCCTTGACATACTTTTTCATAGACGGCATCATCTGAATTGCGTCAGCCAGTGTCAGCTTAACCGTCAAATCTTGCAACATCTCCTTACATTTTGCCTCCTCCAAATCTTTCTGCGACTTCCTTGGAGGTACTGGGTAAGGGATAGGGGGCCTGTAGACACGAGAACGAAACTTATCAATAATCTCATTTGGTCTTAATACCTTAGAGTTTGGTTCAGCAGATTCTTCATCGTTTTTCTCTGTTTCGGGAGCAGGTGCTCCCTCATCTGGAGCAGGTGCTCCAGGAACAAGAGCAGGTGCTCCAGGGACAGGAGTAGGTGCTCCTTCTGGGCAGTTTTCAGCTTCTGCCATTACGACTCCAGGTGAAGTTCTCCCACTTCTCAGCTCTATGGCATTCACAAATTCTCTTGGGTTTGCATTAGTTTTACCAGGCAATACCCCCTGGGGTCTCTTAATTGCTTCTGCCGTCTGAGCAACTTGTGTGTCGAGCTTTTTTACGTGGTTGCGAACTGCTTCGAGCTGACCATTAAGGTCCGAGTACATACCATCCACCTTTGTGTTGATCTCAGTAGCACACTTCTGCTGGTTCGCCATCAGTTGCTGCATCATACCTTTCAATTCATCCTGAGAAGTACTTCCAGAGCTCGGGGGAGCCTGAAAGTTAGGGTATTGTGGTTTCTGGCCTTGAAAAGGAAGGAACGACTTCCCTTGGAAACCCTGAGGAAAGGTTTTCTGGAAACCTTGATCCTGAGGTTTCGTGAATTGAGAGCCGGTTTGCTGCGGATAAACCTGGTCCTGCGGGTTCTCAACATTCGTACTTTTGTAGGAGAAATTGGGATGGTTCCTGTAGTTCTGGTTGAAACCGCGATTCCTCACAAATCCTTGGCCATTAACGTAACTTACCTCTTCCTGATCAGCAGCTCCATCCTCAACCATTTCCTCAGCAAGTGGCTCGCCAGCCTCATCAGCAAAATGAACCATCCTTTGGTTCACCTTGAGCAACAAGTTGACTTTGGCCGCAAGGTCATCGATCTTAGCAGAATCCGTTCCATTGGATTTCGTAGTCCTGTCATACTCCTGGGACTTGTTGCTTGAACTTGCAGCCAAGTTCTCAATCAGCTTATATGCTCCCTCTTTGGTTTTGGTCATGAAATCACCATCGCTAGCAGCATTGAGTGCGTTCCTATAATCCCAGTCCACACCATCATAGAAAATCCCCAGCAGGTTTTCATCAGTGAACCCATGGTGTGGGCACTCTCTCTTGTACTCCTTAAACCTTTCCTAAGCCTCACAGAAGGACTCTCCGGAATGTTGGTGGAAGGAAGATATCTTGTTCCTTAAACTCGCGGTTTTGGATTTTGTGTAGAAATGGTCCAAAAACGCAGCTCTGCATTGCGCCCAAGTCGTAATGGATCCAGCAGGTAAAGACTTAAGCCAACGAGAAGCTTTGTCCGCGAGTGAAAACAGAAACAGCTTGCATTTCACGAAATCCGGGTTCATCCCATTAGAGCTTGTCGTGGAGCAAATCTCCTCGAAATTCTCTATATGGTCCATCGGAATTTCAGCAGGCAATCCGTGGAACAAGTGCTGCTTAACCAGCGATATCATCTGTGGTTTGATCTCATAATCATTCCTTTCAACAGCGGGGGGAACTATTGCAGCTCGGTTTCGGTAATAGGCATGGGGATTGTCCATATCCCCTATGGTTCGCTGCTGCTCACGCGCGCATTGTTGCTGTAGTTCACGCGTGTGCTGTTGTTGCATTTGAGCCATCTGCTCTTGCAACCTTTGCAATTCAACTGCCATGTCGTTGTTGCCTTGTTCGCCCATATCAGCGGGATTAGGCCTTTGTCGTCTATTTCCTCGTTCTAGTCTCGCGAGTTCAGGATTACTCAAAGTGACAAGGGGAGTCTGAAGATTTCTCCTTGTTGTCCTTGAGTTCATGCACCTGAAACACACGTAAAGAAAAACAAAAGAACGAGATTAGTGCTTAGTCTAAAATCGTAGTCGAGAAGTAGAGGTATCGAGTGGTCCCCGGCAACGGCGCCAATTTGATGTTTGTCCTTTTTCCGGTTATAAGATTTTAACCTAGGATTTCACTAATCAGATGTAGAATAGTGAGGTTCGTAAGGGACCAGCAATACGCTCTAATTCTATGGATTTCAATCTCAGCTAAGCAATGCAAGTTGGGGTTTTAATGTCACAAAAATAATTCGAACAAATCACAAGTAAAAATCGGTTGTAAACAATAATAAAAAGGCGTTAGGTCAGGGATAATTCTCAGGGATTCGATTATCAAGAACCAAGCAATTATTCAGGTATGCGACTACGACCAAGTCTAGAACTCAACCATAAATATAAGGAGATCCACTTTCGTGGCATCTACAACTTTCACAATCAATCTAACACCCTAACTGTCGTTGAGGTTACAAGGATTATCAAGCTTTAGCGATTAGGGTTGATAAGTTCACGAGATGCCCTAACTTCAACTTTCGTTGGCTACGGATCAAATCGCCCACCTAAGTCAATTCCAGCAATTTACAAACTTTTGATAAGTAAATTCAACCTAAGATCAAAAGCTAGGTGATCAATCTAACCTAGGCAATATGATCGACAATAGGTGGAGACTATCGAATGATTATATAAAAACCTATCTATGCTTAGTTCATGAATCAAATCCCATCGAAAACCCCCTAACCTAACAAGTGGATTACTCGCTCATGGTCAAACAAGTAACAGCAGCAAGAGATGAAAGAAACTTCATTAAATCAAAAGCAAAAGAGTTTAGGGTTTAGAAAACTTCGATAAGAACGTGAAGGATAAACTCTAAAAACAATGGTTTGAATCTCTCTCTCTCTCTCTCTCTCTCGTCGTGACCTTGCTGCTGTGTGTGGCTGTCTTGTGATGGCGTGATCCTCCCCAAAAATCAGCAATGAAAACCTATTTAAAGGCCCATTACGGCTGTCCCAAAAATAGGCTTGCAGAATTACGGTTTTGCAAAAGGCCCATTAATGATTCTGCTGGGAGCAGGTGCTCCCTTTCTCGTACTAGGTGCTCCCTCCTTCGCACTAGGTGCTCCCTCCGGATCGATCGATCACAGGATTTACGTCGGTCGATCTGAAATTCAGATCGATCGATCCGACTCTGATATCGATCGATCTGCTCTATTCTGGGTGTCAGGTGCTCTCTTCTGGGCGTCAGGTGCTCTCTTTCTCCAGAATGTCCAAAAAGGGTCCAACTTCATTCTTTTTTAGCCAATTTCGATTGTAAGTTCCAGTTATTGCTTCCAGCCGCTTTTTGTACCTAGAACGACTCGATAGAGAGTGAAAGACTCGATAAAAGCCTACAAAACAAGGGTTAGAATGCGCCAAAAACGCATTATATCAAAAATCAATTAGTTAATGATGCGGAGTTAATTTTGATGCGGAGTTCTTTTCTTTAGAGTTCCTAAATTGACGTAATTTATTTCTTCTCTTTGTTTTTCATGGTTTTTAATCTATTTTTTTTTGTATCTATGTCGAATTTTGTTTATTTAGTTATACTCCTGTTCAACTAATTTGTTCTTTTTTTTTTATTAAATCATGCAAATCAAATGTAATTTGACATGTATCCTTTCCCGACAAAGGTTATATTTATCTTCTAAATTGTTTGAGAGAGGAGAAGAAAAGAAACAACAATTGCAACGGAAACAACAATCCCAATCCCAATCTCAATCACAACTACAAGATATGCTTTCAGGTTCTAGCCCCTGATTTTTATTATTCCCTTAGAATCTTTATAATTTGGTTTGCTCAAAGATTTCTTAGAAAATTTGAATTGAAAGTAATAATATAATTTTGGTTGATAATTTGATTAAAAGGAAATGCTTTTATTAGTTTATAAGTGTTTTGATTTGGTTGCTGTAAACTATGACATAGTTTTAGAAAAATGATGACATAGTTTGTAAAAAAAAGACATGAATATTAACTTTAGACTAATTAAATAAATAATAATCAACCAAAAATAAATTTGGCTTTAAGTTTTAAAATCTAAACATTTCGTAATACCACGAGCACAAATCAGGCCGCCCATTAACCAAATCTCTAGAAATGTGGACTATTCAATTTAATTTGTTTTCCTTATTTTTTATTATCGGAAAACAAACAAAATAAAGTTCAAGAAACCAATCTATTGATAAACTAATTGGGATATTCTAAACAAATTCCCAATAAAAATTACGAAACTAAAAAAATTATTTTATTACAACCGCTTAGATTTTAACTTTTAAGTGGATAATTTTTTTAATTAAATTATTATTAATTAATTTTTAATTTAATTAATATAGAAGAAAATACATGATCTGTTAATTGTACCAAAATAATCTGAAAATTATTATTAATTAATCTGTTAATGTTCTCTTTTTTTGTATCATAGAGCAACATAATTTAGTTGCAAAATTTACATTTAAATTCATATATGACAACTAAACATTCGTCAGCAATAAATACTAATTTTATAATAGATCTAAATAATAAATTGTAATAAATTTTATCTATTTAAACTGAATAAATTTTTGTGTCCAAAAATATGTCGAGATTATTTTCTAAAGTCAAAAAGGAAATATTTGGTTTGGAAACAGACATTAGGAAGATAAAATAAAAAAAATTGCATAAATCTTGGTGCATAAGAATATACCAAATTATCTTTTAAATTCAAATATTTTCTATTTTAGAAACAAACATTAATAAAAATTCATTTACTTGATACGTGAGATTTCAAATCAAAAAAAATATCCAATTATTATTTCACAATTACCATAATCACCATAATTCCTACGTCCCACTTGGTTATGTTTGTTTGGAATTTTTGATGAACCAACCGAAAAAACATTGAAAATACAAATTTCCATGGAGATTTCAATTGTTTCAGTTTTCAAACACAAAATTTTTTCTCTTTATATGGAAAAATAAGATTTAGAAAAAAAATCAGTTGTGAAATTTTTTTTTTACAAAGTTAAAATTTAAAAAATAAAATAAAATGTGAATATTCTTCCAAGTTAGCAATGAGATTTTTTTTTTTTAAGAGATATTACACTTTTTCTTGCTTTTTAAGAAAGTAATCTTTATTTGTTTTTTTTTTTTTTTCAAAAGAGCTTAACTAAGATTCTTGCACAGTTCACAAATTCACCGGTGGAGATAACATGACAAGTAGGGTTTGTGAAACTAGACGAACTATTCGTTAAGATAAGTCTAAGAAGCAAGTTTTAGTAGACAAAAGTTCAAAAAAAACGAAGTTTTGGCAGTCACATTTAATAGTTGAAGCTAGAACAGGAGACTCTTTGAAACAAAGGATACATGACAATTCTGAAGCTGAAATTGAAGATGAGAAACAACTTGATGATATTTCTGCAAATTTCTTAATTTTGTTACTTGAAAAACAAGTATCAAATTTTTCTTCATTGATGAAGCATCATGATGTTTGTTGAATCTGTGAATGAACTAAATTTAAGAATAGAGAAAAACAAATTAGGAGCTGCTCGTTTACATGTTTGGACGTAATATCTAGATGCAGCATCCAGATGATGTTCACTTGTATTTTTGCTTTATGCATCTAGAAATTGTATCTAAAAACAAATATGTTCGTTTGGTGTTTTTGTACCTATATCTCGATGCATTTAATGTAGAATGACCAAAAACTTTTTATTTTTTGTTAATAGGTTAATACTATTAATAATGATTTAGATTATAATTATAATTACCAAATTAGTTTTTGACTAAAATTCTTATAAATATTATCTCACCAAATAAATAATTTTAAGAAATAAAGTCATATACAAAAAAAAAAACTAGAAAGGAATTTTGACGAGAAACCAACTTTTGGGGTTTTGGCGGAAAAACGTAATTTGCTGTTTTGACGGGAAAACATGATTTTGCTGCTTTGGCGAGAAAACGAGATTTTGTTGTTTTGACGGAAAACATGATTTTGCGGTTTTGGCGGAAAACGAGATTTTACGGTTTTGACAGAAAACGTGATTTGGCAGGAAAACAGGATTTTGAGGTTTTGACGAGAAAATACGATTTCGTGGTTTTGGCAAAAAAATGCGGGTTTGCGATTTTGGCAAAAAACGAGATTTTACGATTTTGACGGGAAACGCGGTTTTGTGGTTTAACCGGATTTTGGAGTTTTGGATGAGATTTTGCGATTTTGGCTGGAAAATGGGATTTTGCGGTTTTAGCTAGAAAATGCGGTTTGCGGTTTTGGCGAGAAAATGCGGGAAAAAAAATTATACAAAGATTTTGAAAAGTGGCATTTTTGAAAAGTAACATTTCAAAAATTGCATTTCTCAAAATTTCTCTTGATAATAAGAAGAAAATTCATTACCGAAATCTATTTGACCTTTGTTTTTAATATTGACGGAAATCCCATTTTTAAATAGATATTAATATTTAAAAATTGCAAAAACCAGTGTGTACTAAAACTCTTACATCGAATATCAAGATTAATATTGATTCAAATTTTATATTATAATAAAACCTAATAATGACAAACCGTAAAGGTATCAAAACTGTAAATTTATTTAAAACTAGGTTTTTTAATAAAAACAATCTCCTCAACTATCTTTGGATCATGAAAATCCCATCAACTATTTTTTTAGTTAAAAAACCCATCAACTATACTTCGTTAATGAAATCAATCATGTGTCTACAATAACGTTTAATCCCAATAAAAATTGTTGTCTTATTTTACAAAAATGACAAAACGTCTCAAATATTTTAAACTATTTATACTTTCTCTAATGACTATTTAATATAAAATATAATATTTTAACCTACTCGATATCTACCTACAAGCTAAAAACAAAAACAATTATATTATTTCAAACTAATCGATTCTGCCTATAAGGTAAAAACATACAATATCTAATGTTATAACGTATTATATATAATACGTAAACAAGTATAATCTGCAATATATACAACAAATGTTCCCACACATAGTGCATGTGAGAATCTAGTATCTTATTATAATATGACAAAACACTTATGAAATGACCAATAATCAAATAAAATTACATGTTTAATTAAACATTTCGTCTATGGAAACTAGATAAACTAAGAAATTCGTTTATGTAACTAAACAACGTCAATAAAAATTATAAACGTAGGGCATAATCTAAATCTAGAGATTAATATTTTAAAATAAATTAATTCCAATTATAAAAATCTAAATCTTGAAACAATTGATCTTCATGTCTTTGATAAGTTTTATAATTAGTCCATATGCTATTCGGAAGTAGAATTTACCAATTTTTCAAGTTATATAAGAATTTACACATAGTAGTTTCATGCAATGTGTTAACGACAAAGTTGACACTACAATATCAGTAGAGACGGAAAATTTTTAGAAAAGACAAAACTTCCTTGGTTGTTAAGTATAAAATCGGATGCAAAGAGCAAATCTTATAATTTATTGTCTTTTTTGTTAATTGAATTGTCAATAAAAGTTGACAAAAACAAAAAAAGAATCATAAATATATTTATTGTTAATGTTATTAATGAAATAAGAATTAATGCGAACAAACAAAAGAAAGAAAAAATATTTTATTTCATATAAAAAAATTAAAATGAAATCCATGCTGAGCATCATTAGCAATTTAACTACGAAAAAATATTTCTAACATACTTGATTTCTATCAAAATATTTAATCGTGTATAACGTGGGGAGTCATCTAATTCACGGTAAATAATATGCAAGTACGTAAAATTGTGTTTGCCTAATTTAAAAATTAAATGAATCAAAGCCCAATAAAATTTTAATAAGTAACCTCACGTGAATAACACATGTTGGTGTTCTTCTTCCTCCTAAAACCTAATCCCAAGTTCTAGTCAAAAGTCAAATATCTTGGCCCTTAAAAGCCAAAAAAAAAAAATTTGGACCTTGTGAAGTTGTACACCTGGCTCACTCTCAGAACCGCCCATGCGTATGTCAATTGGAAGTTTCACACAATATATATGCACTAAAGTTGATCTTTTCAAGAATCTCCAATGGTCCAGTCTTACGCGCCTTACGCTTGTTACACTCTGATAGAGAAAATCTCTCTACCCAAATCAACTCTCCAACATTGAATTGAAAGATGACGATCATGAGATTTTTTGTATTTGGCTGGAGGAACCTGCAAATTGTCATGCACGTAGACATAAATGAACGTCACATCGGCCATGAAATCTATAGGGACCAAAACTTGGAGAGTATCCATAACAGTGTGTCGTCGGCTTAATGCATTTGCAACTTTATTAGTAAGACTGGATTAATATTTTATAAACCGTTGCAAAAAAAAAATATCCATGAAGCATGTCGAGCTGATATCTTGTCCTGGCTACCAATATACTTTAAAGCATCAGGATCCATGTACAAAATAAACTCCTGGTGGAAGAGATGATGGTGCCAATGCTTAATGGCTTGTACAATGGCGTAAAAATCCACAATATAAGTGTTGTATCGAGCATCAAACCAGCTATTTTCTCACAGAACAAAGGCACATGACGCCCTTGTCGACTCGAAACAATCCATATTATCAACTTGTATGCATGCATCCAATTTAACTCGTAACCCAAGAAAATCTAGAAGAGTAAATTTGAGTGGAAATAAACTTATCCTTGATAATTTCAAAAGCTGTGTCAGCCTCCGAAGTCCAAAAAAAAAAAAGAAATCCTTCATGCAGTCCGTTAGCTATAATGTTACTAAAATGATAAATAAAACGGCGATAAAACAAGGCCATGCCATGGAAATTCCTCACTTCACTAATCGTCTATGATGTAGGCCACGTACGAATGGCGTCCAAATTACTAGAATCTCTTTGTTAGAGATGACGTAACCCCAAAATATAGCATGTGTCACACACAAAACACACTTCTTTCGAACTGGAAAGAACTGGTCATTTCGCAAAACCGTGAGAACGTGAGCCAAATGATCTAGGTGGCTTAGCAAATCGGAACAACTATCATCAAAATACACCACCAAAAATTTGCCGATAATAGAACGCAAGGCTTGATTCATAAGACCCATAAACGCGCTCAAAGAATTGGAGAGGCCAAACATCACCACCATCCATTCAAAAAGATTTTCAAATGTTTTGAAGACTGTATTCACCCCCTGGACGAATGCGAATTTGATGATATCCACTATTTTAATAAATTTTTGTGAAAATGGATGCAAGTCCAATTTGGTCAAGAAAGCCATCCAATCGTGGAATTAGATCACAATAACGTACTGTTATTTTATTGATAGCACGACTATCGACACACATACACCATTATCCTTCTTTCTTGGAAATCAACAAAGCCGGAATAACAGTAAGGCTAAAGCTTTCTCGAATGTGATCCTTATGAAGAAGTTTTTATATATCGATGCAATTCATCATGCTCTTACGGACTCATGCGATAATGAGGACAATTAGGAAGGACCGCATGGAGGACTAAGTCAATATGGTGTTAAATATCCCTAAGAGGCAATAAACCTTAAGTCAATATGTGTTGCTACCAATGCTAAAACCAAGTTCAAATCTCCTATATCTGCTTCAAAGGCTGCTTTCATTACGTTAAGAAAAACTATATAACACATGGTTTTTGGTTGTGTAACACACAAATTGTGTTACTTTTTGGATGAGAGTAATGTGATAGTGCATCCCCAATATGTGGCATCTCGATCAAATCGTCACGGTCTTCCCAATAAAGGTGAAAGCGTCCATGGGAACAACGTCACAACACACATAATCTTTGTAATTGCCAATAGAGAATGCCACAATTGTTTGTTTTGTAACACTGATCTTTGACTCAACGTTTAACCATGCCAATATGTACGGTGCAGAACATGACACCATGTTGAGCCCAAGCTTGTGAACTACCTCTTCGGTGATGACATTCGCACAAACTGCCCGAGTCACTAATTAATTTACATATCTTCTTATTGATTGTACACGTTGAACTCAACAAAGTAGAAAGCAACCATGATTTTTAGGAATCTCTTGGTAGCACCAAGTCAAAACTTGTATCATCATGAATAACATCGTTAGATTGTTCATGTTGAGATTCAGAATTATTAGAGATGATGAATCTGTTGGAAAAACTTTTCCATTTCTTCTCAAAAGAAAACAATGTACAGATATCGAGTTATATACAAGATAAACTTAACCGGAATCTAATCTACTAATTACAAATAAACCGGTTTGGTATATATTCACAATTGAACCATAGTTGATATCCCCCCTCAAGTTGAAGGTGCAAAGATGTTAAGCACTCCCAACTTGGACAAATTGGCTCGAAATGGAGCTGGATACAAAGCTTTGGTGAAGATATCTGCAAGCTGTTGAGTTGTCCGAACATACATTGTCTTGAGAAAACCACAATCAATCATCTCACGAACCTTATGGCAATCATTTTCAATGTGTTTAGTGCGTTCGTGAAACACTTGATTGCTGGCAATGTTTAAAGCCACAATGTTATCACAGTACAAATGTACTGGTGGCTTAAATGGAATCCTGAAATCCAATAAGAGCTTGGCCAACCAAATGAGCTCCTTTGTGGCCATACACATAGCTCTATACTCAGCCTCTGCTGAGCTACAAGAAACAGTTCCTTGTTTCTTTGACTTCCAAGTGATCAATGAATCCCCAATGAACATAGCATATCCTGTCACAGACCTTCTAGTGTCTGGACAACCTGACCAATCCGAATCACAGTATTCTCTAAGATCAAACTTGTCATCTGCAGCATAAAACAATCCTTGCCCCACCGTACCTTTAAGGTATCTTAGAACCTTATGTGCTGCTTGAAGATGTGTATCTCTGGGATCAGAAGAGAACTGAGCAAGGTTAGAGACTGCATATGCTATATCAGGTCTAGTGATGACCAAATACTGCAACTTCCCAATTAACCTCCTATACTGCTTAGGATCAGCAAGAGGAACACCAACTTCTCTAGAGAGCTTCTGATTTGGTTCCATGGGAATGGATGAAGGCTTACAATCAAAGAAACCACTGGAATACAAAAGATCCTGAGTGTATTTTGTGACGACCCAACCCGTCAAATAAAAAATAAAAATAAAAAATTTTGACCCGGATCACTATTATCACAATTAGTGATCCTCGACGGTCTAATCTAATATTAATGCGGAACAACGATTAAACAATCAAACAATAAAAATCATTTAATAATAATAATATCATTTAATAATCTCATAATCCCATAATTATTAAATATAACACAATAAATATCGGTTAAATATTCAGTTCGATAATTATTAAATATAATCCTAGAATTGCTAACACCCTAGCAATTCTAACTTATCATCACGAAAACGAGCACTAGATCATCTCCTCTTCCCGGCCATGATTCCACGATCACATTTTCCCTTTACCTGCAACACATGGCAAAAAGAGTTGCGTGAGTATTATCACAAATACTCAGTGAGACGGTCATCCCGTCTACAGGTTATACACACAGGCATAAAAGACAAACCACAACACCAAACAACACATAACATTCATAACACATGAATCAACCACCAAATCATCAAACAATGCATTGGGATCAATCCCTTTACCCAGATAAACCTACGGTCACGCACTCACCTCGAAGAATCGAAAAGAGAATGGGACCAACAGTTACAAAAAGACTTGTACACGATGAACCACTGGTCCAAAACCAAAACGGACGACTGTTCTGGAAACTAGACAGACACAGCTACGCGTTGGTATAAGGATAGCCTCCAGATTCCTTCTGGTTCGTTCGCAAATCAACCCCAAAGCCAACTGATCGCAGATAACTAATCTGCACAAACCCATCGAGTTCAAACAGCCATAACTCGATGAATAATCAACGAAATGATGAACCGTTTTCGCCCATATCAAGAAAAAGGCTTGAAGAACTTACCCACAATTTTTCACCCTGTTCCGATCTGATTTGCCTAGCCGTTCGTCTCCTCTACTAATCACCTAAAGCGAATTAGGATTTCATAAGACAGGAACGATACACTGACTTTGAAAGCACACCGAGAACGGATAATACCTCCGAATCAGGATCAGAAACCTGATATAGAAACTAGACACAGATAGCTTTCCAACCGTATAAAGATCGTCCCTTGGTTCCCAACGGTTCGACGAGAAAACAACTCGCAAGTTTGATGATCCGAACTGGAACAGAAATAACCCGTTTAACAAGAAAGCACACTGGGAACGGAAAACACAACGGAATCAAGATCGGAAACCCGAACTGAAAAGTAGACAGAGAGGGCTTTCTAACCGTATATAGATCGCTCTCTGGGTCCTTCTGGTTCGACGGTAGTTAAGCCCGCAAACTCGATGATCGGTAATGATCGGAACTGGAAACAGCACAACGAACCCAACTTTAAACGACCATAAATAACAATCTAACCGTCCGATTGACAAACGGATTTTTCCTACGACAAGAACAACGACAGGAGTACTTACCCTCCAAATTTCACTCCGATCCGCCGTGATCTTGACCTCCGTTTGTCTCCTCCAAAACACGAACAGAAGTTGTTCTTACCCTCCGAAAACCCAACTCGAAACCACTTGATTTCCTCACTCAAATCCCCACAAAACTGATATTTTCTCTCTGAAACAACTGAGCTCACAAGCCCTGCCGACACTCTGCCTTTTAAAGAGAATTTTTTTTTTTTCTATTATTTTATTATTATTATTTATTTATTTTTTTTTTTTTCGTGTCAATCGACACACACTCCCTGTGTCGATCGACACACGACCAAATATTCCGTAATTTGGTTCGCGGTCGTTACAATTCTCCCCCACTAACACAGATTCGTCCTCGAATCACGCGAAACCGTCACCTTACAGTCAAACACAACTGTAAGCAGCCCTCTGGCCCAACTGTGCCAGCATCCTAACCCCGTCTCACTAAAGTTGACACTCATGTCTGAATCTCGACCAGATTTTCCCGGAAAACATCTACAATGCAGCACTCGCTGATCCGAATCAGGGTTGTCCGACTGATTACGCAACAATCAAACAAGAACATGCCCGACCAATCGTAAACCCAGAATTTAGACCAATTGATCGCACAACAATCAAACAAGAACATGCCCGACCAAGGAGGCTACGTATGTTTACCAAGATCGTCTGAACCGAGGTTCCAGACTCGAGTAAAAACCGTATATTAGACAACCTTCCTGACCAAAACCCGGTCAACTCCACCTGAGATCATTCCCGATCTCTGAAGTTCATACAGTCTCGTACCTATAATCACACTTACATGCACTGATGCTCAAAATCATATCTCTATACACCACTCGCACTCGCAGGATCGTCACCCTACGAGCTCTCGATGTATAACATACCGGCTCTCGGTACGCTCCAGCCCCTCCCACTCTCAAGACACACAGTCCGTCGAGCTATCGGCTGCAGAGGAATCACACATCCTCTGGAGAGATCTCCGTCTCTCAAAGTATATGTAGAGGAATCACACATCCTCTGGAGCAGTCACACTGTAATGCGTATTATAAGTTCCCGACATCTGAATTACTTTCCGTGGTTCCCTCATAATATTCCTTATTCCAGAATATTATCCCATGACCCATCCCCCGGTCATCCGAAATAACTCAACCACTAGTCATCAAAGGAATAACACCCATCTTATAACACAATAATAAGAAAAACACATCTTATTATATCACATCAATGTATATCGTTACAACCCAAACGAAAATACATACAACTCATAGCCACAAGCTAATACAACCACTGAAAATCAGAAGATACTCAAGCCTCCGCTTGCTTCTCGAACCACTTCGAGAACTTCGTCTTCATACTTGCCTCTGGTTCCCAAGTCTCCTCCTCAACACCACCATAGTCCCACACGACTCTCACCAATGGTATCCTCTTCCGGCGCAGAACCTTGACTCTCCTCTCGAGAATCCTCACAGGTCTCGCCGCCAACGTCATGTTGGACTGAAGATCCTCCGGAATCCTAGCCAACACCACCTCAGACTCATGTAGACACTTCCGCAGCATCGATACATGAAATACCTTATGAAACGCTCTCATACTCTGAGGTAACTCCAACCGATAAGCCACTGGTCTAACCCGCTCCACCACCCGGAACGGACCCATAAACCTTGGACTTAGCTTATTCTCCGAAATGGATCTGTTAGGACCCCTCAACATCGCTGCCTTGAGATACACCAGATCTCCCAGCTCAAACTCCAGCTCTTTCCGTCTCTTATCAGCATAACTCTTCTGCCGATCTTGAGCCTCTCTCATGTTCAGCCTCAAGACACGGATCTTCTCTGTCGTCTCCTGAACAAAATCCGCACCAAACATGCTCCTCTCCCCCACTTGAGTCCAGCACAACGGTGTCCTACATTGCCTCCCATACAGAGCCTCATATGGAGTCATCCCAATACTCGCCTGGTATGAGTTGTTGTACGCAAACTCAACCAGCTTCAGATGATCCGCCCAATGACCACCATAATCCAGCACGCACATCCTCAACAGGTCCTCTAAAGTCTGAATAGTCCTCTCCGACTGCCCATCTGTCTGAGGATGATAAGCCGTGCTCATGTGCACCTTAGTGCCCATCTCTGCCTGAAACGCCCTCCAGAACTCAGACGTAAACCTTGGATCCCTGTCTGACACAATACTCGCTGGCACCCCGTGCAGCCTCACTATCTCACGCACATACTTCTTAGCCAACACCACCGTCCCATCGGTCTTTTTGATGGCAAGAAAGTGTGCTGACTTGGTCAGACGATCCACAATCACCCAGATCGCATCATACGTCCGTGACAACGGCAACCCCGTCACGAAGTCCATGGTAATCATATCCCACTTCCACTCCGGAATGGGCAAACTCTGCAACATACCACTCGGAACCTGATGCTCAGCCTTCACCAGCTGACACACGTTGCACGCTGCAACCCAATTAGCTACATCCCTCTTCATCCCGACCCAGTGATAATACCGCTTCAGATCACGATACATCTTGGTTGCCCCCGGATGAATCGACAACATGCTCGCATGAGCCTCCCTCAGGATCTCCTGCCTCAGATCCTCATCCTTGGGTACACAAACCCGCCCGTTCACTAATATCGTCCCATTTGCCGAGACCACATACTCTGAACCTGCAACACTAGAAACATCAATCAAGATCGGATCCAACTCTTGAGCTGCTCGAATACGACTCAGCAAATCTGCCTGGTTAGCTGCCTCTAACCCCAACGGCTCCTGTGAGATCACACACAACCTCAATGTACTAATCTCGCTCACCAGAGCCTCCATATCACGCTCCTGAGCCGAAGCAACCCTCATCCGACTCAACGCATCTGCAACCAGATTAGCCTTACCCGGATGGTACCTGATCTCCAAATCGTAATCCGCTACCAACTCCATCCAGCGCCTCTGTCTCTGGTTCAGCTCCGGCTGAGTAAAGAAATACTTCAGACTCTTATGGTCTGTGAACACCTGAACCTTTCCGCCATAAAGATAAGATCTCCAAATCTTTAGAGCGAAAATCACTGCAGCTAACTCCAAATCGTGGGTAGGGTAGTTGCACTCGTGCTTCCTCAACTGCCTCGAGGCATATGCAATAACCTTTCCCTGCTGCATTAGGACACAACCCAGACCAACTCCCGAAGCATTGTAAGGCTTACCCGGCTTGGGTAACGCCAACACCGGTGCACTCATCAACATCTTCTTCAGCTTGACAAAACTCTCCTCGCAAGCTGAAGACCAAACAAAAGGGACATCTTTCCCCGTCAACTTAGTCATCGACTTTGCCATACTTGCAAAACCCTTGACAAACCTCCGATAATAACCTGCCAACCCAAGAAAACTCCTAATCTCGGTGGCGTTCCTCGGTCTAGGCCACCCTCTGATAGCCTCAATCTTAGCCGGATCCACAGAAACTCCCTCTGCAGACACTACATGGCCAAGGAAACTCATCTCACACTGCCAGAAACTGCACTTACTCAGCTTCGCATACAGCTTCTGCTCCTGAAGCCTCTCCAGAACTATTCTCAGATGCACCTCGTGCTCCTCAGGATTCCTCGAATACACCAAAATATCATCAATGAAGATGATCACAAACACATCCAGATACTCCTGGAATATCCCGTTCATCAACCGCATGAACACTGCTGGTGCATTTGTCAACCCGAAAGGCATCACCACGAACTCGAAGTGCCCATACCTCGTCCTGAAAGCAGTCTTCCTAATGTCTGCTTCATTGATAGGAATCTGATGGTAACCCGAAGCCAAATCGATCTTGGAGAACCAAGTAGCCCCTCGTAACTGATCCAACAACTCATCAATCCGCGGAAGAGGATACCTGTTCTTCACGGTGACTCGGTTAAGCCGATAATCAATGCACAAACGGAAACTACCATCTTTCTTCTTAACAAACAACACTGGCGCTCCCCATGGTGAAACACTTGGTCGAATAAAACCCTTAACCAACAAATCGTCCAGCTGTTTCTTCAGCTCTGCCATCTCTGCTGGAGCCATACGGTAAGGTGCCTTAGATATCGGCGTCGTCCCGGGTTCCAACTCAATCGTGAATGGATCTGACCGCGGCGGTGGCAATCCCAACAACGACTGAAACACATCCTGGAAATCCCGAACAACCTGAATCTCTCCAACTGCGACCTCTCCAACAGTCTCCGGCATAACTATCGTCGCCAGATATGCCTCACCACCCTTCTCGATCAACTGCTCGGCCTGTATCGCTGAAATCACGAGACTCCCAGAAGTCGGTCTCACACCCTGAAACACCAACCTCCCCGTCTCCCGCTCGAACACTACTCATCCTCGCCGACAGTCCAGATGGATCCTGTACCGATCCAACCAGTCCATCCCCAAAATGACATCGTACAGCTCCACCGGACTGATGATCAGATCTGCTGGCATCGACTCTCCCACCACCAGCACATCCACACCACGAGCCTGCCCGAAAGTAGCTAATGACCTACCACCCGCAACCTTAACTACCCCGAGTTGTTCCCCGGGATCACTCTGGATTCCGCTGCCCTCCGCACACTCCGGCGTAATGAAGCTATTCGTAGCTCCAGAATCAAACAACACGTGGGACTCACACCCGCCCACAACTAAGGTCCCTGCACAAATCTCATGTGCTTAAGAACCCTAACACTCTAGCACAGACTCACACATTAACAGACTAAAATTCGAAAGTCTTAAGAATTTAAAAAAAAAAATTCAAGTCTGGATCCGCCTGCCTCCGCTGACGTGAACACACGTGGTACTGCTGCAATCTGAGACAACGGCTGCACTGCCAATGGCTGCACAACTGTCGCCGCCAATTGCTGCAGCTTAGGACACTTCGGCTTAATATGCCCTGTCTCTCTGCAGTGGTAACACACCCGCGTATCTGGAACCCCGACCAGCGCATCCTGAGTCCCAGTCTTCTTCGGACAGCTTGCCACGCGATGGTCCATGCTCCCACACCCGTAGCAACCCGAACCACCCTGACTGGTCCCGGAAGTGCCATCCCACTTCCTCTTCTGTCCCTGAGCAGGCTTGCCGCCCCTACCTGAACTCGCCTGTTGCTGAGATCTCCTCGGCTGCTGCTGCTGCACCTGTGGACTACCCGCCACAACCTGTTCCCCGAGATCCTCCTCGATCGCAGCAGCCATCTCAACCAGCTCCGCCCTCGTGGCGAACCTACTCGCCCTGCAGCGAATCCTCAAATCTGGACGAAGTCCTTTCAAGAACCTCCTAACTTGGGCTTCCTCGCCCTCCATGCCTCTCCCTGCATGTACGAGAAGTCGACAGAACTCAGCATCGAACTCCCTCACTGACCGATCTCCCTGAGTCAGGTCCAGAAACCTAGACTCCAAACGGTCCACCGCCTCCTGCGGAAAATATTTGGCGTTAAACTCCGCCAAGAAATCCTCCCAGACCATCTCGGCCTGCACCCTCCTGGCCTCTACACCTCTCCACCAGAGATGCGCATCACCCTCTAGGTAATGTACCGCCAGATCCACTCTGTATCCCTCTGGACACCTGATGGAGCGAAAGTTACGCTGTAACCTCATCCGCCACCCATCAGCCTCCTCAGGCTTAGCACCGCCCGAGAAAAATGCAGTACCAATCCGCTGCATCTGCTTCATCATCCGCAGATAAGATGGAAGCTCCTCTACCCCAGCCATACCCGGCTGCACCCCAGCCAACCCCGGCTGCACCCCAGCCATACCCGGCTGCACCCCAGCCATACCCGGCTGCACCCCAGCCATACCCGGCTGCACCCCAGGAGCATGACCCGGAGCAGGCACCCCTCCCGGTAACCTCTCCAGAATCATATGTAGTAGACCCGCCAGACGATCATCTCGATCCGGGACAACGCCTACGGCAGCACCCCCACCAGGGCCCACCGCACCGCCAGCTACATCAGGACCCGCACCAGCCCCTCCAGCTCTCTCACTGGAACCCGTAGCTGTCACACCCACGGACCCCTCCTGAAACGCCTGCGAGTCAGTTACTCGCTCCTGCGTAGTCTCCTGGGACACCCACGTGGCAGCAGACTCACTCCCAAGTCTCCGCCCACGTCCACGCCCAGCACGACCACCTCGGCCTCCCTGGCCCATACCTCTAGCAACTCTAGTACCTCTAACCATCACAGTCTGCCCTACCAATGGCAGAACTCTAGTATCTCTAACAATTCTTCTTCTCAACCAGAAGCAGAAACTAAGCATACTAGAAAGTATAAGAGGTCAAACAACACATACCGTGGAATCTCATTGAAGGCTCAGAAGAGATGATCTAGGACTCCATACCCACACAACAATCAATTGACTAACTCACATAATCAATTAAATATTCTAACCCTAGAACCGCTAGAACGCTCTGATACCAAACTGTGACGACCCAACCCGTCAAATAAAAAAAAAAAAAAAAAAAATTTTGACCCGGATCACTATTATCACAATTAGTGATCCTCAACGGTCCAATCTAATATTAATGCGGAACAACGATTAAACAATCAAACAATAAAAATCATTTAATAATAATAATATCATTTAATAATCCCATAATCCCATAATTATTAAATATAACACAATAAATATCGGTTAAATATTCAGTTCGATAATTATTAAATATAATCCTAGAATTGCTAACACCCTAGCAATTCTAACTTATCATCACGAAAACGAGCACTAGATCATCTCCTCTTCCCGGCCATGATTCCACGATCACATTTTCCCTTTACCTGCAACACATGGCAAAAAGAGTTGCGTGAGTATTATCACAAATACTCAGTGAGACGGTCATCCCGTCTACAGGTTATACACACAGGCATAAAAGACAAACCACAACACCAAACAACACATAACATTCATAACACGTGAATCAACCACCAAATCATCAAACAATGCATTGGGATCAATCCCTTTACCCAGATAAACCTACGGTCACGCACTCACCTCGAAGAATCGAAAAGAGAATGGGACCAACAGTTACAAAAAGACTTGTACACGATGAACCACTGGTCCAAAACCAAAACGGACGACTGTTCTGGAAACTAGACAGACACAGCTACGCGTTGGTATAAGGATAGCCTCCAGATTCCTTCTGGTTCGTTCGCAAATCAACCCCAAAGCCAACAGATCGCAGATAACTAATCTGCACAAACCCATCGAGTTCAAACAGCCATAACTCGATGAATAATCAACGAAATGATGAACCGTTTTCGCCCATATCAAGAAAAAGGCTTGAAGAACTTACCCACAATTTTTCACCCTGTTCCGATCTGATTTGCCTAGCCGTTCGTCTCCTCTACAAATCACCTAAAGCGAATTAGGATTTCATAAGACAGGAACGATACACTGACTTTGAAAGCACACCGAGAACGGATAATACCTCCGAATCAGGATCAGAAACCTGATATAGAAACTAGACACAGATAGCTTTCCAACCGTATAAAGATCGTCCCTTGGTTCCCAACGGTTCGACGAGAAAACAACTCGCAATTTCGATGATCCGAACTGGAACAGAAATAACCTGTTTAACAAGAAAGCACACTGGGAACGGAAAACACAACGGAATCAAGATCGGAAACCCGAACTGAAAATTAGACAGAGAGGGCTTTCTAACCGTATATAGATCGCTCTCTGGGTCCTTCTGGTTCGACGGCAGTTAAGCCCGTAAACTCGATGATCGGTAATGATCGGAACTGGAAACAGCACAACGAACCCAACTTTAAACGACCATAAATAACAATCTAACCGTCCGATTGACAAACGGATTTTTCCTACGACAAGAACAACGACAGGAGTACTTACCCTCCAAATTTCACTCCGATCCGCCATGATTTTGACCTCCGTTTGTCTCCTCCAAAACACGAACAGAAGTTGTTCTTACCCTCCAAAAACCCAACTCGAAATCACTTGATTTCCTCACTCAAATCCCCACAAAACTGATATTTTCTCTCTGAAACAACTGAGCTCACAAGCCCTGCCGACACTCTGCCTTTTAAAGAGAATTTTTTTTTTTTTTTTTTTCGTGTCGATCGACACACACTCCCCGTGTCGATCGACACACGACCAAATATTCCTAATTTGGTTCGCGGTCGTTACATATTTCCTCTGATTAACAGAGATCCCACTGTGAGATCTAGCAATCTCCAATCCAAGGAAAAATTTTGGAACACCAAGATGCCTGAGTTTGAAATGAGAACTCAGCTGTGTGACCAAATCTTGTAAAGCCAAATCATCAGTACTCGCTATGAGTATATCATCCACATATACTAACATCACCAAGAACTTCCCATCAACCTCCTTCACAAACATGGTATGATCTCCAGAACAACGCTCAAATCCCAGCAGCTTCAAAGTGGATGAGAGCTTAAGAAACCATTGCCTACTAGCTTGTTTGAGACCATATATAGACTTCTTCAGTTTACAGACTGCATGAGGAGACACGTCTACTCCTTTAAGTTCAGCATACCCTGGAGGCAACTTCATGTAGATTTCCTCATCCAATTCCCCATTCAAAAACGCATTAGAAATATCCAATTGAATAAGGGACCATTTCAGCTTAGGAGCTAAAGCAAGCATAAACTTGATTGTAGCTAACTTAGCAACAGGAGAGAACGTATCCATGAAGTCTATACCTTCTTGTTGAGTATAGCCTTTAGCTACAATGCGAGCCTTATATCTCTCAAGAGTTCCATCTGCATGATGTTTCACAGTGTAAACCCATTTACATCCAATAGCAACCTTCCCTTCTGGTAGATCACCAATATCCCAAGTATCAGTCCTTTCCATGGCACCCATCTCCACACCCATTGCATCACACCATTCCTTAAATCCCTTCGCTTCAGAAAATCTTTCAGGTATGGGAATTTCAGAGATGACACTTAGGAAAGTGTAAAAAGGCTTAGATAAGTAGGAATAAGATATATAATTGGCGAGAGGATATGGGGAAGTTATCTTAGTAAGAGTATTAGTATTATAACAATGAAAATCCTGCAAGTGTTTAGGTGGTTTAAGTTGTCTGTGAGATCTTGATTCAGAAGGAACCAAGACCTCAGAAGATGACACATCATGATGAGGATGTGCATCAGAGGAGGTTTGCACAGAAGGCAATGAAACATCAAGGGAAACAGGAGAATGTAATAGAGGAAAGAAATCTCTTACATCAGCATTAAGATGTGAAGATGCAAGAGGGAAAATATCCTCATGAAAAATAACATGTCTTGAAATACAAACAGCATGTGTCTCTATATCTAAAAGCTTGTACCCCTAATAACCAGCTGGATACCCTAAGAATATACATGCTATAGCCCTAGGATCAAACTTAGTCCTACCTTTAGGGGATGTAGAGCTATAGCATAAACAACCAAAGGCTTTGAGAGACTGATATTCAGGGATTTTACCAGTGAGTTTCTCATAAGGTGACTGATTATTCAAAACTAAAGAGGGTAATCTATTAATAAGAAAGAGAGCTGTTAAAATGCATTCCCCCCCAGTATTCTAAAGGTAAATGAGATTGAAATAAAAGGGCACGAGCTACATTCAACAAATGCTGATGCTTCCTCTCAACTACTGAATTTTGTTGAGGAGTTTCAGGACATGAATGATATGCAACAATGCCATGAGACAGAAACAATTCAGTAAACCTTAATTCTGGAGCATTATCAGACCTAACAGACTTGACCTTCTTATTATACTGTGTTTCAATCATTTTCAGAAAAGTTGGAAAGACTTCAATAACATTAGACTTTTGATGCAACAGATAAATCCATGTAGCTCGACTAAAATCATCTACAATTGTCAAGAAATACCTATAGCCATCTACTGTGGGAACAGAAAAGGGACCCCATGTATCTATATGGACTAACTCGAAAGGTGTAGTACACATATTATGATTAGATTTAAATGGGAGATGCTTTTGTTTAGACAGATGGCATATATGGCAAACAACAGAATCATTTTTATTCATTTTAGTCTTTTCCAATTGCAATACAGAAGAAAGAGTATCTATGATAGGTTTAGAGGGATGTCCCAAACGGGTATGCCAAATATCAACAGAAACACTAGCACAAGTTGAAGTAATACCTTTTAAAGAGAAACTATTATTTGCAGTATTGAAATCCAGAATATAAAGGTTCCCCACTTGACTACCTTGCCCAATCATCAACTCCCGTGTAATTGCCTGAATAAAACATGCAGTAGTAGTGAATCTAACCTCTGAATGTAAAGATTTAGTTAGAACACTAACACTAAGCAAGTTGAATTTAAAATCAGGTATGTATAACACATTGCAGAGAGAGAGAGCATCAGTGAGTTGAATGAAACCTATGCCCATGATTTTAACAGCATATGCATTTGGAAGTTTCACAAAGGTATTATCTAAAGGTCTAAAATTCCTAAAAAGAGTCCTATCATGAGATACATGATGAGTAGCCCCCGAATCTATGATCCAAGCACTAAGAGACACAGCTGGTTCTGTAGATACTAAAGAGACTAACATGTCATAGTAGGAGTTATAAAAAAGATCCAGAAATGTACCTGAAACTGATAAGATTGCAGGTACAGATGGTGAAGTAGTAACACAAGAAACTTCAGGAGCTGGTGTGACACTTTGAGTATGAAGCTTGGTGCTAAAATAGGATAGCATGGTCTGAATCTGATCCTTGGTCATGTTCTCAAAGTCAACTTCACCTTTCTGACCAGAAAAACCATTAGACACAGGGAGAGGAGAAGACACAGAAGTATGCCCTGGTGGTGGAGGATACAAGTTGAGAGAAGTGAGATTAGCAGCTCCAACTGTCTGAGAAGGCTTATACCTCGGATGACCAGGTGGAAACCCATGCACCTTGTAGCACTTATCCACAGTATGGCCAATCTTGTAGCAGTGAGAACACTTAGGCTTCTTATAACCACCCTGAGAGAGGAAGACATGAGAAATGTCCTGAGAATCTTGGACCAGAAAAGCTGCAGCAGGTGGAGAAGATATTTTGGTAGCTCCTCCAACAAAGCGCTGACTCTCATCTTGGTCTACCATGTTGTATATCTCAGACAAACCTGGTCTAGGTTTCAGGTTTAAGATGTGTCCTATGTTGTTAGCAAAGCTGTCATTTAGTCCCATCAAAAACTGAATGACTCTACTAGTCTCAGCATCCTCCAACAACTCTTTGACATGATCACAGGTGCATCTCTTAGCAGTATGAGATTTAGTACTTGAGAGTTGTTCCCAAAGTGTCTTCTTCTTTGTGTAATACGTGGACAGATCCATAGAACCTTGCTTCATAGTGTATATAGCCTGCTCCAACTGATATTTTCTTGGCAAATTACTCACACGGAAACGCATAGACAAATCAATCCACATGTCTGCAGCATCCTCATAGTACAATATACTATCGTATATCTCCCGATTCACCACATTCATAATCCATGCCTTAACAAAGCTATTGCATCTACTCCAAATTTTGAATGAAACATCAGTAATATCAGGTCTAGGAATGGTTCCATCTACGAATGCGAGTTTGTTCTTCGCATCGAGACTTATCCTCATCGCAATTGACCAGTTGCTGTAATTTGTTCCATCAAGAGTAATAGTGACAATAGACAGACCTGGATGATCGGCTGAATGTAAGAAGAATGGACTGTGAACGTTATCATACGATTTCATCGAACTAAGAGGTATATCGCCGCGATTCGGAACCATAGGACGAGAAGAACGAAGATCCAGATCATGTGCAAGCGAAGACTCAGATCGAGCACGATCCAGAACTGGTGAAGCTTCTCCATCAGATTGCGAGACTCGACTCCTCAATTTCCTTCCCTGTTTCGCCATTCTGAAGCTGATCGAAGACCAAACGGTTGATTGAACCAAAAACGAAACCAACACAGCAGAGATAGGGTTCCTATGTCAACCAAAACGTCGATTCGAACTCAAAAACAGAAACGATCGGTGGAAAACGAAGAAGAAACGAAGAGATCGAACGAAAATCTCAGAGATTTGAGCAGAGAGTGCTCTGATACCATATTAGAGATGATGAATCTGTTGGAAAAAAATTTCTATTTCTTCTCAAAAGAAAACAATGTACAGATATGGAGTTATATACAAGATAAGTTTAACCGGAATCTAATCTACTAATTACAAGTAAACCGGTTTGGTATATATTCACAATTGAACCATAGTTGATAAGAATCATACTAATCAAAACGTTGTTCCACATCTCCAGTTTCGTGTGCCACTAATCCCCTTCGATCTTGTTTCAAACATGTTATTTGGATATGTCCTATTTCACCACAAGTAAAACATGCATCGTAACGCATTTGTTCTAGTTAGGCGAAATGATGCCATTGGATAGACAGAGGTGCTATGTTTCAAAGCTTTAGAACTGTGAGGTGGCACATATGATGGTTGAACCATTGGCGAATCATTCATTGTCGAAGTCTGAAATTGACCACGAGATAATGATGAGGGCCATGTTGAACGAAGTTGTGTCTCCATAGCGACCAGTTGGTGAACTTGGGAAACAAAAGTAGGGTTGAAATGTTGAAGCGCAACATGTAGTTGAGAACCCAATCCACCAATAAAACGTGATATTAACTCATCCTCCCATTCGACAGATATCACCCATGCTAACATGTGGAAGAAATCAGTTGCATATTCTTCTACGGATCGAGTCTTGTCTAAAATTGCGCAACTTGTTTTAGAACATGCGCTCATAGTTATACGGAAGAAAGCTATGTCGTATGTGTTTCTTCAAACGTTCCCATGAGTCAATGCTTGGCATGTTTGACTTGTGGCGAGACTCCTTAAGTTATTGCCACCATGTCATAGCACGAATGAAACGCGTCGTGACTAGAGGAACTCGCTTATCATCTGAAACTTGCATAAAATCCAAAATTTCTTTAACCATGTTTTAACAAATTAATGAACTCTTCTAAGTTAAGAGTGCCAAAAAAACTTCGGAATATCCAACTTAAAACCCTATTCCCAGCACGTAGGGTGAGCCGTGAGGGTTCATGTTGTCAGCATGCCGATCATCGTGTCCTTGGCGAAGGTGTTGGTCACGGTCAGAAGTTGCAAAGACGTTACCAAAGACAGCAGTATCTTCTTGATCAGATTCGCTTGATGGTTGTTTGCATTCTCGACCCCCGTAAAACAAGTCATGCTGATTTTATAACACATATTCTTCACCGCGTATTGTAAAGCGTCATGTAAACCAATAGTAAACGTCTCAAGAGTCTGATTGAACTCATCATGTTGGTCTTCGGTGAAATTAAATAACATGTAATTTAAATTTCCAAAATAAAGAAGAAAAATAATGAGAGCAATGACATTTAATCTTCACTTATTTTATATACTTAGGGATAACATGAAATTTAAAATACAAAAAAATAGAAGGAAAATTATGAGGTTATTATATATATATTTCGAACTCATTATTCCATAAAAGGAGCCAAGGATTTGCTTAATTTTGTACTCTTGTTAAATAGAACTAAGAACGCGAATAACAAATGTGTGCGCATGAAGATAACCCATAATCTAAATTATGTTTTATGCCTGAAGATAACCCTTGTGTTCTAAGTATCCAACGACTTTTTCAGCCATTTCGGTTGGAGAAGTTCCTGATCCTTCGTGTCCTAGAGCAATCTTCACATGGCAGAACACGAGAACGTAGGTAAGATAAGAAATTGACGCGAAAAAGCTCAGGATCTAGATCAAGAATCAAACTGGTGTTCTTTTCTAAACTAACATATCCCATTCTCTTTACAAAATGTTATAAAATGTCAAAATATTAACTAGGCCTTTTTTAAGCCCCTACCAATGTTTTTTAACATTTACCTCGCAATTCAACGGTGCCTCGTAAGGGTCATCGATCCCGGTAAAACCTGTAGAAAACATTTCAAACAATAATATCAATTTGGGATCTCATTAAGAGAAAAAACCAAGTCACAAAAAAAAAAACAATCCCAATTCAAAAGATATATATACCTTTGATCTTTCCTGCACGAGCAAGTTTGTACAGACCTTTAGGATCTCTCGCCTCACAAACTTCAAGCGGTACATCCATGAAAACCTATTTGATCAACACCAGTTTTACTCAAAGCTTGAAACTTTCAATGGCATAGAGACTACGAAACTCGCCGTTCTCAAATACCTCAATAAAATCCCCCTCAGGGAGCAAAGTTCGACAAGTGTCCCTGTCTCTTCGGTATGGAGATATTAAACTTGCAATGCAGATGATTCCAGCATCCGCAAAAAGCTTGGCAACCTCTCCTAAACAAAGAACAGAATGTCAAAAATAAACATTCAATTAACAACAGGGAAGATGAAACATTGATTAAGATGATATATATCTTGTTGGTTAAGCTCACCGACTCTACGAATGTTCTCTGCACGATCCTCTGCTTTAAAGCTCAGATCACGGTTTAAGCCATGCCTTACATTATCACCATCAAGAATATAACAAAGCTTCCCCTTTTGGTATAACATTTGGTTCAAAGCACAAGCCAAAGTGCTCTTCCCTATAACCAACAATAATGTTAGACCAAACACATGACGTTTCTAAATTCTAATGATTGATTGCTACACGAACCTGAACCACTAAGACCAGTGACCCAAATCACACATCCTTTCTGGTCAAGCAATCTCTGTCGATCAACCTTCTCAACAGGACACTCATGCCACTTTATATTCGTCGAGTTTCCGACAGTAGACAATGGACCTTGTTTTTGCCCTAATCCAAAACAAAGACAAGAAATTAAAAACTACAAAGATGAAAAAATAATCAAATCTGCCCAGATTAGAAATGGATTCACAATTCAAAGCTATAAAATTGAAAGATTCGAATTTTCTGGGTGTCAAATCAACATCTATGAGAAACAAATCTGTGTACCTGTGTGGCCATTAATCGATTTAATCTCAGGAATAGACCCATTTTTGTTATGGCTTAGCGTCTGCGATCCATCCATGGAAACACAGGCGCGAAAAATACCAACAGATCTCCGATTACTCAACGAATTGCCGTCAGTAATCCCTTTGGGAGACGATGCAATCGAAAGCCCTAGCATCGATTTAACTCCGGTGGCAATCATAATGAAATCAGAAGAGAAATCGACGACCAAGAAGCGGTAAATGAAAAAAAAAAAACACAAATCTAATTGTTGTGTCGGAATCGGAAATGTTGGGTAGTTAATTAAGGAAGGAGGAACATGTGACCGTTAAAAAGGGGGCGATTGGGTAGGTGAACTGGTGAAATAAAAATGTTGTTGGCCACGTTTTTTTTTTTTTTTTTCCAATCATCATATTGTTTTAGTTATCAATACAGTGCCCTTTTATGTTGTTGCTTAAACAAACGTACTTAACATGGATTTGCATCTAGATTCCTAAAAAAGAAGAGAAAAAAAAAAAAAAAAAGTTTGTGTATTTTAGTCGCCTATCAATTATGGAATTGATGTTTTCGTGTCTAGATTAGAGAAATGGTTCAATAGTCAATTTAGCAGTTTCGTGTGACCTTATCATACCTAGTCACTAAACCATTCCAGCCATCTTTTTCCCTCTCATATGTGCATGGTTCTACTTCGGTTGGCCAATAGCAAGGAAATATACAATAATAACCAATTAATCTTCTATGCTTCTAAGAAAGTTTATGGAAACATACATATTAGCTATATAAAAGTAAAATATAGCCCACATGACTATGGTCTAGTGGTAGATAAAACTTGAGAATGTGCCAAAAGTAAAACACTCCCACAGGGTTCGAGTCTTCCTAAAAACAAAAATCACATTTACGTGGGAAGTCTGGATTTGGGATTCGGTCCAAACAGTTTACGTAGTAGTCTGGTAACAGACAATCTGGTTACCCCCTGGCATTAGTCGGAAAGCATTCCAAACTCGGCTCAAACAATGTGGTGGCTTTTCGGAGATAACTCCACTTTGTAGCCATTTCGATGCGCTACCGGGCTGACTGGATCAGCCGATAGGGTATATCAAAACAAAAAAAAAGGTAAAATATATTTAAAAATTTGGTTGAACATGTTGGTGTTCTAATTTCAACATCGCAATTTCACGGCACATATTTGAATCATTCTAAAGAAGACAAGCGAGAAAAATACGACAAAAATAAATAAACTTAAAAAGATAGTTTTACAAAGTGAAGCCTAAGGTTTAAGAGTGGGTATGGTGGCGAGAGAAAATAATTTAGCTAGTGATTTTCATGTTGGTATTGTACGAGTAGTTTAGATCATCTATGCGTAGGGTTTCACATATTTCCACATCTCATAAATCCCAAAGACAAAAAAGTGCATTTGCAGAAGAAAAGATGAATACTTTTTGCATTTCTAACTCTGACATTTGTCTGTTGATTCTAACTAAAATTGATCAAAAAACTAAATGAAAAAAGAAGAGAATGACACAGTTACACAAAAGAATTGGACTTTTCTATGACTAAAGTTTTAGATAAACAGGTTAGCAAAAACAAAACAAAAAAAGATTTAGATAAACAACAAACAACTTAAACTATAATCTTTGTATCTTTTCTGTTTAATTCTTCGAAGCTACATCAAAGTTTCCCTATAACAGAAGTCCCATGGACACAAGTGATATAAACATGAGTTACAATGCTGAAAACAGTATCAAGTAATTTTAAGATTCTCAAACCTCTTTCTGCAAATAGACTATTTGGTACAGGAGTTACAGATGCAGCAAGGGCCACAAAGGTTAAAACAATGTGTCACCTTGAGTCTTTTCCGAGGAATAAATAGATGGACTATTCCGCTCTCTCAGGCACGTTCATCATTCACGTGGTTTGGAACCTCAGGTTGGCTGTCCAGTGGCATGTACTGTGCCATTATGGCTCTGATCTCTGAGTCCATGTATCGCTGTAAAACAAAGGACACAGGAAGTTCAAAACAATTTCTCCAAGCAACTGATATGGCAACCCGTGTTCAGGTCCAAACGCGGGATATGAGGAGTGTGTTTTAACAGACATCTCAGGCCACAAAACAAAAGTTATCTTTGGTTTTAAGTTTTAACACAACATCAAATAAAAGAACAGAAGGATGAATTAGAAATGCTTACCCTCAACCTATACTTGTAAACAAGATACGCCCCAGCAGCTGCAAGTCCCAACGATAACATTATAAGCCAAACGGCCGCCCATGCTGATCTCACTTGTGCACCTGTCTTGCCTAAATTTCGACAGAATAGAAAAATAACAATTGGAAAAGAGACTTGAGAACTTGTTTAAATAAAAAGCTATTTGCATGCTATGAAAACTCACTGATGCAAGTGTCATGGTCTCTGATGTAGAGAAGGTCCCCGCTACAAGAGCATTCATAGCTTCCCCAGGTGTTCTTGCACCTACATTCTGGGCACTGACAAGCTTTCTTCTCTTTGCACTCATTAATGTCTGGTGAAGGAGGCACGGAAATTCTCATAAAGAAAATTAGAAGTAGCACAAAGAAGTACGGTAACCCAAGTTTAACAGAACATTCTAACCTTCACATTTCTTAATACCATCTCCTTTAAATCCAGGGGGACACTCACACTTAACACTGTCCTTGTCCTGAAGGTATTACAAGTTGAGACATGAGTCTCTTATTATACGGTGAGATTGTGCTCAAACGTGAAGCAAAGTGAAGAAGAAACACTAACCACACAAGCAGAGAACGCATGTCCATCTCTCTCTTCATGCCAACAACCTCCATTGTTGATTGTGCATCTCCCTGGCCCGCTCGCTACAATGCAAACACCAAATAAGTATGAAATGTGACACCCAACAGAAGCACAACAGCAACAAGGCTAAAATTTCAATTGTAAAATCCTTCCTTTTACAACAAAAGCACAACAATAACACCAATTTGCACACAAAAATTGGAAGTCTTCAACAAAGGAATTATGGGAAAGCTGGAATATAAAAGTTTGAAGTTCTCATGAACATGCAACTAACATTATATTTTGATCAAGTGGGAAATGCGAGCGATTAAAAATATGAATCTACAGACTAGGAATTATACAAGCGCAGCTAAAAGAATATCTCAGATACTTAGACTAATATTTTGCCATACTGAGAATTGCTACTTAATAACAAGTCCATTCAAATTATAAAACTAATAAAAAAATGATGACACGAACACTCACGTTCACAGTGGCTGTAACCATCCCCTTTAAATTGCACTCCATCAACTCGAGGACACTCACATACTCTTCCACGAAATGTATCCTGCAAATTAAGCAGATTAATATATACATAACAGGAACTTTTGCGAGAAATAGCTTATTATACCTTGCAAGCAGTTATGTTTGCTGATTTATCTTGCCAACATCCGCCATTGTTATCTAAGCACTCATTTGACTCCATATCTGTCAATTGCAATAGAAGAAGTGAATTTCAAATTTCACAATAAGTGTTAAACGGTGTGATCAATGTTACAGTTTTACAATACATTCCAAACATTTATTTGATGCATGGGGCGTCTAAAAATTACTTTAAATTATAAACAGGCAAATCCTAGTCAAAAGTAGGGGTCAGTATTTCAGCATTGGGTAAGATAATTGCCGGGGTATGTAAAAATGATAAACAAACTACTCCCAAGGATGGCTACGTTCAGGTAATTCAAGTACAAGTACAGCCAGCTTTGGGCATCTATAATTATACCAAAAATAAATCTACACTGAGATTGGGTAGGCTATTGCTCTTTTATGGGCCAGGTATTTCAGGTTTTTCACATATCTGGGGAACCCAAACTTCAGACATCAACCCACAAAAGTTCAAATGGGTTAGACCCGAAACACCCACTCTTAGCCAAGACCAACGCGTCACAATAAACAAACCAACAATATATACCTGTGCTCAAGCATATAGCTGGTTCAGTTGTCTCCTCAAAACCAGAACATAGAGCCTTGAGTACAGCACTCCTCTCCAACTTGCCTGCAAGAAACCATATATTTAACAAGGTAAACCAGAACATAGAGTATTGACGTCTTAAGTTAACAATGCAAGACAAACCTCGGTACTGTCTGTTGTTGACAACCAAGGTAGGCAATATGGTCACATCACCCCTTGTACCCTTGCCAACCTACATAATATCCGAAATCTCAAACGGATTACTCAAAGAACATAACCGTGAGATACCCGCGGGATAATGCAGACGGAAGATAAATATAAGAAATTTCTTACTTGTGCATCTTGTTCTTCCTTTAGAACTGGATTGTCCATGTCAGCATCAGGGTCTCCCATGCACTTGTCAAGTTTTCTGCTATCAATTCCTGTACAGACGGAGAAAATAAGCCTTGTTCTCCCAAAAAAAGAAAAAAGTATTATGCATTTCTTGAATTTTGAACCTATAGAAGAAGCACTCACCAAGAGATTTGATAACGGAATCAGCACATTCTTTGTTGTATTTCTTCTCCTTCATGGGACATCTGATCTGGAAATCAGTGACATAATCCCACCAGACCCAGGGGTTTCCGGTTTCGTTTGCCACCTTGTAAACGCAAAGCTGTCTCAAGTTTTCCACAACGACGTCTTTTCCATCGTATCCTGAGCTAAAGTCCTGTTCTGGATCAGGAGCACAGTATCTTCCCTTGTTGATACACTGAGACTTGCACTGTCTGCTCAGTGTGAAAGCATGAGGACAATACCAGGTAATGTAATGAGGTCTAAACTGCGTGAAACCGCCTTTCTCAAGAATCTGAGCGGCGCCCTTAAAATCCTTGACAAACTCCATCAACATGTCACACTTAACCCCGCATTCATCGTTGCTATTGGTCCACAATTCATACTCGACACGGTCATCAGGGTGTGGAACAGCTTCTCTCCAGTCAAGGTTCAAGTTGACCATATCCCCTCCACTAATTGCTTTCTTCAACTTTTCACCGAAACCTTTTGTGACGAGAGCAGAAGGAATGGTAATATTCTCAATGTATTTTGCGGACGAAACATCCTCTTCGGGTGTGTCCATGGTAATCAAAGGCTCATCAACATTGTCAGCCACAAGAACAGCAGAGGCACCCGCTTTCTGTGCATTCCAGACCTTCAAAGCGAAAAAACAATCTACAAAACCATCCATTAGGCCAAGTGGGTACATGTTAATGCAGAACAGTAAAGACTAAGGCAAGTTTTACACACAACTGAACCAATTAGGAAGAAAAGCAATACTTTCTCAACGAACTAAATTGCTAATAGAGATTAGTAGGGAATCAAATTCTGAGAAGAGAGATTAGGTACCTCCGCGATCAACCAAGAGGAAGGTAGGCAAAGCACCAGGCTGAGACTTGAAAGAAATTGAGAAATCGCTGAATTCTTTACACGATTTCTGATTCTCCTTTGGGTAAACCACCGTTCCCGCCATGCTTCCGCCGTACTGAGGGATCCCAAAGTTGCCGATTGCACTGTCATGAGTCCCCTTTATGCTCTCCGGCGACGTCACCGACAAGCTGTTCTTCTCCACAACGAATCGAGCCTCGCAAAAGGGGAGAGAGAGAAGCAGCCATGGAAGAAAGCAAAGGAGAAGCTGCTTCTGCTTGGCTTGCTTCATCTTCGAGATCTCCGCCCAAATTCCACCAATTCAATGCTTAAGGATAAAATTGAATCGGAGTATGCAAAAGAGATGATAACTGAAATTGTTCTTGTCTGAGCGAATGTTTTTCTTCTGTTTTCAACGTTTCCGGTGCGACTAGACGACGCAGAGTCAAAACCAGATATCCTTGACGAAACGATACTAAATCCCACAAATGAGTATAGAAAAATGACCACATTAATTGTAGAAAATAACTACATTAACTATATGAATATCTGTGGTACCGATATACTTCTTTTAGTTAGTTTTGTATGTTAACCATCGAAGCAAACAACACTTAAAAACAAAAAAAAAAAAAAAAAAGTACTGTAGACTCGATAAATTAATAAATTTTATCGATTCCAAATTGGGGTAATGCAGAATATAACACAATTCGATAAAATAATAAAATTATAAATGTTATAAAAATCATATGTAAATATATGGTCTCAATAGTATCATAAATAAATATCTGGTATATAAAACTTTATACTCACACAACTAAGTTATATTTTATTATGATTTCAGTATTGTTTGATCTTTTCTTAAAACTGAAAATTTTTATAACTCAATTATTATTGGTTTTAATAAACACAAATAAAAAAAACACTAATGTAAGAAAAATGTTTTTTAATATAAAATAAAACAATTCAAGTGAAAGATAAATTTAGAAAATTATTTAAAGTTTTCTTTTTGGATAAATTAATAACTCTATAAATTAATAAAATATTATAAACCCAACATTATTAATTTATAGAGTTTCTATTGTATCTTACTAATATAATACAATATTTCAATTTAAGAAATTTACTTTAGTTATTTACTTCTAATAGTTAAATAATCTGAATGGTGGAAGCTCTCTCTTGGCCTAATTGTTCGGTTAAGAGTTCAATATAGAATTCATAGTTCATGACAAAAAAAAAATAGAATTTATAGTGGGTGTGGATCCGAAAACCTACAACCAAGAATTTGATATTAATAAATAGGAATAAAAACCTACATCTTATTATGAATCTTACATAAATAAAGATTAAGAATAACGAGATGGATTTGTATTAATATATTTAAAGAAACAAAATTAATACAACGGATTTATGAGATGAAAATAAGAACAACAGAGCGTAGTTCGCAGTATTTAGTTCTAGGTGATTTTCTAGGGAAAAACTGATTGTAATTGGACTGGGACTCGAAGAAGCCTTCTTTCCTGTTTAAATAGGCTGCCAATCGAGCTCAATCGCTCATGTATTCACGCAGCACATTCTCCTCACGATCCTGGATTTTCACCACGTGCTCCAAGATCTCCGCCTTGTTTGATTCCACCTGTTATCCGTGAGCTCCTCTTCAGCGTGCAGCTTGCAAGTAAATCCGTTAACTACCTCATCCAACACAATCGCATGATTTATCGAATGGGCCTTTTGTTGGACATATTGGGCTTTATCGCAGTGGGCTCAATACAAATCCATCACCATATTCCACAGGCTTCACCTCCATTTGCAGCTAGCGGTATATTATTCTAGTTGTTCCTTCAGACTTATCTATCAAACCTCGCCTGGTGGGCGGGCCTAACCACTAATGGGCCTCTCCCAGGCTGTATTCCGGGTGCAAAATATAACACTAACAATTGTCCCCAGCCCTTTAAGCGATAAGTATGAAGCTTGAAGGACGATGCTTTTTAGGTGTTCTAACGGATCAGTCTGAATCAAATCTTGAAGAGCTTACGAAGATATCTCCGCATTAAATATTGTGGCTTTTGCGAGGTAAGAAAGAATCTAAGTCTACTTTGCCAGGCTCTTTTTAGAATCGATAATTGCTTAAATGCTTTTGGCATTTTAAGCATTATTTTCGCACGTACTGCCATCCCGATATGGATCGTTGCTGACATGTAAGTATAATGTTTGATTGCGACGCTTTCTTGATGGTGTATGTTCTCTTTTGTGTTTTCCGTATTGGCTTTAAGGTGATCCATGATGACAGAAGGCTTAGGCATGCGCGGTTGCTCGTAGAATGTAATTTCTAGCGGGCTGATTTTGTACGTCGGAGTTGTTACGAGGTGTGCTGGCTCGATGAGAAGCATCAATAGCTATTTTTGGTGTGGCTAGTTTTTAAGTTTGATAAGTTATTTAAGTGAAAGATTGGGCATTTTCTAATTCGTTAGTTATGCGAGCTTTGCATGCGGGTATTTGGTTTCACGCTGTTTCAAGGCTGTTAAATACGATGTGAGACTCGACATGACTATTTCAAGGTCGTTAAGTTTGAGATAGGACTCGGTATGATTTGTAACGCCCGTGATCCAAAAAGTAATTTTTGGATGGGTGTCGATCGACACGGCTGTTTTGACTCAAGAGGAGTCGAGCAGCGAGTGGTGTGTCGATCGACACAGTTGGGGTGTGTCGATCGACACGGATTTTCGATTGCCGTCAGAATGACGTATTGATTGGTCATGTGTCGATCGACACAAGTGGGTGTGTCGATCGACAGAGTGTCGGCTGGTCTGGCTATTTAAGTCGAAAATCAGATTTCTGGGCTGTGGAAAATGGTTTTTGAGAGAGAAAGTGAGAGGATTGAGAGAAGAGGTTGTTGTTGTTGTTTCCTCCGTGTTTCTCAATCTTATTAGGCTTGTGTGAGTGTTTGTGAGGTTGTGGAAGCGTGGGTGGACCGTACGGTGAAGGATCTTGGATTTGTTCTTCGTGTTCTTCGTGTTCTTCGTCGGATTCTTAGCCTTTTCTATCCGAATTCGAGGTGAGTGCGTGACCATAGGCTTATCTGGGTAAAGGAATTGATAGGATGCGATTGTGTGTTGTTTGGATCGATTTTTGTATGGATTTTTGGTGGATTTTTGTGCAGAAAATCGGTTTGATGAGTTTCTGGGTTGGTCGTGTCGATCGACACAAGGAGGTGTGTCGATCGACAGGGGTTTTGATGTGTGTCGATCGACACAAGGAGGTGTGTCGATCGACAGGGGTTTTGATTACCGTCAGTTTGATATATTGAACGGGTTTTTCTCGTTTGGTTGTTGTGTGATGCATTATTGTTTGTTCATCCGGGTATTGTATCTTTTGCTTATGCATGTGTGTATAGTCTGTAGATGGGATGACCGTCTCACTGAGTATTTATGATAATACTCACGCATCTCTTATAACCATGTGATGCAGGTAAAGACAGTCAGTGATCGTGGAATCATGGCCGGGACGAGGGGAATGATCTAGTGGCTCGTTTTCGTGTAATAAGTTAGAATTGCTAGGGTGTTAGCAATTTCAGAACTATGTGTATTACCAAATTGAACTAGAATTAATAAGTATGGGCTTGTTGAACGATAATTGTATTTGATTGTTGAATCATTGTTTCCGCGCTGTTTGTTTATTGGACCGTTGAGGATCATTATTTATGATAATAGTGATCCGGGTTGAAATTTTTTTTAATTGACGGGTTGGGTCGCCACATGATTGTTTTTGTAACGACCGCGAACCAATTATGTATTTTTGGTTCGGGTGTCGATCGATACCAGCTCGATTTGAACTAGCGGATTAAGTTTTTAATCGCTCGGTTAGGCGGGTTTTGACTGGAAACCCGAGTTGTTATTTTATTTTTTTATAAAAGTCAAAAGCCTTGTTTTGAGGAACCCATGTTTTGGGGAGCCTTGTTTTGTGGAAGTGGCTGAAGTATTAATGAGAGGAATCAGTTTTGAGGAAAAGAGGTAGAGAGAATTAGTGAGTAAAGAGAGGAGGAGAGAGAGAGAGGTGGAAGAATCCGCCGGTTTTGGAGGAGACAAACGGTCGTGAAAATCAAGTTGGATCGGAGTGAAAATTTAAGAGTAAGTTCTCCACTCCCTTATCTTGATTTAGGAAGAAACTGCTTGTCATTTGGTTGAGTATTCTAGGAGTTATGGTCGTTTTACTGAGAGATGTTTCTGCAGCATCGTTTCTGCGATCAGTCCATTTCAAAGGACGATTCCCATCGTTCTGTAAGGACCCAGCAGACGCGTTAGATATCATTGAAAAGCTCTGAGTCTTAGCTTTCCACAGACACCGATTTCGGTTTATTCAGAGGTGACCTCCGTTCTCTGTGTGCTTTTGAAGTTAGTGTGTCGTTTCTGAAATATTTGTTCTCAGTTCTGATCATCGAATTTGTTCTCAGTTTTGGCAGGGGCGGCAAGCCTGCTCAGGGACAGAAGAGGAAGTGGGAGAGCACTTCTGGGGTCAGTCAGGACGGTTCGGGATGCTTCGGGTTTTGGAGTATGTCCCATCGTGTGGCGAGCTGTCCGAGGAGGACCGGGACCGGGACTCGAGATGTGCGGGTCGGGGTTCAGGATACGCGGGTGTGTTATCACTGCAGAGAGACGGGGCATATTAAGCCCAAGTGTCCGAAGCTGCAGCAGTTGGCGGTGGCCGCAGTGCAGCCATTGGCAGTGCAGCCGTTGTCTCAGATTGCAGCAGCACCGCGTGTGTTCACGTCTGCGGAGGCGGGTGGATCTAGCACCAGACCGATCACAGGTATTTCCGAACTTGACTTTTAAATTCATGGTTGTTTGAGTTTTTGTCTGTTGGGAAATTGTGAGTCTGTGCTAGAATGGTAGGGTTCTGAGGCACATGGGATTGTGCAGGGACCTTAGTTGTGGGCGGTTATGAGTCCCACGTGTTGTTTGATTCGGGAGCTATGAATAGCTTTATTACGCCGGAGTGTGCGGAGAGCAGCGGAATCCAGAGTGATTCCGGAGAACAGGCGGGAGTAGTCAAGGTTGCTGGTGGTAGGACGTTGGCTACTTTCGGGCGGACTCGTGGTGTGGATGTTCTGGTTGCGGGAGAGTTGATGCCAGCAGATCTGATCATTAGTCCGGTGGAGCTGTACGATGTTATCCTGGGTATGGATTGGTTGGATCGTTACAGGGTCCATCTGGATTGCCACCGAGGGCGAGTTGTGTTTGAGCGAGAGGCGGGGAGGTTGGTTTATCAGGGTGTGAGACCGACTTCCGGGAGTCTCGTGATTTCCACGATACAGGCCGAGCAGTTGCTTCTCAAGGGCTGCGAGGCGTATCTGGTGACGATAGTGATGCCTGAGTCTGTTGGAGGGGTTGCAGTTGAGGATATTCGAGTTGTTCGGGATTTCCAGGATGTGTTCCAGTCGTTGGAGGGATTACCGCCATCGCGGTCGGATCCGTTTGTTATTGAGTTGGAACCCGGGACTACTCCGATATCTAAGGCACCTTACCGTATGGCTCCAGCAGAGATGGCAGAGCTGAAGAAGCAGCTGGATGATTTGTTGGATAAGGGTTTTATTCGGCCTAGTGTTTCACCGTGGGGAGCGCCGGTGTTGTTTGTGAAGAAGAAAGATGGTAGTTTCCAGTTGTGCATCGATTATCGGGGACTTAACCGAGTCACCGTGAAGAACAGGTACCCTCTGCCGCGCATTGATGAGTTGTTGGATCAGTTGCGAGGGGCTACCTGGTTCTCCAAGATCGACTTGGCTTCGGGGTACCATCAGATTCCGATTGAGGAAGCAGATGTGAGGAAGACTGCTTTCAGGACGAGGTATGGGCATTTTGAGTTCGTGGTGATGCCTTTTGGTTTGACGAATGCACCAGCAGCGTTCATGCGGTTGATGAACGGGGTATTCCAGGAGTATCTGGATGTGTTTGTGATCATCTTTATCGATGATATTTTGGTGTATTCGAAGAGTCTTGAGGAGCATGAGTTGCATCTGAGAGTAGTTTTGGGGAAGCTGCGGGAGCAGAAGCTATTTGCGAAGTTGAGCAAGTGCAGTTTCTGGCAGCAAGAGATGAGTTTTCTTGGCCATGTGGTGTCTGCAGAGGGAGTTTCTGTGGATCCGGCTAAGATCGAGGCTATCAGAGGGTGGCCTAGACCGAGGAATGCCACTGAGATTAGGAGTTTTCTTGGATTGGCAGGTTATTATCGGAGATTCATCGCGGGATTTGCGAGTTTTGGCTAAGTCGATGACCAAGTTGACAGGGAAGGATGTTCCTTTTGTGTGGTCTGCTACTTGCGAGGAGAGTTTCGGGACGCTGAAGGAGATGTTGACGAGTACACCGGTGTTGGCGTTACCCGAGCCGGGTGAGCCTTACGTGGTGTATACCGATGCTTCGGGTGTTGGTTTGGGTTGTGTCCTGATGCAGCAGGGAAAGGTTATTGCGTATGCTTCGAGGCAGTTGAGGAAGCATGAGTGCAACTACCCTACCCATGATTTGGAGTTGGCTGCGGTAATTTTCGCTCTAAAGATTTGGAGATCTTATCTTTATGGCGGAAAGGTTCAGGTGTTCACAGACCATAAGAGTTTGAAGTATTTCTTCACTCAGCCGGAGTTGAACCAGAGACAGAGGCGCTGGATGGAGTTGGTGGCGGATTACGATTTGGAGATCGGATACCATCCGGGTAAGGCTAATCTGGTTGCAGATGCGTTGAGTCGGATGAGGGTTGCTTCGGCTCAGGAGCGTGATATGGAAGCTCTGGTGAGCGAGATAGTACGTTGAGGTTGTGTGTGATCTCACAGGAGCCGTTAGGGTTAGAGGTAGCTAACCAGGCAGATTTGATGAGTCGTATTCGAGCAGCTCAGGAGTTGGATCCGATGTTGATTGATGCTGCTAGGGTTGCAGGTTCAGAGTATATGGTCTCGGCTAATGGGACGATACTGGTGAACGGACGGATTTGTGTACCCAAGGACGAGGATCTGAGGCAAGAGATCTTGCGTGAGGCTCATGCGAGCATGTTATCGATTCATCCGGGGGCGACCAAGATGTATCGTGATCTGAAACGGTATTATCACTGGGTCGGGATGAAGAGGGATGTAGCTAATTGGGTTGCAGCGTGCAACGTGTGTCAGCTGGTGAAGGCTGAGCATCAGGTTCCGAGTGGTATGTTGCAGAGTTTGCCCATTCCGGAGTGGAAGTGGGATATGATTACCATGGACTTCGTGACGGGTTTACCGTTGTCACGGACTTATGATGCGATATGGGTGATTGTGGATCGTCTGACCAAGTCAGCACATTTTCTTGCCATCAAGAAGACCGATGGGACGGTGGTGTTGGCTAAGAAGTATGTGCGTGAGATAGTGAGGCTGCACGGGGTGCCAGCGAGTATTGTGTCAGACAGGGATCCGAGGTTTACGTCTGAGTTCTGGAGGGCGTTTCAGGCAGAGATGGGCACTAAGGTGCACATGAGCACGGCTTATCATCCTCAGACAGATGGGCAGTCAGAGAGGACTATTCAGACTTTAGAGGACCTGTTGAGGATGTGCGTGCTGGATTATGGTGGTCATTGGGCGGATCATCTGAACCTGGTTGAGTTTGCTACAACAACTCATACCAGGCAAGTATTGGGATGGCTCCATATGAGGCTCTGTATGGGAGGCCGTGTAGGACACCATTGTGCTGGACTCAAGTGGGGGAGAGGAGCATGTTTGGTGCGGATTTTGTTCAGGAGACGACGGAGAAGATCCGTGTCTTGAGGATGAACATGAGAGAGGCTCAGGATCGGCAGAAGAGTTATGCTGATAAGAGACAGAAAGAGTTGGAGTTTGAGCTGGGAGATCTGGTGTATCTCAAGGCAACGATGTTGAGGGGTCCTAACAGATCCATTTCGGAGAATAAGCTAAGTCCGAGGTTTATGGGTCCGTTCCGGGTGGTGGAGCGGGTTGGACCAGTGGCTTATCGGTTGGAGTTACCTCAGAGTATGAGAGCGTTTCATAAGGTATTTCATGTATCGATGCTGCGGAAGTGTCTACATGAGTCTGAGGAGGTGTTGGCTAGGATTCCGGAGGATCTTCAGCCCAACATGACGTTGGCGGCGAGACCTGTGAGGATTCTCGAGAGGAGAGTCAAGGTTCTGCGCCGGAAGAGGATACCATTGGTGAGAGTCGTGTGGGACTGTGATGGTATTGAGGAGGAGACTTGGGAACCAGAGGCAAGTATGAAGGCAAAGTTCTCGAAGTGGTTCGAGAAGCAAGCGGAGGCTTGAGTGTTTTCTGGTTTTCAGTGGTTGTATTAGCTTGTGGCTATGAGTTGTATGTATTTTCGTTTTGGTTGTAACGATATACATTGTTGAGATTTAATAAGATGGAGTTTTTCTTATTATCTTGGGTTATAAGACGGATGTTCTTATGGTATGACTGTGAGGTCATGGGTTTGATGACTGGGTTAGGTCATGTGTCTGATGACAGGGAGGTCATTTGAGGGGCTAGGATAGAAGCTCTATGGGAGTTAGGGCTTGGCTAGGTATCTAGGGATGGGGATCCTAAGGGGTTAGGACGGGTAGATCCCTAGATGGCGCTGGAAAATAGAGGTTTTATGTGAGTTAGAACCTGTCTATTTTCTAGGGGGAGTCTGGAACAGAAGTCTTATGTGAGTTAGGACTGTCTTTTCCAGGGACTCCGATGGAAACACCCTGGTGATTGGGTTGTTTCAGATGACCTGGGGATTGGTCATGAGGGATATTCCGGGTTAGGGAATATCGGGGTAGGAAACACCCTGGCGATTGGGTTGTTTCAGATGACCTGGGGATTGGTCATGAGGGATATTCCGGGTTAGGGAATATCGGGGTAGGAAACACCCTGGCGATTGGGTTGTTTCAGGTGACCTGGGGATTGGTCATGAGTGATATTCCGGGTTAGGGAATATCAGGATGGGAACCACGGAAGTAAATCGGTCGACAGGTGCTTATGATGCACGTTACAGTGTTACTGCTCCAGGGGATGGTGATATTCTCCTGCATATACTTTGAGAGATTGCGATTTCTCCAGAGGATGTGTGATTCCTCTGCAGCCGAGAGCTGATGGACTGTGTGTCCTGAAGCGGAGGGGCTGGGGCATACCGAGAGCCGGTATGGTATACATCGAGAGCTCGATGGGTGACGACCCTGCGAGTGGGAGTGGTGTATAGAGATATGAGTTTGAGCAAGAGTACCTGTAGTGTGATTATAAGTATGAGATTCGATGAACTTCAGGGATCGGGAATGATCTCAGGTGGTTTGTGGATGTCTAATCTAGGGTTTTTTACTCGAGTTTGGAACCTTAGTTCAGACAACCCTGGTAAACATATGTAGCCTCTTTGGTCGTACATGTTCTTGTTTGATTGTTGTGCGACCAATTGATCCAAGGTTTGGGTCTACGGTGGGTCGGGCATGTTCTTGTTTGATTGTTGCGCGATCTATCGGACAACCCTGATCCGGATCAGCAAGTGCTGCATCGTGGATGTTCCCTGGGGGAATTTGGGCGGGTTTTGGATGAGAGTGTCAACTTTAGTGAGACGGGGTTAGATGATTGAGATCGGGTGGTGATCTCTGATCTTGGACTGACCGGGTTTGGTCAGAATTGTATCCATACATATGGTGCAACGAGGCTAGTGTGAGCCTAGTATAACTCGGGGATCAGGTGTGATCGCGAGTGGTGCTGGCTGAGGGCCAGGGGTTTTGTGTTGTGTACGTCGAGTCTAGGGTTATTAGTGGAGTCTGGAATTCGGGTCGGACAATCTTGGTAGCATATGTTACGCCAATGGTCGTACATGTTCTTGTTTGATTGTTGTACGATCATTTGGTCCAGTGCGGGGTCAACGGTTGATCGAACATGTTCTTGTTTGATTGTTGGACGGTCAATCGGACAGCTCTAATCCGGACCACGGGGCGTGCATCGTGGGTGCTCCGGGGGAATCTGGGCGATTTTTTGGGCGAGAGTATAGCCTTAGCAGAACGGGATAGGAGATTCGAGTGTTATCTCGAAGGTTGATGGCCGCGTTTGGGTCAGGTAGTGGAGACCGTAGTGAGACGGTGTTGCGTGATTCGAGGTCGAATCCGTTTTAGTGGGGGAGAATTGTAACGCCCGTGATCCAAAAAGTAATTTTTGGATGGGTGTCGATCGACACAAGGTTGGTGTGTCGATCGACACGGCTGTTTTGACTCAAGAGGAGTCGAGCAGCGAGTGGTGTGTCGATCGACACAGTTGGGGTGTGTCGATCGACACGGATTTTCGATTGCCGTCAGAATGACGTATTGATTGGTCATGTGTCGATCGACACAAGTGGGTGTGTCGATCGACAGAGTGTCGGCTGGTCTGGCTATTTAAGTCGAAAATCAGATTTCTGGGCTGTGGAAAATGGTTTTTGAGAGAGAAAGTGAGAGGATTGAGAGAAGAGGTTGTTGTTGTTGTTTCCTCCGTGTTTCTCAATCTTATTAGGCTTGTGTGAGTGTTTGTGAGGTTGTGGAAGCGTGGGTGGACCGTACGGTGAAGGATCTCAGATTTGTTCTTCGTGTTCTTCGTGTTCTTCGTGTTCTTCGTCGGATTCTTAGCCTTTTCTATCCGAATTCGAGGTGAGTGCGTGACCATAGGCTTATCTGGGTAAAGGAATTGATAGGATGCGATTGTGTGTTGTTTGGATCGATTTTTGTATGGATTTTTGGTGGATTTTTGTGCAGAAAATCGGTTTGATGAGTTTCTGGGTTGGTCGTGTCGATCGACACAAGGAGGTGTGTCGATCGACAGGGGTTTTGATGTGTGTCGATCGACACAAGGAGGTGTGTCGATCGACAGGGGTTTTGATTACCGTCAGTTTGATATATTGAACGGGTTTTTCTCGTTTGGTTGTTGTGTGATGCATTATTGTTTGTTCATCCGGGTATTGTATCTTTTGCTTATGCATGTGTGTATAGTCTGTAGATGGGATGACCGTCTCACTGAGTATTTATGATAATACTCACGCATCTCTTATAACCATGTGATGCAGGTAAAGACAGTCAGTGATCGTGGAATCATGGCCGGGACGAGGGGAATGATCTAGTGGCTCGTTTTCGTGTAATAAGTTAGAATTGCTAGGGTGTTAGCAATTTCAGAACTATGTGTATTACCGAATTGAACTAGAATTAATAAGTATGGGCTTGTTGAACGATAATTGTATTTGATTGTTGAATCATTGTTTCCGCACTGTTTGTTTATTGGACCGTTGAGGATCATTATTTATGATAATAGTGATCCGGGTTGAAATTTTTTTTAATTGACGGGTTGGGTCGCCACATGATTGTTTTTGTAACGACCGCGAACCAATTATGTATTTTTGGTTCGGGTGTCGATCGATACCAGCTCGATTTGAACTAGCGGATTAAGTTTTTAATCGCTCGGTTAGGCGGGTTTTGACTGGAAACCCGAGTTGTTATTTTATTTTTTTATAAAAGTCAAAAGCCTTGTTTTGAGGAACCCATGTTTTGGGGAGCCTTGTTTTGTGGAAGTGGCTGAAGTATTAATGAGAGGAATCAGTTTTGAGGAAAAGAGGTAGAGAGAATTAGTGAGTAAAGAGAGGAGGAGAGAGAGAGAGGTGGAAGAATCCGCCGGTTTTGGAGGAGACAAACGGTCGTGAAAATCAAGTTGGATCGGAGTGAAAATTTAAGGGTAAGTTCTCCACTCCCTTATCTTGATTTAGGAAGAAACTGCTTGTCATTTGGTTGAGTATTCTAGGAGTTATGGTCGTTTTACTGAGAGATGTTTCTGCAGCATCGTTTCTGCGATCAGTCCACTTCAAAGGACGATTCCCATCGTTCTGTAAGGACCCAGCAGACGCGTTAGATATCATTGAAAAGCTCTGAGTCTTAGCTTTCCACAGACACCGATTTCGGTTTATTCAGAGGTGACCTCCGTTTTCTGTGTGCTTTTGAAGTTAGTGTGTCGTTTCTGAAATATTTGTTCTCAGTTCTGATCATCGAGTTTGCGAGCTAATTTTCCCGTCGAACTGATTAGAGTTAGGTTACGTTCTATACATCTCTGTAAAGCTCTAGATGTCTAGTTTCTAGAACAGGTTTTATACCTTGATTTGGTTAATAATTCGCTGAGTTATGGTCCTTTGAACTTAGGTAGTTCGTGCAGTTTTTCTGCAATTTCCTGCGGTTTCGTCCGGAGTTACTGTTTTCGGGGATGATTTCCTGGCGAACCGTTTGGAGTTAGGAGTCTTGCAATACGGTGTTGGAAAGCTGTTGGTGTCTAGTTTCCAGAGAAGTTTTGCGATCGTGATTTGGTGTAGTAAGTCGCGAGTTATTCTCTTCCGAAACAAGGTAAGTGCGTGACCATGGTTTTGCGGGTATTGGTGTGTTTAATTGCGAATTGAGTTGATTTGTTGTTCGATCAATCCTTGTTTGGGGCGTTTTTAGTGTTTAGATCAACGTAAGTATCGTGGTTTGTGGTTGACTTTATGTTGACTTTGCGTTGACTTTTCTGGGTTGACTTTGCGTTGACTTTTCGGGGTTGACTTTTTGTTTAATTGTGTTGTGTGGTGTTTTGATTGTTCCCTATACCCGTGCATCTAGCCAAGTAGATGGGATGACCGCTCCACTGGGTATTTATGATAATACTCACGCATCTCTTATAACCATGTGATGCAGGTAAAGAGAAAATGTGATCGTGGAATCAGGGCGAGGAAGAGGAGATGATCTAGTGTCTCGTTTGTATTTATATCTATTCCGCTTTTGCTATTGTGTTGAATTATTGTGTGCTTTAATATTTATGGGGATATTATTTCGGGGGTTTAAAAAAAAAAAAAAAAAAAAATTGGTTGTTTCAGTTTTGAGATCGTCATCTTTCTAGATAAGACTTAGGGTGATCGTTTGGAGATCGTTAGGTTCGAGATAAGACTCGGTATGACCGTTTCGAGGTCGTTAAATTTAAAACTTTAATTTTTGACTTTACCATTTAGAGGCTGCTAAATATGGGTAAGACTCGGTTTGAGTTTGGATCATTAGAGGTCGTAAAGAGAAACTCAGTATGAGTTTGAGCCATTTGAGGCTGTGTCACGAGGTGAGGCTCGACTTTGTACAATTATTTTGAAAAACGTAATGAGTATAAGAGAATTAAAAATTTGTTGTATTAAGTATAACTCCTTACATTGATTGGGAAAAAAGTTGGAGGCTGGACTCGGCGGTTCGAGATGCCTACGTACCCTGTCGAGGGATCAAGCCTTAACGTAGTTCGATTATTTCAAATGAGGGACGAGGTCTTGGCAGAGCTAGTGAATAGTAGGATCGTTGTTCCTATTCGGAGCGAGCTTTTTAATCCCATTCACTTCAGGGTGCTGTAGAATAGAAGATCTACGAAACTCCCAATGTCAATCATAATTTTAGACAGCTCGCATTCACCCACTTTTTGTTTGCATGATTTTATCGAGACCGAATCGCGGCGATAATTAGATCCACCCATGATGAAGTTAATTTGTTTTTTAGGGGGAGCAAATGTTAGGTCGCGATAGAAACAAAGTTTCCCCAACCATAATTTAGACGATTTCCTGGGAGCAGGTGGTGGTGCAATCACCGACCGAGTTGACTCGTCACATAAACTCATCTCTCTAAAAACTAGATCGATCCATTTTTTGGAAGCTAGTGGAGGTGAGTTTGAACTTGGGTCTAGAGTGCTCTCTTTTACTGGAGGATGGGCTACCTTTGTCTGAATTAGGTTTTGCAATTACTTTGATTAAAATATTAACACATGTTATAATTTAAATTAATTACAATGATACATTTCACGATCTGTTAATTTGCAATTACCTTACTTGTCACATTTACGTTGAACACGTTCAATTTTGTCTAATAAGATTCTTCGTAAACAGTTGCTTTAAGAATGAGCATTTTATCAATATGTTAATCGTAGGGAATATTTTGTTTTTTTGTTTTTTTGTTTTTTTTTTCGAGAAAAACTTAAGAATTTTGTTTCATCAAGGGTTAGTTGTATAATATCTAGTCATAACCACTTTCAACGTGAAAATTCTATTCCAAAAATTGACTTCACAAATAATGGTAAAATATTTCATTATTTCAAGTGAAGTTTTTTGTATATAACCGACATTGTTAAAAAGGATAATTGTCAAAATGTCACTTTTAGTGTATCCAATTTCAATAATACAGTTAATTTAAAAAATACAACTAATTAAAAATATTTTTTAACCCTAGAACCTATTGCGATGCAAAGACATCACATTTTCATTTTAGGGAGTAGATCATAATCAACTTGTTTCTATTTTCTTTTCACACTTTTAGTGAGAATTTAATTTCTACCAAGAAACATTTTGGTCTCGACACTCAAGACAACTTTTATAGCCACTTCCTTAGCTTAGTGTGGTCTTTTTTTTTTATATAATTTTTCAAATTCTCTTGTCACATTCACTCAGGGAATGGATCATAATCATCTCGATGTGATTTTATTATAAAAATCCAATAGTAGAGAATATAAACATGCAACATTAAGCATCATAACTTAATTCAAAATTTACTCTAATAACATATGATACTACATGATCGATTAATACTTTTTCAAACCAGAAAATCCATTTCATAAATTATAAATCAACCAAATTATAAACATGAACCGATCAAATAGGTATTGTATGAATGCCAATAAGAGTACTATGTGCCATGAATTAATGTATTAAACATGAACCAGTAACGAAAACATGTGTCACAATAAAAATTAGAAGCGAACCAAATCAATAAGAAACATTAGCCAATCAATAGGGCAGAGATGATCATTCTAACAATAATATGATCAGTAGCATTAGAACTCAATGATTCTTTTCAAATTTCAACTAAGGTCAACGAGTATTTAATTTGATTCATAATAGCCAAACCATAATGAACCCCTAATCAATTGAAATCCGTTTTACTTTATGAACCAGTTCTAAGGCATCTCATGAACTTAGACATGGATCAAACAAACAATAAGCATAACATGGTTAGGATTAAACGAACATGTATATAACCAAATTTATAGTTTACATGCTTTATGCTAACGTCTATGTTCGGTTCTTATCGACATGTTTTATAAATTAAATTCTTAGTAAGAAAAATTCAAGAAACAATAAAGTATAAGTCTGGAAACATGAGATTCTAAGTTATGAGCATGACCAAATGAGGTGATTACTAAACATGTGAATCAATATGATTTATACCACACAACCTAAATGAGGTCTCAAGTCTGCGATCAGTCCACAAAACAAATGAGGTCTGCGATCAGTCCACACAACCTAAATGAGGTCTCGAGTCTACCATCTCCTAAATGAGGTCTCGAGTCTGTGAATCAATATGATTTAATTGAGTTGCTAGGTTGATAGTAATTTAGATTAGAGCGGGTTAGGTTGTTGGAATATTGGTTGACTGTTTTGAATGATTGGTTAAATTGATAATGGAATTGTTGGTTTGAAGGTTTAGTTTGATTTCCGCTGGTTATTTGTTGACTTGTGAAATTGATTGGATTATTGAGGATTATCATTTATGGGAATGATAATCTGATTCAATGTAAAAAAAAAAAAAAACGGGTCGGGTTGTTTCAGTTTGGTATCAGAGCCCTTATGGTTCTAGGACGGGAGAACGTAGTTGATTGAATGTGATTGTCAATTGCGTTGTTTGTGGATTGCTTGATTGATTATGAGTAGTTAGTCAGTTGATTGTTGTGTGGGTTTGGAGGAGTCGGGAAGCAGGCCTTAGGTGGGATCGAGGTTTGTCTGTCTCGGGACTCTAGCTGGCTGGAAAGTAGAAGTCATAGGTGGAATCGAGACTGGTCTATTTTCTAGATGAGTCGGGAAGCAGGCCTTAGGTGGGATCGAGGTTTGTCTGTCTCAAGACTCTAGCTGGCTAGAAAGTAGAAGTCTTAGGTGGAATCGAGACTAGTCTATTTTCTAGAGGAGTCGGGAAGCAGGCCTTAGGTGGGATCGAGGTTTGTCTGTCTCGGAACTCTGAGCTGGGGAATAGAGATCCTAGGTGGGATCGGGATCTGTCTATTTCCTAGGGGAGTCTGGAAAGAAGGTTCTGCAGGACTTGTCTTTTCCAGGGACTCCAGATGACTCGCTGAGGGGTCATATACGATATTCCGCTGAGGGAATGTCATGAGAGCCACGTGAAGGAATTCGAGTCAATAGGTACTGACAGCCATGTTACAGAAGATGTCGGGCATACCTGAGGGAACATGATTTTCTCTAGGGAACCAGTACGGTTTCCTGTATATATATATATCTCGAGAGACAGATGAGATCTCTCCAGGGGACAATTGGTGTCTCATGCTCGCAGAGCGTTTGACGGACTGTGTGTTCCGAGGATTTGTCAGCGGGGAGTAGACCAGCCTGACGGGTGGCCGGCCGGAGGGTGATTGGATGTTATACACTTGACCTCAGGGTGACGACCTTGGGGGTGTTGGGTGTGTATATATATATATATACATATACATTGAGTGCGGGCAGGGCGTTCTGTAATGTGACTATGTGTTGAGACTTTATGAGCTTCGGGGATCGCTGTGGATCTCAGGTGGTATCGGCCGGGTAGGGCCAGGAGTGTGTTTTGATGGATCTAGTCTAGGGCTGTTGTTTGTGTCTGGAACCTCGTTCAGACGACTCTGGAACTTATGTAGCGTCTTGGTCGTGCATGTTCTTGTTTGATTGATGCACGATCAATTAGTTCTTTCGCCGGGTCTACGGTTGGTCGGGCATGTTCTTGTTTGATTGTTGAATGATCAATTGGGCAGGCCTGGTCGGGACTATAAACGGTGCATTTTGGTGTGTTTCGGGGAAATTTGGTCGGGTTTCTGGGTGTAAGTGACGGTTTTGGCAGGGGTTAGATATGTGTAACTTGTGATTCGAGGACGAATCCTTGTTAGTGGGGGAGAATTGTAACGCCCATGAACCAAAAATGTGATTTTTGGTTGTGTGTCGATTGACACGTGTGTTTAATTCGCGAAGGAATCTGTTTGCTGGAGCTGTGTTGCGCGACACAAGAGGTTTGTGTCAAGCAACACATGTTTAAATTGGACCGTGTGGTTTTGATTCTGATCGGGTTTGGTTTGGGTTGGTTTAGGGAACCTAGGATTCCGTATTTAAGCAGAGAAAAGCGTTTTCTCTTGCGGTTGGCCGAAAATTTAAGCAGAGAAAGAGTTTTAGAGAGTTTTGTGAGAGAAGTGTTTTTCTTGAGACAGAAACAGTTCTGCTCGAGTTTTTGGAGGAGATGATTGGCGGGGAAGATCGGATCGGATCAGAGTGAAACTTTGAGGTCTCGAGTTTGCGATCAGTCCACTTCGAGGGAGGATTCCCGTCGAACCAGAGAGAATTAGGAGACGTTCCTTATGCCGTTGGAAAGCTCTCTCTGTCTAGTTTTTGTGTTCGGTTTCGGATCCTGATTTGGAGTTTCGATTAGCGAGATTTTATGTTGTTTTCCCGTCGATCTGTTTGGAGTTAGGAGACGTTCTATACACCGTTGCGAAGCTCTTGGTGTCTAGTTTCCAGATCAGGTTTCAGACCTTGATTTAGTAAAGGGAGTCGCGAGTTATTCCCTTCTGTTCGGGTCGTGTCGGGAGTGCCTTGTTTCCTCGTTTCAATCCGTTTGCAAAGGTAAAGACAAAGTGTGATCGTGGAATCAGGGCGAGGACGGGATGATGGATCTAGTGGCTCGTCGTTGTGTGTTTTAATTGAGTTGCTAGGTTGATAGTAATTCAGATTAGAACGGGTTAGGTTGTTGGAATATTGTTTGACTGTTTTGAATGATTGGTTAAATTGATAATGGAATTGTTGGTTTAAAGGTTTAGTTTGATTTCCGCTGGTTATTTGTTGACTTGTGAAATTGATTGGATTATTGAGGATTATCATTTATGGGAATGATAATCTCATTCAATGTAAAAAAAAAAAAAACGGGTCGGGTTGTTTCATATACAGCTGGTATAAGTGACTTCATCACTCTATTTGGGTCAGTTAAAGCGTCTGGTAATTAATACGCTATTCTGTTCAAATGAATTATCCTTTGGACTACTAATATACATTCTTTAGTCTGGGGATCATTGATAATTCATCTCTTTTTCCAGCTGTTTACTTTCTCCCCCTAATGTTGGAAAATTTGACTCATTCTAATGAGAGTCTGCAAATCGAGCCTTAGATAAATCCTTCTGGGATGACTCTAGATTCTTAGTATCATTCATATCCAACATATAGTTTTATCCCCTTTTGAGGTCCCATCTTAGAGCGAGGTGGTGGAGCACTTTTCATACTTAAAGATTCTCATCAGGGAACTATTTGGTTTCTGACCCTAAACCAATAATGATGGGGGATCTATCAGTTATTCATTGGCTTGATACGAGTTATTGATACTAAACCATTTTTGTGTATGAACATGAACTTCGGGATGTTCAACACTTATTCCAGTGGACATAGAATAATCATCAAAGACTTGAATGAATTCACCAACATTATCAAATAACCTTGCAAACTTGAGGTTGCAGTTGATGACAAGGATAAATGTGAATATCTAGTTGATGCATCCATCGATTTTATGCGTCAATCGAGTTAATGCGTCCACTGAATCGATGCGTCTATTAAAACCATAAGGAATCAAAAATTTCACATGGTAGGTGATCAGCCCATAGCCATTTCCTTGTATATATTTCACATTACCTTCAAATTCCAAAATATTTTTATCTAGTAAAAACCACATTATCATATTGCTTTCTCAGCAAGCAATCTATGATAAATCATTAAGAAGAAACTTCTAGTTCTTCATGGAATGTCCACATAAATTTTTTTTTTCGCATCATCATTAAACCAGGATGACCAATCCGTTTAAACCAAATATTTAATCTTAGTAAACTTCTTGTTTACTTTACATTCCTAGTAAGACTTCTAGTTTACTTTGCATCGCTTAGTAAACTTCTGGTTTACTTTGCATCGTTAGTCACTTACTCTCTTCAGGAGATATCATAATTAAATTCTCTTTTGGGAAAATCCAAAACTAACAATGGAAATTATCGGAGAATGGAGACTGAGGCGTTCACTTGAATAGCCCCTTCCTTGACATATTTTTATTTGTCTCATTTTTTTTTTCTCATGACTTTCTTGTTCACGACTTTGTGTAGACTTCAAGTCTTGTAGTCTTAATATCACATTCTGGTGATCACATTTTTCCTTTGAGAATTGTTCGAAGAACTTAGTGAACATAATTTTCTAGATATGTCACTTATTGTATATGTGAGATTTTATAATTCTCCCCCTCGAGATGGTGAAACTTCAGGTTCATCAATCTCGAGTTGCCACTCTAGAATCAACAACATCCTTTAATACTTAACTTTTGAGATTGGGAGAGTATATCGCATCAATGATTTTAAATTGCGTTCTCATAGGCAAATTTTATATTTGCTCTTTAAGAGCTTTCGGTAAGCTTTACACTTCTTAATATTGTATTCACACTAGATTTTTTCATCTCGAGAAAATTCATAGGCAATATTATCTTTGTGCTCTTCTGGAGCATACATATGCTCTTCTTTAGCATTCAGTATGTTTCTTGTACTATATTGTATAGTATCATCTTTATTTTCTCACTTCTAGTGAAAATATGTGTTCTTGATAGAAACTATTTGATCTCGATATTGACCATTCAAGAAATTTTCTATAGCCACTTCTTTGGCTTAGTGCTATTAGTGTGATCTTATGTATAAGACGTCACATTCACTTTAGGGAATGGACCATAATCGACTTGTTACTATTTTCTTTTCACATTTTTGGTGAGAATTCAAGTTCTTGAAAGAAACATCTTGGTCTTGACCACTCAAGAAAACTTTTATAACCACTTCTTTGGCTTAGTGTTATTAGTGTGATTTCTCTTTTTTTTTATATATATATAGATGTCACAATCTATTCAGAAAATGAAACAGAATTAATCAGATGTGATTCACGAATTATATTGTAAAACCCAGCAAATTCTACCAATCATAGAAACATATCATATTATATAATGCTTCAATTAACATCCTCTAAATACGAGACCAACATTTTTATTGCTTATACTAACATGCTAAATACGAGATACCACCAAACATGTTATTATGATATATCTTTTTTTTTTTATCGTGTTATTATGATATATCTAGCCGAAGAATTTAGCAATACATGCTACATTATACATGTGTCGGTTTATTATAATGCATGAGTCGATTTATAAATAATCAATTTATAATTAATTTAATGACTTATTAATGCCACCAATAGCAAAAACATCTCAAGTTGCTAATGCTTAGTCGATCAATTCACTATTCACATAATTCACTCTACGATTTTCTTAATTAAAATACCAACAATTTACTAAACCAATTCAAACCAAAGTGAGGATAAACAGTGATCTAATGCAAGCATTACACAGTTTGCAAAAACTGTCTAAGCAAAATTCATTATAACATCGACAATTAACAAGAGTATATGTTCACGATAAGAAACATCTTAGTAAATTAACTAGTTTTCTATCATGTTATCAAACTAGATTCTCACTCAAATAAATTATTGAATGAGGTAAGATGATCATGTATGTGCAACAGACTTAATGAGATCGGTCTCTACATGAGAACTATAACAAGCGACTGTTCTATGCAAAATTCTAATAATTTCATGATAAATATTCAAGATATCAAAGTTGTTTTAATTAGGTATTCACGGCTGTGATACCATATAAGTTTAAGTCTTGAATAAAATCATTAAGTTAATGATGTACAATATTTGTAGGAGTAAAACTAGTAAATACGTGGATTCAATGTCTGTTCAAGTTTTTGACCAAAAAAAACAAAAGTCTGTTCAAGTTCTTCTCATCTTCCAAAACCGCGATGATAATTGAATGAGATCTATAGGTTCAACGGTCCATTTAGTGTATCTACGAAGCACGGAAAAGACTGACAAAGCTACCGTAGACTTTACCCTAAACATGGGGGTTCAAAGGAATATATCATGCTTCACTTCTATACACGAGTTCTACCAAGCTAAAGTTTGAAATAGCCTTAAAAATTAAGTAAATAATACTTTTAGATGTTTTAAATTAGTTATGGCTTGTTCTTAAACAACTAAGACCACATGAATAATATGTTTTAATTTTTTCAAAGAAATCATTAAAGTAAAAGAAAAAGATAAAATGTCCTTAGGTAACACTGTGAGAGCGTTTTATTATCATAACAAACATTTTTATTGGTTGCCACATAGATTGAGACAACTGTTCTTACATAGAGCTGACAAAGTCAACGATTTCAATCACATCATGGAGCAAAGAGTTCGAGTTGACCACCCTACAATTCTGCCTAATCTGTCCTTGAGTTCCGGTGAGAGGAGTAATGTTTCCCATCCTATTCATCGCCTCGATAAACGCATTGAAGAACTTTTGTGTCCCGTCGGCGTATTCTCTCACCAAGGGGATTGTGTCAGTGGCATTAGGGCTCGAGAATAGCTCTTGATCGGTTTGGATAAGTCCTTTGTGCTCTTTCAGATTCACATAATATTTGTTGTCAAAAAACCGTTGGTGTACGTAGATCGAAATCCACCAAGACGCTCAGGTTACCATTTTGAGGACAAAGTCCACGAAGCGTTTGGAGGTAAGTAGTGTTGAGGGTAGGATCGGGTAAACCAGTGTTGCTAAAGTTGTATAGCCTGTCCATAATAAACCGGCATTGGTTTTTACCAAAGGTGTGACCACCTAACAAAAAAAGAGACAGTAAAATATACAATAAATTCGTTAGTGTTATTACAATAATTGTGTGCTTTTTTATATTATTTCTGAAAAAAACATAATTACCGGAGAGAGCAACGAGATCAGAAGGACGATTAAGACCGACATTGCTGAAACTGGCTTTAAGTTGTGGAAGCGTGAAGAATGGAGCGGGAAGATTTGCATTAGCGAGATCGAAAAATGCTTGCAAGCTATCTCGTCTCCCCAAAGGAACCCTCCACGAAGGACCTCCAGCCTAATATACACATATTTCAAAATAATTATTTGTTGAAAAAAGTAATGTTGACGATATAAAGTTTCGATGTTCAAAAAGAAAAACATCTAAGAAAATTTCAACAATTAGTTAGCTAGTTGTAAAAATGAATAATATGTCTTATCGGTTTATTATCGTAAAAGATTTGATATTTAATATTTGTAAACTTTATTTCTCGGTTTGGATGTCTAAACCGTTTTAATGAATTTGCTGATTTGATATTTAATATCTGTATAAGTCACACGCGTTTGAATATTTTCTCAACTAATCTTCAATAAATGTCCCATTTTTAGATAGATAAATTGTCATGTTTTCAAACAACTTGCAGGATTTACGTTTTTTTCTTCAATCTTATCATGATGTCATAAATGTTAAGGAAAAAGAAGGTTGTATCAATAAAGAGCATACCAGATTGACAGACTGTTGAGCTGCGATGGTAAGAATATCTGCACATGAAACAGTCCTCGCGCATGCACTCTCCACTGCTGTTTTCATTCTATCAATCACTGGAAATCCACGAGCCGAGTTCGCATTTGGAGCCGCGTCTTTTTCTGTTCGGAATGATGTTGTGTTGTCTAACAGGATCGATGCATCACAACCCTTTGACAAACCAAAATAATTGTCCACAAATTAGTCAATAATTTACAACCATGACCAAAATTTTGTCACCCGTAAGCGATTGCGTTTTTCATCCACTGAAACCATTTCTTCAAACAAGATACGATACTATACATGCATCCATAGTAGTCACAAATTAGTATGAAATTTATTTTACAATATATAGATCTGTTAAACCAAATTCACACTATTATTTTTTGTTCTTCTTTTTTTGGGTGTAATTTCTGGTTTATATCCTATAATGTTTTAAGTAACATCAAGCGTTAAAACAATTGTGCTAAAACCAACACCTGATTCGAGGATTGAAAATTTTCTTCGAGATAATTAAAATTTTGTGTAATGCGGTTTCCGGGTTCACGGTATGTATGAGATTTCGAATGATTTCTAAAATTTATTTTTATCCATCAGTAATTGATTGATATAAATTCAGAACGTGTTCGGTACGGGTCCATGCTCTTCCTAAATAATCTAATACAAATAATTAATGTTTGCTGAATTGGAGATCTGTTGTTTTGATATATGTTTTGGAATCATATATATGTCTATACAACATTAAATAATAATTTATTGTTGACGACAAGAGCTAAGATATTCGACGGTAAAAACCAAATCAAAGTATGTGATTGATATTTTATATTGATACTTTTTTCTGGATCAGATCCGTTAGGCCACTAACTATTATTTGGATAACGTGTCAAACACACGCAAGAATTTCAAAAAAAAAAAAAAAAAAAACACACGCAACAACAACAAAAAATTAAAATTTCCAAACGTTGTAAATTATAAAACAAGCACCGTAGACTTACTTTTAACCAAAATAATAAAATCTCGGAGACGTCGTGTTAATTTATAAATTATAACTGACAAAGACGTATTTTGTTTTTTTTGAGTCAGTGTGGCCATAATCCAAAAACCTCGTTTTTTTTTCTTTTTTTTTTTTGGAAAAACAACCCGAAGAAGTTATTTCAGAAATCAAGTAGATAAAATACAAGACAAAAATCTGAGAACTAAAAGACTGCCACAAGATACCATATTAACAAAACATATATTTGAAAAGAATTTTGAATATAATGCTAGGATACTAATCTATACATATAATATGATCGAAAATCAACTACAAAATGTGACAAAAGATATATCTTACATTGACGAAGCAGTCGTGGAAGTGAAGACGAAGGATGCTCGCAGCGATACGAGGATCCGATCTTAGCTCGTCGACGATAGTGTCTCGTACGATCTTGAAAACGCTAGGGCATGAAGTGTCGTAGAAGGTAGGGGTTAGTTGAGCACTGGAGGAAGATGAGAGTAGCATAAAACAACCCACTGTTATTAGGGTAGTCCAAGTAGACAAGGAAGACAGAGAAGAGAATTGCATTTTTTCTTTTTTTTTTGGTTTCTCTCAACGAAGAAAATTATTCTGTTGGTTGAGTTGATTTTAGACCGTCGAGAAGCTGAGGAACCTGCATATCATAAGTATTCCTTTTATAGATAAACCTAGGTCTAACTTGTGGTCTTTCCTTTTATCATAAAAATGAAAAAAAAAACTTACAGGCGTTCAAGAAAACTATTTCTCAACTTTTTTTCGGTCAACAACTATATGTATATATTTATACGTATGCATATAAATTTTGATACAAAACTCACTTAAAAAGTTTAACAACAATCACAAAACTGTTCCATATAATTTCATAGCGTTTGTAAATGCTCTAGATCAAAAGTTTATTTGAGCTAGCGTTTATATTCGCCAATAATTTACTGGTGTTTTATTTTTTTCAATATTAAAAATATTACAATTAACTAAAAAACGAATTAATTAAATAAAATATTGTATGTTAATGTCAAACATCTATATTATATATTTTTTTATGATGTTTGAATTTAAATACGTATACATAATTTTTAAAATAATCAATGGTAACATGCCAAATCTTATAAAATATGGGGCAGTGCAGTGGTTAGATACATTTTTAAAAAATTTAGGTTCTTTCTTAGGGGTGAACCTTCCTTATTCACCCCCTTTAATTTAACCAATCAAAATTTTCCATATACTATAATTAAATAATTAATATTATCTAAACAAAAATATTAGATTAAATTATTAAAAAAATAATTAAATTAAAATGTGTATTTTACATAAATTACTAATGGTTGTATATATGTCTACTTTTTATGCTCTCATATTATGGTTTATGCTCTTATATAAGGGTTTATTACCCCTTTATTAAATTATTCAAATCAACTGTTTTAAATCATTCAATATTTTACGTTCGTCTGTGAGGGTTTAGGCTGACATCTTAGGGTTTAATATTTCTTTAAATCCACTAAATTAGTCAAATAGAGTGTTTTAAATCATACAATATTGTACGTTTGTTTGTGGAGGTTTAAGCTCCCATACTAGAGTTTAGTATCCCTTCACATTTATAAGTTTAGTCAAATCGAGTGCTTGAAATCATACAATATTTTGCATTCTTTCGTGAGGGTTCATGCTCAAATATTAGTGTTTAATACTCTTAAGTTTTTTAGGAAATTAATAATGAAACGAACATGTTAAAATATTTTATGAGAAATTTTAAAAAATACCACTTTCAAGTACCATATTTAAAAAATGCCACATTTTCAAAAATTTTGCAAAAGTGCCACTTTTGCAAAAAAAAAAATTCATTATATCATTTATATTTGGGTTAACTATGTTGTATTAGGATTTAGTTTTGAGGGTTTAAGTGGTTTTAATAATCAAACATTTTTTTAGAGTTTATAATTTTAAGATTTAGGTTTTAAAAATCCATAATTAGTGGCATTTTTGCAAATGGACACACCTAAGTGGCATTTTTGCAAATGGACACTCTTAAGTGACATTCTTGCAAATGTACATACCAAAAGTGGCATTTTTGCACTTGTCCCATATTTTATGAACCCACTTTTTATTTTGATTAAAATGTAAAAAGTAGACATATATATACAATCATTTCATAACTTATATAAAATACACATTTTAATTTAGTTAGTTTTTAGTGATTTAGTCTAATTTTTATATTTAGCTAGTATTAATTTTTTAATTATATTACATGCCAAAATTTGATTAGTTAATTAAGAATGGGTAAATAAAAGAGATTCTCTAGAGGTGAATTCAAGAATTGTTCGATAAATTTTACCAAAAAAAAATGTGACGAGTTAGAGTATTAAAGTGCACTTTTAAATTTTCAAAAAAAAAAAAAAACATGCCAAGTCTACATTAATTGACGGTTAGATTAGGAAAGTTTCTAAAATTATAATGTAAATGTGCCAGTGAAAAAGAGTTTGTGAAATAAAAAATTATGTTATAGTTTTCTATTAATAATTAAAAAAAACAAAATTAATTAGATTAAAAAAAATTCTTAATATGACATCCGACTGTTATTAGGCTTGTCAAAGTTGACAACGAAGACAAAGAAGAAAATTGCTTCTTTTTTTTTCCTCAACGAAGAAAAATATTTTGCATACACACACACATCAAAAATTCCTTGGTCTAACTTATGAGATTTATTTTTATCATAAAAAAAAAATTGTAGGCGTTCAAGCAAAACTAGTTCCATATTTTTTTTTTTTTTTGTCAACAACTCTAAAAATATTAGATTTTTGATCCAAATCAAACGTATGATTTAAAATATTTGAAAATACAAAATAATAATTTTTTATAATATACGAGAGAAATTATGAACAACAAATATTAAATGGTATATCTCTCTTCTTGATAAATATACTTTATTTGATCAAACTTAATCTGCATGACGCTTAAATTAAATGTAAACGTTTTTAATGTAAATCAAATACGTTTGAGATTATGAATTATCTCAAACTTATTTTAGCTCACGTAACCGAACAAATTATTGCCTTAGTATGTAAAGTTTCTTAGATAAAAAATTAAAGAAATAATGAAAAATGATGATTTTCGTTCAAACATTAATGTTTGATTTGTAAAGTTATATGTTTGTAACAAAAGCGTAACTTTAATTAGAATAATATGGATACAACTAAATGATATAAAACAAATTGTATGATCAATCACATATGAAATCCAAATGGACATAAATAAAAATTTTAAACATCGATAAATGAGATCATTAAACATTATAGTATATAACGTTTAAATTATTAAATTATTATATTTTTAGTTTGATTTACTTTAATAACATATGTATTTGTGAGTTTATATTAAAAAATTAATGTAAATATGTAGAGATTTCCAACATACCATATAGAATTAATTAGAATGTTTTGATTGGTTAGTTTAATTGATGTGTCCCTTAAAATTCTCATTGAATGACACATATGATTTTTTCACTTAGGATAATTTATATGTATCCATATACTCTCTCTGTATCATTTTAATTGATTGTTTAGAGAAATTTTTTTGTATCAAATTAGATAATTTTTTCAGTTTTCAATATAAAACTAAATGTGATTTTATTTGATATGAATTTTTACGTTCTGCAGATTTATTTACTATTGGTTGAATTGTATTTAATTGGATGATAAATAATATTTTAATTTAGACAAATTAAAGAATTTAATGTTTTTTTAATTTGTATATAAACTTCTTAAAAATCAACTATTGTGATACCGATGAAGTATTTTTTTAATAAAAAATTCACTTAAAATGTTTAAAAGGAATCACAAATCTTTTTCGTATCATTTCATACCGTTTGTAACTAGTCTAAAACAAAAGTTTATTTCAATCTTTTAGTAACAACAGCTAACTGGGAGTAGTTATTTTGTTTTTCCAATATTAAAACAAATAATTATAAATAAATAAAAATTAAAACATTATCTTGGATAGAACATGGGTGAGTTCGGTCCGTGTTTTACAAAGATTGCTGATAAATCATATATTTTACCACTATAAGTCTCATAATTTTATTATTTTCTTGTGTTTATTTTGCTTTGGATGGTGTTTTTGTTGCATCTAGAATCCGAATGAGTTTTGTTTAATTTTAGGAGTTCTAGAGTGTCTTTTTTCTTCATTTTGGTCCTTTTGTATTAAATTAGGTATTTTGAAGTGTTTTGCATCAAAAGAGATACGTATAGCTTTAAAAAAAATGAAAAATACACTCTTGTCCATGAAGAGTCAAAAAGATGCATCTCAATCTCAAAGATCATGCTAGGACGGTCTTATCGTCGGTATACCAAACTCAAATATGGTCACAAGATGCGAAAATGAGTTAGGTTTCATTTGGCGTTAAATTGAAGTCATTGGTTTGAAATTCACATTAGTGACTACATATCATTCTAGCCAAATAAATTGTCTTCAACTGACTTAAAGTTGACCAGTGGACGTAATGTTGATCATACATGATCCAGGGTTGACAAGGATCCGACCCAGCCCGTGACCAATCCGCGATTTTGCTCTATAGCCCCCTCATTTTTCCTATTTTTTTATGAGAAACATTTGGGGTAGACAAAAGAGGTTAGGGTTGAGAGCAAACACTGTTTGGGAAGGCATTCATGGCATATAAGACCCCCAAAAATGGAGATTTGGAGGATTTGTACATCAATTTAGAAGATTTGAAGATTTTCTTCATCCCATTATTTGTATTTGTTTCTCAAACCTTTATCTCTTTTTCTTTTAATATTTTCTTTGATCTTATTATTGAGTTGGGTTGCTTAGACCTTATTTTAGGAACCTAGTGTGAATCACTTGGAGATTTAATGGATTGATTTTCTTGTGTTTAATACTTCTCGTACTTACAAATTTGCAATGAAAATGAGCTCAAAGTATATTAGAGATGAATCTAAAGAGAAATTTATGATGGGTGGTTCTTGATTTGCTTTTAATGCTTGTTATCTAACACATCACTAATGAAAGTTAGGATACGTATAGATTGGACATGAAATTTGGATTATCAATCATTGAGTCTACGGCTTCTTTTTTATGTTCTAATTGATCACTTAGAGCATGGTTAAGATTCTAATGATTAAGCATCTAGTGTAGGTTTTGAGTTTATGCCTTCTTTGAATCATTTCCTTCATTGATGACTCACGATTTGTGACAGATTTTTAAAAGGACTTATGCCTTTAATTCATTGTGCTTAACAAAATTTGTATTCTCTTTGGTATTGGTTTGATGATATGTTCATAATGTTTGTTTGAGATTTATGATCTTAAGCATGTTATGTTTAGTATTGCGCCGTATAGACATATGGATGTTCACTTAGAACAAAAGTTCATTGATTAGATGGTTTAAAACCAATCGAAAGATTACGGAATGAATTCCTTTCGGAACATGATTTAGGCCTCATTCTAATTGCTCCTTGTGAACTCTCAGTAACAAGTGAAAGCTTAGGATTCTAAGATTCATTGGGTTAGCTTAGCTAGATCAAGAAAATGTATAGTTAGAACATCACCAAGTCATTATATCTTCAAGATAAAGCACATTCTCAAGTTAGATAGAACATATACACCAGAGGTTTACCGATGAGGACCAAATCAACTTGTAATTGGATGAAAATTGGTGTCAAGATAGCCCTTTGAGTTAGATTTCAAGTCGATGTGGAATCATATCATTTGGAGTTGTATTCAAAAAGTTACACCCAAAAAGCTGAAGACATGTCAAACTGTTTCGAAGCTAAAGCAGTCCGGAAACAACCCAAGTACCGGTCCATTCCGTGAACCGATATCTTGAACGAATTTTGAAGACATGAAGACACTTCAGGAAAGGTAATTTTGAGGCAAATACCAGTCCAGTATCCCGACCGGTTCTTCGTCCGGTATTTTGGCAGTTTTGACCAAATTTCATTTTTTGCCCTAAAACAAATCCTAGCCCACTTTGGATTTTTGAGGAGCAAGGAGCAGCCTCATATTCGACACATATCAGTACAAAAACATCTTTCACGTTTTACACTATGTTCTTCATTAAGTTTTAATTCTAAGAGCTTTCAGTAAACGGTCTCCACTTGTTCTTCAACATAGAGGAGATTTATAATCTCTTACTCTTTTATATTAATGTTTTTATGATTTTTATGCACTACTCTTGCTGCTGTGTGTTTACTTTTAACATGTCTAAATAGTTTACTTGTTAGGTTTTTGGTGTTTCAAAGGTTTCATGTTACATAATTGAATATCGAATATTGATAGGGTTTATTCTAGTGGATTCTTGATCATTACTTGTATGCAAAGCCTGATATGTAGTAACTAACCAGTGATTGATTTTAAGTTGATATACTCTCCAAAAATTTATTATATCTCCTGAACTAGTATTTGATGAGTAATGTGTCATAAATTTGGAAAGTTAGTTATGGAGTATTATGAACAATTGATTCTTGATCGAATTAATGCATGTTTTCACCTTGTTATAACCTGCAATAGTTGAGTCTATTAGGGTGATCAGAGCCACTATATTGGAAAGATTAAACACTACACTAGTGATTTGAGTTCTAGAACAATCCTTACTAAAACCCCAAATCGACATTTTTACGTGTTTCATGAATTCCAGCGAAATTACCTGTCATCTAACGTTTGTTTCTTATTGATTTACCTTTGATTTTAGTTTCTTTGCTTTTATATTGCTTGTCACGTTTTCATAAAACCACAAAACCAAATTCATATTTTGTCTTACCTTAATTTGCATCTCATATATTTTTAGCGTATAATCTCTCAGTTCCAATGGTTCTACCCCTAAGTGTTACAATTGTCTAACGTGTACTTGCAGATTCTCTAGGGTTATAAATTTAAAAATTCCATAAATAAACCGCACATCAAATTGCCTACTAAATCCGCATGGCTCAATGGGAATCCTCCCTCTAAGTGGACTGGTCGCAAATCCGTTTTTGCACAAGTCTGCCCCGAGTAAACATCAATATCTCTTGGAATATAGATATAATTGACAAGCCATTTTCACCTACATTTAGATCTGAGAGTAGAGAACTTACTTTGAAATTTTTACTCTGATCAGATTTGGTATGCCTGCCCGTTTCTCACCTATTCTAAAACGAGAAAAAATTGCCATCTCCTCCTCTTCCTTTTTAGTATAGTGGTAAGTATTCCTGCCTGTCATGCGGGTGACTCGGGTTCGATTCCCGGAAACGGCGCCAAAAACTTGATAGACAAAGTTTTAACCCTAGAAATATTTGTTAAAGTGCATAGCAAACGTTTTAGTATTTTAGGCATCGAATCCACGAGAACCAAGTTTCACACTAAGCTAAGAGAGAATAATGGTTGTAATTGCAATGTGTAAATGAGAAATATAATATAACGATGTAAACTTATGGATTAAAAATGTCAGGCTTTAGGGATATTCGCAGGAAATCAGAAATCATGAATCAAACAATTATTCAGTGAACAATTCAACGCAGTCTCGAACTCAAGCATAAATGTATAACCAATCCACTATCATGGTATCAATCACTTTATCTAACAATCTAAGATTCTAAACTATCGTTTGAACCTAGAATTCTAGACAAGCATTAGTGAATAGGTTTGATAGGTTCTCAAATTGCCTTAGCATCAACTTTCGTTGGCTAAGGACATTGCTCATTTATGTTCTTTCAGGCATTTAATCGAACAATTTTGGTGCATTAAACATCCTAATATCATGATTTAGGTGAACAATCCAATTCAAACAATAAGAATAACGATAGATGAAGACAAATACAAATCCATATCTATGTCTAATTGAGCGGTTCATGAAATCCTTTAAAACTCTAAAACCTAACTATGGGTCTACTCGACATGGAGCTAAAAAAAACAACAAGAAGATGAAGAGAAACTCATGATTAATAGAATAGAATTCCAAGAGGGTTCAAAAATCTTCTCAATAATCGTAGAGTCAGAGATTCGTCTCCCTAGTACTTACAAATTGCAAAAACCAAACTCAGAAGATAAAAAAATAAAGTGTAGCCTCCACAATGACTAAAATTTAAAATTAAAAGTTCTAATCACGTTTTTGGTTCAATCTCTCTGACAAAGCTCCAGCGAACCGGTCGGTTGAAAGTAGTCTGACATGTCTTTAAAACTCTAAAACTTGCATAATTTTCAATCCAACCGTTGGAATAACCTCAAATCACTTCTAAATGAAAGCTAACTCGATACTCGATCTTGTGTAACATATCCAGGTCGATCCATTGGTGGAATAAACTCAGCTATTCGGAATCAACTAATCACAAATTGACAGGTGGCATTTACATGTCACCCAAGGAACACATTGTGAAGTCGAATACCACATGTTTCAAGTTTCCGATTCCGAACACATATGGGGTACTTTTTTACAAATATAACTTCAAACGTCATTTATCAAGATCCACCATCTCTTTTAAGAAGAATATTTATTCTAGAGACAAAATCATCTTATTCATTTTAAGACAGAATATGCATTCTAGAGAGAGAAACCTTTAAAGACACGTTTATATATGCATAACACGTTTAAATTCGATCCGATTAGCTATTCGTTTTGATCCGATCCGTAAAATCCAGATATCCGATTTGAATCAAAGTAAAGTAAATAGTAAAATTTAGTATCCGTCTAAACCGAAACAAATCACAAATAATAATTTGAAATATCCGAATATCCGATCCGATTCGTATATTACTTATATATACATATAATACGGTAGATTTATAACATATATATTTATAGTAAAATTAGGTAGATATTAACTTTATTGAAATATATTTTATTTATATTTTTTATTTTTTACCGTTTTAATTTTTTAGTTTTAATTTTTTTAGTTATGTCGAATAAATTTAAAGTTATTTCATATATTTATTTGTTAATTAGTTTAAATCTTATATTAAACGTTTTTTTTTTGAAAAAAGATTACGGTGTTTTAAATTTTTTTGTTTAAAACAGATATCCGTAAAGATCTGGATATCCGCAAATATCTGGAAAAAATCCGGATATCTGTAATTTCGGATGTCCGAAATTTTTTGAACCAATGTAAATAAAAAAAATTAGATATCCGTAAAAAACAAATCGAATCACAAATACTGCATTTTTCTGGATATCCGATCCGTGCCTAGGCCTACAGTGAACGGGGAAAGTGGATATGAGGCGGTTCACACTGGGGGTAGAATTATTATCCGGGATCCGAGAACCGATTCGTTATCCGTTCGGAATCGCTCCGAAAATTAGGATATCCGGGGAGTCCGGTTCCGAATAAGGATAGTAAAATCTAGGATCTGTGAAAAGAGGTTCCGGATCCGGACGCATTAAATATATTAAAAACATATATATTATATATCTATTAAGCTAATTTTATATAAATAAATATATATAAAAATTGATTTTAGTTTTTTTATGATAAATTATATTAATAATGAAAAATATCATTTAAAATATTAATTAATAATTTTAAAAAATATATTTTTATTTATTTATTAATTATTTTTAATATTAATTTTGGATTCGGATCCGGATCTGGATATCCGTTTTTTTGGCCGGATATCCAGAGGTCCCGATTCCGGATAGTTTTTTTTCACGGATCCGATGATTCCAGATCCGGATCCGGATACCTTGAAATTCTAGGATATCCGGATCCGTCCACCCCTAGTTCACACTGCATAACGGACGAACCTCTTTTATTCCCCATTCACAAAACAAATAATTATTCTTTACAGTTGTGGTCGATCCATCAAAGGCCGCACTTAAAAAAAAGCCCCACATATTTTTTTTCTTTGGTCATCATTTTAACTAGGGGAAAATTTCTGAAAAATTCTCCGATTTAATTATATTGACTAAAAAAATACCCAAACTTTTTTACTTATCCGATTAATACCCAAACTATTTAACATTGGTTTTTCAGTATACAAACTTTTTAAATATTTTGGTTTTACTATATCACCATTAACGGGGTTAACCCGACTAACACAAGTTTGTAAACGATGTTAAATTTTAATTAACACCTATTATCTTCAGTAACGAGACTCGGTTTTATAATCTGACATAAAGCATGTTCGTCCCTATTGATCCTTCTCCTATGGATTTCGATTTCACATTTTATTTATGTTGATGATCGGAATTTTTGTCTTCAATTTTGGATTTCTGTTTTGTTGTTTATTATTTTGCACAGTTCCAAAGATGAATGACATCATATGAAGATAAAAGAGAAATCAATGACGGAGACACTATGTTAGGAGTAATATTGTGGAAAGGAAGAAGAGTTGTAGAAGGATCTAGGGTTGAGCAAGGTCACATAAGATGAGGGCAAAAAGATCAATGTAGTTGATGAGGGTTTGGGATTGTAGAACATGATGTACTGAGACTTAAATTGGAAGTTAATTCTTGCAAAAATTCTTCGGATCTGTAAATATTCGGTGATTTTTCACGTTCGCCGTGAGAATAGTTTCAATTTATCGATTCCTCTCATAAACCTTCGTCGTCATCCTCCGCCACTGCCGCCTTCAATCCGTTCTCCGATTCCTCAACCCTAGATCCTTTCCTCTCACCAGAAATCGGGCCATAAGTTTTGAAGAATCGAAGCAATAATCGATTGAAGGAGATCTAGGATAAGAGGAGATCTGAAGAGATCTAAAGAAAAGAGGAAGAGCGGATGAGGAAGAAGAACATTTTTTTTTCCTTTTTTTTCTCTTTTTTAATAATCTATTAATATAGTTACTGTAAATAACACGTGTTAATTAAAATATAACAGCGTTTACAAACTTCCGCCAGTCGGGTTAACCCGTTAATGGTGATGTAGTAAAACCAAAACATTTAAAATGTTTGTGTACTGAAAAACCAACGTTAAATAGTTTGGATATTAATCGGATAACCAAAAAAATTTAGATATTTTTTCAGCAAATCTAATTAAATTGAGAAATTTTTCTAAATTTTTCTCTTTTAACTAGTAAAGCGGAACGAACAAAACATGGTTCAAATAAAAATCCGTGAAGAATGTCTTTATTGGAGGTCAAACACCTCTCATGTAAAGTGGTAAATACAATATATTAAAAAGATAAAGTTTAACAAATTTGTATTTGTTTAGTTCTTAAAAGAAAATTATAAGTTGTATTTATGTTCACTATTTTGAACTCAAAACACTAAGCGAGTGTATTCAATCTAGCATTTCAAGTGATTTGTTATGATTTGTCAAATCATATGTTGTTGGATCTTGGATTTAAAAAACTCTTTTAAAATCTAGTGTTATTGAACTAGTGATTTGAAAAAACACCTTCAAATTCACTTTTATTGGAAACATATGAAGATTTAGTTTTTAATGATTTCATGGGATTTAAAAAGGATTTGAGATGATTTATTTGTTAAAAATACAAAGAACCAAATCACATGGTTTTAGGAGTGATTGTAGAGAGTTTTATATTAAATTCCCTAAAATCACACAAAATCACTAAAATCATCTAAAAATCTCATTAAAACTCAAATATCTTTAAATACAATTCTGAATACACCCACCTAAGTAATGTTTTTATAATGATTGCAATATAAAATTATTTTAGCATTGAATTTAAAAATATGCGTGTTTTTATAATTTTTTAGAAAGTTAATCTATATAGAAAAATAAAAATAATCTATATTGAAGATTTTTGTTTTAACCATTGTGTTGTATTTGAATTTGTTTTATGTATAATGTTTAAAATATAACTATGCATACTTATATTTGTTGCATTTATATTTTTAAAAAATTGCTAAATTTTAATTATTATTTTTTGTTAAAGAAATTAGAAATTATATACACCTGCCGGGAATTTTAAATAATTTTAATTATGCAAAAATAACAATTTATATTTTATATAAATATGTAAAGTAGTTTTGGACTGTTTTTTACCCACTTTCACTATTAAAATATTTATTTTGGACTGCTAGATCCGTTTGATCCGTATTTATACTGCTTTATACGCTTAATACGCATTTATATCGTTTGATCGGCTCTCTATGTTTGATCCGCACCACCTGATACGCTTTATCCATTCGGACACTAAGGGTTTGAGACGTAATTTAAACGTAACACCTCCGGTGTTCGAGACTTTAAAATTTTCTTCTTACATTCTAACGATTGATCTCAATTACTCCGAATGACACATGCAGAATGCCAATACTCGTATGTATCTAGAGGTTTATTTTTTTGTTGCTTAACTCGTGTGATAGTGACCATTTGATGCCTCTCAATAGAACACTAGGTTTCTAGGTTTCGGAGCGTAGTTGGTTCGGAGGACATCTCCAACCTTCACACTAAATTTGGTGTGATTTTAACACCAAATTTGATGTTTTAGTGTCAAAAAAAAGTTTTCCATCTCCAATCATAACACCAAATTTCACACTAAACAAAATATTTTCTATTATTATATTATTAACTTTAAGTTTTTCTTTATTTTTAATAATTTGATATACTAATTATTCTTTTTTTTAATCATTTAGATTTATGAAATATTACAAATTATGAGACTAATTACATGGACAATTACATAACGGACAACTCTAGCCTTATGCGGAACCACTCCAAACGATTTTCCTTACACCACGCTAAAAATCTCATGTAATTTTTGTAAATTTTGTCTCCATTAATTTGCATTCATCGGGACTCGAACTTCATACTTGCTGGTGTATAAGTATTAATGAACCATTTGTCAAACCACTAGATTAAGGGGGTTTTCACAATTTTAAGATTTAGCCTTACCTATTTCGGTTAACTATGTTGTATTATGGTTTGGTTTTGAGGGTTTAAGAAATTTTAGAGGTCAAAACATATTTTAATGTTTATAATTTTAAGATTTAGGCTTTCATAATCTATAATTAGTGGTATTTTTGCAAATAGACACCTTTAAATAACATTTTTGCAAATATATATACTCCAAAAATGATATTTTTGCAATTACATTTAGTTGATAAACTTTTTTTTTGAACAAAAAAACTCTATTTTAATTATTTTGCAAACTAAAATACAATTAAAATAATATTTTTTGTTAGTGTTTTGTGAACAGTATCACCCTATATTAAAAACTCTAAGGGAGTAGAGATGGTCAACCACTGGCCTACTTGCTCTTCTCTAAATTTTTTTTTTTAGTTATATAATTCCAGAAAAAAAAATTAACAATTATATTCCTATTTATAAAAAAAATATTTTTTTTGAAATAATTACAAAAATATCATATTTGGTGTATTTATTTAAAAATTTTCACTATAAATTGTCTATTTTACAAATGCCACTAATTAATAATTTTTAAATTCTAAATCTTAAAATTAAAAATTCTAAAAATATTTTAACTCCTAACAAATCATAAATTCTCAAAACTAAACTGTCTTACAACATAATTAACCCAAATATAAATGATATATTGAATAAATAATTTTGAAAAAATAATATTTTAAATTTTTTTTGAAAAAAAATATTTTTAAATTTTTTTGAAAAAGTGACATTTTTGAGAAATAGTATTTCGAGATTGGCATTTCTCGAAAAAAATAAATAAATAAAAGTTTCGTGTTATTTCGAAAAAACCAAATTATAAGACAGATTATGTTCATTCATATAGTACATCGTTATTTAATCAGTCATATATTATATAAGTTATAACTGTAATTTCTAAATCCTTGACTATTTTTTTTCCAATTTGACAAATCGTCCTTTCAATAAATTTGAAAGTGACATCGTGATGGAAAAGTCGCCATCTTTTGTCTGATGCTAATCACCGTATCCATGAAATCCGTGCCCAAATGTTACATCAGCCAGCAACTATCTGACATTAAGAAACTAAATAACTACTCTCTCCTTTTTATGTTTTATTATATGATGTTTTGAGTATGTTTTTTTTTTCATATTATAAAATTTTTTATATTTTTATATATTTTATAGTTTTATTGATAATTGTGTGACTAATAATCTCTTACAATATTTTTTATACTTTTAATTAATATATTAAATTTTATTTTTTGATAGAAAAAGTTTTTTCTTAAATACTTTTAAGCAAAATATCCTATAATAAAAAAAAAGAGAGAGTATAAGATTGTTTAGTAATAACACTTGACGACAAAAAAAGGAAAAAAAAAGAAGTAATAACACTTAATAATTCACAAGTAATCCAAACCATAAAATTCTCAAATAAGTTATTGCAGGCCCTCAATGTCGTCACGATGCTTCGCACATAAGGGGGTGTGAACTTAATTCCAAATGTAATTATAATATTTCAATGAAGGATTCCAAGTCTCAATAGCTCATTGTTTCAAGAAAACTAAAGTGACATCTATATAAACAAATAAAATATGTTAGCGTGACGAAAGAGACTTGGCACATTGAACCTTATGATACAAGTCCAATTTTCCTTCCCCGGGAAAACAGGAAATGTAGAAAAGAAAATTTATTATTTAAAGAAACCGTTCACCTAATTTGATTACTAATTGATATTCAACGATCGCTTGGAGCTGTAAGTAAAATAATTTTTTTTGTGTAGTGAAGTAATAAGCTTTCCAAAAATTGTAAGATTGATAATTGGAAGACACCCAAAATGATTTGTAGTACAGCTATGGACTCCAATCTCCATTTATTCTTTATAGAATCAAAAAAGATGATATAGAACCAAACGATAAAAGAATACCTCTATTTTATTAGCTTTAAAAAATATCTCAAAACTAAAGCTCTCTCAAATCTCATAAGTTATGTCACAACTTTGACATCTCCTTATATAAGAAAACCCTAAACATTATTTCCTTTTATTAAACTCTAAACATATTTAGATAACTCCTAAATATATTTCTTATCCTAAACCCTTCAGAATTGCTTCTTATTCAAGCTTACTCCAACAATCTCCCCCTTAAGCTTGAACTCGATTCTCTCCAAATCTTGAACGCCAATAAGTTCCCTCATCTCTTTAAACTTGTTTCTTCCCAAAGCCTTTGTGAGTATATCAGCTTTCTGTTCCACCCCCGGAACATGCTCTACTTCTATTCGACCATTTTCAACGCACTCTCTTATGAAATGGTAATGTCTTTGTATGTGCTTGCTTCTCCCATGAAAAACTGGATTCCTCGTGAGTGCAATAGCCGATTGGTTGTCTATGCGAATGATGACCTTTTCCGATGAAGCACCAACGATCTCGAAGAGTAAATCTTGTAACCAGATCGCTTGTTTTGCAGCTTCAGTCCCTGCCATAAATTCAGCCTCGCAAGATGACAACGACACAACACTCTGCTTCTGCGAGCACCAAGTAACCGGACTTTCTCCTAGATAGAAAATGTGTCCTGAGGTACTCCTTCCATCATCCGGGTCAATGTTGTGAGAAGAATCACTATAACCGATCAGCTTGGGTATTTGACTTGATCTTCCATAAGAGAGGCCGAGAGTAGTAGTCCCCTTTAAGTATCTCAAGCAATGTTTCATCGCTACTCCATGCGACTCTCTCGGACTCTGCATATATCTACTCAACATTCCCACACAGTATGAGAGATCGGGTCTAGTGTGTAGCAAGTACCTGAGACAACCCACATTCTTTCTATACACCGTTGCATCAATCTCATCTTCAGTCTCCGCCTTGGACATCTTCAGTTCGGTTTCCATGGCTGTGTGAACAGCATTGCAATTTTCCATCCCTGCCTCTTCCAAGATCTTGTGGGCATAGCGTGCTTGACTTAGTGTTATTCCACCTTGATGCTGATTCACTTGAATTCCGAGATAATATGTCAACTTCCCTAGGTCACTCATCTCGAATTGAGAAGCCATCTCTTCTTTAAACTTGACAATAACATCTAGGCTTGTCCCTGTGACAAACAAGTCATCAACGTATACACCAACAACCAAAAGATCTTTACCAATTTCCTTACGGTAAACCGAGGGTTCCTTTGAACATTTTTCAAACCGAAGCTCCAGAAAGATATGATTTAGCTTGTTGTTCCATGCTCTAGGTGCTTGTCTTAAGCCGTACAATGCCTTGTTTAGCTTATAAACTTTCCCCTCACTTCCACTCTTCTCGAATCCTTCCGGTTGAGAAACGTATACGGTCTCCTTGAGCTCTCCATGTAAGAAAGCCGTTTTTACGTCAAGATGGTGTATCTCCCAACCATATGAAGCCGCGAGATCAATGAGAAGTCTTATAGTTTCAATCCTTGCTACTGGAGCGAAGACTTCTTCAAAATCAACCCCATACTTCTGCACATACCCTTTAGCCACTAAACGAGCTTTATGCTTGTTAATGCTCCCATCCGAATTCCTTTTAAGCTTGAATATCCACTTTAAACCAATCGGTTTTACTCCCATAGGCAAATCAACAAGATCCCAAGTTCTAAAACTTTCTATTGAACCCATCTCTTCTTCACAAGCATGTATCCACTCCTTAGAATCTTTTGCCTCTTGAAAATCCCTTGGTTCATTGTTCAAACATAAGAGTAAAAGCTCTCCTTCTTCTTCCGCAAGCAATACATAATCTTCAAAGTGCTTTGGTTTTACGCTCTGTCTTGACGTTCTCCTTAGAGTATTGACCGGTGGAGCACCATCTTGAATCACAGTTTCGTGCCCCTCTTGAATCACAGTTTCGTGCCCCTCATGTTCTGCCTCTAGATCACCTTCCGCCTCCGTTTCGTGCTCTGTTTCGGCTGGTTCTGTTTCTGAAACAGAGATCGCTTGTGAGGTAGGCTCTAACTCATTCACTTCTTCATTGTCTTCCCCGTTTCGAAGCCCATGATTACCAAAAACATCAAACGTAACTCTAAAGCTTTCTTCACCATCTTGTACCAAGTTATTACGATTCCAATTCCAACCCTTTGACTCATCAAAAACAACATCACGGCTTACTACAATCTTCCTCTCTTGTGGATCCATCAACCGATACGCCTTAGAACCAGGTTCGGTTCCTAAATGAACAAGCATCCGTGTCCTATCATCTAACTTCCTTAGATGAGGCTTGTCTACTTTCGCATACCCAATGCAACCAAAAACTCTAATGTGCTCAACCGATGGCTTCTTTCCTCGAAAGCATTCATATGGAGTTTTGTCCTTCAAGGTTCGTGTTACTACTCGATTTAAGAGATAAGTAGAATGCCTAATCGCTTCTCCCCATAGGTAATTAGGCATGTGCATATGCTTTAAGATACTTCGGGCCATCTCCATTAAAGTCCGGTTTCGTCTTTCAACTACTCCGTTCTGCTGTGGGGTATACGGAGCCGTCAAATGTCGTTTAATGCCTGCGTCTTCACAAAATGAGTTGAACTCAAGAGATACAAACTCTCCTCCTCTATCGGTTCGGAAGGTTTGAATTCTTGTTTCCGATTCTTTCTCTACCAAGGCTCTAAACTTCTGAAATTTTTGAAACGCTTCTCCCTTTTCCTTCAATAGAATTGTCCACATGTAACGAGAGTAGTCATCAATGAGAACAAAAATATACTTGTTACCAGCGCTTGTACTTGGCGTGATGGGACCGCAAAGATCTCCATGTATCAATTCGAGCTTCTTGGTTGCTCGAAACGTGGTTGATTGTGGAAACATATGTCGAGTTTGCTTCCCAAATAAGCATGAGCTGCATACTTCTCTCTCAATAGAAACGTTTGGAGCTCCGACCACAAGTCCTTTCTCTATCATTGAGGCTAACGTCGCATAATTCACGTGACCCATTCTCGCATGCCACCTACTTGACTCATTAATAGCAGAAAAATGTAGCACCGCATTGTCTCTTAGTCGCATACATACCTTGTACAATCGGTTTTTGGACCTCTCTGTCTTAACAAGTAGACTTCCATCTCGGTCAAGCATTGTTAAGTAATCTCCCTTTAATCGTATATCACAGCCCTTTTCGGTAGCCTGTCCAAGACTTATGATATTGCTTTTCAAGTCCGGTATGAAATAAACATCACTCATTATCCTCGGCTTCCCATTTAGATCAATAAAAGCAATTGTCCCTTTTCCTTTAATGTCAATTCTTGAATCATCTCCAAACCTCACTTTTCCAATGATTGAATGATCAAGCTTTTCGAAATACCTTCGGTCTCCGGTCATATGATTGCTGGCTCCGTTGTCAAGGTACCACACATTGTCCCCATCCGTGTTCGTCTGAAACTTGCTAGGCACGCAATTCTTCTCATTCAAATATACTACTTCATGCATCATGAGTTCGTCTGCCTTCTCCGTGTCCTTGATATCACTCTCTTGCGTTTCTTGGAGTTTAAGCAGACGATCAGGGCATTGGCTTGCAAAGTGACCCGTTTTATCACAACGAAAACATGTGATTTGTGATATATCTCTTCCACCAAAACGACCGCGACCTCGTCCTCTATAGAATGCTCTGCCTCCACGACTTCTTCCTCTGAAGTCTCCATTGTACTCCCTACTGTATTGGGCCGTATGAGAATCTGAATTCACATACATCAACTTACTTTGATCCTCTTGAGTTTCTTCCTCCTCAAAGATACGCTCTTCGTATGCTTTTAGGCGTCCCACAATATCTTCAAAGGTTGTAGTCTTAAGATCAAGAACTTGTTCTAGAGATGCCACAATGTGTATGTACTTTCTTCGAGGTAGGCTCTTAAGGAACTTTTTGACCAATTTTGGCTCCTCTATCGTTTCTCCTAGAGCAGCGGATTTTGAAGAGATTTCAGATAATTTTCCAGCAAAATCATCAATTTTCTCTGATTCCTTCATTGTCAAGCGATCGAACTCAGCCATTAGGGTTTGCAATCTCGCTTCTTTTACCCTCTCTGCACCTACATGTCGAGCTCGAATTGCTTCCCATACCTTCTTCGCCGTGTCGAGGTCTCCGACTTGTAGTATAAGGCTCTCCGGTATCGATTGAAACAACAAGGCAATAGCCATATTATTCTTGTCATCATCAACTTGATCTGTCTCTGTTTCAATCGCCTCCCAGACCTTATGAACTTTCAATGCTATCTTCATTCTTAGAGCCCAAACCGTATAATTGATCGATGTCAACATAGGGCACACGATGGAAGAAGTACTTCCTCCTTCTTTAGGTTTCACGATGAGATCTGTCATGGCTCTCCTAAGATCTTCCAAGCTCTGATACCAAATATAGAATCAAAGAAGATGATATAGAACCAAACGATAAAAGAATACCTCTCTTTTATTAGCTTTAGAAAATATCTCAAAACTAAAGCTCTCTCAAATCTCATAAGTTATGTCACAACTTTGACATCTCCTTATATAAGAAAACCCTAAACATTATTTCCTTTTATTAAACTCTAAACATATTTAGATAACTCCTAAATATATTTCTTATCCTAAACCCTTCCGAATTGCTTCTTATTCAAGCTTACTCCAACATTCTTGCCCATGTGATTTTACTTTTATCTTTGCTTAGACTACTATTCCTTATATTAAGCTATGGAATCTCTAGACAGGACCAGTCCAAGGTTAGATATTGTTTAAAGCAAACCAAACCAAACCAAATGTGGATCACTACAAATACAAAATCTTAAAATTCAATGGAAATAAATTTTGATTTTTCTTTTCCAAACTAGTAATAGTTGAAACCGAGTCAATACAGTCAAGACGATAAATCTTTACCACCACACTGAAAAACATCTCTGAAAATGATGCTCCTTATTAGATAATATTTTTTTATGTCTAATGTTCTAGCTTGTTGGACTTTAGCCTGGGACTGGTTCTGGCTCTACGAAAGAAAACCCATATGTAAATGTATGAGTGGATAGATCTTTTCATTGCGTCACTTGTTGGGAAACTTTGACTGCTAGTAACATCTGTTAATCACACATAATGGGAGAAGAAATGAATTCCGTTGGTGATTGCAAATGAACTGTACGGTAGAAATTAATATTTTATAAAATAATAATTACTATAAATTAATAAATTTTTCCGGTCCCGAATCGGACCAATATAAAAATTAACAAAATTCGATAAAATGATAATATCATATTTTTTTCGAAACTCCTATATAAAATATAATCCTAATAATAGTGAAAATTAATAATCACGTATAATCCATTTCCTATTAAAACCAAAGTACTATTAATTACTTAGGTTATGTGTTTTAATTTAATTGGTTTAAAACTATGACATGTATTTGAAAAAATATGATGTCTTTAAAAAAATGATGACATGAATTAAACTAATTAAATACATAATTACTTAATTGAGTTATCATTATTTTTAAATAGATAACTAGATTCTCACGCGCATTATGTGCGGGAACATTCGTTGTATATGATGTAAACTAAACTTGACTTTCTTATTGTATTGGAATATTAATATCAACATAACAATTTTGAATTAGGAGTATAGCCAAAGAGTGTCAAAACGGGTAAGTCGACCCGATCCAAACCCACATGAGTTTAAGATTTAATAGGGGTTTCACTCGGACTCATATATTATATGAGTTGAATTTACATATCTAAATCTAAAAATATAAAAATCATTGACTTAATGGGTTATATGGGTACTCACATATGAATTAAAATATAAATATAAATTAATAAATAAATAAAAACATTCCATATTATTATAAATCGGACCAACGTTTTTAACTTTTCAAGTAATAAATTAAATTAAAATGTATATGTATTTTAAAATAAAATAAAATAAAAATCATAAATCTAATAAAATCAATAAAGCAATAAAAGCAATAAACCATTGATTAGTTTTAAAAGATACTTCGATCTTAGTTGGATGATGATAAGAAGAAAAACATATCTGTTAGAGTAATTTACACATATATTATTATTTTATTTTTGATAAATTTTGTGATAAATCAATCGGTAATTCATGATCCTAATGAATTTATCTGCTAAATTCATAAAACCATTAGGGATAACCCACCGAAGACTCATTTATTTATACGGATAAAAAATATAACCTTAACCCACTTAAATTATGGACGCGTTTGGATAAACCATGAGTATTGACCTATTTTGACACACCTACATGTAGGTTCATATGAGTTTTTTTTTTTTTATTTAGACAAAGATTGAGTAGTTTCCAAAAAAAAATTATTGTTTATGTTTCAATGTTTTCTATTATTTCAAATATAGTTTATAAAATAGTTTTGTTGGTATAAATAATACTCATATTTATCACAATAAATATATTAAAAATTGACAAATTTATGAATTTAGAAACTATTAGATATTTGTATAATTTGCAATTATTTATTTCATGTGATCTAATTTTTTGGTTAAATGAAAATAATTTTTTCCTATGAATTTTGGTCTATTAAATAATTTTTTTTAGTTCAATGAGAAGCACGACCACTTTCCCAATTTTAAAAGTATTAGATGTATTTAACTTTCTCTATCCTCTTGGTAATATTCTGGGAGATGCACAACCGTTTTTCTCATTTTTCTATATGTTTGGCCATTTTATAGTTTTATTTTAAAAATGAACTGTTTGGCAGATTCTGACCGTTCTAGAACTGTAGATTTTTTTTTTTTGCAAACAACTTTCTACCTAATTGGATTAATGTGTAGTTGATAAAAAAAGAATTTCATTTTTTAACTTTTGTTGTTCCTGTCAATTTTACACTTGCTGGTAACTTCTCAGAACCAAAAACCAAGTTTATAAGCAATACAAAGTATACAACTTATTTATATTTATTTTTGTTTAATATAATTAAGACATGCATACGCTAATCTATCTAATACTTGTTTTAAAGTGTATGTACATCTCTAAAACAATTTTTCAATAACTTGTGCTTTCTGTGATACTTTTATATAATCTCACATATGCTTCTAGTGATAGGATCCATGTATGTTGTTTACAATCCATTTACTAAAACATCATCTTAATGTCATTTGTACGTATATTTATGAACAAAACAATTTACATACCGTTTTATTTTAAGAAATCAACTTGGGATCACTATTGAGTGTTACTGCAACATTCAGTATCAGAATATTCCTTAAAACTATGAAAAATTTGCTGCATAATCTTAATAAACCAATCTTAATAAAATCTTCAAAGCATATGAAGATTTCTTAAAATTCTTATTAAATACCATTTAATCGATTTTAATTAGTTACTTGTAAATATGAAATATAGATTTCTTCAATGTAAATCCAGAAAATCTTATTAATAATTAATATATTAGCTATAACTTTATTGAATAGATAATAACAAAAAATTAGAGGAAAGATACTTAAATTGTTAGTTCCATATGAATAATTATAATTGATAGTACGATTTGTAGCACTTGTAGCGAACAACCTATTTAAATTTATGTATTTTGTCTACCAGCGTATATATAGAGTACATACATCTATATGTATATATGACTTGTAGAATCATTAGAATTGTAAATGTTCACTCATACAATAAAATAAAGACACTTACTCATTAATCATAACTTCTTCCTCACGTAAGCCGCGATTCCAAGGAAATAACTCAAATATATGTTTTAATATTTTATAGATACTATTGAAATATTTAAATAAACTAAAAATAATAAGAAAGAAAAATGAAAATCTTAAGAAAAAACTTATATTGAAAATATATGATAAAATTAAACTATTTTTTATATAATTAATAGGATTATTTCGTTCCATCAAAAATTTTAAATAACATTTTTTATCAAATTAAAATTTCACTAAAACTATTTCTATTATTCGATTTAATTGTGCGGTTTAGCCTAATAACCGAATGAAAAACGAATTAAATTATTAATTTTGGATGCCTATTATAATAGGCTTCCTACTCTTATCTTCATCAAATTGTTATTCCTTTATAGTATTTATTTGGATCCAAATTCATTTTTATATCCGATGTGGGACTTTGACAAACATTAATTTTTAATATGTTAAGTAATTTATGATCTTATGTACAAATTAAGTTGTCTTGGCATTTTTAAAGAAAATTATAATAAATCGAATCCTAAAGACTTTATGAGAGTATCTTTACTTTAAATATCCATTAATTGTTTACATATCTTGTTAAGATTAATTTAGGAAATTACTACTAAGGCTATTGAAATATTTTAATAATTTAAAAATTATAAAAAAGAAAAACGAAAATCTTAAAAAACTAAACTACTTTTTAATATAATTAATAGGATTATTTCGTTCCATAAAAAATTTAAATAATATTTTTTTTATCAAATTAAAGTTTTTCTAAAGTTATTTCTATTGTTCGATTTGATTGTCGGTTTAACTTAATAACAGGATTTAAACAAATCAAATATTTAGTTTTAGATACCTATTAGATTAGGTTTTATGCTCATACTGTTCTTCTTCAATTTGTTTTTTATTGTGTTTCTATGGATCTAAATTCACTTTCATATCCGATGTGGGACTTTGAAAAATATGGTTTTTATATGTATAGTTAAATATTAATAGGAAAATTAGAGTATGGAAAATCTCTTTGTTAAGGAAACCATAAATCTCGTGATTATTGGTAATAAAATATTTTTGTTGCTAAAATTCCGAACGCAAATTTGAATCATTTAAATAAATTATCATTACTTTGAATATTCATTAATGTTTACATATTTTGTTAAGATTATTTTAGGAAATCACTATTAATGATATTGAAATATTTAAATAAATTAAAAATAATAAGAAACTCATGTAGAAAATATATAAACAAAATTAAAATATATTTTATATAACTAATAGGATTATTTCGTTCCTTTAAATATTTTAAATAACCTATTTTATCAAATTAAAGTTTTGCTAGATTTATTTCTATTATTCGATTTAATTGTGCGGTTTAACTTAATAACCGAATGAAAACAAATTAAATTATTAGTTTTGAATGCTTAGTATATTAGGCTTCCTGCTGTTACCGTTTTTCATAAAATTGCTATTCTTTTATAGTATTTTTTGGATCTAAATTCATTTGCATATGCGATGTGAGACTTTAAAAACTATTGTTTTTTTATATGTTAAATAGTTTATGTCTTAGAATTAAATTATGTTTTTGGGCATCTTTTCAAAGAATAATAATAAATCAGATTCAAAAGATTTTATGAGATTATATTTACTTTGAATATATCTATTTATTGTTTAGATTTATTATAAAAAATAATTTAGGAAATCTCTATTGAATTAAATAAATTAAAAATACAAAAAGTAAAAATAAATACGATTAAAGGATCCACAAGATGGCAGAGTGGTTTCTTTGAAGATGAAAGTGCCAATACCGGTGTGTAGGAGGCACTGTCGCTTCAACCTTGTTATCTCTCTATGTTATGGGCTAATTGTTAGGCTTGCCCAGTTTTGTTTGCATAAGGTTACTCTACTTTTGGTTTAGATTGATTGTAGAACATTCATATTTCATTTAATGAAAACCACGTCTTTTAACGAAAAAGGAAAAAAAATAACTTTTTAATCAAATTAAAATTTTGAAAAAGTTATTTCTATTATTCAATTTAATTATGCGATATAACTTAATAAACGAATTAAATATTTTGTTTTGAATGCCTATTAGATTAGGTTTCCTACTCTTACCGCTCTTGATTATTTTGTTTCTTTTTATAGTATGTCTTTTTATTCCAATTCATTTTCGTATCCGATGTGGGACTTTGACAAACATTATTTTTCTTCTTTTTGAAAAATTCAAATCATAACATATGCATAAAAAAATTTATCGTTTTTTATCATATAAATTATCTTATTATTTAATTTGTATATAAAAAATATCATCAAGCAGAGATGAATGGGGGATCTAATTCTTAAAATTGATTATATGTTGATAAAGAGGGATATTAAATATTTTTAAAAAAATTTGATTGGTAATTAAATATTTGTGAATTAAGGCTGATTTTACAAAATTTTCCTAAAATAACAAAATGCCATTAATGTGCCTCAAAAATAAAAACAAAAATGCAATTAATTCGTAACATAAAAATAGCCGAAATTGTACTCAAAATTACTGAAATTGCCATTGCATTAGTTCAAAATTACCCTTTTCAATTTAATCAATTTAGTTATAAAACAATGCCAATTTCAGTAATATTGGAATTAATTTTGGACATTCTCCTAAATGTACTTCTCTTTTAATATTATAGAGATTGTACTTGATTTTGATTCATAATTAACTAAATAACAAATCGGCAAAGATCTACATATGTCATTTAGTTATATATTTTACTTGTTTCCAGTTTTTAGCAACTAAATAACTCACTAATTGACATATTAAAATATTTAAACAGCAATTAGATATTTGCCTCTCATTGAAAAATAATGGCCTTTTATCGATATTGACTCACTTAGTAGTAAAACAATTAATTAAAATTTATTTTTAAAATTCTAATAAATACTAAAAAAACCATTATTCCAACAAAAGTAGTCTATGGAATTTAGTATTTTGTACTCCATTAAGCTATTTATATTTTTTTTTTAAACAACAGAAATTGTCTATACTTTTCATGTGTAAATATGACCTAATAAATAATATGATTTTAATGTTACTTCTTAGTATTACTGGGATTGGGCGAAATCGTGATTTATATTTCTCTTGACTTCATTAAACTTTTGAGTTGTGACATTAATTTAAAATATTTCTTTGTATAATGTCTATGAACCAAAGTTATTACCACTGGTTTTGTCAAATTAAATAGGCTTCTCGATTTTTGATGTTATTGTTTCAAGAAATTTTTTGATCGTAAGTTAGTTTAGCATCCAATATTAATTTAATAAACGATGACTGCTTGCTTATAAATTAGTAATTCTATATTTTTTGGCATATGTATGTCGGACAAATTGTTACCATGGTTTTTTTAGCCAAGTTCAAACTTTTTGAGATAGAAAATAAGTTGGATAAAATAGTAAAGACAGAACAAAAATGATTATTGTTGGATAAATTGGAAGAAGAACAAGAATAAAAAATAAAAAAGAGAAGAATAGCGATCCTCTGTCTCTGGCCGCCAGACATCTGAATGCCTCGTTCACCAACTTTGGTACTGTAACCTTCCGGGAGAGAGCTGATGAAGGTGTGAGCGTTTGCAAGCTTAGCTGCTATCGTGACTTCCAATGCAGAAGCTCCTTCTCTTCCGTACGAGATGTTCTCACGGATCGTCGTTGCAAACAGAGCTGGTTCTTGTTGAACTAGACCGATGCATCTTCGCAACGATTTCAGTTTCAGTTTCTTGATGTCTTGTCCTGTAATAATTTTGGATTTAAACAAAACAAAAAAACGGCTTACTCAACAAATAACAAATTTCTTGTGGTGCAAGAAACCTGATCAGAGTTTCTTGTGATTGAAGAAATTAAGTCAAGAGCTAGCACGCACCGTCTATCATGATTTCCCCGGTTGTAGGGTCGTAGAATCGGAGAATGAGCGAAAGGACCGAACTTTTCCCAGACCCGCTTTGTCCCACAGAGGGCCATGCTTTTTCCGGAAGGAATTTTCAGGTCGAAATCGCGGAAAATAGACACATAGGGGCGTGAAGGATAGCTGAAATGGACACCTTTGAACTCAATTTTCCCTTCTACAGTACTCAGCTCCTCACCGGTATCCCCGATGACCTGAGTTCTTCGGTCCAAGAGCTCGAAAACCGATGCAACCATCTGGTTTTCTTTAAGAAGATCAGGGGCTAGAGCCAACACTTCACCCATCACTAATGCCGTTACAATCAAAACCATGAATGTTTTCATCACTGATTCGAAACTTGACAATCCTTTCCCCATCAAAATCGATCCGTACCTGTAAAAATATCAAAAGTTTCAATTTTTCCCATCTTCTATATATACTTAGTTTGTCTGTGTATAAACTGTTTGTATATAATACCAGAGTGCAAGGCCTTAGGAAGAGAAGATAAAGAACTGCGAAACACCGTACAAAATCCCTGCAATTTGTTCACGCCTGAAAGAACGTTTGGAAGGTTCTAAAAGCTCTTTGGAATAAAGATCTAGAACCTTCTCCTCGGCACAAAAGGCGACGGTTCGAATGTTGCTAATGGACTCTCCGGCTAACATATTAGCTTTCAGATACGCTTTACTCAAGTTTCCTCCACAGCCTTGCATGAAAAGTTTCTAACAAATACAAACAAGAAAAACGTAATTAAGAACTTATGTAACGCAGTTGAATATTTTTTAGAAAAGGCGAAAAACTGCGTTTTACCTCGCTGATATGGCCGCTTATAATCAATGGATATGTTGCCAAGACAACAAGAGTGAGACGCCAGTTGAGTATAAAAGAAATGATGAAAGAGGTCACAACGAGACCAAAGTTCTCCAGTAGAATCGTTGATCTATCGACCACGATGGTTCTAAGCAATGCCGTATCGCTTTCAAGCCGCGATGCCAACATTGAGCTAGTGTTATCTACCTTATCAAACCACCCGATTTCATTCCTCAAGATCGCTAAAGCAAAAGACAAAACAATCACACATTAGGTTAATCAATTGAAAGACAAACTAATGGTAGGATTTCAACCGCAGTTTTGTGGTTGTGCGTACCTGAGAACAACTTTTGGCGGACGCGGAGAGTGAGACGCTCACCCATAATGCCGAAGGTGGTATGCTCAATGGCGTGCGCGATGACGGTTATGACCGAGGCACAACAGAAGAGGATAATTGCTAAAAGGCGAAAAACCTTGTAAACAGAGTGCGATTCCACGTCAGCAAGAGTGCGATTTTTTGGCGATTTTTTCAACTGCTTTTTCCGGCGACAACCACTCTCGAAGACAAGAACTGGGTCTTCGGGCAACACCCCCCGCCGTCAGCTCGCATGGAGGAGCCTGCGTCGGTGGGCTCGCGGGGCTCGCAGGGCTCGGACACACACCCACAACCGGTTACGCAACCACAGACGAAGCCATCTTGGAAGTTCGTGGTGACCAACTCGGCGCTCGCAAGACATGATCTCACCTTCACTGAGATCGACGGAGCCTCGGCGGTTTCAATTCCAGACGATGTAATTGATGATGCGATCCCGCTATGGGAAGATTTCGTCATCGGTAAATTTCTCTCAGCCTCACCACATGTGGCCAAAATCCATGTGATCGTGAACAAGATTTGGCCCCTTGGAGACAAATCCATCAAGATCGATGCTTTTGTGGTCAATCCCACGACAATAAAATTCCGAATCCGTGACAAGGTGGTGCGCAATCGTGTTCTGAACCGCGGGATGTGGAACATCGCGGAGGTTCCGATGCTAGTCTCCAAATGGTCTCCTATCATCGAAGACCAGCAACCTAACATGGAATCTGTTCCACTTTGGGTCACTATGAAGAACATCCCTCATCAACTCTTCTCCAAAAAAGGCCTCGGTTTCATTGCCAGTGCAGTTGGCGAAGCTAAGCAACTACACCATGACACCGAGCTCTGTAAAAGCTTCGACGAAGCAAAGATTCTTGTACACGCTGATTTAACTATGGAACTACCTTCTTCCTTTCGTTTCACGTCCACAAAAGGTGTTGATGCGGTGATCGAATTCAAGTACCCATGGCTTCCACCACGATGCTCTCGATGCTCGAAATGGGGACATCTAGCCACGGTTTGTCTACTGCCTGAAAAACCGGTCACCATTCTCGCACGCGCAACTACAACCAACGACATTTTGATTCCGGACCAGACGGCGGTTGTCGGTCAAACGGCAGATGTGGTCAATCCACCTGTAGAAGACCATTTAAAGGAGGCTAGTACAGAGCCAGTGATATGCAACAGCTCAATTGCTCCTCTGGCAGTCGGGGCTATTGAACCAACAGAAAACATGGTCAACGCGGTTGACTCCGGTTTAGAGATGAAACCACAGTGGAGAGCTGTGTCACCGGCAAAAACTGGGAAGCATGTGGATATGTCAGAAAATGGGGTGAACATTACTCCTTCCCGGTTCTCTGCTTTGGAAACAGAGGATTCCGAACATGAAGACGAAGCAACCGAACAAGAAGACGGTGAAGTGCAGGCGACTGCGACCCTGGACGGTGGAAGGAAAAATCATTAATGTCGGGTTTCTCGTGGAATGTGCGCGGATTAAACAAAACATCAAAGCATTCCATTGTTCGTAACTGGGTAACCGGTCACAATTTTGAGTTTGGGTGTGTTTTGGAGACAAGGGTTAAAGAGTCAAAGGCTTCTGCCATCGCAAACGCTATTTTTCCCTCCTGGTCTCTACTTTCAAATTATGAATTCAATCGCTTGGGTCGTATTTGGGTGTTGTGGAGAGGATCTGCAATACTAACACCGGTCTTTAAGAGTGGACATATGATAACGTGTTCGGTTTTACTTGATGGACAGGAGGAGGAATTTTTCTGCTCCTTTATATATGCATCAAACAGTGCTGCGGAGAGGAAGGAGCTGTGGGATGATCTTAAAAGCCACCACCTATCTCCGATATTCAACAATAAACCTTGGCTTCTGTGTGGCGATTTTAATGAAATCTTGGAAGGCACGGACCATTCAAACTACTCACAACCCGACTCCGGCATGAAAGCTTTCCAAGATGTGGTACGATACTGTTCACTTATTGATCTTGGTGGTCACGGACCGAAGTATACATGGGGTAACAAGCAAGAGGACGGATTGATTTGCAAGAAACTAGATTGCTTTCTCATAAACGACAAATGGCTACAGGTTTATCCCAACTCGTATAGCGTCTTTGAGGCGGGAGGTTGCTCCGATCACTTGCAAGGTAGGATCACATTGGAAGTTACAAACATTTTTCGAAAGAAGCCTTTCAAATTTTCAAATGTGTTGACCACTGCTCCGGCGTTTCAAGCCATTGTTGATGATTATTGGAGTCAAACTCCTCCGCTTTTTGTGTCTACCACGACCCTATTTCGGATGGGTAAAAAGCTAAAGGGTCTTAAGCCAATCCTACGAACACTCGGAAAGGACATGCTAGGCGATTTATCCAAGCGCACAAAGGAGGCTTACGAGGATTTGTGCGCTAAGCAACTTGCTACTTTGCATACCCCGGTGCCCAATATGATTGAAGTGGAGAATCTAGCCTATGCAAAGTGGCAAAGGCTGGCTGACATTGAAGAAGGTTACCTACGACAAAAAGCTAAGTTACACTGGCTAGCAGTGGGGGACCGAAACAATGGGTTCTTTCACCGTTCAACACAGATTCGGAGAATGAAAAATTCAATTCGAGAAGTGGTTGGATCGACTGATGAGGTGTTAACTTCTATGGATGATATCAAATCAGAGGCGGTCCGATTTTTTGAAGATTTCTTGACACATGAACCACCAGGCTTGGAGATACCCACAGTGGAAAAATTGAAAGAGATGATGAATTTCCGCTGTAGCTTCGAAGATAAACAACAACTTGTTAAAGAAGTAACCGACGATGAAATCCGCCAGGTTTTATTCTCAATGCCAACCAATAAATCCCCAGGCCCAGATGGATATACGGCAGAGTTTTTTAAAGCAGCATGGTCGATTATTGGGGTTGACTTCATCGCAGCAATCAAATCTTTCTTTCTCAAGGTTTCCTCCCGAAGGAGCTCAACTCAACCATTCTCGCTTTAATTCCCAAAACGGACTCAGCAAGAGCAATGAAGGACTATAGACCGATCTCATGTTGCAACCTCCTTTACAAGGTTATCTCTAAGCTTCTTGCGAACCGTTTAAAGCGTATTCTTCCTCAATTTATCAATCTCAACCAGTCTGCATTTGTTGAGCAACGCTTGTTGATGGAGAATGTATTGCTGGCATCTGAGATGGTAAAGGATTACCACAAAGAGGATATTTCCCCGCGATGTGCTATGAAGATTGATATCTCAAAAGCCTTTGATTCGGTCCAATGGGATTTCGTTGTTAATACTCTCTCAGCATTGGAATTCCCTTCGACCTTTATCCACTGGATCAAGCTTTGCATCACTACGACATCTTTTTCAATACAAGTCAATGGCGAGCTCGCTGGTTTCTTTCGTAGTAAACGTGGTTTGAGACAGGGATGTGCCCTCTCCCCCTACCTATTTGTTATGTGCATGAATGTCTTGTCTTGTTTGATTGATAAAGCAGGCATGGATCGAAAATTCGGATACCACCCGAAATGCAAGAACATTAGGATGACACATCTTTCTTTTGCTGATGATCTCATGGTATTTGTGGATGGAACCAAACGTTCTATTGCAGCAATTCTGAGGACATTCGAGGAATATGCGACAATGTCGGGTCTTACGCTCAGTTTGGAAAAATCCTCTTTATACTTGGCAGGTGTTACAGAGGCGGATAAAGAGAGTATACATACACAATTCCCTTTCTCTCAAGGGAGTCTACCGGTCAAATATCTCGGCCTACCGCTCCTAACCAAGAGAATGATGAGATCCGACTATGAGTCGCTTGTGGGAAAAATTCGGTTAAAATTGCAGTCCTGGACGACGAGACACCTATCTTATGCAGGGAGAATGCAACTTCTTAACTCGGTGATCAGTAGTGTGACAAATTTTTGGATATCTGCTTTCAGGTTGCCCAATGGTTGTATTAAAGAGATCGATCAGTTATGTGCAGCTTTTCTATGGTCGGGACTGAAGCTCAATCCAAGGAAAGCTAAGCTAGCTTGGAGCGAGGTGTGTAAGCCGAAGGGAGAGGGAGGATTGGGGTTTAAATCCTTAAAAGATGCAAACGTGGTTAGTTGCTTAAAACTCATTTGGCGGTTGGCCTCGGGACAAAATTCGCTATGGGTCAAATGGGTCCGGGTAATGCTCATCGACAAGAGCTGGTTTTGGACGATACGGGAGAACACAACCAAAGGATCTTGGATGTGGCGGAAACTACTAAAATACCGTGACGTTGCAAAGCAGTTTCTTCGAGTCGACGTACGTAATGGCCGCACAACCTCATTCTGGTTCGATAATTGGTCACCTCTGGGCCAATTGTGGGATGCGACAGGCCCCCACGGACCCATTGATATGGGTATACCGTGAGTCGCAACAGTGGCGGAGACAAGTGAGCGTCGGAGACGCAGACACAAGGTTGATCTCCTGAACCGCATTGAAGATGTCATCGAGCAGTTTAAACGAGCTACTCCATCTGCTGAGGATAGAGTTCTCTGGAAAACATCAGAGGAAGAATACAAAAACCGTTTTATCACCAAAACGACATGGAATCTAGTTCGGGTAAAGCACCCAACTAACGTTTGGCATAAGGGAGTGTGGTTCACCCACGCAACTCCAAAATACTCTTTCGTAACGTGGCTTGCGATTCATAATCGTCTACAAACCGGAGACAGGATGAAATGTTGGAACTTGGGCGTCAACACATTGTGTATGTTTTGCGATAGCGAGGAGGAGACGCGAGACCATCTCTTTTTCGGATGCAGGACCACGGGTTTGCTGTGGAAAGAGCTAATGCACAAGCTTCTTGGCAATGGTTTTACGGCAGCATGGGACCAAATTATTACACTTTTCACTGGACAGATCTCCAAATTCAGGTTGTTCCTAACCCGCTATGCATTCCAATCGGTGCTCTACATTGTTTGGGGTGAACGAAACCGGCGTCGTCATGGGGAAATACCTATGACAACAACAGCTTTGGCAAAGCAAATCGATAAAAACATCCGCAACAAAATCAATGTCATCCGCAGTAAGGGCGACTACAAATACTCCAAGGCGATGGAGCTCTGGTACTCCACCCGCTAAGACGTTCAGTTGTAATCTATTTCTCAACTAGCTCAGTTTAGGGGTCTATTAAGAAGTTCAAAATAACGATGCATTAATATGTATAAACGTTTGATTTGAATATAATTTAACATTCAATTCAAAAAAAAAAAAAAAGAGGATAGAGATTCTCTTGACCTCTTTTTGAGTAGTGTCCCAGTCCATGTAATAAGAAACTAAAGCCTGGGAGATCCCAAGCGCGAAAAGCGGCATTTGAGATCCCGCGACTAAGGAACCTAATGTCATGGCCACAACCCATTATCTCCACCACTTCACCAACCCACTACCTCCACCACTTCACCCACCCATTACCTCCACCACTTCACCAACCCACTACCTCCACCACTTCACCCAACCCACTACCTCCACTACTCAATCAATGATCTGAATCACATTGGTTTTGTGCCTATATAAAGACATTTGCTCTTCTTATGGATGCCTTGCAAAAAAACAAAAGAAAAGAAGAGTAAAGAAAAGGGGTTCCGAGTAGTGACATTGCAGGGCTGATTGCCGGCGGCTCAGAAGGAATTAGATCGTGATTCTTATATCCCTGGAAAGATCACAGATTCTAGTTTCTGGAGCTTCTTTCGGATTCGCGATACGAGGTACAGTTTGCTCGCAAATCGTGTTTGAATATCAGGAAAAATCACTGTTTTCTGAACCTCCATTTTTCCGACCAGTGAACTTTCGGGGGGACCGTGAGGAGTTAGGTGACGAGTAATATACTTTTGGAAAGAGGATTCTTCTAAGATTCAGGGGCTCTTTTCCGATTTGGATTCCGATGTAAGATGAATCCGGAATTTACGTTTTAAGTTTGCCCTAGTTATCTGACCAAAATCTGTTCCCGGGTTTCACAGTGCTAACTTTGGAGGAAGGTGCATGCTGCTACAGAACGAGTTAGAGTACGATTTTGGTACTGTTGGAAAGCTGACGTTACAAGGATTTCAGATCAACTTTTTTCGTTCCAATCCGATATAAATTCGGTGAGTTACTGACGTTTCTTTCTGGTCAAGAAACACTGATTCTGTCAAAAACCAGAAACGCTATTTTTGACTTGAATCGCTATTTTCCAGAATCCAACCGCCCAGAACGCACATTCACATCCTTCTAGGATCACTCCTTTGTTTTTGATCATCCAAAAGGCTAAGATGAGGGTGTTGGCTAGATAACTTTAATACTAGTTAACGGTAGTTGTTCTTATACGTTAGGCTAGGAATGTAATGTGACGTTGTGGTTATATATGCTAAGTCTAGGAATGTTTGATGCTTGCTGAATGATAGTAGTGATTCTTGATGTTGCAAACGGTTTGGATAAGAGAGAATGTTAGGATTAAAATTATTATTTGAGATTGTAGAATAGATTATAGTTCTGAGAACGATCGCGTACGTAAGTCCGTTACAGAACTTTGCGTGTTGGACTACGAACGATCGCGTATGTAAGCCCGTTGTAGTCCATTAAGGCCATAAAAGGCCGACGGGGAGGACAGACCCAAAACGGTAGAAAGGGGTTGGCTCCGCCGTCGTACGTAATATATTAAGTAAAGGAAGGAAAAGTAATGTATGTGAAAAAGAAAGAAAGTAAAGAATGTAATAAGTAAAGAATGTGAAAGGTGAAATGTTTAAGTATGATAATGTATGAGTGAAAGAGATTATGGTCTAGAAATGTTAGGTATGAAGATTATGTTACTAGTAATAGGTTGAATGAAACAGGTTCTATTTCTGGTTTAATGTGTTTGAATGCTTATTGTCATCAACTATTAGAGTGGTCGTGGGTAACAATCTCACTGAGTAATTTCTTTCCGGAATTACTCACCCCTCTTTTTCCCCCTTTCAGGTAATGATGAGTAGCGGCTCAAGGTGGTTGTTGTCCGGGTGCTGGTTTTAGCGGGGTTATGTTTGTATTTCGTTTGAAACAATTTACTTAATATTTTCTACATTGGTTTCACGTGAAGTATTTTTAAGTTGGAATTATGGTTTTTGTGGAATGATTTAAGACGTGTTTTATGGAAGAAAAGTATGGATTTTCATAAAAGTATCTATTGGAATTGATAGATTATTTTCATGACTACCGTCTCGGCTAAGTTAGCGAGTCGGGTGTTACAATTTGGTATCAGAGCCTAGGCTAGCCAAGCCGGTTCTGACCCGGAAGGCTGTCCTAGGTGACCATTGTTCCAAAAAAAAAAAAAAAAAAAAAAAAAATATGTTTTCGAAATTTGGGATGGGTTTTTATAAAAGTAAAAGAGCACCGGCAACACTACTCTTGAGCAAGTAAGTTGAGTTTCCTTTAGAATATTCTAAATTTTGATTGTCTGCACAGAATGGTTCGTGGAGGAGCACGTGCTGGAAGAGGGAGAGGAAGAGGAAGAGGACGTGGTCGTAATGGGCTTAATTCAGTTGAGACTGCATCAGATTCAGCAAGCACACACAGCAGTGGTCAGGCGGCAATACATGGAGTGGATCCTGAAATGCTGAGGAATCTCGTGAGGGACTCACTCAAAGAGATATTGGGGCAAACACAAGGGGCAGGTCAGACTGGTGTACCACCTCCACCTCCTCCGCCTCCTCCTCCGCCCCCTCTGGAGGATCTGAGGCATGACTATTGGAGGATTTTGAAATTGATGAGGGAGTTGGGTACTGTATCTTTCAGTGGTGGCACAGATCCGATGGCTGCAGATAATTGGAGGAAGCAATTAGAAAGGAACTTTGGTACGGTTCGTTGTCCGTTAGGGTACCAGGTGGATATAGCTTCGAGCTTTCTGCTGGATGAGGCTCAGGTTTGGTGGGAGGCAGTAGAGGGAGAAGCCCCTCAAGGTTATGTGATTCCGTGGAGTACCTTTCGTGAGGAGTTTACCCGGAAGTACTTTCCCCAGGAGACCATAAATGAGCTAAAGATGGAGTTTCTGACTCTCAGCCAAGATAATAAGACGGTTAGGGAGTACGAGCGGGAGTTTACTAGGCTGAGGATGTGACGACCCAACCCGTCAATTAAAAAAAATTTCCGGATCACTATTATCATAAATAATGATCCTCAACGGTCCAATAAACAAACAGCGCGGAAACAATGATTCAAACAATCAAATACAATTATCGTTTAACAAGCCCATACTTATTAATTCTAGTTCAATTCGGTAATACACATAGTTCTGAATTTGCTAACACCCTAGCAATTCTAACTTATTACACGAAAACGAGCCACTAGATCATTCCCCTCGTCCCGGCCATGATTCCACGATCACTGACCGTCTTTACCTGCATCACATGGTTATAAGAGATGCGTGAGTATTATCATAAATACCCAGTGAGACGGTCATCCCATCTACAGACTATACACACAGGCATAAGCAAAAGATACCATACCAGGATGAACAAACAATAATGCATCACACAACAACCAAACGAGAATAACCCGTTCAATATATCAAACTGACGGTAATCAAAACCCCTGTCGATCGACACACCTCCTTGTGTCGATCGACACACATCAAAACCCCTGTCGATCGACACTCCTCCTTGTGTCGATCGACACGACCAACCCAGAAACTCATCAACCCGATTTTCTGCACAAAAATCCACCAAAATCCATACAAAAATCGATCCAAACAACACACAATCGCATCCTATCAATTCCTTTACCCAGATAAGCCTATGGTCACGCACTCACCTCGAATTCGGATAGAAAAGGAGAAGAATCCGACGAAGAACACGAAGAACACGAAGAACAAATCCGAGATCCTTCACCGTACGGTCCTCCCACGCTTCCACAACCTCACAAACACGAAAGAAACAACAACAACAACCTCTCCTCTCAATCCTCTCACTTTCTCTCTCAAAAAACCATTTTCCTCTGCCCAGAAATCTGATTTTCGACTTAAATAGCCAGACCAGCCGACATTCTGTCGATCGACACACCTCCTTGTGTCGATCGACACATGACCAAGCAATACGTCATTCTGACGGCAATCGAAAACCCTGTCGATCGACACACCACCAACTGTGTCGATCGACACAACGCTCACTGCTCGACTCCTCTTGAGTCCAAAACAACCGTGTCGATCGACACACAACCTTGTGTCGATCGACACCCATCCAAAAATTACTTTTTGGATCACGGGCGTTACAATTCTCCCCCACTAACACGGATTCGACCTCGAATCACGCAACACCGTCTCATTACGGTCTCCACTACCTGACCCAAACGCGGCCATCAACCTTCGAGATAACACTCGAATCCCCTATCCCGTCCTGCTAAGGCTACACTCTCGCCCAAAAATTCGCCCAGATTCCCCCGGAGCACCCACGATGCACGCTCCATGATCCGGATTAGAGCTGCCCGATTGACCGTCCAACAATCAAACAAGAACATGTCCGATCAACCGTTAACCCCGCACTAGACCAAATGATCGTACAACAATCAAACAAGAACATGTACGACCATCGGCGTAACATATGCTACCAAGATTGTCCGACCCGAATTCCAGACTCCAATAATAACCCTAGACTCGACGTACACAACACAAAACCCCTGGCCCTCAGCCAGCACCACTCGCGATCACACCTGATCCCTGAGTTCTACTAGGCTCACACTAGCCTCATTGCACCATATCTATGGATACAATTCTGACCAAAACCCGGTCCGTCCAAGATCAGAGATCACCACCCGATCTCAATCACCTAACCCCGTCTCCCTAAGGTTGACACTCTCATCCATAACCCGTCCCAATTCCCCCAGGAAACATCCACGATGCAGCACTCGCTGATCCGGATCAGGGTTGTCCGATAGATCGCGCAACAATCAAACAAGAACATGCCCGACCCACCGTAGACCCAAACCTTAGATCAATTGGTCGCACAACAATCAAACAAGAACATGTACGACCAAAGAGGCTACATATGTTTACCAGGGTCGTCTGAACTAAGGTTCCAAACTCGAGTAACAACCCTAGATTAGACATCCACAAACCACCTGAGATCATTCCCGATCCCTGAAGTTCATCCAATCTCATACTTATAATCACACTACAGGTACTATTGCTCAAACTCATATCTCTATACACCACTCCCACTGGCAGGGTCGTCACCCATCGAGCTCTCGATGTATACCATACCGGCTCTCGGTATGCCCCAGCCCCTCCGCTTCAGGACACACAGTCCATCAGCTCTCGGCTGCAGAGGAATCACACATCCTCTAGAGAAATCGCAATCTCTCAAAGTATATGCAGGAGAATATCACCATCCCCTGGAGCAGTAACACTGTAACGTGCATCATAAGCACCTGTCGACCGATTTACTTCCGTGGTTCCCATCCTGATATTCCCTAACCCGGAATATCACTCATGACCAATCCCCAGGTCACCTGAAACAACCCAATCGCCAGGGTGTTTCCTACCCCGATATTCCCTAACCCGGAATATCCCTCATGACCAATCGCCAGGTCATCTGAAACAACCCAATCACCAGGGTGTTTCCATCGGAGTCCCTAGAAAAGACAGTCCTAACTCACATAAGACTTCTGTTCCAGACTCCCCCTAGAAAATAGACAGGTTCTAACTCACATAAAACCTCTATTTTCCAGCGCCATCTAGGGATCTACCCGTCCTAACCCCTTAGGACCCCCCATCTCTAGATACCTAGACAAGCCCTAACTCCCATAGAGCTTCTATCCTAGCCCCTCAAATGACCTCCCGTCATCACACACATGACCTAACCCAGTCATCAAACCCATGACCTCCCAGTCATACCATAAGAACATCCGTCTCAACCAAAGATAATAAGGAAAACCCCATCTTATTAAATCTCAACAATGTATATCGTTACAAACCAAAAGGAAAATACATACAACTCATAGCCACAAGCTAATAGAACCACTGAAAACCAGAAAACACTCAAGCCTCCGCTTGCTTCTCGAACCACTTCGAGAACTTCGTCTTCATACTTGCCTCTGGTTCCCAAGTCTCCTCCTCAATACCATCACAGTCCCACACGACTCTCACCAATGGTATCCTCTTCCGGCGCAGAACCTTGACTCTCCTCTCGAGAATCCTCACAGGTCTCGCCGCCAACGTCATGTTGGGCTGAAGATCCTCCGGAATCCTAGCCAACACCTCCTCAGACTCATGTAGACACTTCCGCAGCATCGACACATGAAATACCTTATGAAACGCTCTCATACTCTGAGGTAACTCCAACCGATAAGCCACTGGTCCAACCCGCTCCACCACCCGGAACGGACCCATAAACCTTGGACTTAGCTTATTCTCCGAAATGGATCTGTTAGGACCCCTCAACATCGCTGCCTTGAGATACACCAGATCTCCCAGCTCAAACTCCAGCTCTTTCCGTCTCTTATCAGCATAACTCTTCTGCCGATCCTGAGCCTCTCTCATGTTCAGTCTCAAGACACGGATCTTTTCCGTCGTCTCCTGAACAAAATCCGCACCAAACATGCTCCTCTCCCCCACTTGAGTCCAGCACAATGGTGTCCTACACGGCCTCCCATACAGAGCCTCATATGGAGCCATCCCAATACTCGCCTGGTATGAGTTGTTGTAAGTAAACTCAACAAGGTTCAGATGATCCGCCCAATGACCACCATAATCCAGCACGCACATCCTCAACAGGTCCTCTAAAGTCTGAATAGTCCTCTCCGACTGCCCATCTGTCTGAGGATGATAAGCCGTGCTCATGTGCACCTTAGTGCCCATCTCTGCCTGAAACGCCCTCCAGAACTCAGACGTAAACCTCGGATCCCTGTCTGACACAATACTCGCTGGCACCCCGTGCAGCCTCACTATCTCACGCACATACTTCTTAGCCAACACCACCGTCCCATCGGTCTTCTTGATGGCAAGAAAATGTGCTGACTTGGTCAGACGATCCACAATCACCCATATCGCATCATACGTCCGTGACAACGGTAACCCCGTCACGAAGTCCATGGTAATCATATCCCACTTCCACTCCGGAATGGGTAAACTCTGCAACATACCACTCGGAACCTGATGCTCAGCCTTCACCAGCTGACACACGTTGCACGCTGCAACCCAATTAGCTACATCCCTCTTCATCCCGACCCAGTGATAATACCGTTTCAGATCACGATACATCTTGGTCGCCCCCGGATGAATCGATAACATGCTCGCATGAGCCTCACGCAAGATCTCTTGCCTCAGATCCTCGTCCTTGGGTACACAAACCCGTCCGTTCACCAGTATCGTCCCATTTGCCGAGACCATATACTCTGAACCTGCAACCCTAGCAGCATCAATCAACATCGGATCCAACTCCTGAGCTGCTCGAATACGACTCAGCAAATCTGCCTGGTTAGCTACCTCTAACCCCAACGGCTCCTGTGAGATCACACACAACCTCAACGTACTAATCTCGCTCACCAGAGCTTCCATATCACGCTCCTGAGCCGAAGCAACCCTCATCCGACTCAATGCATCTGCAACCAGATTAGCCTTACCCGGATGGTATCCGATCTCCAAATCGTAATCCGATACCAACTCCATCCAGCGCCTCTGTCTCTGGTTCAACTCCGGCTGAGTGAAGAAATACTTCAAACTCTTATGGTCTGTGAACACCTGAACCTTTCCGCCATAAAGATAAGATCTCCAAATCTTTAGAGCGAAAATTACCGCAGCCAACTCCAAATCATGGGTAGGGTAATTGCACTCATGCTTCCTCAACTGCCTCGAAGCATACGCAATAACCTTTCCCTGCTGCATCAGGACACAACCCAGACCAACACCCGACGCATCAGTATACACCATGTAAGGCTCACCCGGCTCGGGTAACGCCAACACCGGTGTACTCGTCAACATCTCCTTCAGCTTCCCGAAACTCTCCTCGCAAGTAGAAGACCACACAAAAGGAACATCCTTCCCTGTCAACTTGGTCATCGACTTAGCCAAACTTGCAAACCCCGCAATGAATCTCCGATAATAACCTGCCAACCCAAGAAAACTCCTAATCTCAGTGGCATTCCTCGGTCTAGGCCACCCTCTGATAGCCTCAATCTTAGCCGGATCCACAGAAACTCCCTCTGCAGACACCACATGGCCAAGAAAACTCATCTCTTGCTGCCAGAAACTGCACTTGCTCAACTTCGCAAACAACTTCTGCTCCCGCAGCTTCCCCAAAACTACTCTCAGATGCAACTCATGCTCCTCAGGACTCTTCGAATACACCAAAATATCATCGATGAAGATGATCACAAACACATCCAGATACTCCTGGAATACCCCGTTCATCAACCGCATGAACGTTGCTGGTGCATTCGTCAAACCAAAAGGCATCACCACGAACTCAAAATGCCCATACCTCGTCGTGAAAGCAGTCTTCCTCACATCTGCTTCCTCAATCGGAATCTGATGGTATCCCGAAGCCAAGTCGATCTTGGAGAACCAGGTAGCCCCTCGCAACTGATCCAACAACTCATCAATGCGCGGCAGAGGGTACCTGTTCTTCACGGTGACTCGGTTAAGTCCCCGATAATCGATGTACAACCGGAAACTACCATCTTTCTTCTTCACAAACAACACCGGCGCTCCCCACGGTGAAACACTAGGCCGAATAAAACCCTTATCCAACAAATCATCCAGCTATTTTTTCAGCTCTGCCATCTCTGCTGGAGCCATACGGTAAGGTGCCTTAGATATCGGAGTAGTCCCGGGTTCCAACCCAATAACAAACGGATCCGACCGCGATGGCGGTAATCCCTCCAACGACTGGAACACATCCTGGAAATCCCGAACAACTCGAATATCCTCAATTGCAACCCCTCAAACAGACTCAGGCATCACTATCGTCACCAGATACGCCTCGCAGCCCTTGAGAAGCAACTGCTCGGCCTGTATCGTGGAAATCACGAGACTCCCGGAAGTCGGTCTCACACCCTGATAAACCAACCTCCCCGCCTCTCGCTCAAACACAACTCGCCCTCGGTGGCAATCCAGATGGACCCTGTAACGATCCAACCAATCCATACCTAGGATAACATCGTACAGCTCCACCGGACTGATGATCAGATCTACTGGCATCAACTCTCCCGCCACCAGAACATCCACACCACGAGCCCGCCCGAAAGTAGCCAACGTCCTACCACCAGCAACCTTGACTACTCCCGCCTGTTCCCCGGAATCACTCTGGATTCCGCTGCTCTCCGCACACTCCGGCGTAATAAAGCTATTCGTAGCTCCCGAATCAAACAACACGTGGGACTCATAACCGCCCACAACTAAGGTCCCTGCACAATCCCATGTGCCTCAGAACCCTATAATTCTAGCACAGACTCACAATTTCCCAACAGACAAAAACTCAAACAACCATGAATTTAAAAGTCAAGTTCGGAAATACCTGTGATCGGTCTGGTGCTAGATCCACCCGCCTTCGCAGACGTGAACACACGCGGTGCTGCTGCAATCTGAGACAACGGCTGCACTGCCAATGGCTGCACTACAGCCACCGCCAACTGCTGCAGTTTCGGACACTTGGGCTTAATATGCCCCGTCTCTCTGCAGTGATAACACACCCGCGTATCCTGGACCCCAACCCGCACATCTCGAGTCCCGGTCCCGGTCCTCCTCGGACAGCTCGCCACACGATGGGACATGCTCCCACACCCGAAGCATCCCGAACCGCCCTGACTAGCCCCTGAAGTGCTCTCCCACTTCCTCTTCTGTCCCTGAGCAGGCTTGCCGCCCCTGCCTGAACTCATCTGCTGCTGAGATCTCCTCGGCTGCTGCTGCTGCACCGGTGGACTAACCACCACAACCTGCTCCCCGAGATCCTCCTCGATCGCAGCAGCAATCTCAACCAGCTCCGCCCTCGTGGCGAACCTACTCGCCCTGCAGCGAGTCCTCAAATCCGGACGAAGTCCTCGCAAGAACCTCCTAACCTGGGCATCCTCGCCCTCCATGCCTCTCCCTGCATGTACCAAGAGTCGACTGAACTCAACATCGAACTCCCTCACTGACCGATCTCCCTGAGTTAGGTCCACAAACCTAGACTCCAAATGGTCCACCGCCTCCTGCGGGAAATACTTGGCGTTAAACTCCGCCAAGAAATCCTCCCAGACCATCTCGGCCTGCACCCTCCTGGTCTCAACACCTCTCCACCAGAGATGCGCATCACCCTCTAAGTAATGTACCGCCAGATCCACTCTGTATCCCTCTGGACACCTGATGGAGCTAAAGTTACGCTCTAACCTCATCCGCCACCCATCAGCCTCCTCAGGCCTAGCACCGCCCGAGAAAAATGCAGTACCAATCCGCTGCATCTGCTCCATCATCCGCAGATAAGATGGAAGCTCCTCAACCCCAGCCAAACCCGGCTGCACCCCAGCCATACCCGGCTGCACTCCAGCCATACCCGGCTGCACCCCAGCCATACCCGGCTGTACCCCAGCCATACCCGGCTGCACCCCAGCCATACCCGGCTGCACCCCAGGAGCATGACCCGGAGCAGGCACCCCTCCCGGTAACCTCTCCAGAATCATCTGTAGTAGACCCGCCAAACGATCATCTCGATCCGGGGCAACGCCTACGGCAGCACCCCCACCAGGGCCCACCGCACCGCCAGCTACATCAGGACCCGCACCAGCCCCTCCAGCCCTCTCACTGGAACCCGTAGCTGTCACACCCACGGACCCCTCCTGAAACGCCTGCGAGTCAGCTACCCGCTCCTGTGTAGTCTCCTGGGACACCCACGTGGCAGCAGACTCACTCCCAAGTCCCCGCCCACGCCCACGCCCAGCACGACTACCACGACCTCTACGGCCCCCGCGACCTCTGCCTCTAGTCCCCCTAGTCATCACTCTGCACTAACCCGCAGAATACTAAGTACTAGAAAAACAGAAATCACATAAACACATACCGTGGAATCTCATTGAAGGCTCGGAAGGGATGATCTAGGACTCCATACCCACACAACAATCAATTGACTAACTCGCATAATCAATTAATTAACTAGCCCTAGAACCGCTAGGGCTCTGATACCAAACTGTGACGACCCAACCCGTCAATTAAAAAAAATTTCCGGATCACTATTATCATAAATAATGATCCTCAACGGTCCAATAAACAAACAGCGCGGAAACAATGATTCAAACAATCAAATACAATTATCGTTTAACAAGCCCATACTTATTAATTCTAGTTCAATTCGGTAATACACATAGTTCTGAATTTGCTAACACCCTAGCAATTCTAACTTATTACACGAAAACGAGCCACTAGATCATTCCCCTCGTCCCGGCCATGATTCCACGATCACTGACCGTCTTTACCTGCATCACATGGTTATAAGAGATGCGTGAGTATTATCATAAATACCCAGTGAGGCGGTCATCCCATCTACAGACTATACACACAGGCATAAGCAAAAGATACCATACCAGGATGAACAAACAATAATGCATCACACAACAACCAAACGAGAATAGCCCGTTCAATATATCAAACTGACGGTAATCAAAACCCCTGTCGATCGACACACCTCCTTGTGTCGATCGACACACATCAAAACCCCTGTCGATCGACACACCTCCTTGTCGACACGACCAACCCAGAAACTCATCAACCCGATTTTCTACACAAAAATCCACCAAAATCCATACAAAAATCGATCCAAACAACACACAATCGCATCCTATCAATTCCTTTACCCAGATAAGCCTATGGTCACGCACTCACCTCGAATTCGGATAGAAAAAGAGAAGAATCCGACGAAGAACACGAAGAACACGAAGAACAAATCCGAGATCCTTCACCGTACGGTCCTCCCACGCTTCCACAACCTCACAAACACGAAAGAAACAACAACAACAACCTCTCCTCTCAATCCTCTCACTTTCTCTCTCAAAAAACCATTTTCCTCTGCCCAGAAATCTGATTTTCGACTTAAATAGCCAGACCAGCTGACACTCTGTCGATCGACACACCTCCTTGTGTCGATCGACACATGACCAAGCAATACGTCATTCTGACGGCAATCGAAAACCCTGTCGATCGACACACCACCAACTGTGTCGATCGACACAACGCTCACTGCTCGACTCCTCTTGAGTCCAAAACAACCGTGTCGATCGACACACAACCTTGTGTCGATCGACACCCATCCAAAAATTACTTTTTGGATCACGGGCGTTACAGAGGAGGTTTGCTGTGGGAGTAATAGATGAGCATTCTATGATTCAGAAGTTCATGATGGGTTTGCGGCTGGATATCCGTAAGATTTGTCAGATTCGTGATTATGGGAGTCTCATCGAGCTTGTGGAGAGAGCTTCTATGACAGAGAAGACAAATGAGGCTGAGAGCAAGTTAGTCAAGAATGCTCCCCAGAGGACTAATAGAGCACCGGATCCGCCAAGACAGCAGCATGGTAATCAGGGTAGAGTGCAGGCGAATGTCCCGATGTGTGGTAGGTGCGGCAAGAATCACAATGGAGTTTGTTTGTACCAATCAGGAGCATGTTTTAAGTGTGGAAGAATGGGACATAGTGCGCGGGATTGCAATGGTTTTGGAGGAACTTGCCATACTTGCGGTAAGTATGGGCATCGTGCTAGAGACTGTAGAGTACGAACAGGAGGGCCAGAACCAGCAAACCAAGCCAGAGAGCAGTTGCCGCCGCCTCCAAAGAGAGCAGCTATTGTGCCTCGCGCATATGTTGCTGGAGATCACGAGGGTGCAGAGCCGATCGCTGGTAAGTCACAGTTAATATTTCTTAAGTTTTATACTTGGGTGATGTTAGAATTGAACTTTTGGTTGTTGAATTCAAATTGCTTAGACTAGTAAATCGTGTAGGATCGGTTTGTATTGGAGAGGTTTCAGCTTACACTTTGTTTGATTCGGGGGCTTCACATAGTTTTGTGAGCCCAGCATTAACCAAGCATTGGCACTTCAAAGGGGAAGTCGTGGAGAGACCTTGGCAGATTGAGACTGCAGGAGCAGAAAAGTTGAAATCACAGCGGTACTTCAAGGATGTTCCGGTTATAATAGAAGGAGTGGAGTTACCTGCAACTCTTGTGGAGATGGAGTTACACCGCTACGATGTAATATTGGGCATGGGTTGGTTGACTCGTCATAAGGCTGTATTGGATTGCCCGAGGACCCAAGTGACATTTGAAAGACCTGAGGGTAGGCTCGTCTATAAAGGAGTGAAGACACAGAGCGGAATTCCTATCATTTCTATGATTCAGGCAGAGGACTTAATAAGCCGAGGAAATGAGGCATACCTCGCTGTGATCTCAATGGAAGGAGGAGAATCAGGAGTTGAGTTGCACTCAATTCCAGTGGTGGCAGAATTTGCAGATGTATTCGAACCGCTTACAAGACCGCCACCAACACGAGGAGATGCGTTTACTATCGAGTTAGAGTCAGGGACTGCTCCCGTTTCTAGAGCACCGTATCGGTTGGCACCAGCAAAAATGGCTGAACTAAAGAAGCAGTTAGAGGATCTCACTGATAAAGGGTTTATCAGACCTAGTAGCTCACCATGGGGTGCACCAGTGCTGTTTGTTAAGAAGAAAGATGGCAGTTTCAGACTTTGCATCGATTATCGGGGACTCAACAAGGTGACTATTAAGAATAAGTACCCGTTGCCGCGTATTGACGAGTTACTAGATCAACTACAAGGGGCATCATGGTTCTCAAAAATTGATCTCGCGTCTGGATATCATCAGATTCCAATAGCTGAAGGAGACATAAGAAAAACAGCTTTTCGGACTCGGTATGGACACTACGAGTTCGTAGTAATGCCATTTGGATTGACTAATGTACCGGCAGCGTTTATGAAGTTGATGAATAATATATTCCGAGAGTATTTGGATAAGTTTGTGATCGTGTTCATAGATGACATTTTGATATACTCTCGTAACCGTGAGGAGCATGAGGAACACTTAAGAGTTGTGTTAACCAAGCTCCGGGAGCAGGAATTGTTTGCAAAAGAGAGCAAGTGTAGTTTCTGGAAGAGACAGATTGGATTCTTGGGCCATATAGTTTCAGAAGCAGGGGTAGCAGTGGATCCACAGAAAATTTTGTCTATCACTAATTGGCCTACACCCACTACTCCCACTGAAGTTCGTAGTTTTCTTGGGTTGGCTGGTTATTACAGGAAGTTTGTAAAAGGTTTTGCTAGTGTGTCTAAACCAATGACTCAGCTCACGGGAAAGGGAGTAAAGTTTGTGTGGTCAAAAGAATGTGAGGAAAGTTTCAAAAAGTTGAAGGAGCAGTTGACTCAAGCACCGATTTTAGTACTTCCACGGACAGGAGTACCATTTAGCGTTTATACCAACGCATCAGGAACAGGGTTGGGATGTGTGTTGATGCAAGAGGAAAAAGTTATTGCTTATGCATCAAGGCAGTTGCGTAACCATGAAGCTAATTATCCTACGCATGATTTGGAGCTAGCTGCAGTAGTCTTCGCCTTAAAGATTTGGCGTGCTTACCTGTATGGAGAAAAGGTTCAAGTATTCACGGATCATAAAAGTTTAAAGCACATCTTCAGCCAAAGTGACCTAAATATAAGACAGCGAAGATGGATAGAGTTACTTGCAGATTAAGATTTGGATATTGCTTATCATCCCGGGAAGGCTAACCTAGTGGCAGACGCTCTAAGTAGAAGGAAAGTCGAGGTGTCTGAGTGCAAGGAAGTTCAGGAACTCACGGGAATCCTGGCTAGTCTAAAACTGTGTGCTGTAACAGTCGAAGATGATACCGTAGGATTGGAAGCAGTGAATCAAGCAGATTTGTTATGGAGGGTTAGAGCAGCCCAGAAAGAAGATGTCTCCCTGATTAAGGCATTGGAAATTGGTGTGATTGGATATCGCACAACATCTAATGGAACAATCTTATACAGAAATCGAGTGTCTGTGCCTCCAGTCAAAGATCTAAGAGACGAGATCTTGCAACTTGCCCATGAGTCTCGATTTTCGATACACCCAGGGAGCAACAAAATGTATCAGGATCTAAAAAGGTACTACCACTGGAATGGGATGAAACGGGATGTTGCGGAGTATGTGGCCCAATGTTCAATATGTCAGATGGTTAAGGCAGAACGTGGACTTCCAAGTGGGTTGCTACAGAGCTTACCGCTACCTGAATGGAAGTGTGACATGATCACTATGGACTTCGTTACTGGATTTCCGAAGACAACAGGTGGAAAGGATGCCATCTGGGTGATTGTGGACCGACTTACCAAGTCCGCCCATTTCTTGGCTATTAAGAAAACGGACGGAGTGGAAGTGTTAGCAGAGTTGTATTTAAAAGAGATAGTCAAGTTGCATGGTATTCCAGTGAGCATTGTTTCAGATAGAGATCCAAGATTCACCGCTAAGTTCTGGACGGCCTTTCAGAAGGCATTGGGGACTAAGGTACATTTGAGCACTGCATATCACCCTCAAACAGACGGGCAATCAGAACGCACTATTCAGACATTGGAAGATATGCTGAGGGCGTGTATGCTGGATTGGGAAATGAGTTGGTTGCGCTATTTACCTTTGGTAGAATTTGCTTATAATAATAGCTACCACTCGAGTATTGGGATGGCACCCTATGAGGCCCTTTATGGACGGCCATGTCGCACACCCCTGTGTTGGACCGAAGTGGGGGAGCAACGGGACCTGGAATTAGAACTTGTTCAGGAGTCGGAGGAGCAAGAAGCTTTAATTCGGGATAAACTTAAGGAAGCTCATGATCATCATAAAAGCTATGCCGACAAAAGAAGAAAGGACTTGGAATTCAATGTTGGAGATGCAGTGTATTTAAAAATGAGACCATTTAGGGGAACTGATAAGTGGAGAAAGTTGAAGAAGCTCAAATCGCGGTACATTGGTCCATATATTATAACCGAAAGAATTGGAGCAGTGGCCTATCGACTAGACTTGCCGGATGAGCTATCCGACTTTCACGACGTGTTTCACATATCAGTATTGCGCAAGGTTGTTAAGAAACCAGAATTAATTATTCCACATCCACCGTCTGACTTGGGAAGGAATTTGACAATACCAGCAATACCCATACGGATTTTGGACCGTAAGGAAGAGACATCGAAGGGAAAAAGCAAATGGAAAGTGCAAGTTTGTTGGGAAAGAGATGGGATACGAGAGACGACTTGGGAGTTGGAAGACCGGATGAAGGCAGACCATCCGGAGCTCTTCCAGGCCTAGATCGGGCAGCACTAGCCATGCAATTCGGGGACGAATTCTTTCTAAGTGGGGGAGAATTGTCATGGCCACAACCCATTACCTCCACCACTTCACCAACCCACTACCTCCACCACTTCACCCACCCATTACCTCCACCACTTCACCAACCCACTACCTCCACCACTTCACCCAACCCACTACCTCCACTACTCAATCAATGATCTGAATCACATTGGTTTTGTGCCTATATAAAGACATTTTCTCTTCTTATGGATGCCTTGCAAAAAAACAAAAGAAAAGAAGAGTAAAGAAAAGGGGTTCCGAGTAGTGACATTGCGGGGCTGATTGCCGGCGGCTCAGAAGGAATTAGATCGTGATTCTTATATCCCTGGAAAGATCACGGATTCTAGTTTCTGGAGCTTCTTTCGGATTCGCGATACAAGGTACAGTTTGCTCGCAAATCGTGTTTGAATATCAGGAAAAATCACTGTTTTCTGAACCTCCATTTTTCCGACCAGTGAACTTTCGGGGGGACCGTGAGGAGTTAGGTGACGAGTAATATACTTTTGGAAAGAGGATTCTTCTAAGATTCTGGGGCTCTTTTCCGATTTGGATTCCGATGTAAGATGAATCCGGAATTTACGTTTTAAGTTTGCCCTAGTTATCTGACCAAAATCTGTTCCCGGGTTTCACAGTGCTAACTTTGGAGGAAGGTGCATGCTGCTACAGAACGAGTTAGAGTACGATTTTGGTACTGTTGGAAAGCTGACGTTACAAGGATTTCAGATCAACTTTTTTCGTTCCAATCCGATATAAATTCGGTGAGTTACTGACGTTTCTTTCTGGTCAAGAAACACTGATTCTGTCAAAAACCAGAAACGCTATTTTTGACTTGAATCGCTATTTTCCAGAATCCAACCGCCCAGAACGCACATTCACATCCTTCTAGGATCACTCCTTTGTTTTTGATCATCCAAAAGGCTAAGATGAGGGTGTTGGCTAGATAACTTTAATACTAGTTAACGGTAGTTGTTCTTATACGTTAGGCTAGGAATGTAATGTGACGTTGTGGTTATATATGCTAAGTCTAGGAATGTTTGATGCTTGCTGAATGATAGTAGTGATTCTTGATGTTGCAAACGGTTTGGATAAGAGAGAATGTTAGGATTAAAATTATTATTTGAGATTGTAGAATAGATTATAGTTCTGAGAACGATTGCGTACGTAAGCCCGTTACAGAACTTTGCGTGTTGGACTACGAACGATCGCGTATGTAAGCCCGTTGTAGTCCATTAAGGCCATAAAAGGCCGACGGGGAGGACAGACCCAAAACGGTAGAAAGGGGTTGGCTCCGCCGTCGTACGTAATATATTAAGTAAAGGAAGGAAAAGTAATGTATGTGAAAAAGAAAGAAAGTAAAGAATGTAATAAGTAAAGAATGTGAAAGGTGAAATGTTTAAGTATGATAATGTATGAGTGAAAGAGATTATGGTCTAGAAATGTTAGGTATGAAGATTATGTTACTAGTAATAGGTTGAATGAAACAGGTTCTATTTCTGGTTTAATGTGTTTGAATGCTTATTGTCATCAACTATTAGAGTGGTCGTGGGTAACAATCTCACTGAGTAATTTCTTTCCGGAATTACTCACCCCTCTTTTTCCCCCTTTCAGGTAATGATGAGTAGCGGCTCAAGGTGGTTGTTGTCCGGGTGCTGGTTTTAGCGGGGTTATGTTTGTATTTCGTTTGAAACAATTTACTTAATATTTTCTACATTGGTTTCACGTGAAGTATTTTTAAGTTGGAATTATGGTTTTTGTGGAATGATTTAAGACGTGTTTTATGGAATAAAAGTATGGATTTTCATAAAAGTATCTATTGGAATTGATAGATTATTTTCATGACTGCCGTCTCGGCTAAGTTAGCGAGTCGGGTGTTACACCTAATGTCCCACAGATTCCGTACTTCCAGTCCGGACGGATCATAGAGTAGAGACGTCCCAACGTTACTTTGTCTTGTTCCTGTTTGGTCGTGTCTCGTAGATTTACTGATTGATGACTGGAGCATAAGCACCTCTGTGCTATAACTGGTAATTCAGGCAAAGAATTTGTACTGTAAAAATGAAACAAAAGAGAACCTTCATGAGAATTTCCACGAGACTTCATGAAACAAAGTGTTAAGTTGAAGTGTATCTTTTGGTTTATGAAAAAACTAAAGAGAAACTTCAAAACCTGATTGGTATGCTTGGAGTGTGGTTCAAGCTAGGGTTGGTAGCTTCTTGGATACCAAGGAGAGAAGAGTAAGCTCCATAAGGGTTAGAGATGAGTTCGTTGTGGCTTCCGCACTCGATGATCATTCCTCCTTCAACGACGGCTATAATGTCGGCGTTTCTTACTGTGGAGAGTCTGTGAGCCACCACAACTGTCGTCCTCCCAACCGTCACTCGGTCCAAAGCTTCTTGTACGCTTTTCTCTGACTCCGCGTCTAGAGCGCTTGTGGCCTCATCGGGTAATAGTATTGAAGGGTTCTTAACGATGGCTCTCGATATCGCGATCCTCTGCTTCTGTCCACCGGATAGCTGAATCCCTCTCTCACCAACCTATAAAACCGAAATAACAGAGTTTTAGGGTTTTCATATAGTTGTTGCTTGAGTTCAAAGGTATTTGAGTTTTCGACAGACCTGAGTTTCAAAACCTTTCGGGAGATTGTTGATGAATGTGAGAGCTTCCGAGAGATATGCTGCACTGGTAATTTCCTCAGTTGTGGCATATATAGGATTTACCATACTTAATGTTCTCACGAATCGTGGTTGCAAACAGAGCAGGCTCTTGATTAACTAGACCTATTTGTCCTCTTAGCCACTTGAGATCCAAGTATCTGATATCATTCCCGTCAAGAAACACTGCTCCATCGGTAGGCTCGTAGAACCGTTCGATTAGAGAAATAATCGTGCTTTTCCCGGACCCGCTTCCTCCGACAAGTGCCACGATTTTCCCAGCTGGAATCTCGAGGTCTAGCTTGTCAAAGATCACCACATCAGGTCGAAATGGGTAGGTAAAACTCACTTCGCTGAATCGAATGTGTCCGTCTACTTTCCCGAGTATACGGCCTATTTTCGCCTTTTTGTTCCGTTCGATCATCTGAAAAATCGGATACGCAGCAGCTCTCGCTCGTACAAATGTTGAAATGTCAGGAGCTGCCTGTCCCAGAGACCTACACAACAACAAAAAACAGAGTCTTCGTGATCAAGAAAATGAAGAAATGGAACTTTTATCAAGTAAAAGATGGATATAAAACTTTGTATTACAAGCCAGCGATGACGACGTTAAGCATGGTAGTGAAAGATGCGCCGCCATTAGCAATTCCCTTGTGAACAACGATGCTTGTGAACCAAACAAGCAAAGCCCAAGAAAAAAACAGGACACAGTGCATCGAACCGAGCCCTAGTCCTTTGGCTAAACCGGCTTTTCTACCGTAAGTGTAGGTGTTCTTCAGAGCTTATTGGTATGATCTCACCGCCTTTTCTTCTCCCGTGAACGCTTGTACAGTCTTCACATTCCCAATCACCTGAATTTTAACAGAGAGATTTAAGAAATTGAAGTACACACTAAAGAAAAATCATATTCAGATAGTTTTCTTGTTACACAAGTTACCGACCTCTTCCGCAATTTCTCTACCTGCAACAAAAATACAGATCATCCGGTTACCATGAAACTCTCTTTATTATATATACCATGGAACGGATTTAAGTGATCACATTTAAGAATATGCATGCAAAAACTCTCTTTATTATTATTAATTTTTTTTTTTTGAGAAAAGCTCTCTTTAGTATTGGACTAAGCAACAATCATTGACATTAAAATGAAATTGAAGGACGTTTGAAAAAAAAAAATTCTTTTAAAAACAATTGTTATTTTTTTCGTGGTTTATGGAAATTATATGGGTTGATTATTACATCTGAAAAAAAATTGTACTGAAAAAAAAATCCATTTATTATATTAATCGAATTAGATAGATTCATTGTACTAAAACTAATAAAATCATTGTATCCGTTGTTTCTTAATAAGGTGTTATTTTTGGGAAAAAAATATTATGTTCATTGTATTCATCGAATATCAATTAAAAAAAAAAAAAATTAAGAAATTTTACTGTCACTGAGCTAACACATAACTAAGACCGGTACAACTAGGAGAAACCGAATTGATAGATGCCGGGTTGATTTTGGTTTGGCTTACCTTCTGAGAGAGAGAGCGTCTTGGACGACAAGAATGTCAGAAGTGATGGCGGAGGTGACTTCTCCGGTGGAAGCTTCGGTGTCGAATAAGCTTATGTCTTGACTTAACATTGATCGGAGATAAGCTTTTCTCATCTTCGCTGCTTGTCTCTCTCCCGTATGCATCCAACATGCAACCTCTGTTTCCATTCAATTCAATAGTGTATGTACTTAATTATTCATTTACATCTTCAAAATTTTATAATTGCTTGATAATATGTATTTCTTCGTTATGTTACTTACCTATCCATGATGAGAAGAGTATCACCACACTCAGATATACAAAATCCAACGAGTACTGCATAACCAAAATAAAAATTAAATGGAGCAAACATAATAACAAAATAACTTATCATCTATTAACATTTCCGTTTGAATTTTATGTAAAGTACAGATGTATTTCCAAATAGAAATTAAATTTGCATTTAACCGAATTTTGACCTTAGCAATTGAGAATTCACGTGATATATTATCTCACATGCATTGAACCCACAAATATTATATTTTTGTTTCTAGAAAATTTTGATTTATTAGATCTTAACCTCCCTTGGAAAGGAAAAGAAAAGAAAAAGCCTCTCTTGGAGTTACGACTCGTCATGTTAATTTTAGTCGAACGAAGATTCGAATCAACACAATTCCTAGTTCAAAATCTTACTACTCACTGCAATCAATATATCAAACTTCTTAGATGTATATAAAACTAAAGGAAAATAGATTTGACACGTTTTTCAAAGTTCATATTTACTCATATCGAGGATTTTGAACAAAACCCTAAGACCTTTTAGACAAATCGATAAATGATAATGAAAATGTATAAACCTTGGCGACTTTGTGAGAAGCTTCTTGTGGGAAGAGGTAAGCAAGACCGATGATGTTGATGAGTTTGCCGAAGAAGATGAAGAAGACCGGAACGGAAGCTCCATGAAGACACGCACCAATGGATCCAAGAGCCATCAAAACGCAATCATAGAAATCAGCAAAGGAGAAGAGCTTAAACACTGACACACTTGGCCTCTCCTTGTCTTTTTTCTTCTCCACCACTGTTGCTGGAACGTCGGACGGATGCATTTTCACGTGAAGCGATGCGTTTCGATGGAGAGAAAAATGAGAGAGACTGCTTGAGAAAGAGTGGTTTGTGAGAGACACTAAAGATAAGAAGGCGTTATATATAGAAGAGGAGTTTCAAGGGAACAAGTAGATTAGGTTAAGTTTGAATTATGAGGAAAATAGAAGGACTAATTTGTCCTTGGTTCGAAAACTAAAACCTGAAATATTTTGGTGACATAAAATAATAGTTTTATTAATTTCAATGAGAATTTTTTGGTGTGAAAACTACGAATGTGGCCGTAATTTGATAACTCTAGTAAATTTTTATTTCTAACTATTTTATATAGAATTATTTATCAAATAAATAAATAGGTAAACTTTTGTTTTCTGTTTTCATCGAAACTGTAAATAAAGATATATATAGATGCAATATAAATCAATTTTTAAGAAAAAACTAAAACACAGATTTAGTGACATTCCATTTCATTTCATTCCAAAAAACACAGAAAAAACGCACACAATTATTTTAGATAGAAAATCCAAACATTCCATTTCAAATAGATAAAGTTCCATTTTAAGTTGTGAAATGACATAGTGACAGTTGTAAATTCACTGGATACAAATATGATCATAATCGGGACCAAATTCAGCTTTGACGCTCTTTGTTGATGTAGAGACTAAACTAATGGGCCAGCTAATTGTGGTCCTTTGTTGAGAAAAGAATGTCAGTTTTTAATTATATAAATTGTCGATGTAAAAATTCTAAGAGATATATGATGATATAAAATGGTTTTTTTTATTTTTTATTTTATTTTAAGGATTTTCGTTGACATAAACGAGTTTAATGGAACCTAGAGAGAACACACATGAACCCTTCCGAATTTCGGAGACAACAAAGAAAACGAGTTTATAACAGTCAAATTTTCGTTTGTTGGACAAGATTTTGATAAGTTTCTATATATAGACTCATTAACCGGCTTAGAAATGTTTTTCCAGGTTTGTCTTATTGTACTAACGTTAATAGTTACTATTACTAACGTTAAAGCGAGTTTTCGCTTTGACAACATGTTGTATTCTTTTGTAAGCACTTGTGTTCTTTATTGGTTAGTTCACGATGTTATTAACATTTTCAGTTATATTTTAAAACAAATTAATATAAGAGTGAAAATTGTTGATTGTCGCTAACATATCAGCATGTTGCTCGCTCATCGCTTCTCACCATCGTCGACATCAATATCAACTAATTCCGTCTATCAAACTCCGATGAATGAGAGTCGAAGTCTTACGTTCAGAAATGAATCTAAATTTTCATGGAACAAACACTTTAAGGACGGTTACAAATTTTTTGTTAAAAAAAAAAAAGACGGTTACAAATTTCAGATACAAGAAGAGAAGAAAAACAAGTTTCTAGAAGAACTTATCATAAAGTAACAATTACAGAAACCAGAAGGTTAATAAAAAGACTCGTGCACATGAGCAAACATAGTCCAATTTTCATTCTCAAATACTAGAAAGAAACATACATCACAAGACGATCTATATATTACAACTTTTTTTCTCCATTGATAAAAAGAATTAAAAATGATTTAAAAACGGTAGCAATAAAATCTTGAACAATTCAAGATCGATTTTACCACCAAAATCAAATCAATAGAACTCGAAAACACGAGCTTGATGCCGATATAGGACTTGCCGTTTTGCCATTACCATAAGACCCCAAGTTTTTTTTTTTTGTTGCCTCCTTGTTTCTCATGGCCAAGCTAAACATATGTTTCAAACTGAGGTTCTTCTGCCTCTTCCTTGAATGGCTTTGTCTGCATTTTTTCTGGTGGTGTCTCTCCGGCCACTACAAGAAAACAGGTCATGAGTGACTAATTTTTGTGACTGTTTTTTCATTCACAAAATATTGTGACTCATTTGCGACTGTTATGTGATGCATTTGCGAGTACACAAAATATAGTCGCCAAAGAGTCGCAATTTTACAACTGCATACTACAGTCACAAAAGCGTCTTAAAACAGCGACTAATTAATGACTAATATTGGACTGTTTAATGATAGTCGTAAATCGATCACAAATTTGAGACTACTTTGTGACGCTAATCATGGTCAGTAAGTTAGTCGCAAATCCGTCACACATTTGCGACCGATTTGATACTATTTCAGATTGTCTCAAAAAAGTCGCAAATCAGTGATAAAGGTGATGTCGGCAATTAGAAAGTAGTTAACCACGTGGTAAAAGCTTATGTCGGCAACCTCACCTAACTCCTACCTAACCTCCTAATGTAGTCACAAATGAGTGACAAAAGAGTCACAAAACAGTCACAAATCTGTGACTCTTTTTTGGTAGTCGCAAAACAGTCACACGAATTTTGCCTATATAAACAACGAGCAGTCACTTATTTTTTTCAAATCATTCTCATAACACACCAAAAAAATCAGAAAAAAACGAAAAAAAAATGTGGCATTCAACTCGAGAATAGATGTATAACCGGATCAAACCGCGCACGAATAATCTATCAAGAGAATTTTTGGACCGGATCGAGCAATTCATCAATTTTGCGAGTAACGAGGACATTGCACTAAGTAGTGGAGGTAAATTTTATTGTCCTTGTGTTAAATGTCAGAACTCCGGTAGTTTAAAAACAGCTTATTCCGTTTCAAAGCATTTGCATAGTCGAAATTTTTTGCCCGGGTATTATGTATGGTCTGAACATGGTGAAGATTATGATGTAGTTGGGGCAGGAACTAGTAGTTATTATGATAATGCTGAGTTGGGTAGTGCTGATCAAGAAATAAATAATGATGGCGGGAATGTTTATGCTGAGATGGTAAATAATGCATTTCATGGTTCTACGGCATTTAATGATTATCTCATGAACATGATGGAAATGATCATGAAGAACCTACCCATGAGGCGAAACAGTTTTACGACATGTTATATTCTGCAAATACACCACTGTATGATGGTTGTCATGATGGTCATTCGAGGTTATCATTAGCTGCTCGGTGCATGAACATAAAGGCAGACCACAATTTGGCCAAAAGTTGCATGGATTCATGGGCGGAATTGTTTACAGAGTATTTACCAGAGCCTAATCAAGCCACTAGTTCATATTACGAGACAGAAACGTTGATGCGAAAGCTAGGATTGCCGTACCATACATTTGATGTATGTATAGATAATTGTATGCTCTTCTGGAAAGAAGATGAGGAGTTGGAGCATTGTAGGTTTTGTGGAAAACCAAGGTATCAAGATAGCCGTGGACGAACAAAGACACCGTTCAGTCGTATGTGGTTTTTACCTATCACTGACAGATTGAAGAGGATGTACAAATCAGATAAGACTGCTTCATTGATGAGATGGCATGCTGAGCATGAATCAGAAGAAGGAGTAATGTGTCATCCATCTGATGCGGCGGAGTAGAAAAATTTCAATGAAATGCATCCGAGTTTTGCCGAGGAAACACGAAATGTTTATCTAGGATTATGTACAGATAGGTTTAATTCTTTTGGTATGTCTAAAAACCATTCGTTGTGGCCTGTGATCATGACACCCTACAACTTACCCCCCGAGATGTGCATGAAGAGTAAGCATTTGTTTTTGACGATTTTGAATTCGGGACCAAATCATCCACGAGATAGTCTTGATGTGTTCCTCCAACCACTGATTGAAGAGCTAAAAGAGTTATGGAATAATAGAGTTGGGCGTATGATGTGTCAGTAAATCAAATCTTCAATCTTTGAGCGGTTTTGTTGTGGACAATAAGTGATTTTCCGGCGTATGGTATGTTGTCAGGATGGACGACACATGGAAGATTATCATGTCCAATTTGTATGGCTGATACAAATGCTTTCCAACTACCGGCAGGTAGGAAGATATGCTGGTTTGACTGTCATAGAAGATTTTTGCCCCATGAGCATCCGTTACGGAGGAATAAAGTCAATTTCTTGAAGAGAAAGGATGCAGTGAACGATTTTCCACCAGCATCGTTAATTGGAGAACAAGTATACCAGCGTATACAACATGTCGAAGCACCAAAGTCATCTGTTTGTGGTGGAAATGGACATACAAAAAAACCGATCGGCTATGGGGATTGGCATAATTGGCATAAAGAAAGCATTTTCTGGGAACTACCGTATTGAACCGATCTGATCTACGACACAATCTTGATGTGATGCATATCGAGAAATTTTTTTTTGACAACATCATATATACAGTTATGAATGTGAAAGACAGATCAAAAGACACAGTGAAATCAAGGTTAGATATTTCAAGATTTTGTGGTCGAAAAGAATTTCATATCGATGCAAGTGGGAATGCCCCATTTCCTATTTGGAGATTGACTTCAAACGCAAAAGCTGCCTTACTACAATGGGTGAAGAATGACGTTAAATTCCCAGATGGCTATGTAGCAGATTTAGGCAGTTGTGCAGACATTAATGGTGGGAAGTTTTCAGGAATGAAAAGTCATGACTGTCACGTTTTTATGGAACGATTGCTTCCGTTTGTATTTGCTGAACTTCTTCCTCGCAACGTGCACCAAGCATTATCAGGTATATATATATATATAAACGATCTTGTTTATATGGTAATTATTCAATATTATTGGTAATATAATGAAGTTGTTTTTGTAGGGATTGGAGCATTTTTTTGTGACCTTAGCAGTAGATCATTGGATCAAAACCGCGTCCTAATTCTAAAGGAGAATATTGTGATGATTTTGTGCAATTTGGAAAAAATCTTTCCACCTTTGTTCTTTGATGTGATGGAGCACCTACCTATCCATTTGCCATACGAAGCAGAGCTAGGTGGTTCTGTACAATATAGGTGGAAGTATCCGTTTGAAAGGTTTTTTAAACATTTGAAAGGCAAAGCAAAGAACAAAAGATTTACAGCGGGATCAATTGTTCAATCGTACATGAATGATGAGATATCTTATTTCTCACAACACTACTTTACGTCACAAATTTCTACGGCTACCAGAAGAAGGTAAATTTACTTGATATGTATGTCAATATTGGTATCACGTTATTCGTTTTAATCTTAAAAGACAAATTTTGCAGGATAAGTCGGTATGATGAAGGTGAAGTACCCATATATCCGGTACCAGTACCAGATATATTTACTGTTGTAGGTCGTCCAAGTGGCAAATGCAATGAATTTTGGTTAACAGATAAACAATATAAGGCTGCACATTCATATGTTTTGAGAAACTGTGACTACTTTAGGCAGCTCGAAAGGTAAATCTGCTTTCCTAAGTAATTTAAAATTACTCTGTTGTAATTTTATTCATTATTGGCATTCGACTTGGAATCTAGATTGTTGGAAGCGTAAATTCGATATGAAGATCCGGAACTATCTGATAATGAGGTCATGGTGAAAAGAGATGCAGACTTTCCTATATGGATCCGCCAATATGTATGTATTTTGTTACGTGTGTACTTTTAATTGCAATTGCTTATGTTAATTGACATATTTTGTATACTTTAATTTGTAGGTGAATCACATGAAAAGTCAAGAAAGTTTTCCTCATTGGGTTCATGATATTGTGGTAGGTCCTGAAAATAAAGCTAGATCGTGGCCCATGTATTTTACAAGAGGATATCTGTTTCACACACATGAGCATGGAACTGGGAGAAAAACTATGAATTATGGGGTATATGTTCGAGGCCAAAAATATTCGGATGCATCTCAAGAGGATGATTTCTACGGGACCGTGGAAACTATCATAGAGCTCCAATATCCCGGATTTGTGAATCTAAAGATCATAGTCTTCGAGTGTGAATGGTTTGACGCTAGAATTGGAAAGGGCACTCGTAAAAGCGACGGAGGAATTGTTGACGTGCTCTCGTCAAAGAAATATCAAAATTACGAACCGTTTATTTTAGGTATGACCATTTAATATTAATTTTATTTATTTCATTTTAAAAAATTAATTCAAATTTTATTAATGGCAGGGTCTGAGGCTGATCAAGTTTGTTATCTTCCGTATCCATTTATTAAACGTCCTTGAAAATTGTGGCATACAGTGGTAAAAGTTAATCCCCGAAATCATGTTCAAGGAAACTTTAACGAGAAAGAGTTGGTCATTTTGCAACAAACAGACGATGATAGTATGATGCAAATGGTCGAAGAAATTGCTGTCGATGCTTTGGTCGATGGAAAGCATTCAGGGGAACAAATTGATGTAGAAATTGAAGATGCCGAACCCGAAGATGTATTTCTTTGCAATTTATCATCTTCCTCCGAAGATGAGCAAATTTGAATAATATATTTTGGATGTTATTTCAAATTTGAACCCGAAGGTAAAATCTAATAGACTCGTGCTTAATTTTTGGTTCTTCAATGGTTCTGTAATAATAGTTACATATTGTAAAATGTCATCTTAAGTTAACCGCGAATAATAAAATTTCATTGTCCGTTCAAATAATAAAATACATTATACCAAGTTAATTTTAGAAAAAAAGTAAAACAATATCACATTAAGTTGGTCAACAAAAAATTAGGGTCACAAAAACCCCTTTTATATAATTAAATAATTTAAACCGAGTGTTTTTGTCTTTTCTATCTCTAAATATGTTTTAAAAAAAAGTTATGATCATTCATTGAATGTTTAGGGTATAAGATTTGGGATTTTACTTTTTGGAGCAATTAATATAAAGAGTCACAAAAGCGTCATAAAATTGCCTCTACTATGCGACTAATTAGCGACGAAAAAGCGAATATGTGACCAGTTTGTGACTCCTTACCAACTCCTATTAAAGTTTTGGAAAATTTGGAATAGATTTCATGTAAAACTATTTGATTCTACGTATGTACATCCATACAAAAAATACGAATTAAGATTTTACTTTCTATATTACATATACTAGTGAAATCTATGTAGTTTTCAATTTTCAAAACCTTACACATCTTCTTTATAAGATAAAAGTACTTAACATTTCAATATATATGTTGTGATAAGATGTTTTTACTTCAAATTTGAGTTTATAACCACAATATAATCATATCTAATCAAAAACACACTTCATAAATAGATGAAAAACTGATTGAAAATACATATTCTTTACAATTTTGGTTCAAAATGTTTAGGGATTAGGGTTTCGTGATGTGACTACTATATGAGTCACAAAACAGCTATAAATTTGCGACCACTTTCCCACTCTTTGTTGATTTGTGACTGTAACGCCCGTGAACCAAAAAAGTGGATTTGGTGCAGCGTCGATTGACGCAGGTGTGGTGCGTCGATCGATGCAAGTGTTTGGACTTATGTGAATCGGGTTTTGGCTATTGCGTCGATCGATGCAAGTGGGTTGCGTCGAGCAACGCAAGTGTCGGCTGTGGCGTCGAGCGACGCAGGTGCGTTGCGTCGATCGACGCAAGTGTCGGCAGGCTGGCTATTTAAGTCGATCAAACGCGTTTTTGGGCAGAAAATCCGAGGTTTTAGAGAGAAGATTGAGAGGTGAAGGATTGTTGTTGTTTTCCTTCGTGTTCTTGATCTTATAGGCTTATGTGGGTGTGTGAGAAGTTGTGAGAGCATGTGAGGATCGTGTGGGGAAGGATTTCGGAGTTGGAATTTCCATGTTCGTCGTGTTCTTCGTCGATTTCATAGCCTTTTCTATCCGAAATCGAGGTGAGTGCGTGACCATGGCTTATCTGGGTAAAGGATTTGGTAGGATACGACTGATTGTTGTTTGAGGTTGAATTTCATGTTGGTTGGTAGGTTTTATTCGATTGATTGTTGTTTGAGGTTGTGTTGCATGTTGTACCGGTGGGTTTTGTGCCAGAGATCGATGGGAACGAGTTCCGGGAATCAATCCGTGAGAGGATAGGTTCGATTCCAGTTTTTGCGTTTCGCGCGTCGATCGACGCAAGTGTTTTGCATCGAGTGACGCGGGTGCAGCATCGATCGACGTCGGGGTTGTGCATCGATCAACGCGTGTGGGGTGCATCATTCGACGCAGGGTGGTTGCGTCGATCGACGCACGAGCGAATGTGCTGATTCGCGGTTGAGTGTTCGTTGTTTCCTACGTGTTGCTTGATAACGTTGGTATTGTATCATTTTCTTATGCCTGTGTGTATAGTCAAGTAGATGGGATGACCGTCTCACTGGGTATTTATGATAATACTTACGCATCTCTTATAACCATGTGATGCAGGTAAAGACAGTCTGTGATCGTGGAATCATGGCCGGGACGAGGGGATGATCTAGTGGCTCGTTTTCATGTAATAAGTTAGAATTGCTAGGGAGTTAGCAATTTCAGAACTATGTGTATTGCCGAATTGATATAGTAATTAATAAGTATGGGCTTGTTAAATGATAATTATATTTGATTGTTTAATCACTTGTTCTGCATTGCCTTATATTGGACCGTTGATGATCACTATTTATGATAATAGTGATCCGGGTCGAATTTTTTTTTATTTGACGGGTTGGGTCGTCACAGTGACTACTTAGCCACTAATATTTGGGCTCTAAAATTTGGGTTTTAAAATTTTTGGTCTTTTTAACCAAAAGATTTGGGCTTTTGGGCGCCCAATTTTTCCCTCTAAAACAATGTTGTCACTCTTTTGTGACTAATTAGAGACGCTTTAGTAAAATAAAACAACCAAACCTATTCTCGATCTCATTGTTTTACAAACCCTACTTATCAAATTCTCTCTACTTTTCTCGTGGCGATTCACAAACCCATCGATCTATTCTATTTTTTTTGTCTAATCCAAACCAAATCTGTTTCACAAACCTAATCTCTTTGATCTCGATCAAATCTGTTCTCTATCTGTTCTCGAATCCAAACCAAAAACCAAATCGCCAAATCTCTTCCCTTTCTGTTTCGATCTTCTTTTCTCGAATCCAAACCCTAATTTCTTCTCGAATCCCTCTCTGTTTCGATCTTTTTTTTCTCCGTAATGGCTCACAAATCTAAACCTGCTCACCCAGAGTTCTTCCTGGTGGTAGGGGATCCGGCGGATCTCGTGGTGGAGGTCGCGGTGGTGACCCTGGTAGAGGTCGTGGTGGTGACCCTGGTGCTGGTACATCGAGAGCCGGTGCTGCTGGAACCAATCGCCAAGGTCGCACATCTACTCGAAGGCGCCAGTGGAAATCGTGGAGCATATCCCATTCTTCTGACCCATCCTCATCTCAGAACACTATTTCTGTCTCTAGAACAACTTTTCCGGCTCAATATCCACCATCGACACAACCTTCTACAGCCCGTCACTTCCAATCTTCGGTTCAGAACCATCAACCTCCTCCTCATGTGCAACCTGTTGACCCGCTGGTTGACCCAGATCATGATCTTGATTTCGGGGAAGATCAAGAAGAATACAATGGTCAGTTTCCCGACCATGATCTTGATTTCGGGGAAGAAGATGAGGTTCAAGCACCCAACCCAGAGTTACAAGACTTTGAACAGCTGTTGGATGAGCAAATGCATCATCCTAGCTAAGAACAGCTCGTTCGGTTGTCTGAGCATCCAGTCCCCAACGCGAAGATGACATGGTAACTTCAATACTCTCTTTTTGTTTAATGAACTTGAACTATGAACTGACCATGATACAATGAATTGCCGAGTTGCCTTATGTTATGTGTCAAAGTATTACTGTAGTTATATCATGAATGAAAATTCAAAGCTTGATTGTATCTGTTTAGGTCATTGTATGCGTGTATAGAGATAAAGCATGATGTTTTGCTCATTCTATTTTCTTTTCATAGTACACACATTTTTTAACCATGTGTTCATATTAATGTATAAGGTTTACTAGGGACGATGGTGAATTGAGTCGTGTGATTTCTAGAATATTTTGGCGTAAGTTTGATGGTCCTTACTATAGCTGGAAGGTTACATCGATTCACGTACAGGAACGCTATTTTAGAACTTTTGCGGTAATGATTTAGAGTAATGCTTCTTTTATATTTCATTTATACTCCTAAAACAGATCGCTACTAATACTTAAACTCCTTCTGTAGCGGATGTACAACTGGGATATTGGGATTACACCGCTTGTAAGGAAGTATTTTATGAGGATTGCTACAAAACGGATGCGAGGCATAGTTAGTCAAGCTAAGAATAGTGGTGAACGGCCAATTTGGATCACACCTACGCTTTGGGCTTCAATGTGGCAGCATTGGGACACTCCTAAATCTCAGGCGAGGAGTACTATTGCTTCACAGTGCCGCAACTCTGATCGTGGTGGTCTATGAATCGCAAAGCATGTTTCTGGTCAGATATCATACTTGAGAGTTCGACGTGAAATGGTAATTCGTCTATACTTAATTTCTACTTATAAACTGCATATCTACACTAACATATATTTTTGTATCAGTACAGGAGACACATACAAAGGCAGATGGAACCTTTGTTGATTACAAAGCTAAACAAGTTGCTGAGGCGTATGAGAAACATTTACAAGAAGTTATGTCTGAGGATGATCCGAATGGCTCTGCAGATTCTTCTAAAAATTCTATTCAACGGACCCTGACCGTCGAAGAAAAGGATGCGATATTCCTCAAGGTATTTTCTTTGATAACCATATGATTGCATATCTTTTTCTCTCTAGTATTGGTTTATGTATATGCTTATAAAGTGTTATCTGAATTTTGCATTCTTCTTGTTTGGTTTCTCATCAATTGTTTTGCATTCTTCTGTTTTGGTTTATTGATATGCTTGAGTAATTCTTTTGTTTCTCGTCAACAGTTTTGCATTCTTCTGTTTTGGTTTATGAATTGCTGAGTTGCCTTATCTGAATTAGGTATTTGTGTTCAGTTGTGATCTTCTTGTTGTCAATCTTCTTGCTGTTGGTTAAGAGTCACTCTCTAATAATTCATACTCGTTTTAGAGTACCAAATCAATATGTCTGTGGTTTAGAATCAATATGATAGATGCACTTGGTTGTTTTGCACAATTATAAACTATATAATTTCATGTCACTGCCTACATTTTCTGGACTAACTTACTCTGGTTTTTGGTTATTTAGTGTACTCACACTGATTCCAAGGGGAACCCATTCAGACTTGGGGCACTAACTGAGATGGTCTGCAAAGGGAAAAGGAAAGAGAGCTATGCAAGCTCTCCTGCAGACTCTCTTTCGAAAATCCATGAACAACTTGAAGCATCTCGGCTTAAAATTCTTCCACAGGAAGAGAGCATTGCTCGACGTGATAAGGAGATTCGCCGCGATCAAGCTCGACGTGATGAGGAGCATCGACGTGATCAAGCTCGTATCTTTGAGATGGAGAGGCTCATTACATTCTTGAAGAGCTCTGATCCCTGCATCGCAGCATTCATGGGTCAACAACCAAACAACACTACAACCACCGAACCAGTCACTTCACCAACCACTGCACAACCTGCTGGACCAGTCACCACACCCGAGCAGCATGTGGACTGATTAATGTAGTGCTTTTCAAACTCTCTTTTCTGCACAACTCTACTTTTTTTTTTACTATACTTATGTTTCGGTTTCAAGTACATGTACTTTGTTTTGTACTTTTGTGTTTTGATAACTATTTGAAGGTATTTTGTTATTCTTCTTAAACTTTTTCGTTTTCAATTCTAAAACAGCAATACAATTTATATCTATATACAAATATATAAATATATATATATATACGATTATAATTGTGTATACATATCAGTCACAAAAGCGTTGCAAATTTGTGACCACTTTGTGACTCTTTCATTGACCAAACCAAAAATAGAGTGCCATTTACATTATAATGGGTGACACTTTAAGGACCAACTTGCGACTACAAAATTTCATTAGCCACTCCACTATCAGTCTTTAAAATGTCGCAAATGTACGACCAACCTCTGCGTCTCAAAGCAGTCTCTAATGCGCGACGACATATTTTCAGTCTCTCTTTAGTCATTTAATTACCACTACTGTATTTAAGTGGTCGCAAATATGCGACTACAATATATGGTCACAACGTAGTCGGTAATATGTGACTGTTTTGTGACGATTTTATTTTGCGACCAATTTTTAACAACTCTTTTATTCAGTCACTAAGTAGTCGCAAAGTAGTCTTTTGTGACCGTTTTGAGACTATTTTTGGAGTCACTCACGACCTGTTTTCTTGTAGTGGGTTGAGGAAATGTTTTTCATTCCCTTCAAGAATTTTTTTAATTGATTTTTTTCTTTTGAAGTCCCTTCAAAAACTAGAGCCGTATGTGTGTTGGCGTATTCTTACAAATGCCACACCTCTTTTTATGTGTGTTATATGATGTATGGAGAACTACATTTATTGAGAAACTTCAAGTTTTTGTGTTCTTCTGGGATTAGGGTTTGTTGATGTGCGATATGGTAATGACTTCTTCAACACGTAAACGAAGACAAAAGGATGATATTTGAGATCCCAATAGATGTATGTTTAACTTTTTAATATGTAAAAATGTTTGATAACTTTTCATTTTTAGTAGATGTGTAGATTTGAAAATTTATATAGATGAAGAAGAAAAATAAGAATAGAAATTGGAGAGGAAGAAAACCAATGTTTCCTTGCTACTTGGAAAATACGTAAACGTGATTGGAAGAAAATAATCGACGACAAAAAAAAGTATTTTAATGGCGATTACAAAGAGAACGATGCTGAATTAGTGATTACATAGATTTAGTTTCATTTTAAAAAAAAATAATGATGAATTAGTGATTAAATAAATTACATATTTATCTTTTACTCTTATGGCCCGAAAAAATCTCGATCAAATCAAAGTAATTCTTACATTTATTTAGTTTTAAAATTTTCTTATAAATGACTCCGATAAGTTTCATTTTTATGTTACTTTTTCTGCACATTAGTTGTAGAATACACTCGGATTGAACATATAAGCATCTTATTTCAAATAAAATTCTACTATATCCAATAGTCCTTACACGCATAACTTTATGCACAAAAACACAATCTTGTATATGTCCATGATTGTCATAACATCTTTAAATCTATTGCGAAGTTATATTTCTCATAAATTCACCACTACATTTTATATATGAGACTAAGATAAGATTTATTCATTGAAATTAATATATGCACATGAACTATAGTAAAAGATTATTGTTTCTTCTTAAGATCTAAATGGATGTATACATAAAATTTGATGATGGAGGAATAGAAGATTCTTGATTTAAAGTTTTAAAGGCCGACCTGAGAAGAATGGACGACGTAAAAATAACATAAATAAATGTAAAGTTTGGATAAAGTCATATGTCCTCAAATGCCAATACAAATTTTCAAATTAACACACTAAGCTCCCAACGTCATATAATACATGTATAAACGTTAAATGAGATTGATATGATTCGAGGAGGTTTATCAGGTTTTTCGAACTCTTTACTTTTCTCATCTTCAAAATTTTCTAGCTAGCAGACTGTTTAGTCCTTTCTTTGCTGACCTTTTTGAATATTTATTATCTAAACTTTTTTCTTTCTAATTCGACAACCAATCAAAGAATTGTCTTTAATTAAGTGTGTGGTTAAAAAATGGTTAATTAGGCTAATATTAGGTTTTGGATATGTAATTAGGTGATGGTCTATGTATAAAAAAGACAAAAAAACCGTTAGGCTTTTTGGATGTGTACATAGGTGGTACCCGCGCGCATGCACGGGCACAATTCATTAATAGGTTATTATCGAATTAAAATTATAACATAATTTCAATGGCCATGATTTGTAATGCTTTTGATTTGGTTTGTTAGTGGTTTAAAAACTTTATTGCAAGAAGATGATGATGTGATTCGAGAAATTGTGTTATTTTCTATTCTTTTTTAACATTATATATCTTTTTGTAATGTGATTTCATTGACATTTCCCTGAATGTATATGATTTTCCTTCAAGAGAAAGAGAAATGCTGGTACAATACAAAACTCTCTCAAGCACGTTTACAGAGAAAGGTCTTTAGCCAGTGTGTTACTCAGTAACTTTCCTTTTACCCAGTAAAAGTTTATGTTTACTGCCTCCTTTTTTAAAAATCACTTTTCACCAAACTCTTTTAGTAGTCCAAAATAGTAAACCTAATCTGCAAACAAGCTTTTCGGCGGCCTAAGGCAGGCCAATGGTGACCGCAGGTCAACCAGAACCTCGCCTTTCTTTCCAGTAACCAGATGACTGTCACTACTCTTCACCGAACGACTCTCAACCAAAACGTCCTACAATGAAGCTTCACAACGACATCATAAACCTCTAAAGGAACTGAATTTCTCCAGGAAGGCTCACAACTTGCTCTTCAGATCTACACAACACAAGGAACAACACAAATTCAACGGCTATAAAATGGAAAGAAGACTCACATATGCAGAAAAAGGAAAAGTTAAGGCAAGGAACAATTCTTCACCACCAAGACTGAGGATACAAGCACCAAGGATTGATACCTCTGAACTCATACAAAAGAATGAACTCACCCTCATCGGAAGGCTAACAAACCCTAAAGCGCAAAGAGTTTGGTCTATGATAGCCTACTTCACCAGAAGATGTGAACTAAGAGGAGCCATAGAGGGAGCATATCTTGGAAATGGACTATTCCAATTCAGATTCACTAGTGAGGAAAATATCAAAAATGTTCTAGCTAACAGACCATACCACTTCTCCACTTGGATGGTGATTCTCCAAAGATGGGAACTAGTAATATCACCAAACTTCCCTTCTCAGATTCCCTTCTGGATCCACCTAAAAGGTATACCTCTACACTATTGGAAAAAGGAATTGACAGATAATATTGGAGAGGCTTTGGGAAGGCTGGAAGGATCTGAAATAACACCAAATACAGCTAGGATTAGGGTCTCTATCAATGGCTTACTACCACTCATCCAAGAAACCATCATAGACTTTGAGGAAGGGGAAGAAGCAAAGGTCACTCTCACCTATGAAAAGCTGAAGAACTACTGCTCCAAGTGCTACTGTCTTACACATGAGGCTATGGATTGCAAACTCATATCATCTAACACAAGCCAAAGGGACAAGGATGTAACAACAAAACCACACCAAAGAACCCAAAGAGAATACCAAGCACAGGAGAAGGAACTTAGCTCTAACCAGAGAGAAGGGACAGACATGGCAGAACTTTTGGTGAAAGACCATCTGCTAAACTAGCACATACAGCTCGGCCCTCAACTGGATCAGACAGGCACAATTCTAGCCATGGCATGGAGAGAACAAGAACCCATTCTGGTTTTACTGACAGGAACCCACTCCATCTGAGACCATACTACACACATCAAAGAATAGAGGAGGAGGTGAGATCATACTCTGGTAATACTACAAGATATAAAAGAGCCCAAGGACAACAAATGCAATGGAGGCTAAAAGAACTTGAATCAGGGATGATATCCACCACATAAGCTGAGAACATAAGCCAAAGACGTCCCCCCTTGGAAAGGAATCTCAACCAGCTGGATTTCCCATCTACAATACCCACTGCAAACCAAGTTATGGAGGAGCTAATGGATGTTACCATCAACTACTGCAATGTCACCAATCCTATTGAAAAAGCTGCTAGGCAACAGAGAGTGCATGAAAGATAATTGAACAACATGATGGAGAACACTGCATCAACAATTATAGAAGCTGCAAAATCACAACAACTTCAAATCATCAATCCCAATCAGGATATGGAGAATCAAATAGACTTACCGGCCTCGCAGGACCTATAACAACTGCAAAGCTCTGGGACAAGGACAGAGTTCCAGCAAAAAAAGAAAAGGGGAAGGCCACCTCTTAAAATCAGAACAACACCATCTTCAAACTCCCTCCCAGGAATACGCTCCCGCAAAAGGAATACCCTATAGCTCCACAAATCGCCAAGGAAAAAGGTACATCAGTCACCAGCAAAGAAAGGCGGAGCAAATAATATGATTAACAAAGGACCAAACCTCCAAATGGGATCAAACAGAGCCTCAACCGGTACTATGGGCCCACCAACAACAATCATACCAGCAATAGTCAGATTCCCACCTAGCAACAATCAACAACACATAATCAGAGTGGCTGGAAATCAACAGAACAATAACCAAGGAGATAATGTGGGAAACACACCAGAAAGAAGATCTCACCAGCTAGGAAGGGAGCAAACTGATCAAGCCAATGGACATGGGAATACACCAACTAGCCTAAGGAACAGGAAAACAAAAGAGTGAGTGGATTTTCACAATCCACAAAACCTCTTCCTTAGCCATACTTAGCTGGAATTGCTGAGGGTTGGGGTCTACCACAACAATTCCTAGACTGAGGAAGATACGCAACAGTCTCTTTCATGATATACTCTTCCTCAGTGAAACAAAGAATCCTGATGTGATAGTACTGAAAGATTTGGAATGGCTAGGATATGATTCAAACCATCTTGTTAGTCCCCACAGCAATGGAGGGGGTGGTTTGGCACTATTCTAGAAGGAAAATGTGGACATGGAGGTCATCAATGCAAATCATCACTTCATCGACACTCAAGTAAAACATGAAGGAAAATTATGTTACATTACCTATGTCTACGGGGAACCAGATCATACAAAGAGGAGGGATGTATGGAATCAACTCACCACTCTTGGAGCTATCAGAGATGTGGCTTGGTTCCTAACTGGAGATTTCAATGAAATCATTGATAATTCAGAAAAGCAGGAGGAACCACAAGACAAGAAAGCTCCTTTGTAGACTTCAGAAGCTTCCTCTCAGAATGTGACCTCTATGATCTACCTTATTCAGGTAACTTCTATTCCTGGAGAGGCTCCCGAGGCAGCCATACAGTACTATGTAGACTGGATAGAGCAATGGCAAATTGCTCATGGTATGAAAGATTCCCAACTACCAGATGTGAGTACTTAACCTTTGAAGGCTCAGACCATAAGCCTTTAATCACCTACCTCTCGGGCCAAAGGAAGAGACCAAAAGGCCTATTCAGATGTGATAGGAGCCTCAAGGATAATGATGAGATCCAAAAACTGGTGAAAGAGACCTGGAACATAAGAGGAGAGAAATCAGTAGAGCAAAGGATCAGCAGTGTCAGGAGAGCTATTATCCAATGGAACAAAGAAAAGCAAAGGAATAGCCAAAATATATTTGTGCAACAACAAGAGAAGCTGGAAAAGGCAATGACTAGCACTACTACAAAAGCAGAAGTGATTCAAGAAATAAATGTTGAACTTGCTAAGGCATACAGAAAAGAGGAAGAGTTTTGGAGACAAAGGAGTAGACAGATTAGGCTAAGCTTAGGAGACAAGAATACGGGCTATTTCCATGCAAGCACAAGGTCAAGAAGAGTTATAGAAGACACCAATGGGAATGTAGTCTATGAGGAGGAAAATATTACAGAAACAATCAACAACTACTTTCATGAGCTGTTTACCTCTCAACCAGGAGATAGAGTGACCACAGTGCATAAGGCCCTAGAACAAAGTGTATCAGAAAGCACCAACAAAAATCTCATCAAAGAGCCCTCTCCAAAAGAAATAAGAGATGCTATGTTCTCCATCCACTGTGATAAGGCCCCAGGACCAGACTGCTTCTCAGCAGACTTCTTCCAAGCTAATTGGAGCACAGTGGGAGCTGCCATTGTAAAAGAAGTACAACAAATTTTCAAAACAGGGATACTTCCAAGCTCTATCAACAGAACTCACATCAGATTGATACCAAAAACTCAAAGCCCTAAGACAATGGCAGAATATAGACCTATTGCACTTTGGCAATGCCTACTATAAAGTGGTTTCAAAGGTACTCACCAGGAGATTACAACCAGTTCTACAAGGATTGGTGTCTGAGAACCAGTCAACTTTCGTCCAAGGCAGAGCCATTAGTGATAATGTGTTGATAACCCATGAAGTCCTTCACTACCTTAAAACATCTGCAGCAAAGAAATTTTTTTCCATGGCTGTTAAAACAGACATGAGCAAGGCTTATGATAGATTAGAATGGGGTTTCATCGAAGCTGTCCTAGAAAAAATGGGTTTTCAAAAGATTTGGGTGAATTGGATGATGCAATGCATTTCATCTGTAACCTATTCATTCCTACTTAATAGCACTTCAAAAGGAACTACACTACCATCTAGAGGAATTAGACAGGGAGATCACCTATCTCCCTACATTTTCATACTTTGTTCTGAAGTACTATCCGGCTTATGCAAAGCTGCCCAACAAAAAGAAAGCTTACCAAAAATCAAGGTGTCCACACACAACCCAAGGATTAATCACCTCTTGCTTGCTGATGACACTGTTTTTCTGCAAAACATGTAAGAAAAGTGTCAAAGCTCTTAAAACAGTATTCAACAATATGAAGAGGCCTCAGGACAGAAAATCAACTACAATAAATCAGCTATCACATTCTCCTCTAAGGCTCCACAAGACATCAAGGAAAGAGTATAGAGAGATCTTGGAATCCCTAGAGAATGTGGAGTAGGGAAGTATCTAGGTTTGCCAGCGCACTTTGGGAGGAAGAAAAAAGATCTATTCAACATGATTATAGATAGAATGAGACAAAGAGCTATCAGTTGGTCTACCAAATTTCTATCGTCTGCAGGGAAGCTGGTAATGCTAAAATCAGGTTAGCGGCTATGCCAACATATACAATGTTATATTTTAAACTACCTATGAGCCTATGCAAGCAAATACAATCAACCCTAACCCGGTTCTGGTGGGATGGAATCTCTGAAAAAAGGAAAATGTGTTGGATAGCCTGGGACAAACTAACATATCGAAAGAAGAATGGAGGATTGGGCTTCATAGATGTCCAAAGCTTCGATGATGCACTGATGGCAAAGCTAAGCTGGCGGGTACTCCAAAATCCAGAATGCCTACTAGCTAGGATTCTGTTAGGGAAATACTGCACATCATCACCTTTCTTAGACTGCCAACCAGCAAACACTGCCTCACATGGCTGGAAAGGCATTCTGATAGGGAAAGAGCTTGTGAAACGGAAGCTAGGGAAAGTGATTGACAATGGAAGGAGTACAAAGATCTGGAAGGACCCATGGCTCTCCCTCACCACCCTTGCACAACCTATAGGACCACCAAATAAGGAAACAGTGGACATGTTAGTTTCAGAGCTAATATGCCCAATTTCAAAAGAATGGGACTCTCAGAAGATCACTAACCATCTCCCAAGCTATGTAGAGGAAATAACAGGCCTCAAACCAAGCAACACAACAGCTGAGGACAAATTAGTTTGGCTTGGGAATCCTTCAGGGATTTATACAGCAAAATCAGGTTACCAAGCAGCTAAAGAGGACGCCCCAAACCTACCAATCAACGGAACTTTGGTAAATTTTAACTGGAACTCAACAATTTGGGATATCAAGGTGCCACACAAAATAAAAATATTCTTATGGAAAGCGATCAGAGGAACCTTACCAGTAGGAACCTAGTTGGCAGCAAGAGGAGTTATGGCTCAAAATCAATGCATCAATTGTGGAGAAGAGGAATCAGTGGATCACCTCTTCCTCCGGTGCCCTTTTGCCCAAGAAGTGTGGAATTTAGCCCCTTTCAAGGAGGAATTCTCAATCACTACAACTTCAAGCCTTCAAGCGGGTCTCCTCCAATCAGAACAGATAATTTGCTTACCTCCGATAGGCATCACCAAGGAGCCGCTATTCCCATGGATCGTCTGGACCATCTGGCTATCCCGAAACCAGAAGCTATTCCAGAATAGGACTTTCTCTCCAGGAGAAACAATCACCAAGATGGTTCATGATGAAATCGAATGGACAAAGGCCCAACAGAGTAACCCATCAAAGGACAGACATGTGTCTACCACTCAATCGGACATTGCAGGAACCCGAATCTTCTCGGATGCATCGTGGCGAGCAGACTTGACGAACGCATGATTAGGATGGCTAATCAAGGACCACCAAGATCGAATAGTGGCGCAAGGTTCAAAGATCGAAGGCAGAATCACATCTCCATTGATGGCCGAAGCGTCGGCTATACGAGAAGCCTTATCCCAAGCAAACCGAAGAAACATCCGCGGCTTCACCATGATCTCAGATTCGAAGCAGCTGATCAACCTCATCACCACCAACACGATTCAATTAGAGATCTACCGCATCTTGCAGGACATCAACAATCTCTCACTCGATCAGAATGTAGGCTTTGTTCATGTACTTAGATCCCAAAACGAAGAAGCGGATCGCATCGCAAAATCTGCTTTACTCGATGTAATGATAAGAACCGGTCCACAACCGGTTTAATGAATGAAAATTTCAGATTTTGGACCAAAAAAAAAAAAACTTTTTGTAATGCATTTTTTTCATAAGTTTATTTTGCGCATATAACTATTTTTAGTTTTAATTAGAGAAGTAAGATTTTCTTACGGTTGATAATAATTTTATAGTATTTAAATTTATGAATGTATATCAGTTTACAGCAAAATTACATTCTTCTACCGTTAAAGTATATCAATATTAATCAGTATTCATGAACAAGAAATACTAATACCTTTCAAGGAAATGTTAGTCTTTTAGTACTACTAAAAAGTGATAATTTTCGAACAAAAAAGTTCTTAAAAGCCTAAAAAGTGTTAGTCAATGTTTGCCGGATAAATCTTACTCTCTCCGTTTTTTAATATAAGATGTTTTGGCGGATAAATTTTTTTTTTTTTCATATAGAATTATTTAATATATAAAATACAAACAATTCAATCAATTACTATATATTATATTATGAAACAAACATAATTGATCTTGAAGAAAGTGTGGTCGTTGAATCAGAAGAACGGTGTTGTTTGGCATAAGAAAAAAATGGTGATAATGGTGACGAATGCAAATATGTTGGTGAAAAAGAATATTGTGTAGGTTTTGAAGTAGACAAGAAAACCCAGATAGACGAGAAAGTGAAGAATACAAAAAACCAAAATGAAGATGGAGATGAAAAAAGAAAGAGGCAATGAGATGAAGAAGATGAGGAAAAGAAGATGAAGATTATTAATCAAACAAATAATATGGAGATGAGGATGAATTCGAAGAAGAAATCAATCCAAGCAACATAAAAATTATTCTCTTTTAATTTTACGTGCATTTGTGAGAGTTAATGTCACCATATTAGAGTTAATACCCCCATAATTTGTTTCAAATATAAATTATTTTCAATATTTTACATGTATTTGTTAGGGTTTTAGACTCACATATTAGGGTTTAGTATCTATTTATTTGCTAAAATAAAATAAAATTATAGAGGAAAGTTTCATTTCTAAACGAAAAAAATATAGCACGGTTTTCAAATTTATTTTTCCCATGGCAATTAACGTTTACGATAATATTTTGAAAAAGGCTAAGTTCAATATGAAACAAATCAAATGTCTCAAAACACGTCATTCGGAATTGAAACAACTTGGATTCGATAAAATAGTCCAATTATAAAAATTATCCGACATGTTTTTTATTGTGTTGATAACGATATATATATATATTATATTGATTGATGAACAAAGATATATATATATATATATATATATTATATTGATTTAACTATTATTTTGTTGATTTACTCGCACTGAAAAGACCAAGAAAGAGGACGCAGAGCAAACTGGTGAAAGAGAGAGTCTGCATTGGACTCAACAGCAAGCCGTCGTTGACTACACAGGAGAGAACACGGAGGAGTTGGGGGGGGGGGGGGGGGGGGGGGGGGGTCCACAAGGGACAGAGGAAATCCTTGACATTTGAGACGAAGGGTGATGATTGGACATTTGCTCATTAGCTCAACTCTGTACTTTCTTCCTTCTCTCCACTTCACCGTACCTATGTCTGCTTCGCCAGTGGTTCGCTGCATTGGCTCCCACATTTCTCTCCATTTACTACATAAAATAATTCTGTTTGTAATGAATAGAAGTTCTGAACTTACCTATTTGAAGAAGCAAGAGAGCAAGGGATGTGACCAAAGAAGGAACTTGAGAGTTTTCGACATTTTGGGTACGGGTAAGCCTGAACTACACAAGGATTAAACTCCAAACACATCCGTTTGTGTGAGGGGAATGGGTCAAGGGATAAGACCAATAATGGTCACATGCAAGGAGAACCAAAATAAGGTGGAAATAAAGTTAACACCTACAGAGGAGTGGAAAGAATTTTGAAGAAATCCATCAACTTGTTATTATTTCTGACTTCAAAACTTAAATCTCTTGTTGATTGAATCTCTCTAATCACTGTGCTTACAAGATATAGTTGAACTGAATGGAGCCATAATGTAAACCTACCTGAATTAGTAACTTTACAAACAATGGATTGTGGCAAAATTCGTTTTGTTTTTAATGCAAGGCGGGTGGAAGGGTTTGCATTTGCTGATGAGAAATTAACAGGCAGTCTTTGCATATGATCGATCCTGTCGAACAAGTAAACTAGAAAACTTGAATATGACACAAGTAGACACGAAACTGGTAATTGACTAGCAGCAAGAAACAAACAAGACCCTACTTAAAATCCCAAGGAAACATAAAGTCCATAGTTATTATATAGCTGATAGATAGAAACGTCGACTAGCAGTTTGCCTTTAGAGCGGTGATTTGCACTAAGCTTGGGAGATAAGAAGAAGAGCAGACAAGTGGTGGCCAAAACCTTGGAAAGGGACATACATATCCAACATGGTCAGGTTTCACACCGACATTGGGAGCTTCTCCGAGACTGACGTATTTGAAGTAGCCATCATCACCGATGATAAAAGCTGTGTGATGGGGATTTCCGGTCTCGGTGGGATCATATCCGTCTACGTCAAAAACCACAGCGGCTTTCTCCTCCTCGTCAATGAAGAAGCTCCCAGCTCCGGTGCGTAGCTGAACATGATCAACACAAGTGACTGGTCTCTTATCCAGTTTCAAAAACTTGATCCAGGACACAGCCTCGGGCTCAATCATGGTCGTAACCCAAATTTCCAACGGGTCACACGGATCCTCACCCTTCTGATATAGCACGGCCAGCTGTTTTTCTCCAACACAAGAGAGAGCCACAACCTCTTCATCGTAAGAGTGAAACGGAAGAGGCAGACGCGGTCCAAATCTCTCCCTTGTAAAATCAAAACAGAGTAAGAAATCATCAATCTCTTCAGTCCATAGAGTTTCTCCTGGTGGAGGATAAGCTATCTTCTCCCGAGCGAAAAAGTAGGCATCTCCCTTCAAGGATGCGCCGCGTTGATCAAACTCTACTTCCCAGTCGGGATTGACGTCAAGAACTTTCCATGAATCAGAGCTCAAGTCGTAGATTTCAAACCCAAAAACGTGACCATACTTGCCACCGGCGTGATCATCCACAAACCTCAAGATTTTGTGGGTACGGTTCTTCTTGTCATATCCGAGAGCGTACCTGTCTAGCCTGTGGAAACTTGATCTGGGACCGATCGACCTTGTTTGCCCGAGATAAGGGTTCCACACCAGGAGCCTCGACTTGTCCTCTGCAACGCATAACAATAACCCCTCGCAATGAAACACTTGAGATATCTCCAAGTGACTGAGTAAATCAACCTGCTTTATAGCAAAGTCTTCTTCTTCCTTGCGGACATGGAATTGGATTGAACACACCTTGGAATCCTTCGTCATGAACCCCACAAACGGCCTCTGCCTCGCTGCTGCTTTACCCAAAACCCATTCTCTCGATAAAGAGTCCCATAATTTACAAGTGGATCGCACCTCTCTCAGACAAGTTATCGGAATCCTCGCCAAAATCTCCTCCCCCACCAGTTTCGGTGGAAGATCGCAGATCCTCCTCCTCTTCGTCATTCTTCCACAGACGGCGGCGTGCAAACGAAATAGTTAGGCTTTTCTCTCCTTTTTTTTCCTTGAACGAAATTGGGAATAATTGACCTCAATGGACTCCCAATTTAATTGGGCCAAAATGAGTGAGATTTAAATGGACCCGAAAAACATATTGCTTGGTTCTCCTTAATGGGCTGAACACATAAGAGCCCATATGACGATTTAGTGCCCATAAGAGATTATGAAGTTTGGTTACATCATTCTTTTGACTTTTTTTTTTTGAAGAAACAAGTTGCTTGCAGCGTCCATCTTCTTGTTCAAATCGGTACAGAGGAAGGAGAAAACAAATGTGTTTAGGGAATTACTGTATATCTTCTAAAAGATAGGCAGCACAAACTTATATATTACATAAGCCTATTGACCTACTATCTTAAACAAAGCATAGTGAATATCACATATATAAATGAGAATCACTCAAGAGAACATCACCGGATTGTATTCATAAAGTGAATCCTTAAGCTCCTCCCGCGCCAAAGCTCCGGTTTCCGACAAAACTTTTAGCTTTAGTGCACAATTCCCCATATACAAGGTTGGCCGTGAGCATAAGCCAAGGAGGTATGGGTTTTGGACTCCCAAGATTTTCTGACTTTTTAATATTGAAAATATGCCCCCAAAATTTTTTTTTTCTTTCGAGAAAAAGCCCTCAAATGAAAAATCTATCTATAAACCTCTTAAAACTTTTTTTTTATTTTGTTCAGGACCTCCAAAATTTCAGGACGGGCCATGCCCATATAACCTTTTTCACTATTCTAGATTATCTCTCTCTCTTACTTGTTTCTAGTTATATACTTTTGAAAGAACATGCACGAGATACCATTGGTAAAAGATCAGTGTCATAGTTGTATTTTACCCAGTCTTCTTGAGGTTTCTTCCAACGTTGCTCTTGGATAATGACATCTAAAGAATAGGCTATTAGTTGTTTCTTCTTCACGGCAGCATAGAGAATGTGGGCTAATATGCTGACGTCCTTTACGTTGTGTTCTTGCAAGATACTGGAATCGGAAAAGCCGTCAATAGCTCGAGGAAGCATAGTTCCGATAAAACTAGCAAACTTGCAAAGACTCTTTTCGCTTACGAGTTTGATATTTTTCTTTTGTGTGTTTAATTAGTTTTCTTTCTATGCCTGCTCTCACATTTTCCATGTGCATTAAACTTTGGCAAAAGGTTCCAAGAGATACAAGTCCATCTTTTGATTCAAATGCAAACCAGCTGCCTTATAGGATGTCTAAATCGTAAAATGTCATTACATGGGGAATTGGTTGATCATTACGGATTTTGTTTTTATATATAGGTTGCGCAGAGAGTGGAAGGAATTGGTTGGCCATTCAATGAACACCCCAATAGAAATTGCGGGTAATAGCTCTCTCCTCTTTTTCGTCTGGATTATGGTATTTGTGTGCATATGAAAATGTGTGTAAATAACTAAAATATATTAATGAAATTAGAGAGAACACTACAAGAAAACATTCCAATTTTAACCATCAATTTGGTCTAAAATTGGTCAAAAACAACTATTTCTGACTAGTATTTGACCAAAATCGATTTGTAAAAAATTGGTGGTCGCAAATAGATTTTGGTTAAAAAATAGTCAAAACTTATTGACCAATAAACATGGTAAAAAATTTGGTTCTAACCATCAAAGTGGTCGGAAGTTTTTGACCAATCAAAATGGTCAAAATTTTGGTTCCGACCAATAAAGTGGTCGAAATTTTTTAACCAATCAAAATTTTCAAAATTTTGGTTTTGACTAATAAAGTGGTCGAAATTTTTTGATCAATCAAAATGGTCGAAATTTTTCGACTATATATTCCAACCAATTTTTGACCAACTTAAATATTTAATTTTAAAAAAAATTATATTCGAAAATATTGAAATTCAATATTAAAATATTTGATTCATAATAATTAAATTAAAATATAAAATAAAACACAAATAAATATTCTTGTTAAAACTCAATCAGGGATTAAAATATTTCAAAATTCAACTATTTGTGCTATGGTAAACCCATTTATGTTTTTTAGATGGAGTAAGTGTTATTTTATAGAGAAAGTCAAAGATTGATCCCTCCCATATTGTTGATGCATTCATATTTTGGCATCTTTATCATATATTTTATTTAGTTTTTATAATCATTATACTTTCATTTTGCATATTTCTCATCATTTTGAGTCTCATATAGAATAAGTTGAGTTTTAGAGTTTTAGATTACATTTCATTGCATTTGCATAGTACTTGAGTCATTTATAGGCACTTTGGAGGCCAAAAACCAAAGGAGCAAGTAATGAAAGCAAAGATGCAGAAAATGGTTAGAAGTTGGGTACTTGTTGATGCCTTTTCCACCGATGGATAGAGCTGAAAATTGGCCACATGCTAGGGAATCGGGTTAGGTTTCATTTGGAAGAAATTTGAGATCATTCTAACGGTGCGATCAAACGTTATGAAATGTTTAGTGAAGATAGGTCCGTCTAGCGAGCAAAAGAAGCAAGTGCAGAACATAGCACCAGATCGACCGATCAAGTTATGGATCGATAGATCCTATTATCCAGTTTTTGTCGGATGACCTGCGGATCGACCCAAATTGAAGATGATGGATGGATCTGTAACGCCTGTGAACCAAAAAATGTGATTTTTGGTTGTGTGTCGATGGACACGTGTGTTTAATTCGCGAAAGAATCTGTTTGCTGGAGCTGTGTCGCGCGACACAAGAGGTTTGTGTCAAGCGACACATGCTTAAATTGGACCGTGTGGTTTTTGATTTCTGATCGGGTTTGGTTTGGGTTGGTTTAGGGAACCTAGGGTTTCGTATTTAAGCAGAGAAAAGCGTTTTCTCTTGGGGTTGGCCGAAAATTTGAGCAGAGAAAGAGTTTTAGAGAGTTTTGTGAGAGAAGTGTTTTTCTTGAGAGAGAAACAGTTCTGCTCGGGTTTTTGGAGGAGATGATTGGCGGGGAAGATCGGATCGGATCAGAGTGAAACTTTGAGGGTAAGTTCTCCTATCTTTGCTCTTGATGTGGGTGAAAACCGCGTGCCTTTTCGATGAGTATTCGCTGAGTTATGGCCGTTGGATTGTGTGAGGTTTCTGCAGTCTCGAGTCTGCAATCAGTCCACTTCGAGGAAGGATTCCCGTCGAACCAGAGAGAATCAGGAGACAATCCTTATGCCGTTGGAAATCTCTCTCTGTCTAGTTTTTGTGTTAGGTCGTATCGGGAGTACCTTGTTTCCTCGTTTCAATCTGTTTGCAAAGGTGAGTGCCTGACCATAGGCTCTCAGATTAGGATTGTGTGGAATACGATTGATTGTGGCTTGTTTTTACTGTGTTTGGTGATTGAATTGTGCAGGATCGTGATCTGAGTCCTTGAGATTGAGCAATGAGAGGATAGGTTCAATCTTAGGGTTCTGCAGGTCTATGTCGATCGACACCTAGAGGTTGTGTCGATCGACATAGTTGACAGCCGAGTATCGATCGACACCTAGAGGCTGTGTCGATCGACACAGAAGCTGCTGTCCTGTTCATATTTTTTGTTATTGCTATGCTTGCTGTTTGATAACCCTGGTATTGTATGCATTCTTTCTCTGAGTAATTGGCCTGTAGATGGGAGGACCGTCTCACTAGGTATTTATGATAATACTCACGCATCTCTTTTAATCATGTGATGCAGGTAAAGACAAAGTGTGACCGTGGAATCAGGGCGAGGACGGGATGATGGATCTAGTGGCTCATCGTTGTGTGTGTTTTATTGAGTTGCTAGGTTGATAGTAATTCAGATTAGAACGGGTTAGGTTGTTGGAATATTGGTTGACTGTTTTGAATGATTGGTTAAATTGATAATGAAATTGTTTGGTTTAAAGGTTTAGTTTGATTTCTGCTGGTTATTTGTTGACTTGTGAAATTGATGGGATTATTGAGGATTATCATTTATGGGAATGATAATCTGATTCAATGTAAAAAAAAAAAAATGGGTCGGGTTGTTTCAGTTTGGTATTAGAGCCCTTATGGTTCTAGGGCGGGAGAACGTAGTTGATTGAATGTGATTGTCAATTGCGTTATTTGTGGATTGCTTGATTGATTATGAGTAGTTAGTCAGTTGATTGTTGTGTGGGTTTGGAGCCCTAGATCATCATCTCCGAGCCTTCAAAGAGATTCCACGGTATGTGTTGTTTGACCTCTTATGCTTTTTAGTATGCTTAGCTTCTGCTTCTGGTTGATCGACACCTAGAGGTTGTGTCGATCGACACAGTTGACAGTCGAGTGTCGATCGATACCTAGAGGCTGTGTCGATTGACACAGAAGCTGCTGTCCTGTTCATGTTGTTTGTTATTGCTATGTTTGCTGTTTGATAACCCTGATATTGTATGCATTCTTTCTCTGAGTAATTGGCCTGTAGATGGGAGGACCGTCTCACTGGGTATTTATGATAATACTCACGCATCTCTTTTAACCATGTGATGTGATCGTGGAATCAGGGCGAGGACGGGATGATGGATCTAGTGGCTCGTCGTTGTGTGTTTTAATTGAGTTGCTAAGTTGATAGTAATTCAGATTAAAACGGGTTAGGTTCTTGAAATATTGGTTGACTGTTTTGAATGACTGGTTAAATTGATAATGGAATTGTTTGGTTTGAAGGTTTAGTTTGATTTCCGCTGGTTATTTGTTGACTTGTGAAATTGATTGGATTATTGAGGATTATCATTTATGGGAATGATAATCTGATTCAATGTAAAAAAAAAAAAAAAAACGGGTCGGGTTGTTTCAAGATCGATCGATCCAGTATCTAAAACTGCCCAAAAGTGTGAAAAAATCAGCTCACCAACTCCTATTTTATTTAACCAAAACGTGTTTTTGGCTGCTAAAAAAACGTGTTTTAGGCCAGTAAATCTGAGTTTCCACTCAGATTTTATGGAAGACTTTAATTTTTTTTTGTTTTCTTGTTTTTAGATCAAAAACCCCCCACTTTTCTTGTTTTTGGAGATCTTTGTAAGATTTGAGAGATTTCTCTTCAACCTTGTGAATCGAGAGAAGATTTCTTAAACTCTTTCATCTCTTTATTTGTTTGATCTAATTATGGTTGTTTCATCATCTCTTTGTGATTTCTATTTGATTATGTGTGAGTAGATCATTAGTTAGGCTTGTGGGTAATCAAGAGATTTCATGGATCCTTAAATTAGACATAGATAGGGATTTGTATTTGTCTTCATCTATTGTTGTTCTTATTGCTTGAATTAGGATTGATCACCTAGTTCTTGATGTTAGGATGTTTAATACACCAAAAGTGTTTGATTAAATACCCGAAAGAACATAGATGAGCAAATTGTCCTTAGCCAACGAAAGCTGATGTTAAAGCGATTTGTGAACTTATCAAACCTATTTGTAATACTTGTTTAGAATTCTAGATTCAAACGAAAGTTTAGAATACTAGGTTGCTAAACAAAGTCTCTAATGCCACGATAGTGGATTAGTTATACATTTATGTTTGTGTTCAAGATTGCGTTGAATTGTACCCTGAATAATTGTCTGATTCATGATTCCCGATTTCCCGCGATTATCCCTTAAGCCTAATGCTTTTAATTCCACAAGTTTACATCGTTTATTTGTCATTCGTATTCTATTTTTGCATACGACAATCATATTACCATCTTAGCTTAATTTCATTCCCATATTTTCGTAGTGTAACACTTGGTCTCTGTGGATACGATCCCTTACATACTACTTCGTTGTTGTGCACTTGCAGTAGTTTGATAGGGTTAAAACCTCTGCTATCAATTGTCGATGTGCGATAAATACAAAAGGCTATATATGATCAATATTTGGTCGATAATGTTGTGACCAATTTCTGACAAGTATTTGCTCGTAAAAAATTACTCACGAATTACTGTTTTAGTCGATAAATAGTAAGAATATTTTGACTATTTACTGATCACTTGTATTAGTCAAAAAAGTTTGATCATATTTCGACGAGTTTAAATTTTCATAATTTTTTGGTCGAAAATTTGTCAATAAACTTTTTGACCATTTTACTCGTAAAAATTTGGTAAAAAATTATTGTGTTTTCTTGACCAATTTTCAACCAATCTTCTTTGTCGCAATTTTTCGACCATTTTTTGATAAATTTACGAATCCGTTAAAAATTGGTTGAAAAATTTCGACCAGTTTTCGACACTTATATTTTGTCATATTTTTTTGACCAATTTATAACGAAAATAAACATTCGTCTAAAATTGGTCGAAAATGGTCAAAATAGTTTTTGACCACAAAAAAGTTGGTTAAAATTTGATATGTTTTCTTGTAGTGGAAATCTAAATATGGATTCAGCTGATATAAAGATGACTAATAGTTTTGTAGGGAACCTGAAGTTGGTGTTGAAGGCCTTTGATGTGTTGTACATCTAAATTCAGCATGTCTGAATAGCTTGTTTGCTAATAACATCATTAACAAGTAGTTTAACAGTTTTGTTTAATAATGTTACTATATACTAAATTTGATCAGATTATTAAGAAGTACCTTATCCATGTTCGGTACAAGATCTTGTAGCTTCTTTAGTTTCCCGCTTGTTCTCGTTCTCCTCCCCTATTATATATATATATATATATAAATCATCAGTATCTAAAAAAAAGATTGTAAAATAGGAGGGTAAAAATGTAGTTATACATGAAATTTTGTTTCGTATAATGTTTTGTGAATCTGTCTTTACATAGTTACCGACCAAATTCTCTTGTTGATCCTCTTCTATTTTTTTAGTTTTTGTACAAAACATAAAATTTGTAGTAGTTATTTATCACTAAATTTTGCGAAAAATTATCATTTTCATTGCTAACTTTGGAATAAAAGGAAAGGGTTCACTGAACTGACTCGCTCAGCAATGCTTCTCGGATCGGTGGCGCAGCCGCGTTTGGCCCGGAGTTTGCATGGCACAGAGTCTTCTGGAAGCTGCATGTAGTTATCCATGTAGTTCATTGAAGTGTCTGAAGGAGGACTATACTGCAAAACCAATGATAAAGAAACTAGGTTAGAGTTTGCCCCTTGAGCCAACAACAACAATATAGTTTGATACATTTTTATACCGTTGCTAGTTCAAATTTTATGTCCATCTCCTCACATACATTCCACATGAGCTCTTAAGTTGCGGGAGTTATGTGTCAGTGTCAACTTACAAAATAATCGTGGCTTTGTTTTCAAGGATCACACTAAAGGTCTAAAGCTATAAAAAAAAGGCCCACACTATAGGCTTGACCATTACAAAGCTCTCTTCACACTATCAAGAGCACTCTCTCTGACTCTCTTCAAATGGCTACTCTCTCTCTTCACTCCCATTTCTTCCTCCTCCTTATTCTCCTTCCGGTGATATTCAATCTCCGACATCACTTAGCGGTGGCCGGAGGATGTCAATCTCCACCGGTGAACTTTAATTTTGGAGATTCAAACTCTGACACCGGTGGACTCCGGTGAACTCGGCTACGCCATCAGCCTCCCTTATGGCCTCTCGTTCTTCCGGCGATCCACCGGCCGTTTGTCCGACGGACGGCTCGTCATCGATTTCCTCTGTAAGTCAAACTTTTTCTTGACCGGTGTTTTGACTCGTAATTATTCGACGGTTGAGATTAGACGATAGTTGTAACATGTCTTTCGATCAAAGAAAAAAAAAAGGAAAATTGTTAGTGTCATAGAACTGGAAAACCATTGACATCTATGTGTATAAATAGATGTCGAGGATAGCTTTAGATATCAAGCTTTGTGAGGGAGATCATTCTAAAGGCTAAAGGGTGAGAGTTCCTTGTAAGGAGTTTTGTGAGAGATTAGATTATTTAGAGATATTTGTAAGTTCTCTACTTAGGTTTTTTGTAAGTTACATTGAAAGAAATAATCTAATAGATGTGTGTTTGAAAAAGAAACTATATTGCTACTGTTTACATCGCTTCACTAAATCTCTTAGTTCTCACACTTTCATACTATTGTTCCTACCACTTTGGCTTGTCCTGATGGCTTTTTTAATCCCTACGGCTTCTTGTCTGAAAAGTTTTGTTTTGTGTTATAAAGACTTAGTATAACACGAGTTTTGTTTAATGAAAACTTTATTAGTAATTAATTAAGAGTTATATAGAACATGAAGATTGCGGCGAGGAGGAAAGTGACCGCCGGTAAGAGAATAGTTAAGGCACAAGCAATGGTCGGAGATGAATTCTGAAGTCCTACGAAGTATAACACTTGGTTTCCTGTCACACTGCAAATCAAGATTTATTAATCGGGGTATAAACCAAGTTAATAAATAGTGTAGAAAGTGGGATTGCTATTAGTAGGGTAAAGTGTATATATGTAAAATACCCAGTAATTGAGCATAAGAAGATTTGGAGAAGAACCCTTATTGTGATCTTGGATCTTGTCTTCCTGCACAAGGAACCATGTATGAAATTTACTTTTTTATTAGTCACTATAATCATTAATCAGGTAGCCTCGATTAACATCGAATGTAATGATAAAAAAACAGTGGTTTGATCCCAAACCCTTCACTGATGAACCAATCAAATTACCTTCAACAAAAAAAAAAAATATTATTCAAATAAAAACTTCAACGGAATTAATAAAAAATGTTATATGATGAATCAAAATATACTACTTGTTCCAAAAACCCAAGTCAAAACCTGTTGCTTATTTCACTTTGACCATAAGCCCCAGGAAAAAAGCAGGATTAGGTCAGGAGCCCAAGTTAGCTCTGAGAAGTGTTGAGCTAACGAGCTAGGAACGGGTCAACAGAGAGGTTATCGTAGTCGTAAGAACGAGATTCGCGGGGAATATGCCAAGAACGTGCTCGAGATACACGGAACCGCCCTGGAGACGTGATGCTGGATTGAGCTTTAAATACACAAGACCGAGTAGATTTCGCAAACTTTTAACTTACGCGAGAGCTATACACTACATTTTCAGCTTGTAATACGTCTCATTCGAGATTTTATTGTATATTCGATTCATTATCAATATAAATCTAGCTCCGCTCTACTCTTCTTTTAATCGTTGAGTTTATATATATTTCTTAGAATCAAATTTTTTTCTCTAAATTCACATACAAATACTCAGTGTGGAATTCAGCTTCCACACTACTAATGTTTCTTTTTTTCTTTCCCTCCCTACAATCAAATACACTTCTCAAATCTAAGAAAAGTAAGTAAAACAATTGATGAAAAATATGTAAAAGAGAAATGAAGTGAGACAGCAAAAACGTTGTCGTATAAGCACGTGTATTGGTAAATTCCAAATTCAGATGACGCATAAAACTCTCCTCGCATCATTATTTTGTTTGCCTGACGAAAGTGTCGGTAGGCTGGTTATTTAAGTCGAACAAACGGGTTTTTGGGCAGAAAACAGAGAGAAACCAGAGAGAAAGAGTGAGGATTGAGAGGAGAAGGATTTGTTGTTGTTTTTGTTGGTTTAAGCTTGAAATAGCTTGAGGAGCAAGCTACTAATCCTACCGAGTTATGGAATTAGGAAAACTTAATTTTAGGAGTTATCTAAATGTTATGTTTCCTATTAGGATTAGGTTAATGTTTTAAGTCTCTATATAAGAAGGGTTTATCGAGTTGTGATATAACTTAAGTCGATTGTGAGATATAGAGAAGCTTAAGTTTTGAGTCAGTTTTTTTAAGCAATAAAAGGAAGAGTTATTTTCTTTAAATCTCTTGTTATTCAATCGAATTCAATCAAACTAGAATTGGTATCAGAGCGGTACAAAAGATCTCAAGGGACTGAAACAAGTATTGTGCAAATAACAGAGGGAAAACAATGGCAAGCGAAGAAACAGAGGCTTCGAAAGGGAAGGTAAAAGAAGGAGGAGGAACCGCCTCCATCAAGTGTCCAATGTTAAACTCAAGCAATTACACAGTATGGGCCATGAAGATGAGAATTATGCTAAAGGTGCACAAGACTTGGGAAGTTATCGAACCGGGAACGAAGGATGGGGAGAAGAATGACCTATCTATAGCCTTAATTTTCCAGTCGATTCCCGAGTCTCTTGTCTTGCAAGTCGGCGAGCTAGACACGGCAAAGGAGGTATGGGATGCTGTGAAAACAAGACATATGGGAGCTGAAAGAGTTAGAGAGGCAAGGTTGCAAACACTACTAGCAGAGTTTGATCGGCTTAGGATGAAAAATACGGATAAAATCGATGACTTTGCAGGAAAGATTTCTGAAATTGCATCCAAGTCTGCTGCACTAGGAGAAGAAATTGAAGAACCGAGTATAGTGAAGAAGTTTCTCAATGGTCTCCCTCGAAAAAAATACATTCACATAGTGGCCTCGCTGGAGCAAGTCTTGGACCTAAACACCATTAGTTTTGAGGACATCATAGGGCGTTTGAAGGTCTATGAAGAACGTGTTGCCGAAGAAGAAGAAGAAGAGGAGGATCAAGGAAAGCTTATGTACGCTAACATGATGCCTCAAGCAACACAACCACAACGCAGCTTCAATGGTGATTATAGAAATAGGGGTCGTGGAGGACGTTTCTATAACAACAGAGGTCGGGGACGAGGACGTTTCAATGGAGCAAGAGATACCTCAAGAATAACTTGTTACCGATGCGACAAAATTGGTCACTACGCCTCAGATTGTCCTGACCGTTTGCTCAAATTGCAAGAGACACAAGAGAATGATAATAATGAAACAGAGAATGCGGATGAGCTTATGATGCATGAGGAGATATACTTGAATGAGGAGAAGGTTGAGCCAAGCAAGTATGAAATTAGCACACGAGATGACAATGTTTGGTATCTAGACAACGGAGCAAGTAACCATATGAGTGGAGATAAGCGATACTTCTCCTACATTGATGAGTCAATCACTGGGAAAGTAAGGTTTGGTGACGACTCCCGCATAGACATCAAAGGAAAGGGCACAATTGAGTTTATCGATCGGAATGGAGAACAAAGAAAGATGTCCGAAGTTTATTTCATCTCGGATTTGAAAAGCAATATAATTAGCCTCGGACAAGCTACCGAAGTTGGATGTGAGATAAGAATGAAGGGAGAAATCTTGCGTATGTATGATCGAGACAGGAAGCTATTGGTCAAGGCAATTAGATCAAGAAACAGATTGTACAAGGTGCGTATGGAGGTGAAGGATACAGTACGTTGTGGCTTAATGAAATCAAGCATCTCGGCTATGTGGCACGCTCGGTTGGGACACATAAATATCGAGACGATCAAGAACATGTTACAAAGAGAACTTGTGATCGGAATGCCTCATGTCAAATTCGAAGGAGAAATATGCGACTCATGCTTGCTCGGGAAGCAAACTAGAAGGGTGTTTCCCATTATCGTGCAGTAAAGGCACTTGAACTTGTTCATGGTGACTTGTGCGGACCCATAAGTCGAAGCACAACGGCTAGAAATAAATATGTTTTTGTTCTCATTGACGATCACTCGAGATACATGTGGACAATCTTGTTAAAGGAGAAGAGTGATGCATTCGAAAAGTTTAAGAAGTTCAAGGCTATGGTAGAGCAAGATTCAGGAGAGAAGATTCAAATATTCAGGACTGACAGAGGAGGAGAATTTGTTTCGAGTGAGTTTAATTTGTTTTGTGATAATGAAGGAATAAAGCGACATCTTACTGCTCCATACACTCCACAACAAAACGGAGTTGTTGAAAGAAGGAATAGAACTTTGTTGGAGATGACCAGAAGCATCCTGAAGCATATGAATATGCCAAATTATCTATGGGGAGAGGCAATACGACATTCTACATACCTTCTGAATAGAGTTGCTACAAGGGCATTAAAGGGTAGAACTCCATATGAAGTGTATCGCTCCAAGAAACCAAGCATCGGACATCTTCGGATTTTTGGGTGCATCGCATATGCCAAGATTGAAGCTCCTCATCTAAAGAAGCTTGATGATCGTTCACGTCGGCTGGTCCATTTGGGCACAGAACCGGGATCTAAGGCCTACCGTTTATATGATCCACAAACACGGAAAGTAATAGTGAGTCGAGACGTAGTGTTTGACGAGGAAAGGCTGGAACTGGACCCGAAACCTTCAAGAAAGAAGTCGAGATGATGAATTTGTAATCGGTTTTGAGGAGTTTAGAAATCATGGGATTGATCCTGGTGAGCAGAGGTGCCTCGGAACAGAACGCGAAGCAGAGAACAAACACAAAACAGAGCTTGTTCCGGTGAAAACCGAGGATGAGAATGGAACTGATGAGGACGATGCGATTGGGGGGAGCGAAACCGAAGAAGAAATAGAAACCAATGGAGAAGAGAGTGAACCCGTGTTGAGAAGAACGAGCAGGGAGAGTCATAAGCCAAAATATCTATCCGATTACGTGGTTTATCTTGCTGAGGAAGAAGGTGAGAAGATGTTAATGTGCTTAAACACGATGATGTGCCTAAACGATGAGCCTAGAGACTTTGGTGAAGCAAAGGTTTCGAAGATTTGGACACTTGCTTGTGAAGATGAGATGAGGTCTATTGAAAAGAATCTGACCTGGAATCTTGTTGATCTGCCTTTGGGAGCAAAACCGATAGGCCTAAAGTGGGTATTCAAGCTGAAAAGAAATTCTGATGGTAGTATTAACAAGCATAAGGCGAGAATTGTTGCTAAAGGATATGTGCAAAGGCATGGAATAGACTTTGATGAAGTGTTTGCACCGGTAGCTCGAATGGAAACAATTCGACTTCTCATCAATCTCTCTGCATCTAATGGTTGGGAAATACATCATCTTGATGTAAAAACGGCGTTTCTTCATGGAGAGTTGAAAGAGATAGTATATGTTACTCAACCAGAAGGGTTTGAGGTGAAAGGAAGCGAGGACAAGGTCTATAAACTCAATAAGGCGTTGTATGGTTTGCGTCAAGCTCCGAGGGCATGGAACGAAAAATTAAATCAGATTCTAAAGGGTTTGCGGTTAGAAAGGTGCTCCAAGGAACCATCGGTTTATCAGAAACGGGTGAAACAAGATACACTTCTTGTTGCAGTATACGTTGATGACTTGTTTGTTTCAGGATCAAGTGAGAAGATTGTTACAGATTTTAAGAAAGAGATGGATTCAAAATTCGAGATGAGTGATCTCGGAAGACTAAACTATTATCTTGGAATTGAAGTGTGTCAACACAAGGAAGGGATAACGTTAAGTCAAAGAAGGTATGCCCTTAAGATCCTAGAAGAGGCTGGAATGCTTAAGTGCAACTTGGCTCACACGCCAATGGAGGCTGATTTACAATTGTCAAAATCAGTAAAGGAAAAAGACATTGATGCTACGGCTTACAGGAGGAACGTTGGGTGCTTGCGTTACTTGCTTCACACGAGACCGGATTTGTCCTATTGTGTAGGCGTGTTGAGTCGGTTTATGCAAAATCCGAAGGAGTCTCATGGAGCAGCAATGAAACAGTGTTTGAGATACTTGAAAGGAACCGTAACACTTGGGTTAAAGTTTGGAAAGCCGGCGTCAAGAGTAACAAAGGTGATTGGCTATAGCGACAGTAGTTATAATCCAAGTCCTGATGATGGTAAGAGCACGGCAGGGCATGTATTCTATCTTGGAGGAGGTCCTATAACTTGGTGTTCACATAAACAGGATACGGTAGCTTTGTCATCATGTGAAGCTGAGTTTATGGCGGGCACCGAGGCTGCTAGACAAGCAATATGGCTTCAAGAATTGCTTGGAGAAATCACTGGATCATCGTGTGAGAAGGTTGTCATTTAGATAGACAAGCAGTCGGCGATTGCATTGGCTAAGAACCCGGTATTTCATGGTCGGAGTAAACACATTCACTCTAGATATCATTTTTTGAGAGAATGTGTCGAGAAAAATTTAATAAAAGTTGAACATGTTCCCGGGAATGAGCAAAAGGCGGATATCCTAACAAAAGCTCTTGGGAGAATCAAGTTTAAAGAAATGAGAGAGCTTATTGGTGTTCATGATTTGGCGGAAGAAGATTTCAAGCTTAAGGGGGAGAATGTTGGTTTAAGCTTGAAATAGCTTGAGGAGCAAGCTACTAATCCTACCGAGTTATGGAATTAGGAAAACTTAATTTTAGGAGTTATCTAAATGTTATGTTTCCTATTAGGATTAGGTTAATGTTTTAAGTCTCTATATAAGAAGGGTTTATCGAGTTGTGATATAACTTAAGTCGATTGTGAGATATAGAGAAGCTTAAGTTTTGAGTCAGTTTTTTTTAAGCAATAAAAGGAAGAGTTATTTTCTTTAAATCTCTTGTTATTCAATCGAATTCAATCAAACTAGAGTTTTCCTTCATGTTCTTGATCTTATAGGCTTGTATTGGTGATTGTGAGGTTGTGAGAGCGAGAGAGGATCGTGCAAGGAAGGATTTTGGATTTGGGGATCCGTGTTCTTCGTAGAATTCATAGCTTTTTCTCTCCGAAATCGAGGTAAGTGCTTGACCATGGCTTATCTGTGTAAAGGTTTTGATAGTATGCGATTGATTGTTGTTGTGGTTGGAATTCAAGTTGATTGGTAGGTTTTATGCGATTGATTGTTGTTTGTGGTTGTATTTCATGTTGTAACAGTGGGTTTTGTGCCGGAGATCGATGGAAACGAGTTCCGGAATCGATCCATGAGAGGATAGGTTCGATTATGGTTTCTGCGTTTTGTGCGTCGATCGACGCAAGTGCTTTGCGTCGATCGACACACGGGCACAGCATCGATCGACGCCGAGGTTGAGCATCGATCGACGCCGAGGTTGAGCATCGATCGACGCGTGTGTGGTGCATCGATCGACGCATAGTGGTTGCGTCGATCGACGCACGAGCGGATGTGCTGATTCGCGTTTGATTGTTCGTGTGTTGCATTGTTGGTTGCTCATCCTGGTATTATATCATTTTCTTATGCCTGTGTGTATAACCAAGTTGATGGGATGATCATACCGCTAGATATTTATGATAATACTCACGCATCTCTTATAACCATGTGATGCAGGTAAAGAAAATGTGTGATCATGGAATCATGGCCGGGACGAGGGGATGATCTAGTGGCTCGGTTTCGTGTAATAAGTTAGAATAGCTAGGGTGTTAGCAATTCCAGAACTATGTTGATTGTGGAATTGATTTAACTGAATTGATGTAGTAATTTGATAGGTATGGGCTTATTAAATGATAATCGTAATTGATTGTTTAAGTCACTTGTTTCCGCGTTGTCTTATATTGGACCGTTGAAGATCACTATTTATGATAATAGTGATCTGGGTTGAAATTTTTTTTATTTTGACGGGTTGGGTCGTCACAGTTTGGTATCAGAGCTCTAGCGGTTCTAGGGCTAGTTAATTAATTGATTATACGAGTTAGTCAATTGATTGCTGTGTGGGTATGAAGTCCTAGATCATCTCTTCCGAGCCTTCAATGAGATTCTATGGTATGTGTTTATGTGAATTCTGTTTTTCTAATACTTAGTATTCTGCGGTTAAGTGTAGAGTGATGGCTAGAGTGCCTAGAGGTAGAGGTGGCGGGGGCCGTAGAGGTCGAGGTGGTCGTGCTGGGCATGGACGTGGGCGGAGACTTGGGAGTGGGTCTGCTGCCACGTGGGTGTCCCAAGAGACTACGCAGGAGCGAGTGGCTGACTCGCAGACGTTTCAGGAGGGGTCCGTGGGTGTGATAGTTACGGGTTCCAGTGTGAGGGCTGGAGGGGCTGGTGCAGGTCCCTGTGTAGCTGGCGGTGCAGTGGGCCCTGGTGCGGGTGCTGGCGTAGGCGTTGCCCTGGATCGAGATGATCATCTGGCAGGTCTACTACAGATGATTCTGGAGAGGTTACCGGGAGTGGTGCCTGCTCCGGGTCATGCTCCTGGGGTGCAGCCGGGGTTGGCTGGGGTGCAGCCGGGGTTGGCTGGGGTGCAGCCGGGGTTAGCTGGGGTAAAGGAGTTTTCATCTTATCTGAGGATGATGGAGCAGATGCAGCGGATTGGTACTGTATTTTTCTCGGGAGATGCTAAGCTTGAGGAGGCTGATGGGTGGCGGCTGAGGTTAGAGCGTAACTTTCGCTCCATCAGGTGTCCAGATGGATACATAGTGTATCTGGTTGTGCATTATCTGGAGGGTGATGCGCATCTTTGGTGGAGAGGTGTAGAGGCCAGGAGGAGAGTGCAGACCGAGATGGTCTGGGAGGATTTCTTGGCGGAGTTTAACGCCAAGTATTTCCCGCAGGAGGCGGTGGACCGTTTGGAGTCTAGGTTTCTGGACCTGACTCAGGGAGATCGGTCAGTAAAGGAGTTCGATGCTGAGTTCAGTCGACTTCTGGTACATGCAGGGAGAGGCATGGAGGGCGAGGATGCCCATGTTAGGAGGTTCTTGAAAGGACTTCGTCCAAATTTGAGGATTCGCTGCAGGGCGAGTAGGTTCGCCACGAGGGCGGAGTTGGTTGAGATGGCTGTTGCGATAGAGGAGGATCTCGGGGAGCAGGTTGTGGTGGGTAGTCCACTGGTGCAGCAGCAGCAGCCGAGGAGATCTCAGCAGCAGGTGAGTTCAGGCAGGGACGGCAAGCCTGCTCAGGGACATAAAAGGAAGTGGGAGGGCACTTTAGGGACTAGTCAGGGTTGTTCGGGATGCTACTTTTATGGGAGAATGTAACATCGTGTGGCGAGCTGTCGGAAGAGGACCGAGACTCGGGATGTGCGGGTCGGGGTCCAGGATACGCGGGTGTGTTACCACTGCAGAGAGACGGGGCATATTAAGCCCAAGTATCCGAAGCTGCAGCAGTTGGCGGTGACCGTAGTGCAACCATTGGCAGTGCAGCCGTTGTCTCAGATTGCAGCAGCACCGCGAGTGTTCACGTTGGTGGAGGTAGGTGGATCTAGCACCAGACCGATCACAGGTATTTCCGAACTTGACTTTTAAAATTAGTGGTTGTGTGAGTTTTTGTCTGTTAGGTAATTGTGAGTCTGTGCTAGAATGTTAAGGTTCTCAAGCATATGGGATTATGCATGGACCTTAGTTTTGGGCGGGTATAAGTCCCACATGTTGTTTGATTCGGGAGCTACGAATAGCTTTATTACGCCAGAGTATGCAGAGAACATCAGAATCCAGAGGGATCCCTGGGAGCAGCTCGGAGTAGTTAAGGTTGCGGGTGGCAACTTGTTAGCTATTTTTGGGTGGGCTCGTGGCGTAGAGATTCTGGTGGCTGGAGAGTTGATGCCAGCAGATCCGATCATCAGTCCGGTGGAGCTGTACGATGTTATCCTGGGTATGAATTGGTTGGATCGTTACAGGGTCCATCTGGATTGCCACCGAGGGCGAGTTGTGTTTGAGCGAGAGGCGGGGAGGTTGGTTTATCAGGGTGTGAGACCGACTTCCGGGAGTCTCGTGATTTCCACGATACAGGCCGAGCAGTTGCTTCCCAGGGGCTGCGAGGCGTATCTGGTGACGATACTGATGCCTGAGTCTGTTGGAGGGGTTGCAGTTGAGGATATTTGAGTTGTTCGGGATTTCCAGGATGTATTTCAGTCATTGCAAGGATTACCGCCATCGCGGTCGGATCCGTTTGTTATTGAGTTGGAACCCGGGACTACTCCGATATCTAAGGCACCTTACCGTATGGCTCCAGCAGAGATGGCAGAGCTGAAGAAGCAGCTTGATGTTTTGTTGGATAAGGGTTTTATTCAGCCAAGTGTTTCACCGTGGGGAGCGCCGGTGTTATTTGTGAAGAAAAAGGATGGTAGTTTCCGGTTGTGCATTGATTACCGGGGACTTAACTGGGTCACTGTGAAGAACAGGTATCCTCTGCCACGCATTGATGAGTTGCTGGATCAGTTGAGAGGGGCTACTTGGTTCTATAAGATTGACTTGGATTCGGGATACCATCAGATTTCGATTGATGAGGCAGATGTTAGGAAGACTGCTTTCAGGACGAAGTATGGGCATTTTGAGTTTGTGGTGATGCCTTTTGGTTTGACGAATGCACCAGCAGCGTTCATGCGGTTGATGAACGGGGTATTCCAGGAGTATCTGGATGTGTTTGTAATCATCTTTATTGACGATATTCTGGTGTATTCGAAGAGTCATGAGGAGCATGAGTTACATCTGAGAGTGGTTATGGGGAAGCTGCGGGACCAGAAGCTGCTCGCAAAGTTGAGCAAGTGCAGTTTCTGGCAATAAGAGATGAGTTTCCTTGGCCATGTGGTGTCCGCAGAGGGAGTTTCTGTGGATCCGGCAAAGATTGAGGCTATCAGAGGGTGGCCTAGACCGAGGAATGCCACTGAGATCAGGAGTTTTCTTGGGTTGGCAGGTTATTATCGGAGATTCGTCGCGGGATTATCAAGTATGGCTAAGTCGATGACCAAGTTGACAGGGAAGGATGTTCCTTTTGTATGGTCGTCAGCTTGCGAGGAGAGTTTTAGCAAGCTGAAAGAGATATTGATGAGTACACCGGTGTTGGCGTTACCCGATCCAGGGGAGCTTTACGTGGTGTATACTGATGCTTCGGGTGTTGGTCTGGATTGTGTCCTGATGCAGCAGGGAAAGGTTATTGCGTATGCTTCGAGGCAGTTGAGGAAGCATGAGTGCAACTACCCTACCCATGGTTTGGAGTTGGTTGCGGTGATTTTCGCTCTAAAGATTTGGAGATCTTATCTTTATGGCGGAAAGGTTCAGGTCTTCACAGACCATAAGAGTCTGAAATATTTCTTCACTCAGCCGAAACTGAACCAGGGACAGAGGCGCTGGATGGAGTTGGTAGCGGATTACGATCTGGAGATCGGATACCATCCCGGTAAGTCTAATCTGGTTGCAGATGCGTTGAGTCGGATGAGGGTTGCCTCGGCTCAAGAGCGTGATATGGAAGCTCTGGTGAGCGAGATTTGTACATTGAGGTTGTGTGTGATCTCACAGGAGCCGTTGGGGTTAGAGGTAGCTAACCAGGCAGATTTGCTGAGTCGTATTCGAGAAGCTCAGGAGTTGGATCCGATTTTGATTGATGCTGCTAGGGTTATAGGATCAGAGTATATGGTCTCGACGAATGGGACGATATGGTGAACGGATGGGTTTGTGTACCCAAAGATGAGGATCTGAGGCAAGAGATCATGCGTGAGGCTCATGCGAATATGTTGTCTATTCATCCGGGGGCGACCAAGATGTATCATGATCTGAAGCGGTATTATCACTGGGTCGGGATGAAGAGGGATGTAGCTAGCTGGGTTGCAGCGTGCAACGTGTGTCAGCGGGTGAAGGCTGAGCATCAGGTTCCGAGTGGTATGTTGCAAAGTTTACCCATTCCGGAGTGGAAATGGGATATGATTACCATGGACTTCGTGACGGGGTTGCCAGTGTCACGGACGTATGATGCGATTTGGGTGGTTGTGGACCGTCTGACCAAGTCAGCACATTTTCTTGCTATCAAAAAGACCGATGGAACGGTGGTGTTGGCTAAGAAGTATGTGCGTGAGATAGTGAGGCTGCACGGGGTGCCAGTGAGTATAGTGTCAAACAGGGATCCAAGATTTACGTCTGAGTTTTGGAGGGCATTTCAGGCAGAGATGGACACTAAGGTGCACATGAGCACAGCATATCATCCTCAGACAGATGGGCAGTCCGACAGGATTATTCAAACTTTAGAGGATCTGTTGAGGATGTGCGTGCTAGATTATGGTGGTCATTAGGCGGATCATCTGAACCTGGTTGAGTTTGCGTACAACAACTCATACCAGGCGAATATTGGGATGGCTCCATATGAGGCTTTGTATGGGAGGCCGTGTAGAACACCATTGTGCTGGACTCAAGTGGGGGAGAGGAGCATGTTTGGTGCAGATTTTGTTCAGGAGACGATGGAGAAGATCCGTGTCTTGAGGATGAACATGAGAGAGGCTCAAGATCGGCAGAAGAGTTATGCTGATAAGAGACGAAAAGAGCTGGAGTTTGAGCTGGGAGATCTGGTGTATCTCAAGGCAGCTATGTTGAAGGGTCCTAGCAGATCCATTTCAGAGAATATGGAGCTGGTCTGTTCAGAGTGGTGGAGCGGGTCGGACCAGTGGCTTATCGGTTGGAGTTACCTTAGAGTATGAGAGCGTTTCATAAGGTATTCCATGTATCGATGCTGCGGAAGTGTCTACATGAGTCTGAGGAGGTATTGGCTAGGATCCCAGAGGATCTTCAGCCCAACATGACATTGGAGGCGAGACCTGTGAGGATTGTCGAGCGGAGAGTCAAGGTGCTGCGCCGGAAGAGGATACCATTGGTGAGAGTCGTGTGGGACTGTGATGGTGTCGAGGAGGAGACTTGGGAACCAGAAGCAAGGATGAATGTAAAGTTCTCGAAGTGGTTCAAGAAGCAAGCGGAGGCTTGAGTGTCTTTCTGGTTTTCAGTGGTTGTATTAGCTTGTTACTATGAGTTGTTATGTATTTTCGTTTGGGTTGTAACGATATACATTGTTCAGATTTAGTAAGATGGGGTTTTCCTTATTATATTTTGTTATAAGGCGGATGGTCTTATGGTATGACTGGGAGGTCATGGGTTTGATGACTGGATAGGTCATGTGTGTGATGACTGGGAGGTCATTTGAGGGGCTAGAATAGAAGCTCTATGGGTGTTAGAGCTTGTCTATGTTCTAGGAGGAGTATCTAGGGATGGGGGTCCTCAGGGGTTATGACGGGTATATTCCCTAGATTGTGCTAGAAAATAGATGTTTTATGTGAGTTAGAACCTGTCTATTTTCTAGGGGGAGTCTAGAACAGAAGTCTTATGTGAGTTAGGACTGTCTTTCCAAGGACTCCGCTGGAAACACCCTGGTGATTGGGTTGTTTCAGATGACCGAGGGATTGGTCATGGGTGATATTCCGGGTTAGGGAATATCGAGATAGGAACCACAGAAGTAAATCGGTCGACAGGTGCTTATGATGCACGTTACAGTGTTACTGCTCCAGGGGATGGTGAGATTCTCCTGCATATACTTGAGAGATAGAGATCTCTCCAGAGGATGTGTGATTCCTCTGCAGCCGAGAGCTGATGGACTGTGTGTCCTGAGAGCGGAGGGGCTGGAGCATACCGAGAGCCGGTATGGTATACATCGAGAGCTCGATGGGTGACGACCCTGCGAGTGGAGTGGTGTATAGAGATATGAGTTTGAGGAATAGTACCTGTAGTGTTATTATAAGTATGAGATTAGATGAACTTCAGGGATCGGGAATGATCTCAGGTGGTATGGGGATGTCTAATCTAGGGTTTTACTTGAGTTTGGAACCTCAGTTCAGACGACCCTTGTAAACATATGTAGCCTCTTTGGTCGTACATGTTCTTGTTTGATTGTTGTGCGACCAATTGATCCAAGGTCTGGGTCTACGGTTGGTCGGGCATGTTCTTGTTTGATTGTTGCGCGATCGATCGGACAGCCCTGATCTGGATCAACGAGTGTTGCATTGTAGATGTTTTCTGGAAAAAATTTGGGCGGGTTTTGGACGAGAGTGTCAACCTTAGTAAGACGAGGTTAGGTGATTGAGATCGGGAAATGATCTCTAATGGGCTGACCGGGTTTGGTCAGGATTGTGTCCATGGAGACGGTGCAATGAGGCTAGTATAAGCCTAGACTAGGGGATCAAGTGTGATCACGAGTGGTTGGCTGAGGGCCAGGGTTGTGTTGTGGACGTCGAGTCTGGGGTTATTATTGGAGTCTGGAATTCGGTTCGGACAATCCTGGTAGCATATGTTACGCCGATGGTCGTACATGTTCTTGTTTGATTGTTGTACGATCATTTGGTCCAATGCGGAGTCAACGGTTGGTCGGACATGTTCTTGTTTGATTGTTGGACGGTCAATCTGGAAGCCCTAATCCGGACCATGGGGCGTGCATCATTGATGTTCCGGATGAATCTGGGCAAATTTTAGGCGAGAGTATTAGCCTTAGCAGGACGGGTTAGGGGATTCGAGTGTTATCTCGAAGGATACTGGCCGCGTTCGGGTCAGGTGGTGGAGACCGTAGTAAGACGGTGTTGCGTGATTCGAGGTCTAATCCGTGTTAGTGGGAGAGAATTTTAACGCCCGTGAACAAAAAGTGGATTTTTGGTGTTGCGTCGATCGACGCAAGTGTGGTGTGTCTATTGATGCATGTGTTTGGACTTGCGAAAAGTCGGGTTTTGGGTGTTGCGCCGATCGACGCAGGTTCTGTGCGTCGATCGATGTAAGTGTCGACAGGCGCGCCGATCGACGCAAGTGTCGGCATGCTGGCTATTTAAGTCGAACAAACGGGTTTTGGGCAGAAAACAGAGAGAAACCAGAGAGAAAGAGTGAGGATTGAGAGGAGAAGGATTGTTGTTGTTTTCCTTCGTGTTCTTGATCTTATAGGCTTGTATTGGTGATTGTGAGGTTGTGAGAGCGAGAGAGGATCGTGCAAGGAAGGATTTCGGATTTGGGGATCCGTGTTCTTTGTGTTCTTCGTAGAGTTCATAGCTTTTTCTATCAGAAAACGAGGTGAGTGCGTGACCATGGCTTATCTGGGTAAAGGTTTTGATAGTATACGATTGATTGTTGTTGTGGATGGAATTCATGTTGATTGGTAGGTTTTATGCGATTGATTGTTGTTTGTGGTTGTATTTCATGTTGTAACGGTGGGTTTTGTGCCGGAGATCGATGGAAACGAGTTCCGGAATCGATGCATGAGAGGATAGATTCGATTCTGGTTTCTGCATTTTGTGCGTCGATCGACGCAAGTGCTTTGCGTCGATCGACACACGGGCACAGCATCGATCGACGCCGGGGTTGAGCATCGATCGACGCGTGTGTGGTGCATCGATCGACGCACGAGCGGATGTGCTGATTCGCGTTTGATTGTTCGTGTGTTGCATTGTTGATTGCTCACCCTGGTATTGTATCATTTTCTTATGCCTGTGTGTATAGCCAAGTTGATGGGATGATCGTACCACTGGGTATTTATGATAATACTCACGCATCTATTATAACCATGTGATGTAGGTAAAGAAAAGGTGTTATCATGGAATCATGGCCGGGACGAAGGGATGATGTAGTGACTCGGTTTCGTGTAATAAGTTAAAATTACTAGGGTGTTAGCAATTCCAGAACTATGTTGATTGTTGAATTGATTTAACTGAATTGATGTAGTAATTTGATAGGTATGGGTTTGTTAAATGATAATTGTAATTGATTGTTTAAGTCACTTGTTTCCGCGTTGTCTTATATTGGACCGTTGATGATCACTATTTATGATAATAGTGATCCGGGTTGAAATTTTTTATTTTGACTGTTAGGTTGTCACATTTCTCATTTCTTTGTCTCTCGAAAATCCGAATTAACAATAATGTAACTACGTATAATTCGACAAAGATTGACGATACTAGGTGACCGGGGAGAGACTCTGAGAGTTAAGGGAACAGAATTCTAATGCCCGTTACCAAACAAAAAAGCTAATTAGTGTCACTAATACAAGTCAATTGGTAACACTTTTTCTTCACAATTTTCGAAATAATTACTTAGGCCTATAATTATTCACCAAAAAATCTATACCTTACCAATAAAACTTTTATAAATTAATAATGTTGGGATTTTAAAAATTTATTAATTTAGAAAGATATTAATTAATCGATAAATTATTTAGAGAAAAATCTATTTTAAATAATATTTTTTTTAATTTTCTTAAAAATCTATCAGAGAATATGATTCAAAGAGATTGGTGAATAAACATTTCAAAAGGCTTTCAGGCAAAGAACTTCCAATCAGATCCGCTGAGGTTAAATCTGGTTTCCTTTGGATCTTTGTCTCTTTCTTTTAATAGCTTCTGGGTTTAGGGCATTGGTTCTCCGACATTAAAGCAAATGATCATTTGTGGTTAAAGATTGCAGCTTTTTGTCGTATTTCGACTTGTAAAGGATTCATTGCCTGAATGCATCCATCATATATGAACTATGATGATGATTGCATAAGTATCTCTTTCGAGTTACGGTTGTTTTCCTTGTTCTCTCATAAGGTGGTTTTGATATAAACTGTTTATTATGTGTAGATAAACCAAACAACTGATCTAAATGAGCAAGTAGAGAAGGAACCTTGGCTTTCGTCCGAGAAGGTCGTAGTGAAACTTGACATGTTGTTCGGGAAGCGTGGAAAGAGTGGTTTGGTTGCCTTGAAACTAGATTTTGCTGAAGTTGCCACTTTTGTGAAAGAGCGTTTGGGCAAAGAGGTACCTTCGGTTTTAAATCTGTCTTTCTCAGACCATTTTACACTTACTATTTCTATCTATCATCTGTAGGTAGAGATGAGTGGATGCAAAGGACCCATAACTACATTCATAGTTGAACCATTTGTACCACACAATGAAGAGTTTTATCTTAATGTTGTCTCGGATCGGCTTGGATGCAGCATAAGCTTTTCAGAGTGTGGAGGAATTGAGATCGAAGAGAATTGGGACAAGGTAATTTGGAAGACCTTTCTTTCAGAAATTTTTTTTTTCCAGATGTCTAATTCAGTATCTTGCATAATAAAGATGAAAATTTTGTGCTGAGGCTTCAATTTCTACTCAGGTCAAGACAATATTTTTACCTACTGGTGCTTCTCTAACACCTGAAATGTGTGCACCTCTTGTGGCTACTCTTCCCTTAGAGGTAATCATCGACTCTGAACATGACATATAATCTGGACTCGTGACTTCGACTTATAATATTTCGACGTACAGATCAAAGCAGAGATTGAAGAATTTATCAAAGTCATTTTCACCTTATTCCAAGGTATGCCAAGGATAGCTGAACCTACATACAAAGACCAAATCACTTTTACAAGGATACAAACTAAGCCTTAAGTCTTGTTTTTTTTTTTTAGGTGTGCTAGATCTTGATTTCACTTTCTTGGAGATGAATCCATTCACACTAGTTGATGGAAGGCCTTATCCTCTGGATATGAGGGGTGAGCTTGATGATACTGCCGCCTTCAAAAACTTCAAAAAGTAAGTCTGACTCCTGCATTGCCCAAATCTTTTGAGCTTAGGAACTACGAGTATGCGCAGATGATTAACCCTTCAAACTTGCAGATGGGGCGACATTGAATTTCCTATGCCATTTGGAAGAGTAATGAGTCCCACAGAAAGCTTTATCCACGGACTCGATGAGAAGGTATCATCGTCTTGACGTTAATATAACTGAAACTTTTGTCTGTTCCATCGTTCTGTGACTAGTAAAGAGTGCTTTCTTTGTTATGCAACTTTGTGGGTATAGACAAGTGCGTCGTTGAAGTTTACAGTTCTGAATCCCAAGGGACGGATTTTGACAATGGTAGCTGGAGGAGGAGCGAGTGTCATTTATGCAGATACCATATGTTCTCTAAAGAATCATTTTTGAGAGTCTCTGCATTTTTCCTCCTTACTAGTCCATCTAACATTAAAATTTCTTATCCAGGTTGGAGATCTCGGGTATGCATCTGAACTTGGTAACTATGCTGAATACAGTGGAGCACCTAAAGAAGATGAGGTTCTGCAGTACGCCAGAGTTGTTATTGATGTAAGATTAAAAAAATTTCTCCTTCCATAGACATTTCTTTCCTGTGACTGAATAGTAACAATACAATACTGCAGTGTGCTACTGCAAATCCGGATGGAAAAAGCAGAGCTCTTGTGATTGGAGGTGGAATAGCCAACTTCACTGACGTTGCTGCTACTTTCAATGGCATCATCCGCGCTCTTAAAGAAAAGGTAAACTGGAGATTTTCTTTGAGTCATTTACTGACTAAAGGAGATCAAAAGCAAAACATATTCGTATTGTGTTGTGATTTGATTTGTCAACAGGAAGCAAAGCTGAAAGCAGCAAGGATGCATATATTTGTGAGGAGAGGAGGACCGAATTACCAAAATGGACTTGCGAAAATGCGAGCTCTTGGAGATGAAATCGGTGTCCCCATCTATGGTCCAGGAGCAACCATGACAGGGATCTGCAAGGAAGCAATCCAGTACATCATAGACGCAGCATAAGCCAATTCATATGTAGTACCAAAAACATCAATTTTTTGGAGCCTCTATCTACGTCTACTTTGTGTTCAAGACACTGAATCTAAGCTACTTACAAACTCTTGTGGTTCGATTCTCTTTTACATCAGATTCAATCAACAGTAATTGGTACTCTTGTTAATTTGCTTGCCCTCATTTTTCTTTTGATTTGATGATCTCATAAAGCGTTAGATGTTCTGTTGTGAGACTGAAAGAAGAACGATGAATGACAGAATCAAATTTGAGTAACATAATCATATCGAACAAAAGTACCATCGATACTTAAAAAATAACAAACGAAAGTTTCGACATTTCCAATAATAGTTATCAAGGAAGTTGTTGCTGCTGCTGAAGATTGATGAGCTTAGAGTAAGGACCATGGATGTTCTCAGCGAGGCTATTGTGGCTTCCTTGCTCTATGATCTTACCTTCTTGTATTACACTTATCATATCTGAGTTCTTGATTGTGGATAACCGATGAGCCAACACCACCGTGGTCCGGTTCTTCATTAGATGATCCAATTCTTCTTGTACCTAACAATTCATTAGTATAAACCCGTTAAATCTGTAGTTTATCTCTCAAACCAAACTCTAATGCTAAAGAAGAAAGCTTACCACAAGCTCTGATTCAACGTCCAAGGCGCTTGTGGCTTCGTCAAGAGCAGAATCTTTGGATTACTGAGGATGGCTCTAGCGAAAATGTAGATAATTACTATAACTAACATAGTTTATTTAAATAAAAAATGATTATTGTCATTAACGGAGTTTACAAATTCTTCATGTATGCGCATTATGCATATGAATCACCTTGAAATAAGAAGAAATAATCATTTTGTTTGGTTTCTTGACGAATCAATATATATGGTTTTATTTTGGAGTTTATATTCTTAGAAGTTGTTGAAGAAGACAAAGAGAAGAGAAAATACTCAACTGGATGATATCAAAGCTCTAAATAAGAAATTATGTTTTTATTAAATATTGATTAAAATTTTGGAAACTTAAGTATACATAATTGGCCAATATCCAAATATTAAAATGCCATTCAATCATCTTTCGACTAAAACATAATTCACTGAAAACACAAAACTCTTTTCGCTGATGGGTTTTACTTCCAAAAATTCAAACAATTTCGACATTTATTGAAATGGTGGCTCCTATGGAGCAAGAGTCTTAACAAATTATAACTGAAATTTTCAAATGAGTTTTAAAACTTTATTCATTCTTCCATTATATGCAAAAGACAACTATATATACTATTTTTTTTTTGTAGATCTAAAGAGTCAGATATTTAAAATTATATATGTACAATATTTGAAGGCTATTGTGATTAGCTAGGAGGAAAACAAACAAAAAGAAATATGAAAGAATAAGATAAAAACAATGAAAAAAAACAGTAAAAAAATAGAACAAATAATTTTTGAAAGAATAAGGAAAATAAACTGAAAACGAGGATAAAACTGCAAAAAGAAGTTGGAGAAAAATGGAAAGACTGAAATTAAAAAAAAAATTAGCAAATTTAATGAGAAATTTCAAAAAATACCACTTTTCAAGTGCCACTTTACAAAAATGGCACACTTTTGAAATCTTTATGTGATGAAAGAGCTTTTTCCGGTTTCAAGATTAAAACCTAGAATTACTAATCCGATGTAGAATAGTGAGGTTCGTTAAGGGACCAGCAATACGCTCTAATTCTATGGAACACAATCTCAGCTAAGCGATTCAAGTTGGGGTTTAAATGTCACAGTAAATTCGAAACAAAACACAAGTAAAAATCGGTTGTAAACAATAGTGGAAAATCGTTAGGTCAGGGATAATTCTCAGGGATTCGAATATCAGGAACCCAACAATTATTCAGGTATGCGATTACGACCAAGTCTCAAACTCAATCATAAATGTAAGGAGATCCACTTTCGTGGCATCTACAACTTTAACAATCAATCTAACACCCTAACTGTCGTTGAGGTTACAAGGATTATCAAGCGTTAATCGATTAGGGTTGATATGTTCACGAGATGCCCTAACTTCAACTTTCGTTGGCTGAGGATCAAATTGCCCACCTAAGTTATTTCCAGCGATTTACAAACTTTTGATAAGTAAATTCAACCTAAGATCAAAGGCTAGGTGATCAATCTAACCTAGGCAATATGATCGACAATAGGTGGAGACTATCGAATGATTATATAAAAACCTATCTATGCTTAATTCATGAATCAAATCCCATCGAAAACCCCTAACCTAACAAATGGATTACTCGCTCATGATCAAACAAGTAACAGCAGCAAGAGACATAATAAATTGCATTGAAATCGATATATAAAGAGTAGGGTTTAAGAAAACTTTGATAAGTATGGAAGACAAATCTCCAAGCTTACAAACTCTCTCAAAAACAAGTGTATCTCTCTCTCTCTCTCTCTCTCTCTCTCTCTCTCTTGTCGTGACGTTGCTGCTGCGTGAAGATCGTGACTGTTGCTGTGGCGTCCTCTCCAAAAGATAAGCAAAAAAACCTATTTAAAGGCCCATTACGGCTGGCCCAAAAATAGGGTTGGAAAATTAGGTTTAGGAAAAAGCCCATTAATGACTCTGCTGGGAGCAGGTGCTCCCTCTTTCGTACTAGGTGCTCTCTTTCTCCAGAATGTCCAAAAAATGTCCAACTTCATTCCTTTCTAGCCAATTCCGATTGCAAGTTCCAGTCATTACTTCCAGCCGCATTTTTGTACCTAGAATGACTCGATAGAGAGTGAAAGACTCGATAAAAGCCTACAAAACAAGGGTTAGAATGCGCCAAAAACGCATTATATCAATTCCCCCAGACTTAGATCTTTGTTTGTCCTCAAACAAATTCAAGACCAAGTAAAGGAGAAAGGTTTGAAAACACGGGAACACTTTTATCCTCAGTGAACCGGGTTTAAAACTTTAAATCTGCAGACCACATAATCCAGATTACGAATAGCAAAGCTTTACCAAAACATCCTCAACACATTTCTCAAACAAGTTTCATTTCCCAAACACAAACTCAACGCATTCAAAGTTGCATGAGGGTGTCGCTAAAGGCACCATTTAGGGTAGACGACACTAAAGGGTTTAAGGCCATTTAGAGGTGGAGCTAAAAGTCTTTAAAGTGTTTAAGGGTTACCCGACGTTTCGTAGAGGATGCAGGATAACGCACAAAATTGCAAGAGAGAACGGGTACGTTGATATCCGCATTCTCTAAATCACTTTTTCTTCTCCAAATCTCTCCAACCAACTCATGATGCCATCATCCACCTTGGGTACACTCGCTGTGCAGAGAGACATTTCCAATACACGGTTTTACCACTCTTCATCATCTGTTGTAAAAAAATGTTTTTTTTTTTTTTTTTTTTAGACATAATAAATTTTGATAGATGATGATGAAGAGGGTTTTATTACAAACGTATGTCTCTCAAGCACGAAAAAGAATTAGAGTTGTTGTACATACCCAAGTGGCGTTCATCATTGTCACTCCTCCTAGTGGGTTTTTGTTCCACTCATATAAATCATCTTCTGTGAATAGGAGCAGGCGCTCCTTCTGGGGAGCAGGTGCTCCTATTGGAAATCAGTGCTCTCGTTCTTCAGAAAGAGTGATTTAAAGGCAGGTGACTCAATAAAACAACGAAAAATAGACTCAAACAGGACGTAAGAAAATAAGAAAAAAAATAAAAAGTCATTAGCAACCACTCCCCCCAGACTTACTTCACACCGTCTCGGTGTGAAAATAAGAAAAGAGAGAGCGAAAGAAAAAGAAATCATAAGGAAAAAGCAAGAAAGTAAAAATGTTCAGAGAAAATACGAGAGGGGGAGAAAGATAGCAAGGACTAATCGCTGGCGGTAGCATCGGATCCCTTGTCGTCATCCGTGGTTGGCTTCTTCATCTTAGATGAGCATGTGGTGGGGCGAGCAGATGATGATGGTTGCGCAGGAGGTGGCTGGACTGGCGCAGTGGACGGAATCGTCTCCGCGGCCTGTGAGTTGCTGCATCCCTTCTGCAATATGTGCAAAAGGCGGCGAAGAAGGCCGTTGTTCTTCTTAGTGGAAGCCACCATCCAACGGCGGTACTCAGCGTCGTCCGAGTTGTCAGAGATGTCCCCAAGTGTCAGCTCCCTGTGGTAAGGCCGGCGGTAGTGAGTGCAAAACTGCTGCGTACGTTATGTATCGGCTGCCAAATCCTCTTCTTCCTCATGGCTCAGCGGGACATCAGCAGCGGGAGCGAGAGCTGGTGCAAAGCTGGAGGTGCTCTTTTTGGCAGCAGAGGTGCTCCCTCTCTGCTTCGGGGTGCTCCTGGTTGGTGCTCCAGTGGCTGGGCATAAATACTCCGTCCCGGGCGTGAACCCGATGTTGGCAGCAACCTCTAAATCCGTCAGCGATGGCTGAGGCAATCTGCAAAACAGAACACTACCGGCGCGTGAAGTGAAATGGTAGGTGGTGGGTTCGGCTAAGATCTCACAAGAAAGGAGATAAGCCGGGTCCATAGACTCGTACTCCGTGCTGCACTCATATCCGCTGACATCGATCCCCAGGTGAAGGAACAAACGAGTCAGTAGACTCCCCATCCGCTCTGCGGCTTTGCCCTTGGCAACCTTAGTCCTCTTGTCCGCAATAACCTCTGTGAACACTGCCCCCATGTTGATGTTGCAGTCAAGATCGCAACTCAAACCGTCTTCGTTGCTCAGCGCATCCCTTACCGCGTTGGAGAGGATGATCAGCTTGTCTACCCGGACCTTGCTCGCATCATCTTTGGCGAAGAAGATCGTGCTAACCGCTTTAGCACAAATCCGAAGGGCGGGGTTTCGGATCGTGGATTGGGCAGCGGACCGAGAGTAGTAGTCGCCGCTCGCAATGAAGTTCCAAAACCGATGAGCCAAGGGAAAGCGCGTGGGAAAACCCATCTTCTCAGCTGAAGAATCGAACCCGTAGACATGGCAGAGGTCCGGGATTGTGATTGCGTGCCTCTTTCCTTCAGCAAAGAAAGAGAGGACTCCTTGGGAAGCGACGGGTTGGCGAGAATCAGCATATGTGAGCTTGGCCGAGGCCAAACATTGGCGGACAAGATCCGGGTATAGAGCATCCGGTTGCGTGACAAGGTCGGTAAGTTGGGTGGTAACGAGTACACTGCTCACATCGTAAAGCAGCCCCAAACTCTTCAGCGTTTGGCCACAAAGGAAGCGTGTCGGCTCGATGGCGATGTCTAGCCAGTTGTTGTAATAATACGCATCTGTTTGATCCCATGCGTCGTCAGAGTTCGTAGGGAGGCCAGAGTCGGGCAAGGTGAAGCGTTTCCCTTCTTCTCGTGGCCAGGGGTTAGTGGCGATTCCCGAAAAGGAGGAAGAAGCTTGCTGCCCCTTGGAGGATCATGGCGGTTTTCCGAACGAAGTGCGTGGGCCTGTCATCTGCAGTGACAACAACAAAACCACTAAAAATCCGCATAAACCAATGTCTCAAACACCACACAAACATCGAAATATTATTCCCCTGTTTTTGCGAAAAGTTGAGACCAAAGTTCCAGCCATTAAATCAGACAATTTCGATCAATCCCAACTGCCCAAGATAACCTATCAAAGAAGTATACGTGCTTTCACATATCTATCCCCCAAATATTCAAATTTCTTTCTCCATAAACTAGGGTTTTAGTTCCTAGTGAAATTTCAAGTCAAAATTCACCATCCTACCCACGCGAAATCAACTTTAAACAAGCATATTGTTACTCAACAAATCGCAAAGCCACTAATCAATAAAGCAATGAGCGATTTTTATCCTTTGGTTTCAAGAAAAACGAGTAGAAAAATGAGATTTCGAGTGGGTACCTTGATAAGCTTGAGAAAAGGATTGCAGATTTGGGAAGAGGATGAAATTTCGATTGAAATTGACCCAAAAATCACTCAGATTGGTTGAGAATTGAAGGAGTTGTGCTTCAGGTAAAAGCTTGGAAACCCTTTTAATGGAGGAAAAGAAATCGCAGAAGGAAGGAGAAAGAGGAGAGAGAGGCGCGAGAGATATATGGTTTTTTTTTTTTTTTTTTTTTTTAGGGATGGCCCATTATACCTATTTTTATATCCATTTGAAATTGGAAAAAAAAATCTCTTAATTAATATCTCTCGGGCCCATCTCTCCATTCTTATTGGACTTACCTGGTAATTGGCCGAGACCGAATTTCGAGAATTCCTTTTTTTGTTTTACTCTGGGGAGCAGGTGCTCCGCTCTGGGCATCAGGTGCTCTCTTCTGGTTGGTGGGTGCTCCCTCCGGTTTGTGTGTTGAAATCCTCATCCGGATCGATCGATCACAGAACTTACGTCGGTCGATCTGAAATTCAAATCGATCGATCTGTTCAGATATCGATCGATCTCCTCCACCTTTTCTGTCTTTTTTTTTTTTTTTTTTGAAAATTGTAAACTCAAAACTCAAATAAAAGTTAGTAATAGAAGAAATAAAATTGGAAAAGTTAGAAAACGTACCAGTGGGTTGCCTCCCACCAAGCGCTTGGTTAAAGTCGTTAGCTTGACTTGATTAGCCTTTTAGGGTTTGGGCGCGTCACCTAAGGTGATAACTCCACCTTCGGTTGGGTTTGCATCGGCTAGGTACGGTTTGCAGCGCTGTCCATTGACCACGAACTCTCTTCCTTTGGCATCCAATAACACCAGAGCTCCATAAGATCGAACTTCCTTGACGAGGAAAGGACCGGACCACCTGGATCGCAATTTTCCAGGAAAAAGTTTAAGGCGAGAGTTAAAGAGAAGTACCATGTCATTGGGTTGGAAGTTTCGGTTAAGAATTCTCTTGTCGTGGTATATCTTGGTTCGTTTCTTGCACAATTTCGAACTCTCGTAGGCCAGGTGCCTAATCCCCTATAACTCGTTAAGTTGCATGGATCGCCTTTCCAAGGCGGGTTTGATGTTGTAGTTCATTAACTTAACTGCCCATGCCGCCTTATACTCAAGCTCTACCGGAAGATGGCACGACTTACCATACACCAAGTGAAAGGCTGTTGTCCCTAATGGCGTTTTGTATGCGGTCCGGTAAGCCCAAACTGCGTCGTCCAACTTGGCGGCCCAATCTTTCCTTATGGTGCCTACGGTCTTTTGCAAAATGTCCTTGATCTGCCGATTACTAACCTTAACTTGGCCACTGGTTTGCGGGTTATATGGCGTTGCAACCTTATGCTTTACGCCGTTCTTTCTCAAAAGGTTCTCAAAAACTCTATTGATGAAATGGGTCCCACCATCACTAATCACTACCCGCGGAACTCCAAACCTGGGGAATATTATGGTTTTGAACATCTTTAAAACCACAGCGGCATCGTTCGTTGGGGAAGCAATGGCCTCAACGCATTTTGACACATAATCAACAGCCATTAAGATGTACTTGTTTCCATAGGAGGATGGAAACGGTCCCATAAAATCTATTCCCCTACGTCCAACACTTCAACTTCCAAGATGAAGTGCTGAGACATCTCGTTCCGTCGTGAGATGTTTCCTTGCCTCTGACATTTGTCGCATCGTGAGATAAATGCGTGTGCATCGCGGAACATCGTTGGCCACCAATATCCAGCTTGTAGCACCTTGGATACTGTCTTGAAGGTCGCGAAATATCCAGCGTAACTTGAACTGTGGCAGTGAAACAAGATTCCCAGGATTTCCTCATTGGGGACACATCTCCGGAAAAGACCCTCGGAGCATTGTTTGTAAAGGAATGCTTCATCCCAAAAGTATCTCCTTATGTTGCGCAAGAATTTCCTCTTCTTGTCTCCCACGAAGTCAGCCGGTTCCTGGTCAGCAGCTAGGTAGTTCACGATCTCACCAAACCACGGAAAACTTGGTGAACTTTCCTTGGAGATAGCAGCACAAAATGCCTCTGGAGAAGGTTCTCTCTCGGGTAGGACAGGTGCTCCAGATTGTACTGGGTGCTCTCGTACACAGATTCCAATAGCGTACACTTGTTCATCCGGTAGCGCATCATCAAGCGGGACTGTTTCATCCACTTTCAGGCGGGATAAATGATCAGCAGCTCCATTCTCAGTACCTTTCTTATCAACAATTTGTAGGTCAAACTCCTGAAGCAACAAAATCCAGCTCAAAAGCCTAGGTTTTGCATCCTTCTTGGTGAGCAAGTACTTCAATGCTGCGTGGTCAGTATGAACAATGACCTTTGACCCTACGAGATATGACCTGAATTTCTCAAAGGCAAAAACGATTGCCAACAATTCCTTCTCAATCGTCGCATACTTGCATTGAGCCTCATCCAGCGTGCGACTCGCGTAGTAGATAATGTGGAGCCTCTTATCTTTCCTTTGCCCCAAAACTGCTCCCACAATGTAATCACTCGCGTCTGTCATTATCTCAAACGGCTGATCCCAATCCGGTGGTTGAACAATGGGCGCACTCACCAATGCTCCTTTAATCGTGTGAAATGCCTCCAGGCAAGCTCCATCAAACACAAACTTTGTCTCCTTACACAAGAGTTGCATTAGAGGTCTTGCTATCTTTGAAAAATCCTTGATGAAACGTCTGTAAAAGCTCGCGTGACCAAGAAAACTCCTTATTCCTCTAACAGAATCCGGTGGTTGCAGGCTCATCATCACCTCAACCTTTGCTCGGTCAACCTCAATACCCTTTTCTGAAATTCGATGACCCAGAACTATACCATCCCTCACCATGAGATGGCATTTTTCCCAATTCAGCACTAGGTGTTTCTCTTCACAGCGCTCCAAAACCCTGCACAGATTAGACAGACACACGGAAAAAGAGCTCCCATAGACAGAGAAGTCATCCATGAAAACTTCCATAATATCTTCAATTAAATCAGTAAAAATGGACATCATGCACCTTTGAAAAGTCTCGGGGGCATTGCATAGTCCGAAAGGCATCTTGCGATAAGCAAAGGTGCCGTAGGGACACATGAAGGTCGTCTTTTCCTGATCATCCGGGTGAATAGGTATCTGAAAGAAACCTGAATAACCGTCTAAAAAGCAGTAGTAAGGGTGGTTAGCTAATCTTTCGAGCATTTGATCAATGAATGGTAAGGGAAAATGATCCTTCCTAGTTGCTGCATTTAACTTCCTATAATCGATGCACATCCTATGCCCTGTAACAGTCCTAGTCGGTATCAATTCGTTCTTATCATTGGCGATCACAGTGATTCCGCCTTTCTTAGGAACTACATGCACATGACTGACCCAGTTACTATCAAATATTGCATAAATAACACCAGCTTCTAAGAGTTTCATTATTTCCTTCTTAACAACATCTTTCAAATTTGGATTCAATCGCCTTTGGTGTTCTACAGAAGTTCTAGATTCATCCTCTAAATGTATCCTATGCATGCATAAATCAGGTGAGATTCCAGGGATATCATCTAATGAATAACCTAAAGCCTTCTTATACTTCCTAAGCTCGCATAAAAGTAAGGCGGATTCCACATTGTTAAGATCAGCATTAATTATAACAGGGTATGTGGAGTTAGGAACGAGAAATGCGTACCTTAGCCCAGCTGGTAAGGTTTTGAGCTCAAGTTTTGGAGGTTTTAGCTCGCTCCAAGGATCATCAGTAAGGTTCCGAAGAGCAGAAGCAGGTGCTCCGTCTTCTCCCTCTATGTTGAGTCTCAAAAAGTCTGTCGATTTCTCCATCTGCCCAGAATCCAACATACTTGCGAACCCAATGGTATCTTCGCTCAAATAACCATGTTCGCTTTCGGCTTTTGTTAATGCAACATCCAAGGGATCATCAGCAAGGATCTCTTCAATCTCTCCCTCTGAGATTTCGAGATTATCCTCAATGGCAAAAGTCTGCCCATCAATGGTCGGTTTCTTCAACATCTGATCCATCTCAAACTCCATAATAATGTCTCCCAGTTGGAGACCAATCGTTCCGTTCTTTACATCAATGATCGCACCAGCTGTGCGCAAGAAAGGACGTCCCAAAATCAGAGGATCCTTCGGCTCATCATCCAGTTCCAACACCACGAAATCTGCTGGAATGAAGATGTTTCCAATCCTGACCTGCAAATCTTCCAAAATTCCTACAGGCAATTTGATAGATCTGTCAGCAAACACTAATGAAATTCGTGTTGGTTTAAATTTTGTGTACCCGAGTTTCCTTGCAACTGAATAGGGCATTAGATTCACGCTGGAACCTAGATCACACAAAAAACAAGCGAATCGCATATGACCAATATCAACAGAAAGAACGAACTTACCTGGGTCCTCTTGCTTTTTAATGGTTTTATTTTGTAGCACAGCGCTACAATTCTTGCTTACAACCATGGCGCTTTGCTCTGAAGGAATCCGTCCAGTAACCAAACCCTTGACATACTTTTTCATGGACGGCATCATCTGAATCGCGTCCGCCAATGTTAGCTTAACCGTCAAGTCTTGCAACATCTTATTACATTTCGCTTCCTCCAAATCTTTCTGCGACTTCCTTGGAGGTACTGGATAAGGGATAGGGGGCCTGTAGACACGAGAACGAACTTTATCAATAATCTCATTTGGTCTTAATACCTTAGAAGTTGGCTTAGCAGGTTCCTCATCGTTTTTCTCAGTTTCGAGAGCAGGTGCTCCCTCATCTAGAGCAGGTGCTCCCTCATCTAGAGCAGGTGCTCCCTCATCTAGAGCAGGTGCTCCAGGAACAGGAGCAAGTGCTCCTTCTGGGCAGTTTTCAGTTTCTGCCCTTACGACTCCAGGTAAATTTCTCCTACTCCTCAGCTCTATTGCGTTCACAAATTCTCTTGGGTTTGCATCAGTTTTACCTGGTAACACTCCCTGTGGTCTTTTAATTGCTTCTGTTGTCTGAGTAACTTGTGTGTCGAGTTTCTTTACGTGGTTGCAAACTGCTTCGAGCCGACCATTAAGGTCCAAGTACATACCATCGACTTTCGTGTTCATATCAGTAGCACACTTCTGCTGGTTCGCCATCAGTTGCTGCATCATACTCTTTAATTCATACTGAGAAGTACTTCCAGAACTCGCAGGAGTCTAAAAGTTGGAGTATTGCGGCTTCTGACCTTGAAAGGGAAGGAACGACTTCCCTTGGAAACCTTGAGGAAAAGTTTTCTGGAAACCTTGATCCTGAGGTTTCGTAAATTGAGAGCCGGTTTGCTGCGGATAAACCTGGTCCTGCGGGTTCTCAACATTCGTACTCCTGTAGGAGAAATTGAGATGGTTTCTGTAATTCTGGTTGAAACCGCGGTTCCTCACAACCCCTTGCCCATTAACGTAACTTACCTCTTCCTGAGCATTATCTCCTTCCTCAACCATTTCTCAGCAAGTGGCTCGCCAGCCTTATCAGCAAAATGAACCATCCTTTGGTTCGCCTTGAGCAACAAATTGACCTTGGCCGTAAGGTCATCGATCTTAGCAGAATCCATTCCATTGGATTTCCTCCCTCTTTGGTTTTGGTCATGAAATCACCATCTCAAGCAGCATTGTGCGCGTTCCTATAATCCCAGTCCACACCATCGTAGAAAATCCCCAGCAGGTTTTCATCAGTGAACCCATGGTGTGGGCACTCTCTCTTGTACTCCCTAAACCTTTCCCCAGCCTCACAAAAGGACTCTCCGGAATGTTGGTGGAAGGAGGATATCTTGTTCCTTAAACTCGCGGTTTTGGATTTTGTGTAGAAATGGTCCAAAAATGCAGCTCTGCATTGCGCCCAAGTCGTAATGGATCCAGCAGGTAAAGACTTAAGCCAACGAGAAGCTTCGTCTGCGAGTGAAAACGGAAACAGCTTGCATTTAACCAGCAGGCAATCCGTGGAACAAGTGCTGCTTAACCAGCGATATCATCTGTGCTTTGATCTCATAATCATTCCTTTCAACAGCGGGGGGAACTATCGCAACTCGGTTTCAGTAATAGGCATGGGGATTGTCCATATCCCCTATGGTTCGTTGTTGCTCACGCACGCGTTGTTGCTGCAGTGCACGCGTGTGCTGCTGTTGCATTTGAGCCATCTGCTCTTGCAACCTTTGCAACTCAACTACCATGTTCTTTTCGGCTTGTTCGCCCATGTCAGCGGGATTAGGCCTTTGTCGTCTGTTTCCTCGTTCTAGTCTCGCGAGTTCGGGATTACTCAAAGTGACGAGGGGAGTTTGAAGATTTCTCCTTGTTGTCCTCGAGTTCATGCACCTGAAACACACGTGAAGAAAAACAAAGGAACGAGATTAGTGTTTAGTCTAAAATCGTAATCGAGAAGTAGAGGTATCGAGTTGGTCCCCGTCGCAACGGCGCCAATTGATGAAAGAGCTTTTTTCGGTTTCAAGATTAAAACCTAGAATTACTAATCCGATGTAGAATAGTGAGGTTCGTTAAGGGACCAGCAGTACGCTCTAATTCTATGGAACACAATCTCAGCTAAGCGATTCAAGTTGGAGTTTAAATGTCACAATAAATTCGAAACAAAATACAAGTAAAAATCGGTTGTAAACAATAGTGGAAAAGCGTTAGGTCAGGGATAATTCTCAGGAATTCGAATATCAGGAACCCAGCAATTATTCAGGTATGCGATTACGACCAAGTCTAGAACTCAACCATAAATGTAAGGAGATCCACTTTCGTGGCATCTACAACTTTAACAATTAATCTAACACCCTAACTGTCGTTGAGGTTACAAGGATTATCAAGCGTTAATCGATTATGGTTGATATGTTCACGAGATGCCCTAACTTCAACTCTCGTTGGCTAAGGATCAAATCGCCCACCTATGTTATTTCCAGCGATTTACAAACTTTTGATAAGTAAATTCAACCTAAGATCAAAGGTTAGGTGATCAATCTAACCTAGGCAATATGATCGACAATAGGTGGAGACTATCGAATGATTATATAAAAACCTATCTATGCTTAATTCATGAATCAAATCCCATCGAAAACCCCTAACCTAACAAATGGATTACTCGCTCATGATCAAACAAGTAACAGCAGCAAGAGACATAATAAATTGCATTGAAATTGATATATAAAGAGTAGGGTTTAAGAAAACTTCGATAAGTATGGAAGACAAATCTCCAAGCTTACAAACTCTCTCAAAAACAAGTGTATCTCTCTCTCTCTCTCTCTCTCTCTCTCTCTCTCTCTTGTCGTGACGTTGCTGCTGCGTGAAGATCGTGACTGTTGCTGTGGCGTCCTCTCCAAAAGATAAGCAAAAAAACCTATTTAAATGCCCATTACGGCTGGTCCAAAAATAGGGTTGGAAAATTAGGTTTAGAAAAAAGCCCATGAATGACTCTGCTGGGAGCAGGTGCTCCGTCTTTCGTACTAGGTGCTCCCTTTCTCCAGAATGTCCAAAAAAGGTCCAACTTCATTCCTTTCTAGCCAATTCCGATTGCAAGTTCCAGTCATTGCTTCCAGCCACATTTTTGTACCTAGAATGACTCGATAGAGATTGAAAGACTCGATAAAATCCTACAAAACAAGGGTTAGAATGCGCCAAAAACGCATTATATCAATTCCCCCAGACTTAGATCTTTGTTTGTCCTCAAACAAATTCAAGACCAAGTAAAGGAGAAAGGTTTGAAAACGCGGGAACTCTTTTATCCTCAGTGAACCGGGTTTAAAACTTTAAATCTGCAGACCGCATAATCCAGATTACGAAAAGCAAAGCTTTACCAAAACATCCTCAACACATTTCTCAAACAAGTTTCATTTCCCAAACACAAACTCAACGCATTCAAAGTTGCGTGAGGGTGTCGCTAAAGGCACCATTTAGGGTAGACGACACTAAAGGGTTTAAGGCCATTTAGAGGTGGAGCTAAAAATGTTTAAAGTGTTTAAGGGTTACCCAACGTTTCGTAGAGGATGCAGGATATCGCACAAAATTGCAAGAGAGAACGGGTACGTTGATATCCGCATTCTCTAAATCACTTTTTCTTCTCCAAATCTCTCCAACCAACTCATGATGCCGTCATCCACCTTGGGTACAGTCGCTGTCCAGAGAGACATTTCCAATACACGGTTTTACCCATCGAAATGAATCAAATCCCATCGAAAACCCCTAACCTAACAAATGGATTACTCGTTCATGATCAAACAAGTAACAGCAGCAAGAGACATAATAAATTGCATTGAAATCGATATATAAAGAGTAGGTTTAAGAAAACTTCGATAAGTATGGAAGACAAATCTCCAAGCTTACAAACTCTCTAAAAAACAAGTGTATATCTCCCTCTCTCATCGTGACGTTGCTGCTGCGTGAAGATCGTGACTGTTGCTGTGGCGTCCTCTCCAAAAGATCAGCAAAAAGACCTATTTAAAGGCCCATTACGGCTGGCCCAAAAATAGGATTGGAAAATTAGGTTTAGGAAAAAGCCCATAAATGACTCTGCTGGGAGCAGGTGCTCCTTCTTTCGTAGGTGCTCCCTTTCTCCAGAATGTCCAAAAAGGGTCCAACTTCATTCCTTTCTAGCCAATTCCGATTGCAAGTTCCAGTCATTGCTTCCAGCCGCATTTTTGTACCTAGAATGACTCGATAGAGAGTGAAAGACTCGATAAAAGCCTACAAAACAAGGGTTAGAATGCGCCAAAAACGCATTATATCAAAATGCCACTTTTTCAAAATTAGTTTTTCTTTATATCATTTATGTTTGGGTTAATTATGTTCTATTAGGGTTTAGTTATGAGGGTTTATGGGGTTTTAGGGGTCAAAACATTTTTAAGGATTTAGAATTTTAAGATATAGGCTTTATAAATCTATAATTGGTGGGATTTTTGCAAATGGGCATACCTAAGTGGCATTCTTGCAAATATGCACACAAAAAATGGCATTTTTGTAATTGCCCCAAAATTTAATTGCGAATCATTTTAAAAGAAATTTAAAGAAAACTATAACAACATAAAGGAAGATAAACAAAAGAGGACAAAAATGAAGGCGCTAATTTGCTAGATAAAAAAAAAACTAATAATCAAGAAAGTAACAAAAGTTGAGGTATGTGGAAAAAATTAACTATCGTGGCAAAAAAAAATTAATTTGCTAGGTTAATTAGTTAGTTTTTAACTATTGTTTTTTGTTTGGTTATTATTCTTTCACTAATAATAAAATATTGCATATTGTTATCCACTGTTAACACTTTTAATTAATTTATAATTTTCCACATATCTATAAGTTTTTTTTTTTGATAACTCAGGGTAAATCCTAGGCCAAAGGACCCAGATTAATCCCTGGGGGAGGTGCATCCCATAGATAGACCACCTCTCCGGATATTCAAATGGGCCGAAAGTAATGGTCCATATCCATGTGGGTGTCCAGAATAATGTGACTTAGTTTCGCGTAACATGTGGATCGAATTTGGAATGTGTTGACGTCCCAGTCCCGTCTCCTTACCACTTGACCAGAGTGTTCTGGACACATATCTATAAGTTCAAAACTAACATTACATATTTTTTATAAATAATAAATTGGATTGTATAAATACAAAAATTAACTTATTTTCTAAAATATTTTATACCCGCACACGGTGCGGGTTAATAATCTAGTTAATCATTATGATATATGTATTACTTATTTGGTTTCAGTGATTTTTTATTCTACTTATTACATTATAAAAAATTTTATGATTGTTTTCTCAATATCCAAAACTTGTGAAAAATTATAGACACGATAATTGATTATGTACACATAATTTTTTTCAAATGTATCATAATACTTATCAGTTTCGTGTCTGCGATGAGTCCGCTTCGAGGGAGGATTCCCGTCGAACCAGAAAGAATCAGAAGACGATCCATATGCCGTTGGAAAGACCTCGCTGTCTACTTTCTAGATCAGGGTTCTGATCAAGAGAGGATTGCGGGCTGTTTTCCCATTGAATCTTAGGGAGCAGAGGACGATCTACATACCGTTATGTAGATCTCTCTGTCTAGTTTTCAGAACAATTTTCCGATTCTGTTTCAGAGCTGTGGTTGATGAGATAATCGAATCCGAAATCAAGGTGAGTGCGCGACCATAGACCCTTGGTTTAGGATTTGATGAAATATGATTGATTGCTGTTGTTCCTGGTTGTATTCGTGTTTGGATGTTGAATTTTGTGCAGGAGATCGATGAAAACGCGTCTGGAATTGATCCATGAGAGGATATGATCGATTCTGGTTTTCTGCATTTTCTGGGCTCCGTGTCGAACGACATACGGTGTTTGTGTTGAGCGACACAGACTGTGTCGATCGACATAGAGTGTTTGTGTCGATCAACACGCATTTCTGATTGCCGTCAGTTTGACGTATTGATCGTTGTGTTTTGCGTGTTGTTTGATAACCCTGGTATTGTATCTATGCTATGACTGAGTACATGGTCTGTTGATGGGAGGACCGTCTCACTGAGTATTTGTGATAATACTCACGCATCTCTTTTTGCTATGTGATGCAGGTAAAGACAAAATATGATCGTGGAATCAGGGCGAAGACGAGATGGATGTTCTAGTGGTCTCATTTGCGGGGATTATTGGATTGCTAGGTTGTTAGTGATTCGATATAGAACGGTCTAGGATGTTGAATGATTGGTTATTAGTTTATAAAGTATTATTTAATGGTTTATTTGCATAATTAATTTTCGCTGAATGTTTGCTGTATTGAGAATTTTAGCATGTTGAGAGTTAGCATTTATGGGGATGCTAATTCGGTGCTAATTTATATATAAAAAAAAATGGGTCGGGTTGTTTCAGTTTGGTATCAGAGCCCTTATGGTTCTAGGGCGGGAGAACGTAGTTGATTATGTGAGTTAGTCTTTGATTGTTGTGTGGATTTGGAGTCCTAGATCATCTTCTCCGAGCCTTCAATGAGATTCAACGGTATGTGCGTTTGACCTTTCTTGCTTTCTAGTATTCTTAGTTTATGCTTCTGGTAGTGAAGAGAAATGGGTAGAGGTACTAGAGTTGCTCTAGGTATTGGCCGGGGAGGCCAAGGTGGGTGTGGAGGGCGTAGGTGCGGGTAGGGACTTGTGACTGAGTCTGCTGCCGCGTGTGTGGCCCAAGAGACCACGCAGGAGCGGATGGCTGATTCGCAGACGTATCAGGAGAGATCCGTGAGTGTGGCCACTGCGTGTACCAATGTGAGGGCTGGTGGGACTAGTGAGAGTTCCGGGGTGGCCACTGCGTGTACCAGTGTGAGGGCTGGTGGGACTAGTGAGGGTCCCGGTGTGGTTGGCGGTGCGGTGGGCCCAGGTGGGGGTGCTGTCGCAGGTGTCGGACAGGATCGAGACGATAGTCTGGCGAGTCTGCTACAATTGATCTTGGAGCGGTTACCGGGAGGGGTGCCGGCTCAGAGTTAGGCTCTGGGGGTTCAGCCTGGTGTGGCTGGTGTGCAGACGGGTATGGCTGGGTGCAGCCGGTCGTGGCGGCTGTGGAAGAGCTCCCATCCTATCTTAGGATGATGGAGCAGGTCTAAGCAAGAGCTGGAGGATGCTGGATACAAAGCTGTCATGGATAAGATCGTTGAGGACTTTCCATTGATTGATGCTGAGAGATTTTCTCCTGCTGTCAGAAATTATGTGGAGAGGATGTACAGTCGGAACTTGAGTCCTAAGCAATGTGATGCAATGCTTGTTGAAGAGGTCGATGCAGTGGTTCAAGAAATGAAACTAAAGAGACCTGCTAAACCACCATTGAGAGAGCTGACAAAACTAGAAAGTCCTGGAATGTTTGTAGTTCCCTGCGCAATCAAAGGTATGGAGTTAAAGAATTCTCTATGTGACACTGGGGCTAATAAGAATGTTATTGCTGGAGATGTTGCCAGGAAGCTAGGGATTGTGGATCTACAACCTTCAAGGATGTCTATCTTGCTGGCTGACGGGACTCCCACAACTTCGAAAGGATTCATTGCTGATTTGATGCTGCAAGTGGGAGACTGTCTTATTCCTACAGACTTTCACGTTATGGAGTCAAGAAAGGGAAGCAATAGACCATTGATTCTTGGGCGAGCTTTCCTTGCCACTGTGGGAGCATTTGTTGATTTTCCCAATGAGCGAATCTCTTTCTCCAAGATCAACAAGGAGGTCTTCTACCCTGCAGTCCATGACAAGGAGACCTCTTGTATGAGTGTTACTGAAGGGGGGAAGCCAGGTTTAGACCCTGGAGATGACATGAAGAAGGTCCAGGATGTCCTCAAGAAGACCCCTCCCGCTGCACATCATGAAACCACCAAACCAGCAAAGTCCAAGTGGAAGAAGATCCCATGCGCTCCTCCTTCGACTCTCACCCCTGTGCAATCCGATGGAGTTTTGACTGCCCACAAGGTGAAGTGCAAAAAGACTTCAAAGCCTTTCTCCAAATTCAAGATCATCATTCCTGAGGAGCTAAGGGAGAAAGGAGAAGAAGTTGTCCAGAGGATGGTGGAGAACACTATGAAGCTTCTTCCTGGCGCTGTCCTTTGGAAGTCTGGAGCAGAGAAGCCACCATTTGCAAGTTGCTCAACGGATGAGGGAGACCCAAAGCCCCTCAAAGATCCACCTCACGCCTAAACGACATCCACAGTCAAGCTAATGACTGAAAACAAGCGCTTAATGGGAGGCAACCCACTTGTAAGTTTTTCTTCTTTATCTTTTATTTTAGAATTTTGAGTCGGTTAGTCTTTGGATTTCTTATGAGCTTGAGCTTGATCATCTTATGATTTGCATTGGGTGTTGTCTTCTTTGATCGTGTTTGTTGAGTGATGCAAACTTGCAGTCTGAGACAGAGTTTCTCTGTGTCGATCGACATGGCCTCTCTGTGTCGATCGACATGGCTTGATTTTTCAAATTTTCTCGACAACACAACGGTCTGAAACAGAACGATCTCTGTCGATCGACAGGGCTTGTTTCTGTCGATCGACAGGATCCCCACAATGGTAAATCTCGTCCCTTTTCAATCAAGTTAAATTTCATTTGATTTCCTTTGCCAACTTCAGGCTTGATAACACTGGGGACAGTGTTGTTTAAGTCTGGGGGAGGTAGTTGCTAACTTAGTTTTTGTTTTGAGAGTCAGTAAAAAATTTTGGTTTTATCGAGCCAAAACTAGTTAGGAATAACTCTTCTTTTGGTTTAGTGGAGTGTCTTTTTCAGCGTGTGACCATTCCTCCAGAATCAGTTTTAAAGTTAGACTAATGGGAAATCCTAGGATTGACCAGTTGATTGGAGACGTCTGCTACTTCCGGTATAATCCGCCAAGTCAGAGCTACTGCACGGTTCTCCTTGGAATTGATGTCCAGGGGCTTGACTCCTCATTCGTACCTGACAAGTGCAATCTCCTGTTGAAAGTAATGGTACTCCTCTCTCTCATCAAAAAAAAAAAAAAAAAATTCATCAATTGTGTTAAGATTGGGGTGAAATGATAGCTCCTGAGTATAAGACGAGGAATAAAATTCGGTGAGTCTGTACTCAAGAGGTGATCACCCAGCTCAAAAGCAGCAGTCTGAGTCCCGTAGAACAGATAAGGAAGACGAGCACTCTCATGAAACTGTCTCCTCACAAGGAACAACGGTAGTGAGTCGCGACCCTGTCTCCTGGGAAGGAACAGCAATAGCAATATGCACTACTTGAGTTTCAACAATCATATAAAAAAAAAAGAGAATAGAGAAACAAATAAGTCTGGGGGAGAGAAAGAATACCAAGTGTTGTATAGATTGATTTGTCATGGTATTGAATGGGAGAAGATTCTTGGCTTTGAGAACATTGAGACCAAGCGATGAAGACTAACGGATTACACTGCGAAGTGGTGATGAATTTGGAAGGCTGCGAATGTCTGCAGAGAAGTACATGGTGGTCTAATTTTGGTTGGTTCTGGATTATGTGGTTCACTAGGTGGAAGGGTCAATTCGCTGCATCAAGGGAAGGTATGTTCTGTGTTTTCAAACCTCTTCCACATTCTTGGTTTTAGTTTTGCTTGAGGGCAAGCAAAGGCTAAGTCTGGGGGAGTTGATATATCATGGTTTTTACCCATTTTCAACCATGATATAAGTCCTTTTTATAGAGTCTTTTTGGTGTTTCTTGAGTATTTTAGAGTCTTTGTAGGTTGAAGATTGATTGGAGCTTAATGGAAGCTTTTGGAGTGTTTTGAAGCATCGAGGAAAGAAGAGCTGAAGAGATCAAGTCGGAATCGAGCAGATGAGCTCGTGTCGATCGACACTACCTACTCCTGTCGATCGACACGGGGCTTCCCGACACAAGTAGAAATTCCAAAGAGGTCTATGTCGATCGACAGATCGACATGACCAACCTCTGTCGATCGACACGTGTTTGATGAGAAGAATAGTTCCGAACAGTCAGAAGTTTGGCACTCGTTGAAGCCTTTCCCACGGATGGATCGAGCTGATATTTTGACACAAGCTATAGCAGCGAGTTAGCTTTCATTTGAAAGAAATTTGAGGCAATTCCAACGGTGCGATCGAAAGTTATGAAGGTTTTAGTGAAGATATGTCGGTCTGGCTAGAAGATGTCAAGCTTGAAGAATTTCCTTTTTTGCCCAAAAAGCCCAGAAGTTTACAGAAAAAGCTCAATCCGATTTTTACACATTATATATAGTTTTCCCTTAGGTTTTTATGTTTATTATCTTGTTTTTAACTTAAACTTTGAGAGAGAGAGAGCTTTGAGGGAGATTTCTACAGGGTTTTCAAACCCCTTTTTCTGTATCTCTAACTCTATCTTTTATGCAATCTTATTCTTTCATTATGATTTGTTCATCTATGTCTGAGTAGTTTGCTTGTTAGGTTGTGGGGGATTCTAGGGTTTGATGAGAAATTGTTAGGATTATAGATCTGTTAGGGTTCATCTTTTGATTCTTCATCTAGATTGTTTTAACTCTGATTTTAGGACTGGCCAACTAAAATTGGAAACCCTAGGTTGTTTAATAGACGCGGAAGTGTTATTATCAACTGGAACTAATCTTAGATGAGCAAAATCACCTATTCGCAAAGGAATTTGGCTTAGGGATTTTGTGAACAATTGAACCTGAACGTTAATGCTTACTTGGATTCACTCGATTTGCAAAGGAATTTGGAATTTAGGGATCTAGGGATAGATAGTCTCTGCAACGGAAGTTGATTGGCTTTATATTCGTGTTTGAGTTCTAGAACGGTGTTTAATCAAACCCTAACAGTAGATTATCATCAATTTCGATTCATTCCCGAAGAATTACCCATCGCCTAGCTTTTGTCTCCTTGAATTACTAGAAACCAAAATCTCTATCTCTTGCTTGTTTTATTAATTGCTTTTCATTACATATTTCTTGCTTAGCAAAATCTGAATACTTGAATTGATTGTGTAAATTGATTCCCTGTGGATTCGATCCCTAAGTACTACGAGGATCTCTTAAGTTGAGAGAGTAGCTCAGGGTTAAATTTGAGCATATCAAATTTTGGCGCCGTTGCCGGGGAATCGAATTTACCATTCGATTTTAGTTACTAGGATTTTGTCTAAGTTTTTATTTTTTTTTATTTATTTACTTACTTCTATTTTCTTTTGTTTTTGCTGTTTCAGGTGCATGCTTAATCGTAAAACCAGAAGCAACAAGAATCAAGAGTTAAGTAGATTTTATTTATGAGTTAGGAGCTTTAGAGCGAGCTAACCGAGCAGCAACGAAAGAAGCCAGAATGGTCAACAATAGGGTGATTTTGATCCAAGGTGTGGAGGTTTCTAACAGACAGATCAAGGAGATCCTTGAGAAGATAGTGAATTCCATAAGGAAGGATTGGTCTACAAAGCTAGATGATGCGCTCTGGGCCTACAGGACTACTTACAGGACACCTCTGGGTACTACTCCTTTCCATTTGCTTTATGGGAAAGCATGTCATCTTCCAGTAGAGCTTGAGCACAAGGCAGCATGGGCAGTGAAGCACTTCAACTTTGACATAAAGCCTGCTGCGGAAAGGAGACTGATTCAGCTGAACGAACTGGACGAGATTATAGACTTCATGCCTACGAAAGCTCCAAGTTGTACAAGGAAAGGACGAAGGCATATCATGATAAGAAGATCATCTCCAGGAGCTTCGAACCAAATGACCAGGTATTGCTTTACAACTCTTGTTTACAGCTTTTTCCTGGTAAATTGCGTTCTCGTTGGTCAGGTCCTTTCACAATCAAGGAGGTTAGACCCCATGGAGCTGTAATCCTTCTTACCAAAGAAGGAAGAGAATTCACTGTGAATGGCCAAAGGGTGAAGCATTACTGGGCGGAAGCCAAGATTCCAGAGGGACACATTGTGTCCTTGGATGATGCACCAGAAGCTTGAGCTCCGACACAGTCAAGCTAAAGACTGAAAACAAGCGCTTAGTGGGAGGCAACCCACTTGTAAGTCTGTATACTTAGTTTTTGATTTTGTTTTTACTAATTTTGTTTTAGTTTTGGTATTTTATTAGGTGGTGTCCATCGACACGCCTTGCGGACAAGCCCAAAGCCGAGGTAAGTCTTCTGATTTCCAAAACCCGGAAGCCCATTTTTGATTTCCAACCAATTTTTAAGGCCCACAAACGTGTTTACTGCTTACAAATCTGATTTTAACAATCAAACCCACTTTCTCTTCATCTCTTACACGATTTCAAAGCATTCTTGAGAGAGATTTTGCCAAACCCTAACTTTCTAAATCTTTCACCAAATCAAACGATTTTTGAGCCTATTTCATTCGGATTTTGCCCCTCTCTCCATTTCTACCATCGTTTTCATCATTCTCTGAAGGTATGGCTCTCTAATTCTTCTTTTTCATTTCGATTTCGCGAAGAAAAAGGGTGATTTTGAGGTTGAATTGGTTCGATTCGTGTGTTGTTCATGCTTCATATACACTTCTAGGGTGAATTCGGACTGGTTTCGTGCTTTGCATTGTTTGATTTTGGTAGATTATGGTTTGACATGAGAATTTGGGGGTTTTTTAATATGGTTCGAATTGGGTTGAATTGTTGTTGTTATCATGGTACATTGGGCTCATGCAGTTGCTGAGATTGGTCACGAATGTGTTTATGCTTGAGATTTGTGGTTGCATTTCGAGAATTTGCAGCACTTGAAAACTGCAACCGAGATGACTATGTCGATCGACAGAGTCTCTGTTGTTCGATAGGGAGCTCTCGGATCAAGTTTTCTGTTTTGCTAAACTTCGGTTCTTGTGTGTTTTCCTTTTGGCTTTGTTGTGCAGATGCCTCCTAAGGGCATATTGAAGAAGGGCAAGCGGGCAAGGTTGGACAAGGGATCGAGTTCGCACTCTCCTCCTGAACCAGAATATGTTATTCGATGCCTTGCTAATCCAAAGTGGCCACGAGAGGAGAACACGCCATTTAGAATTGAGTTTGCGTCTGAGGATAAGACGCTGAAGGAGGTTTTGCAGGATCCATTAGTGGATGACAGAGAGATTCTCAACAAGTGGGACGACTTCAACTCTTTGCTCTACAATAAGTGGCTCAAGATTACAATGGCACCCACCCGATACGCCCATAGACTAACAATGGGCAGTTTGCACATTCGCGAAGAGGTGGAGAAATTGTTGCAGAAGGTCGGTTTCGATAAGTTAGCAAGCCATGACGACGGATTATACCCCGATCTTGTGAGGCAGTTCTTTGCCTCGGTGAAGTTGTACAGCAATGCGGAGACTGAGGAGCAGAAGCTAGATCCGAGCTGTTACATCTTGAGCTTCATGGCAAGTGGGAAACGATTTGAGATTTCCGCTAGAGGGATTTGTAGGGTATTCAGGTTTCTTGTGGTTTCGGTTACAGGTTTACCAGAGGACATTGCTGGAGGGGTACATACCCTTTGGAGTCACATTGGAGCAGGTTCGTTCCAAGTGGGGAGCTCCTCACACACCGATATCCGCCATCCTGTCCTTCGTTATCTGGTTAGACTGTTCGCTACAACGATTTTGTGCAAGATGGAGCCGGGCAAGGTGAGGAAGCACGAGCTGGTTTTACTGTCATATGCTTTGAGGGACCTCATCCCTAATGAGACTTGGAGCACTAGGTCTCAACCCAATATGGCGGTAGTTTTCATGGACCATCTTTACTCGCTGAGGCACACTCCGCTTTCGGCCACTCACTTTGGTAAGAGGTCGTTCACCGTGGGGAACATGCTCACTCCGATCTTCCAGCAGTGTAAGGTTCCCTTACCCGGCTATTATTTTGACAAGAGTGATGGATTTGTGGATTTGGATCACATAAAGCACGCGCACTGGATCAAGGGTGAGTATCCCATTCATTGGGTTTTTCCCCTCGCAGTGGGAGGGTCTAGGATGGTTACGATTTCGAGTGTAGTTGACTGGATGCCAGTAACTACGGATGCCTCTTTGCTCTCTTTCACTCCACGTGAGGATTTACTCAAGCCAATCGAGACCACTAGGAAGCTGAAGACACGAGGAGTTGGTACTCTGGGAGCTAGCACTTCTCAGGCTCCACCACTGATACATTCTGCGGCTTCGTCACACCAGCATGAATTTCCACCGTCTCTACAGGATCAGGCGAGTGTTGACCAGAAATTGGACTGGATTGCTCGTGCTCTCAAGGCAGTATGGGATGCGCTTTCATGCCAATCAGGCTCCACCACATCCAGCACCACTAGCCACATCACCTGAGGACGCCTCTGACTTCCAGTCCGCTGACGACGAGGCCTAGCGCTTCACTTATTTCTATCCTTTATCTCTTTTTCCCTTTTTATGTTTGAGTCATTTTTATGTTTTCTTTGAGTCAGTTTGTTTTTGGATTTCCTAGGATGCTTGAACTTGATTTACTCTATGGATTGCCTCTGTTTTCCTTTTGATCGTTTGTTAAGTAATGCAGGTTTAGGACTTGTGCGAATCATGGATCACTTTGAGAGAAAACGAAAATGTTCCAAAGTTGCAGTCTGACCCGAGACGTCTCTGTCGATCGACACAGCTTATGTCGATCGACAAGCTCTCCGAAAATTCAAAATCTCAACTGACCAACGGTCTGATTCTGAACAGTCTTGTCGATCGCCAGAGCTTGTTTCTGTCGATCGACGGGATCCGAACAGGGGTAAATTTTGTCCTTTTCAATCAAGATCAATTTCCTTTGATTTTTTTTGCCAACTTCAGGCTTGATAACACTGGGGACAGTGTTGTTTAAGTCTGGGGGAGGTAGTTGCTAACATAGTTTTTGTTTTTGCACGTCAAAAAATTTTTAGAGTCAAAACGAGTTAGGAACAAACTTTTCCTTGGTTTAGTGGAGTGTCTTTTCAGCATGTGACCATTCTTCCAGAGTCAATTTCAAAGCTAGACTAATGGGAAATCCTAGGATTGACCAGTTGACTGGAGACGTCTGCTACTTCCAGTATAATCCACCAAGTCAGAGCTACTGCACGGTTCTCCTTGGAATTGATGTCCAGGGGCTTGACTCCTCATTCGTACCTGATAAGTGCAATCTCCTGTTGAAAGTAATGGTACTCCTCTCCCTCTAATTCATCTAAAAAAAAAAAATCATCAATTGTGTTAGGATTGGGGTGAAATGATAGCTCCTGAGTATAAGACGAGGAATAAAATCCGGTGAGTCTGTACTCAAGAGGTGATCACCCAGCTCAAAAGCAGCAGTCTGAGTCCCGTAAAACGGACAAGGAAGACGAGCACTCTCATGAAACTATCTCCTCACAAGGAACAACGGTAGTGAGTCGCGACCCTGTCTCCTGGGAAGGAACAGCAATAGCAATATGCACTACTTGAGTTTCAACAATCATATAAAAAAAAAAAGAGAATAGAGAAACAAATAAGTCTGGGGGAGAGAAAGAATACCAAGTGTTGTATAGATTGATTTGTCATGGTATTGAATGGGAGAAGATTCTTGGCTTTGAGAACATTGAGACCAAGCGATGAAGACTAACGGATTATACTGCGAAGTGGTGATGAATTTGGAAGGCTGCGAATGTCTGCAGAGAAGTACATGGTGGTCTAATTTTGGTTGGTTCTGGATTATGTGGTTCACTAGGTGGAAGGGTCAATTCGCTGCATCAAGGGAAGGTATGTTCTGTGTTTTCAAACCTCTTCCACAGTTTTGGCTTATGTTTTGTTTGAGGGCAAGCAAAAGCTAAGTCTGGGGGAGTTGATATATCATGGTTTTTACCCGTTTTCAACCATGATATAAGTCATTTTTGTAGAGTCTTTTTGGCGTTTTTAGTGTCTTTACAGGTATTTGGTCGTTTGGAGCTTAATGGAAGCTTTTGGAACATTTTGGAGTCTTGAGGAGAATTTAGCTGTAAAGAACAAGTTGGAATCAAGCGACAGATGCTTCTCTGTCGATCGACAGTGACTAAGCCTGTCGATCGACACGCGAGTTGACGAAGCAGAAGATTTTACCCGAAAGAAGCCTGTCATCAACACAGATTGCTACTGTCGATCGACACGGGCTTTAATGAAGACTTCCACACAATTTTTCTAAGGCCCATGACGACTTTTTACCTTTGTATATATAGTTTAACTTAGGTTTTTAGTTCATTATCCAGTTTTTTTCATTGAGACTTGAGAGATATTGCTAGGGAGAGCTTTTACAGATATTTACAGAGTTTTCATACTGCAAGCTTCAAAACCCTTTGTATCTCTAACTTTATCTCTTTATGCAATTTATTATATTCATGATGTTTGTTTTATTCAACATGAGTGAGTAGTTTCCTTGTTAGGTTGTGGGGGATTCTAGGGTTTGATGAGAAATTGATAGGATTGTAATTTTGCTAGGGTTTATCTTTAGGATTCTTCATCTAGATTGTTTCTAATGCTAGATCTAGCTTGATCACCTAGTATCTAGATCTTAGGTTGCTTTAATAGACACGGAAGTGTTATTAACAACTGGACATAGTCTTAGATGAGAAAAATCACCTATTCGCAAAGGAATTTGGCTTAGGGATTTTGTGAACAATTGAACTTGAACTTAATGCTTGCTTAGATTCAATAAATTTGCAAAGGAATTTGGAATTTAGGGATCTAGGTATAGATAGTCTCTGCAACGGAAGTTGATTGGCTTTACCTTAGTGTTTGAGTTCTAGAACGAAACTTAATTAAACCCTGCAGTAGTTTTATCCCCAATTTTGAATCATACCTGAAGAATTACCCATCGCCTAGCTTTTGTCGCCTTGAATTACTAGAAACAAAAATCGCTATCTCTTGCTTGTTTTATTATTTGCTTTTCATTACATATTTCTTGCTTAGCATAATCTGAATACTTGAATTGATTGTGTAAATTGATTCCCTGTGGATTCGATCCCTAAGTACTACGAGAATCCCTTAATTTGAGAGAGTAGCTCAGGGTTAAATTTGAGCATATCAGCGGGGGAGTCGATGCCAGCTGACCTGATCGTCTGTCCGGTGGAGCTGTACGATGTCATTTTGGGGATGGATTGGTTGGATCGGTATAGGGTCCATGTGGACTGTTGGCGTGGACGAGTAGTGTTCGAGCGGGAGACGGGGAGGTTAGTGTTTCAGGGTGTGAGACCGACTTCCGAGAGTCTCATGATTTCAGCGTTGCAGGCCGAGCAGTTGATCGAGAAGGGTTGTGAGGCGTATCTGGCGATGATAGTTATGCCGGAGACTGTTGGAGAGGTTGCAGTTGGAGAGATTCAGGTTGTTTGGGATTTGCAGGATGTGTTTCTGTCGCTGTTGGGATTGCCACCGTCGGGGTCGGATCCATTCACGATTGAGTTGGAACCCGGCACGACGCCCATATCAAAGACGCCTTACCATTTGGCTCTAGCAGAGATGGCAGAGCTGAAGAAGTAGCTGGATGATTTGTTGGGTAAGGGATTTATCCGGCCGAGTAGTTCACCGTGGGGAGCGCCGGTGTTGTTCGTGAAGAAGAAGGATGGGATTTTCCGGTTGTGTATGGATTACCGGGGACTTAGTTGAGTGAGTGTAGTTTCTGGCAGTGAGAGATGGGTTTTCTCGGCCATATTGTGTCGGCTGAGGGAGTTTCTGCGGATCCGGCTAAGATTGAGGCTATCAGAGGATGGCCTAGACCGAGGAATACGACAGAGATCAGGAGTTTTCTCGGGTTAACTGTGTATTATCGGAGGTTCATCAAGGGTTTTGCGAGTATGGCGCAGGCGATGACGAAGTTGACGGGGAAGGATGTCCCTTTTGTTTGGTCTTCGGCTTGCGAGGAGAGTTTCGAGAAGCTTAAGAAGATGCTGACGAGTACACCTGTGTTGGCGTTACCCGAGCCGGGTGAGCCATATGTGGTGTATACAGATGCTTTAGGAGTTGGTCTGGGCTGTGTGCTGATGCAGCAGGGGAAGGTTATTGCATATGCTTCGAGGCAGTTGAGGAAGCATGAGTGCAACCACTCTAAACATGATTTGGAGTTGGCTGCAGTGATCTTTGCACTTAAGATTTGGATGTTTTATCTGTACGGCGGGAAGGTGCAGGTATTCACAGACCACACGAGCCAGAAGTATTTCTTCACTCAGCCAGACCTGAACCAGAGACTGAGGCACTGAATGGAGCTAGTCGCAGACTATGACCTGGAGATTGGGTACAATCCAGGTAAGGCTAATATGGTGGCTGATGCTTTGTGTCGGAAGCAAGTTGCTTCGGCTCAGGAGCGGGATTTGGAGGAGTTAGCGAGTGAGCTCAGTACATTGAGGTTGTGCGTGATCTCACAGGAGCCATTGGGGTTAGAGGCAGCTAACCAGACAGACTTACTGAGCAGGATTCGGGTTACGCAAGAGAAGGATCAGGGGTTGATTGATGCTTCTAAGATGACGGGTTCTGAGTATGTGGTCTCAGTGAGTGGGATGATACTGGTGAATGGGCGGGGTTGTGTACCCAATGACGAGGATCTGAGGCAGGAGATTCTGAGAGAGGCCCATTCGAGTATGTTGTCTATTCATCCGGGGGCGGCCAAGATGTATCGTGATCTGAAGCGGTATTATCACTAGGTCGGGATGAAGAGGGATGTAGCTAGCTGGGTTGCAGCGTGCAATGTGTGTCACTGGTGAAGGCTGAGCATCAGGTTCCGAGTGGTATGTTGCAAAATTTACCCATTCCGGAGTGGAAGTGTGATATGATTACCATGGGGTTGCTAGTGTGACGGACGTGTGATGCGATTTGGGTGATAGTTGATCATCTGACCAAGTCGGCACATTTTCTGGCCATCAAGAAGATTGATGGAGCGGCAGTGTTGGCTAGGAAGTATATGCGGAAGATTATGAGGCTGACAGGGTGCCAGCGAGTATAGTGTTAGACAGGGATCCGAGATTTACGTCTGAATTCTGGAGGGCGTTTCAGGCAGAGATGGGCACTAAGGAGCACATGAGCACAGCGTATCATCCTCAGAAAGATGGGCAGTCGGAGAGGACTATTCAGAGTTTAGAAGACCTGTTGAGGATGTGCGTGCTAGATTATGGTGGTCATTGGGCGGATCATCTGAACCTGGTTGAGTTTACGTACAACAACTCATACCAGGCGAGTATTGGGATGGCTCCATATGAGGCTCTGTATGGGAGGCCGTGTAGGACACCACTGTGCTGGACTCAAGTGGGGGAGAGGAGCATGTTTGGTGCAGATTTTGTTCAGGAGACACCATCCGTGTCTTGAGGCTGAACATGAGGGAGGCTAGGATCGGCAGAAGAGTTATGTCGATAGGAGACGGAAAGAGCTGGAGTTTGAGATGGGAGATCTGGTGTATCTCAAGGCAGCTATGTTGAGGGGTCCTAACAGATCCATTTCGGAGAATAAGCTGAGTCCGAGGTTTATGGGTCTGTTCAGAGTGGTGGAGCCGGTCGGACCAGTGGCTTATCGGTTGGAGTTACCTCAGAGTATGAAGGTTTTCCACAAAGTCTTCCATGTTTCGATGCTGCGTAAGTGTCTGCATGAGTCTGAGAAGGTGTTGGCTAGGATCTCAGAGGATCTTCAGCCCAACATGACGTTGGTGGTGAGACCTGTGAGGATTCTCGAGAGGAGAGTCAAGGTTCTGCGTCGTAAGAGGATACCATTGGTGAGAGTCGTGTGGGACTGCAATGGTGTCGAGGACGAGACTTGGGAACCAGAGGCGAGTATGAAGACGATGTTCCCGAAGTGGTTCGAGAAGCAAGCGGAGGCTTGAGTGTCTTTTCTGGTTTTTAGAGTCTGTACAGCGTGCTGCTGAGTTGTTGTTTATGTATTTTTGTTTGTGTTGTAACGATTTACATTTTTAGATTTAATAAGATGGGTATTCCTTATTAAAGGTGGTTTATAAGAGGTGAGTTCTTATATGTTATGACTTGTGGAGTCATGGGTTGTGATGACTCGTAGGTCATGTTATGGCTCGGAATGGAAGTTCTATTCGGCTTAAAGCTGGTTCATGTTCTAGGAGTGGCTAGAAATGAGCTTGTTCATGTTCTAGGAGTGGCTAGAAATGAAATTCTTGTTCTAGGAGTGACTAGAAACGAAAGCTTTATGCGAGTTAGAATCTGTCTATTCCTAGGGAGAGTCGGAAAAAGAGGTTTTATGTGAGTTAAAATTGTCTTTTCCAGGGACTCTGTGGGAACACCCATGGTGGTTGGGTTGTTTCGAGTGGCCTAGTGGGGGTCACGGATGCGATGATATTCTGGGTGGGGGATATCATTAGGTAGCCACAGAGGCGATTCTGGCGACAAGTACTTATGATGCATGTTTCAGAGTATTGCTCCAGGAGACGGGTGGGTTTCCTGCATACTGAGGGATAATGGTTCTCTCCAGGGGATGAGTGGGTTCCTGCATATACTCGAGAGTTGGTGGTTCTCTCTAGGCGACGAGTGGGGTCCTTACATATACTTTGAGGGATGGTGGTTCTCTCCAGGGGACGAGTGGGTCCATGCACACGTAACTCAAGGGGTGACGATCGTGCGAGTGAGTGTGGTGTATGTGTATATGAGTTATGAGTATGAGATATGAGCAGTAGCTTCTGAGCGTGGTCGTGAGTATGAGATTGGATGAACTTCGGGGATCGGGAGTGGATCTCAGGTGGTGCTGACCGGGTGGGGTCAGGATTGCAGCCGTGGTGAGATGGTGCAATGAGGCTAGTGTGAGCCTAGTAAAACTCGGGGATGAGGTGTGATCATGAGTCGTACTGGCTGAGGGCCAGGGTTGTGTTGTGGACATCGAGTCTGGGGTTATTACTGGAGTCTGGAATTCGGTTCAGACAATGCTGGTAGCATATGTTACGCCGATGGTCGTACATGTTCTTGTTTGATTGTTGTACGATTATTTGGTCCAATGCGGGGTCAACGGTTGGTCGGACATGTTCTTGTTTGATTGTTGGACGGTCAATCGGGCAGCCCTAATCCGGACCATGGGCCGTGCATTGTTGATGTTCCTGATGAATCTGGACGTGTTTTATGCGAGAGTGTTAGCCTTAGCAGGACGGGTTAGGGGATTCGAGTGTTATCTCGAAGTACACTGGCCGCGTTCGGGTCAGGTGGTGGAGACTGTAGTGAGACGGTGTTGCGTGATTCGAGGTCGAATCCATGTTGGTAGGGGAGAATTGTAATGCCCGTGAACCAAAAAGGGGATTTTTTTGGGCATGTGTGTCGATCGACACGGAGAAAAAAAATCAGACCGACGATTTCGGTTTTTGATTTGCTGGTTTGGGGAGCGGTTTAGGAAATCCTAGTGTTTCGTTATAAAAGCGTTGGGAACACGTTTTCTCTTTTCTTTTGGCCGAAATTAGAAGAGGTTAAGAGAGGAAAGAGAGTTTTTATGTGAGGATTGTGAGAGAAGTAATTTCCTGAAGAGAAAATCAATTCTGCTCGGGTTTTTGGAAGAGATGATCGGATGGGAAGATGGAATCGGATCAAAGTGAAACTTTGAGGGTAAGTTCTCCACTCTCTAATCTTGATTTATGAAGAAACGTTTTATAAATCGGATGTGTATTCTGAGAGTTATCGTTCTTTTCCCGAGAGAGGTTTCTGCAGTTTTGTGTCTGCGATTAGTCCACTTCTAAGGAGGATTTCCGTCGAACCAGAAAGAATCAGGAGACAATCCATATGCCGTTGGAAATACCTCGCTGTCTAATTTCTAGATCAGGTTTCTGATCTTGATTCGGAGGTAATCTCCGTTCTCTGTATTCTTTCGATTTCAATGTGTCGTTTTTGAAATCTCTGTTTTTCCAGTTCCGATCAGCGAGATTGCGGGCTGTTTTCCCGTTGAATCTTAGGGAGTAGAGGACGATCTACATACCGTTGTGTAGCTCTCTCTGTCTAGCTTTCAGAACAATTTTCCGATTCTGTTTCGGAGCTGTGGTTGATGAGATAATCGATTCCGAAATCAAGGTGAGTGTGCGACCATAGACCCTCAGTTTAGGATTTGATGGAATATGATTGATTGCTGTTGTTCATGGTTGTATTCATGTTTGGATGTTGAATTTTGTGCAGGAGATCGATGAAAACGCGTCTGGAATCGATCCATGAGAGGATATGATCGATTCTGGTTTTCTGCGTTTTCTGGGCTCCGTGTCGAGCGACACACGGTATTTGTGTTGAGCGACATAGACTGTGTTGAGCGACACAGACTGTGTCGATCGACACAGAGTGTTTGTGTCGATCGACACGTATTTCTGATTGCCGTCAGTTTGATGTATTGATCGTTTTGTTTTGCGTGTTGTTTGATAACCCTGGTATTGTATCTATGCTATGACTGAGTACATGGTCTGTTGATGGGAGGACCGTCTCACTGAGTATTTGTGATAATACTCACGCATCTCTTTTTGCTATGTGATGCAGGTAAAGACAAAGTATGATCGTGGAATCAGCGCGAGGACGAGATGGATGATCTAGTGGTCTCGTTTGCGTGGATTATTGGATTGCTATGTTGTTAGTGATTCGATATAGAACGGTCTAGGATGTTGAATGATTGGTTATTGGTTTATGAAGTATTATTTAATGGTTTATTTGCATAATTGCTTTCCGCTGAATGTTTGCTGTATTGAGAATTTTAGCATGTTGAGGGTTAGCATTTATGGAGATGCTAATTCGGTGCTAATTTATATATATAAAAAAAAACGGGTCGGGTTGTTTCAAGGTTCCACACGGTTTGAAAATTGGCCCATGGTATAGTGATTTTGGTCACCGGAAGAGGCTCATGGGTTATCTTTCAAGCCTTGATACTTTTCTCATACCATATTGAAATTTCACCGAGTTATATGGTCTTTTCAAGCTCCTAGTGAAGTTTCAACAATTTTTCTCGTACGGTTTCGCATATGGTCTTTGAATGGGGCGATTTGACTCGTCGAAAGGATATGTATCGAGCCATCTGCAAAACAGTAGAGATTTTCTTGATCCATATTTAAAACCCATCAGAAAACATGATATTTTAGTTCAGTTGGTGAAGTTCAAGGGCTTTTACTCGAGTGGATTGGTAGATGTACCATAAAAATGCTTCATGTGGTCCGTTTGTGAGGGAAATTTGAGAAAATCTTCAAATTGGTTCGAGCTATATGAGATCTTCTTCGATGCTTAGCATATTCCATCCCTTATGAATCATTATCATGCTAGGTGTCTCCAATTTCTCCTCTTTTCTCACACATCATCTTGAAAATGGTTTGGATCATGCTTAAGACGATTAGAAGTGTGCGCATCACAACAAAAATTATTGATACAAATCCTGTTAAAGAGCGACATATCTTTGCAAAAACTCGAAATCACTTGAAACTTAAGTCCTCGATACATGTGTATTGAATTCTAATTCCAAGGGTTAGTAAAATAGCACATAAAAAACAAAATAGATCCAATAATGAATTCAAAGTGTTTAAAATTGCTAATCTAAGTGAAACCAATGAGTGTATATGTAAAGATGTGTAAATCATTCAAAAACCAAAGGATGTGTAAATCATTCAAAAACCAAATTAATCTAACCAAAATTTTGAAATTTCTAATGCAAAACTTCATGAATCAAATTATATTCTTAATAATAATTTTAATTAAGCATAGAATTTGAAAAGATGAATTCATGAAAATTAAAATTAAAAATAAATTTGGTTCCTAAATTTTATGAATTATGTGTTGAAAATGGTTTTATAAATAATTTAGAAGAAAAGATTAAGAAAATTTACCTTGATGACCTCTTGGTTCGATTGTTCAAACCGGATCGTTTGTGGTAAAGTCTGGGCTCCTAGGGTCGGGTGGGAAGGTCATGCGAAGGACTGAGATGCGGGTCGAGGACAAGGGTCATGGGATGGGGAAAGGTGGTTGATATGTTGCGTTTTTAACGCATTCTAACCATTGATTTCTGAGTTTTATCGAGTCTTTTCTATACTTTTAGAGTCTTTTCAGGTTAAAACACGTTTAAATGAAGGTTAATACAAAGGATCAAAAGTTATGGAAAGTTTAGTGAAGACAGGTCCGTTTGGCGAGCAAAAGAAGCAAATAAAGATTTTTAGCAACTGGATCGATCGATCCACCCTCGGATCGATCGATCCGCTTGCTAAAATTCTTCAAAATGATCGCGGGATCTGCGGCTCGATCCAGCACGAAGAGGATCGATCGATCGGTATCTTTAGTAACTGGATCGATCGATCCACATATGGATCGATCGATCCACTTACTAAAACTGCCCAAAGAAAAAAAAAATCAGTCACCTAATCTTGCATTATTTTAACCAAAACGTGTTTAGACCATTAAAAACTGAGTTTTCACTCAATCATTCCGGTAGACTTCAATTATTATCATTTTTGTTTTTCTTCTTGTTCTAGAGAGAAGACCTTTCAATTTTCTCTTGGTTTTTAGATCAAAATCTTTCATCTTCTCTTGTTCTTAAGTTTACAACTTGTTCTTGGATCTTTGTATGATTTGGGAGATTCTTCTTCAACCTTGTATCATAGAGAAGATTTCTCAACTCCTTTATCTCTTTCTTTGATTTAAGTTATGGTTGTGATATCATCTCTTTGTGAATTTCTTTTGAATATGTGTGAGTAGATCATTAGTTAGGCTTGTGGGTGTTCAAAGGAATTCATGGATCATTGAATTAGACATAAATAGGGATTTGTACTTGTCTTCATCTATTGTTGTTCTTATTGCTTGAATTATGATTGATCACCTAGTTCTTGATGTTAGGATGTTTAATTCACCAAAAGTGTAATTAAATACCCGAAAGAACATAGATGAGCAAATTGTCCTTAACCAACGAAAGCTGATGTTAAGGCGATTTGTGAACTTATCAAACCGGTTCGTTAATGCTTGTTTAGAATTCTAGGTTCAAACGACAGTTTAGAATCCTAGGTTGATAAATAAAGTCTCTGATGCCACGACAGTGGATTGGTTATAAAATTATGTTTGAGTTCAAGATTGTCCTAAATTGTACCCTGAATAAATGTCTGATTCATAATCTATGATCTCCCGAGAATATCCCTTAAGCCTAACGCTTTTAATTCCATAAGTTTACACGTTTATAATTGCTATTTTCGTTTCAATATTGCAACCAATCACATTTTACCATCTTAGCTTAATTTCAATCTCATACTTTCGTAGTGTAACACTTGGTCTCTGTGGATTCGATCCCTAAAATACTACTTCGTTGCTGTGCACTTGCAGTAGTTTGATAGGGTTAAAACCTGAGCATATCAAGTTTTTGGCGCCGTTGCCGGGGACCAATAGCGTTACCTTCGAAATTCAGTTTGAAATTTAGTCTAAGAAGTTACTAACGAATTTTGTTTTGTTCTTTTGTGTGTTTCAGGTTTTATGCAAAGAAGGAGTCAAGGCTCTGACAACCTTCTCTTTTTCGAAAACCAGGCACTTGGAAGAATAGAACGAATTAACAGAGCAAGAACGACATCGAACCAAGTCAACATGGAAGAAGGAAACAATGCTCCTGTGACTGATACTGCAGGGGTTACAAGGGCTGAATTTGAAAGGATACAAGAACAACTGCAGCGGTTGCAACAGGTTCAGCCTGGTATTGGTGATGCAAACACGCCACACACATTCTATCAGAACCGATCTGCGATTAGTCTGCCTGCTCTCAACAGGCAGGACTATCAACTACATCCCCAGCTGATAGGATTGGTGAAGAATTACACTTTCCATGGGTTACCTGCTGAGAACCCAATGGAACACATAGAGAACTTTGAGGAGATTTGCAGCACTACCAGAGTAAATGGAGTCCCTGAGGACTGGATCAAGTGCAAGTTGTTCCCTTTTTCTCTAGCAGACAAAGCTTCAAGATGGCTTAAGTCTCTACCGTCTGGATCACTCACAACATGGGATCAATGCAGAGCTGCATTCTTGGATCATTTCTACACCAAATCCAAGACAAATTCTCTGAGAAACAAGATTGCTTCTTTCCAGCAGTTTTTAGGAGAGTCATTCGGTGAGGCTTATGAGAGGTTCAAGGATTATCGGAGAGAGTGTCCTCACCATGGATACTCAGAGGGACAACTTATTAGCATCTTCTATGATGGAGTTGACAGAGAGTCCAAGAACCAACTGAATGCCGCAAGCAATGGAAATTTCATGACCAGAAGTGAGCAAGGAGCATCTGAGCTGATTGAGAATATGGCTGCAAGTTCTATCGCTAGCTCTTCTGAGTATGACAGGTCTAAGCGAGTCAGTGGCGTTGAATCTCAGAAGTACGATGAGTTGAATGAGAAATACAATCAGTTGCTTAAGCAAAATCAGAGGAATGTACAGTTTTGTGAAGATGGAACAGAGGCAATTGTCTACCAAGATTACACTGAGGGAGAGACTAATGAGCAGCAGGAGGTTAATTATGTGAATGGGCAAGGTTTCATGCAAAACAGGGGTTTCAACCAGAACTACAGAAATCATCCGAATTTGTCCTACAGGAGCACAAATGTCGAGAATCCTCAGGATCAGGTTTATCCACAACAGGTGGTCAATCAGGGGAAGGAGAAAATGTATGTGCCAAATGCAGGAATATCTGGCTCTCAAGGATTTGCAGGACAAAACAGTGGGCAGAATTTGGGGTATCAGAAAAACTTTTCACAAGGTTTTCAGAAACCGTTTGTGCATAACCCAGGTCGGAGCGAATTTCAGGGTGGATTTCAGCAGAAACAACCATTCAACAACTTCAGGCCAACAGCTCAAGTTCCTTTCCAAGCCCCGGTGAATTCTGTTCCAGCACCACAGGAAAGCAAACTCGAACTACTTATGCAGCAACTTCTAGTGAATCAACAAAAGGCTTCTAATGAGATCAATGTCAAGGTGGATAGTATGTACAATGATCTCAATGGTAAGTTTGAAGCTCTCTCATCTCATGTGAAGAAGTTGGACATTCAGGTAGCTCAGACTGCTGAGGCAATCAAGAGACCACAGGGAGTTCTACCTGGAAAAGGAGAGCAAAATCCTAGGCTTGAAAATGTCAGTGCCATCACAACCAGGAGTGGGAAAGTGTTGAATCCTACTGCATTGCAAGTTAAAGGTTCTGAGGTAGCCACTGATGAGAAAGAGACTGATGATGCAAAGCCTGAGAAGGTGAACCCGCCTGCAAGTGAGGATCCTACAAAGGAATCATTGCCTCCTCGTATTTATGCTCCAAAGGTTCCATACCCAACTCGCCCTAAGAAGTCGAGAAAGGATTTAGAAGATGCAAAATGCAAGGAGATGATAGATGACCTTACAGTGAAGCTCAGTCTTGTTGATGCAATCCAGATGATTCCTTCGATGAAGAGATATATGAAAGGCTTGGTGACAAGAAAAGTCTCTACGGAAGAAGATTTCGTTAAAGTCTCAAAGGATTGCAGCGCAGTCCTACATAACAAGATGCCCAGGAAATTGGGAGATCCAGGGAGGTTTGTTTTATCTGTGCAGATTGGGTCAATGACGTTTGCTTGTTCTTTGTGTGATTTAGGTTCAAGCGTCAATTTGATGCCATATTCAGTAGCCAAGCGCCTTGGATTCACCAAGTTCAAACCCACTAGAATCTCCTTGGTTTTTGCTGATCGCTCTGTGAAGTTACCGGTTGGAGTTCTTGAGGATCTACATGTGCAGATTGGTAATGTGCTGGTTCCAGCAGATTTTGTAGTCCTCGAGCTCGATGAAGAACCAAAGGATCCTCTCATTTTGGGGAGGCCTTTCTTACGTACTGCTGGAGCTGTGATAGATGTGAAAAATGGGCGAATAGATCTCCAGCTGGGAGATATTATCATGAAGTTCGAGATGGAAAAGTTGCTGAAGAAGCCTATGCTGGATGGGCAGACATTTGTGGTTGACGATTCACTAGAAATCTCGGACAATGATGTAGAAGAGATTCTAGTTGATGATCCTTTAGAGATTGCTTTGACAAGGTCTGTGAGTGAGGATAGTTTTCTGAGTGAGGATGCAACAGGGTATGTTAAGATGATGGATTCGAGCCAGTCAATGGGAAAGATGGTTGCTTACACAAGTTTGGATGAAGCTGTAGAGCGATCTCCAGCAACACCCCTTCCTATGCCATCTACAAATCCATGGAGCGAGCTGAAAGCTCCTAAGGTTGAGCTCAAACCACTTCCGTCTGGGCTAAGGTATGCGTTTCTAGGCCCTAAGTCTACTTACCCTGTCATCATCAATTCTGAACTGAACAATGCTGAAACTGCTTTGCTTTTGTGTGAGCTTAGAAAGTATCGCAGGGCCTTAGGCTATTCTTTAGATGATATCACAGGAATTTCACCTGACCTTTGCATGCACAGGATCTTTCTAGAAGATGAGGCAACCACTTCTATAGAACATCAGAGACGGTTAAACCCGAATCTGAAAGATGTTGTTAAGAAAGAAATTATGAAACTGCTAGAGGCTGGTATTATATACGCCATCTCTGATAGCAAGTGGGTTAGCCCTGTCCATGTTGTACCAAAGAAAGGTGGAGTAACTGTGGTTAGGACTGATAAGGATGAATTACTTCCGACTAGAGCTGTCACTGGCCATAGGATGTGCATAGATTATAGGAAGTTGAATTCTGCTACTCGTAAAGATCATTTTCCTTTACCATTTATTGATCAGATGCTTGAGAGATTGGCTAGCCATGCTTACTACTGTTTTCTAGATGGTTATTCTGGTTTCTTTCAGATTCCCATTCATCCAGAAGATCAGGAGAAGAGAACATTCACCTGTCCTTATGGCACCTATGCTTATCGCAGAATGCCATTTGGCTTGTGTAATGCACCGGCCACATTCCAAAGATGCATGATGTCAATTTTTACTGACATGATTGAGGACATAATGGAAGTTTTTATGGATGATTTTTCTGTCCATGGATCTTCCTTTTCTGTTTGTCTTTCTCATTTGTGCAGGGTTTTAAAACGCTGTGAGGAGAAACATCTAGTGCTGAATTGGGAGAAGTGTCATTTCATGGTCAGGGATAGGATTGTCTTGGGACACAGAATTTCAGAAAGCGGTATTGAGGTAGACAAGGCGAAGATTGATGTGATGATAAACCTCCAGCCACCTAATTCTGTCAAAGGAGTTCGGAGTTTTCTGGGACATGCTGGATTCTACAGGAGATTCATCAAGGATTTCTCCAAGATTGTTAGACCAATGACACAGCTTTTGTGTAAAGATGTGAAGTTTGACTTCGACAGTAATTGTCTGGAAGCCTTTCATACGATCAAGGGAGCACTTGTCAGCGCACCAATTGTCCAACCGCCAGACTGGGAGTTGCCTTTCGAAGTTATGACAGATGCTAGTGACTATGCAGTTGGAGCAGTATTGGGACAGCGAAAGGAAAAGAAGCTCCATGTCATTTATTATGCTAGCAGGACTCTTGATGAGGCGCAGTGTAAGTATGCTACCACCGAGAAAGAACTTCTGGCTATTGTGTTTGCTTTTGAGAAGTTCAGGTCTTATCTGGTGGGTTCTAAAGTTATTGTTCACACTGACCATGCTGCTTTGAGGTATCTTCTGAAAAAGAAGGATGCAAAACCTAGACTGTTGCGATGGATACTTATGCTGCAGGAGTTCGACTTGGAGATCAAGGATAAGAAAGGAATTGAGAACGGTGTTGCAGACCATCTCTCTAGAATGCGTATAAATGAAGATGTCCCTTTGGATGATAGCCTACCTGAGGAGCACGTATATGCCATTAGCATTGGCAATATTGTGCATTCCACTCCACCGCCAGAAACCAAGTTTCCTGAGATGCCTTGGTTTGGTGAAATTGCGAACTACTTGGCTGCAGAAAGGGAACCTGATAATTTTGTTGGGTACAGGAAGAAGAAGTTCCTGAGAGACATCAGACACTACTTCTGGGATGAACCTTATTTGTACAAGCAGTGTTCTGATGGAATTTTCAGAAGATGCGTATCAGAAGAAGAGGTTCCAGGTATCTTGTTTCACTGTCATGGTTCATCATATGCAGGACACTTTGCTACCTTTAAGACAGTGTCTAAGGCTTTACAAGCTGGTTTCTGGTGGCCAACTATGTTTAGAGATGCTCATGCTTTCGTCTCCAAGTGTGATCCATGTCAGCGGCAAGGCAACATAAGCAAGAGAAACGAGATGCCTCAGAATTTCATCTTGGAGGTTGAGCTGTTTGATGTCTGGGGTATTGACTTCATGGGTCCTTTCCCATCTTCATACGGAAATCAATACATTCTCGTTGCAGTAGACTATGTGTCTAAATGGGTTGAAGCGCTGGCTAGCCCGACTAATGATGCCCGAGTGGTTGTGAAGATGTTCAAATCGGTGATCTTCCCAAGGTTTGGTGTACCTCGAGTGGTAATCAGTGATGGTGGTTCTCACTTCATCAATAAGGTCTTTGATGGTCTTTTGAAGAAGCATGGTGTCAAGCACAAGGTCGCAACTCCTTACCATCCTCAGACGAGTGGACAGGTTGAGATTTCCAATAGGGAGATCAAGAGCATTCTGTAGAAAGTTGTAGGCACTACGAGGAAAGATTGGGCTATCAAGCTTGATGACGCTCTTTGGGCATATAGGACTGCCTACAAAACACCTCTAGGCACGACACCATTTCATCTTGTCTATGGAAAGTCATGTCATCTTCCAGTGGAGTTAGAGTATAAAGCAGCCTGGGCGGTTAAGTTGCTCAACTTTGACATCAAGTCTGCTTCTGAAAGGAGACTATTACAACTGAATGAGCTGGATGAGATTCGTCATATGGCCTATGAGAATTCGAGAATCTACAAGGAAAGGACAAAGGCTTACCATGATAAGAAGATCATCTCGAGGAACTTTGCTGCAAATGATCAAGTTTTGCTCTTTAATTCTCGCTTGAAACTCTTTCCTGGTAAGTTGAGATCGAGATGGTCTGGTCCTTTCACCATCAAAGAAGTGAGACCATATGGAGTTGTAGTGTTGCTGGACGCTGCAGGAGGTAGATTTGTGGTTAATGGTCAGCGCCTAAAGCCATATCTCGCTGACATTGAAATCGCTAGGGGAGATACCGTTCCTCTCGGTGATCCATCTCAAGCCTAAACGGCATCCGAGTCAAGCTCGTGACTTAAAACAAGCGCTTAGTGGGAGGCAACCCACTGGTATGTGTACATAACTAAATTTTTAATTTTCGTTAATTTGGTTTGATTTTCGGTGTGTTTTTGAAATAAAAAAAAAAAAAAAAAAAAAAAAAAAAAAAAAAAACAGGGGAGAATGGATCGATCGATCCACCATCGGATCGATCGATCCAATCAGAAACCAAAATGTCGCGGGATCTGTGGATCGACCGGACGCACAACGGATCGATCGATCCGATCAGCAAACATAATGTCGCGGGATCTGTGGATCGACCAGAACCAAAACGGATCGACCAATACAAAAACAGGATCGCGATTTTAACAAGTGGATCGATCGATCCACTGTTGGATCGATCGATCCACTCTCCAGGTCAGTTTTCTGATTCGATTTTTTGGGTTCAAACCGGTTTAATTCACTAAAACCGAACCAGAAACAAACAGTTTATTAAAACACAAACTGATTTATCGATCCATCTTCATCTCTTTCTCCTCCTTCTATCGCGATTTTTGTAAGTTTTTGAGCAAAATTTTGTTCAAACCATAACTTCCTCAATTCTTCACCAAATTGAACGATTTTTGGGTCTATCTCACACGAAATTTCCTCCTCTAACTGATTCTAGCACTCGCTCAGTCGATCTACAAAGGTATGTGTCTCTAAACACAAAATTCGAGTTTGATGTTCTTGAGGAAAAAGGCAATTTTCGTGTTTGATTTGCTCCAATTGGTTAATTCCGTGAGTTTATATGTACTTCTAGAGTGATTTTCGACAAACCCCATGCGTTAATTTTATCCATTTCAATGGTTGAAATTTTAGGTTGAGAATTTGACACATTTTGGGGGTTTTAGTAAAAACAAACGGAATTAGCCTGCATTGGTGTTAGAATTGGTGTTAAAACGGATTAGTAGAGATGTCTATTCTTTGGGTTTTGCAAATTCAACAATTTGTTATGTTTCGAAAAATTCGATAAATATGGATTTTTGTTTGAATTTGTAGGAAATGACAAGACGAGGTGTACCAAAGGTTAGACCACCGCAAGCTAACACGTACAACAGCGAGACAAGCGGTGATGAAGAAATTTCGCAACCCGCTCGCCAACCTCCACCTGCTAGGACATCTCAACCCGCTCGGTTTTCGCGTACCGCAAAAGGAAAATCTGTAGCTTCCACTTCTGCCGCTGCTGATGAGACGCAGGAAGAACACACATCTCATCCATGGCCTCGCGCTGAAAAGACACCATTCCTTGATGATTCGTTGGTTGAGGAGATTCCACGAATATCAATAGCCGCTATTCAGGCCATGACAGGATTTGATTCGCGTCAGCCTGGACATGCTTGGGACCGTTTCAACCGCATTTTCTACAATGGTTTGCTTCAGGTAACGATGGCACCTACCAAATTTGTGTGCGAAGCAACATTGGCGAGAATGGGAATTAGCGACGATGTCCGAGCAATGCTGACCAAGATGGGGCTTGGCACGATCGCTTACAAGTCCTATCCTCTGTATCCTGAGCTGGTCCGCCAATTCCTTGCATCGGTTGAAGTCCGGTACAAGGATATCGCTATCCATACAGCTTCGGAGGGGACTCTTTCATATTTATGCAGGGGTGTTCACTACGAGTTACCCATACAAACCCTGTGTGAGATATATGGATTTGAGCGGTCATGGGAGCTATGCAGGTTCCCTTATTTTGGAGAGACTGATGTTCTGTGGAATTTGATTGCAACAGGACCATTTACTACGGCTCAATCTCGTGACGCTAAGCTTAGCCTGATCCGGAATCCTGTGATTCGGGTTGTCGCGAAGATCATTGGTCAGTCATTTTCTGGGAAGGAAGAGACAGGTGCTCTAAGGGTCGACGAGTTGTCTTTGATAGACAATGGGCTTCCAGATTCCGTCAGAGCGACTTACCACCAAGAACCCCCCTTGCGATTGCACACTAACTTAGGAGCAATGTTTGCTGAGATGCTCGTGAAGAAGAAGCAACGAGGTTTGAACACAAGCGGTACCAAGAAGATTGAGATTATTGGAAGTCTGCTAACACCGATCTTCCGATACCATAACATCGATTTGCGTGAGACAGAGTGCATCAGGGAGATTGAAACGTTCAATGCGAGGTACTTCACTAATGCTCACATCCTTAAGGGCGATTATGAGTACAGGTTCTATGACCGAGCAGGAGTTCCTCAGCGATGCAGACTACCTCTTCCGCCTTTCACACCTCCTGTGTCAAGGGCAAACTTGGAGTTCGAATTGGACCCTCAATTCATACTTACCGGCCAACCTCGAACTTCAAGATCACGGAGAGCTGCATGGGAGCAGGTAGATCCCCCACAGCAACCACCTCACGCACATTCTGTCGATGACCCCGTAATACCGGAGTACAGTACGGAGTACGATCTTCTACCGCTTGCTGAAGACGCTTCAGACACCGAACGAATCGCATGGTTGGTGGATTCGCATAGGAAGCAACACACGATGTTACAGAAGATATTTGGAGTGCTCGGACGCCTCACATGTATGCAGCCATCTTCTTCTTCTTCTCGACATCGTACTCGTGCAGCAGCGGTTGACGCGAGAGCTGGTCCCAGTGTTGCTGGACATGGGACTTCATACCAGGGAGGTCAGGCTGGAGAGACACGCCTACCTAGGCGTCGGAGGGCACCAGGGGATAGCCGGAGCGCCAGCTCCGGAGAGCATTGATTCTGTTATTTCTCCCCCTCTACTTTATCTACATCTATTTAATATATTTCGAACTTTCGCGTATGTCGTACTTTTCTTCTGATTTTCTTTCCACCGAGACGGTGTGAAGTAAGTCCGGGGGAGGGTATTTGCTGGGACTAACGCCATTTTCTTTGCTTTGTTTTATGTGAACCTTTTTGGTATTTATATTTGTTTTGTGTGTTTTATGTTTTATTGAGTCAAGAGCTTTATGGTTAGGAAACTATGATGATATATATCTCTTTGTTTACTGACCATTTCATTTAAGTGACATTGATGCAGAATGAATTCCAATCCGACCAATGAAAAATTCAAAGACTTACCGGTTAACTACAGACGTCTCTCGTTTCCAACAAGTTCCACCAAGTCTGAGCTAATTGCACCCTTAATGGAATGACTGGTGTCCATAGATCCTGATTCCTCGTTCATACTTGATATATTCACCCCGTTTTAAAAAAAAAAAAAAAAAAAAAAAAAAAAAAAAAAAAAAAAATTTTAATTTTGGCTCAAAGGTTTAGAATAGCACAAAAGAGTTCACGACGCTGTCTCCTCACAAGGAACAACACTAGTGAGTGCTATTCTAAAACTGTAACGGAACAAAAGAGTTCACGACGCTGTCTCCTCACAAGGAACAACACTAGTGAGTTCCGTTACGAGACCAAAGCAATTATGGGGAGAGGAAGAATAATAAATGTTGTATTGGTGATATATCATGATATAGTACGGGAATGAATCTAGAAGGTTCTTGGCACTGGGATTGACAACGAGGATTAGCAAGGATGACTTGTGGAAAGTGTTGCGAAATTTGAGATGGATTGGGGATATTGGATAAGTTTAAGGAGAAGTACATAGCGACTCGGTTGGGTTCATCCTTGCAGAATGTGGATTGCAATTTTAGTGGTCATTGGACGTTTTAAAAGAGAAGTTGAGTTTCCGTATTTTCAAACCTCTTTCACTGGCTTAGTTTTCTGTTTTGCTTGAGGTCAAGCAAAAGACTAAGTCCGGGGGAGTTGATATGTTGCGTTTTTAATGCATTCTAACCATTGATTTCTGAGTTTTATCGAGTCTTTTCTATACTTTTAGAGTCTTTTCAGGTTAAAACACGTTTAAATGAAGGTTAATACAAAGGATCAAAAGTTATGGAAAGTTTAGTGAAGACAGGTCCGTTTGGCGAGCAAAAGAAGCAAATAAAGATTTTTAGCAACTGGATCGATCGATCCACCCTCGGATCGATCGATCCGCTTGCTAAAATTCTTCAAAATGATCGCGGGATCTGCGGCTCGATCCAGCACGAAGAGGATCGATCGATCGGTATCTTTAGTAACTGGATCGATCGATCCACATATGGATCGATCGATCCACTTACTAAAACTGCCCAAAGAAAAAAAAAATCAGTCACCTAATCTTGCATTATTTTAACCAAAACGTGTTTAGACCATTAAAAACTGAGTTTTCACTCAATCATTCCGGTAGACTTCAATTATTATCATTTTTGTTTTTCTTCTTGTTCTAGAGAGAAGACCTTTCAATTTTCTCTTGGTTTTTAGATCAAAATCTTTCATCTTCTCTTGTTCTTAAGTTTACAACTTGTTCTTGGATCTTTGTATGATTTGGGAGATTCTTCTTCAACCTTGTATCATAGAGAAGATTTCTCAACTCCTTTATCTCTTTCTTTGATTTAAGTTATGGTTGTGATATCATCTCTTTGTGAATTTCTTTTGAATATGTGTGAGTAGATCATTAGTTAGGCTTGTGGGTGTTCAAAGGAATTCATGGATCATTGAATTAGACATAAATAGGGATTTGTACTTGTCTTCATCTATTGTTGTTCTTATTGCTTGAATTATGATTGATCACCTAGTTCTTGATGTTAGGATGTTTAATTCACCAAAAGTGTAATTAAATACCCGAAAGAACATAGATGAGCAAATTGTCCTTAACCAACGAAAGCTGATGTTAAGGCGATTTGTGAACTTATCAAACCGGTTCGTTAATGCTTGTTTAGAATTCTAGGTTCAAACGACAGTTTAGAATCCTAGGTTGATAAATAAAGTCTCTGATGCCACGACAGTGGATTGGTTATAAAATTATGTTTGAGTTCAAGATTGTCCTAAATTGTACCCTGAATAAATGTCTGATTCATAATCTATGATCTCCCGAGAATATCCCTTAAGCCTAACGCTTTTAATTCCATAAGTTTACACGTTTATAATTGCTATTTTCGTTTCAATATTGCAACCAATCACATTTTACCATCTTAGCTTAATTTCAATCTCATACTTTCGTAGTGTAACACTTGGTCTCTGTGGATTCGATCCCTAAAATACTACTTCGTTGCTGTGCACTTGCAGTAGTTTGATAGGGTTAAAACCTGAGCATATCAGTGGTGTTCGACGTGAGAAGGTGTAACACCAGTCGTGACACCGGTTGGCGTACTCGTCTGTTGTTTGGGACCTATAGGACCCGTGGTGGACTGAGCTAGGACGCTATGGGGCATGGGACGTGAAGGGCTGGGATGCGGGAAGGTGGCATCCGGTTGAGGCAACAATCAAGGCTAACACCGGTCGAAGCACTGGTCATTGTGCGTGACCGATGTTAGGAGGACATGGAGCGCAAGTCGTTGTATCGGTCCATGGTACGAACTGATAAGATGCGGGAAGACGGACACATACATGCATCAGAACGTGGGTTGAGAGGTAACACCGGTCCGCATACTTGACCGATGTTTTGGAGACGCGGGACGTGGATTGATAAACATGACCCGAGGCACAATCTATCAAACACTGGTTGCGATTCTCAATCGGTGCCGAAACCGGTACTGGAGCTGATCGGGACTTGGGCTAAGGAGCTGATACCGGACAATGATACCGGTCGGGGGGTTGAGCCAGTGCTCAAGTACTTTGCCTCCGACCTCTTTTTTCATCTTTCGTTTTCTCTTTCTATACACCTCGGAACTTAGATCTGAAAAATGTCCTATAATTTTGAGAATGCGATCTTTCCAAGAGTATGATGATTATCTCCTGGTTCCTTGTAGTTCGTCTTGAGAAAATTTTTTAAGTTGGCTCCTTACAGCTTCGTACACTTCTTCTTCAATCTTGGAAAATTGGTCATAACTTTCAAACCGTAATACCAAATTACGATATTCTTTTTCCTGTAGCTTCGTATGACTGTCTAAAATTTGTCCACCAAATTTCAGATTTTTCTGGATTGATATGGTGTTTCAGTTGTTTCTTTAATCGGAGCTCGTCTTGTTCTTTCTTCTTCTCTTCTTTCTTCTCAAAAACACATTTTTGTATTTTTATAAATTTTTGTAAAATCTGAAAATTCATAATTAGAAAAATCCCTGAATAATAAAGATTTAAAAATTAAAATGATGACTAAAATTTTTAGATAAAGACACTAAAAAAAATAAATAAAACCAAATATAGATTGCCTCCCATAAAACGCTTGTTTTAAATCTTTTAACTCGACTAATTTTTTTTAAGCATAGGATGACTCCACTAAAGGAATTGGGATTCTTTTAGCTTCTCTACACTCTGGACCAGATGGGTTGAGGCTCCATCTATTAGCATCTTGATGGCTTTCATAAAGAACAATCGCACCGTGAAAAAATTTCATCATATATATGACTTTTTTTTCGATGAATTCTTCATCTTTCTCCTTCAAATCCGTGGGGATCATTATTCTGAAGCTGAAGAAAATTGTTGAGAACCTTTTGTGTTTCATCTCGACATGAACCACATCCACTTTACATTCCTTAAGAGCCAAAAGTCGAATTTCCTACACTTGGAGTGTCGTTGCCTTTTGGTTTTGTCGGTTGGACATCTTTATGTATGGTTGGAGGGGCTGGAATTTTGGCGTCTTGGATCTCCTTTATTGTATCACCTGGATCTATATGAAAGATTTCATTAGTGTACATATTAATAGAAAAAGAAATTTTACCTTGTAGGGTTGGTTAGATTACTCCTTTGTCGAGTTTAGAGAGAGATTTGATGATTTGTAGAATCCAAAAATTCTCCATCAGTTTTAAGGAATGGTGAACCAAGAATCAAAGGCTTGTGAAGGTCATCTTTAGTCTCCAAAACGTGGAAGCTTGTTTTAAGGTCCTCTCTTTGATCGCACATGTCATCCAATTTAACATCCATGATGCATGTTTCGTCTTCTTGGATATTTCTTGTAAGCATCTCTCCAAGCTGAACCAACCACGTCTCGGTGCCTTGAAGTTGAGCAACAAGAGCATCTAATTTTTCTTCAAGAGCTGAACCAGAAGTCTCGATCTTTTCATCGACCTCAAAGACGTGGTTTTTGAACTCTTCCAGGAGTTCACATGTTAAGAACCTAGCTCAATCTCTATTTAAATCAAAGAGGATTACAAGCAAATCTGATCATGTTTTCCTCTAAACATGATCAGCCACCGATACACTGAATCTTGACACCTCTCAAATTCAGGATCCCTCCCTCAAACAAACCGAAGGTCCTATTTATAAGTACATGCCTTTACAAAAGACTAGTAGGCTCAACTCTCCAATCTTAAGCTGCCACGTCACTCTCCTCAGCTTTCTTCACTCTTCTCTTCATGCTATAGTGCCTATCAATACCCCCATTGCAAAGAACCAGCTTGTCCTCAAGTGGAAAATCAAGAAACTACTGTGTAAGCCCTTTAGAGAGGATGTCTATCAATACCCCATCGCGACCTTTGCTGTCATGACAGAATGTTGTATAGAACAACATTGCTTGAGGATTATGAATGAACCCACTAATAAAGCTATGTCTCTGTTCTTGTTATTAGTTGTCTTCATTCAATTCCTCCTCTTGGAAACAGCCTGTTGCTAACAAAAAAAAATTTGCTTCCACATAGTGTAATCTCATCATCAGCGTCTGCACTAATGATGGAACAACACAAAATCTCGACAGTTAGAGTTCCACAAACCAATTCAAATACGCCCTTCCTTTTGCGACTGTAATTTGGGTTTGTATTTGAAGTGCCAAGACTTGAAACATTTCCGCTTCTTACGTGTACTTAGGATGTCCTGCTACTTGTATGTGCATTGCTCCCAATCGATGAATGCATGACTGTCCAGACATTATTTTGATATATTTTTACGCGAAAAAAACTCATTTGACTCATAAATATGTTTTTATTACTAGAATGTATCTGAAAATTTGAGGGTTAAATGAGTTTTTTTAATACCCAAAATAGACCTTTTCCCTTTGTTAGGAAAAAAAAAAAATTCAAAAATCCAAAAAAAAAAAACCAGCATTTGTTTTAATTACGAAATTGCCACTCCGAATTTTCGAAACCAGCGTTATGACAGACTTGTTTTTATAACCGCAGATTTATTTTAGCGATAGACTTATTTTTGTAAAGACAGATTTACTTCGGCAGACTTATTTTTACGACAGACTTATTCGTATACGTGATGACAGATTTATGTTTTGTACGACAGATTTATAATTAATGGCAAACTTATTATTTTCTGACAGACTTATTGTATGATAACACCACAGATTTAACAAATCGTGACAGACTTTTACGTGATTGGCGTTATATATATTTTTTTTCTCACAGATTTATTAAGTGCGACTCCACAGACTTATTATATGAACGAAAAATCTGTCAAGTTATAACAGATTTGTTGAAGTAAAATTTGCTTACTAGTGTAACCTATAGTGATAGCAGATTTACTTATAGTTATAACAGATTTATTTTTTTGTTTCAATTTTGATAGACTTATTTTACATAATGGCAGATTTGTTTGTTATAGAAATAACTGAGAGAATTATTTTTCCAGATTTCCTGTAGTGACAGACTTATATTTTTTATGGCAGACTTATTTATAATTAAAACGAATTTGTGTTAAAAATGAGTAATTTAAGCCTAAATCCACTCCCTTTTATGTCTAGGGTTTCGGCCACCTCTATAACCGTTTTTGATAGAGTTTTTTCAACTTTTTCATCATCAACATCACCTCTTAGCCTCATTTTTTTTCCTTTATTCCTATCTCCTCTCATTATCTTCTTCTTATCTGGTTCTGGATTAAATTATTCTTGTAAGTGGAAAGTGGATGTTTGACAACAACAGATGGTTATTTGCTGTTGATAACAACAGAGGAAGCCGAATTCTACAAGGCAACAGAGACACAAGCTATGACGATTTCATTCGAATGGTTTATGAGGATTACGAGTTGGATCATAGTTCATGCCGTGTTGTCTTAAGTTACATGTTGCCGAAGAAGATATTTGAGAAATTACCCATAGATACACCACCAGTATTTATTGGAAACGGTAGACAACTTCAAGCTTTTTTTGGGCAATCAAAAACGGAAACCATGAGACTTTGTGTTGAAGTCGAAGACAACAAGACTGCTGAATCAAGGAAACGAAAAAAAACAGAAGCTAATGCAGAGAAGACAGCTCCTAATTTGGCAACGCGCACGGATTGGAACATGTTTCGAACAACGAAGATGAAGACACTGGCCACGACGCTGCTAAAGACGGAGATGATGATGGACCTATATTTGATTATTGTGACGACTTTGATGGAACTGACTCTGACGATGAGAACTTCAGTTCGTATGGGATTCCGACAGAAGAAGAAGAAAAAACGAAATTACCTATAAAGAAAAGGAGTTCAGGTATTTTTCTTGATGATCAGAAAGATGTTGCTGATTATGCGATGTTAGAATTATCTTCATTGGATTTATCTGTTGGACAATGTTATGAAACGAAAGAGCACTTGGAGACACGTTTGAAGATTCTAACTGTGGTGCAGAAGTTCGATTTTGTTGTTTATAAATCAACACCAAATATATTGATTGTCAAGTGCTGGGTAAAGGGATGTACATGGAGGGTGAGAGCTACACCATTAAGAGATTATCCGAATTTTCATGTGCGTGTGTTTGTTGGGGAACATACATGTTCAGTTACTGAGCGTTCTGCACGTGCTCGACATGCAACTCCTGATATACTTGGAGCATTGTACAAAGATTTTGTTGGTGGAGTGGGCCCAAGGTATTGCCAATGCATGTTGCTGAGGCAATGAATAAACGATTTCAAATCAAGGTATGAATTTAATTTGTGTTTTAAATTTCTTAAAAACAGTCTTTACATACCTGTTTACACTTATTTGCTCGCGAAATAAACTATTTATTTGATTAGATGGAGTACTGGAAGGCTTATCGGACACTTAAATGGGCTCGAAAGTTGGTTAGTGGCAGTCCAGAGAGTGGATATCAACAACTACCTTGTTACTTGTACATGATAAAAAGGGCCAACCCTAGTACTTTCACGCGACTTGAAGTTGATGCAGCGCAAAGATTCAAGTATTTGTTTCTAGCTTTTGGTGCTAGCATTGTTGGATTTCCATTCATGAGAAAAGTTGTTGTGGTTGATGGTACTTTCTTACAAGGAAAATACAAAGGTACTCTTCTTACCGCAACAGCTCAAGATGGCAATTTTCAAATATTTCCTCTCGCATTCGCTGTGGTTGACACTGAAAATGATGAATCGTGGAAATGGTTTTTCAAGCAACTAAGTTCTGTGATTCCTGATGACGAAAGTCTTGCCATTATCTCTGATAGACACAATTCCATTGGTAGAGCTATTAAGATTGTTTACCCAAAGGCTAGTCGGGGAATATGCACATACCACATGTACAAGAACATCTTGGTCAATTTTAAAGGTCGTGATGCCTTCAGGTTGGTTAAGAAGGCGGCAAATGCTTTTAGACTCATTGATTTTCAAACTTGCTTCAATCAGATTGAAGCATTGAATCCCGAACTTCATAGCTATCTTTTAAAAGCAGATGTCCGGCAGTGGGCTCGTGTTCATTTTCCGGGTGATAGATACAACTTGACTACAAGTAATATTGCAGAGTCAATTAATAGGGTCCTGTCACATTCTAGAAGTTTACCTATTGTACAACTCTTAGATGTTGTGAGATCCATGATGACAAGATGGTTTTCAGAAAGGAGGAGTGATGCACTCAAAATGAAAACGTCTTTAACCCGTGGTGTGGAAAAACTTTTGAAGGTACACATTTATAATACATATTCGTATGAAACAAGTTAGTAGGTATCATTTACTTAATGGTGTTGTTTTAATTTTGTAGGATCGCGTAGAATATGCTAAGGTTCTTACCATCCAAGATATAGATGCTCATCAAGTACAAGTGATGAGCGGGTCGTCTATTCGTATTGTAAACCTTAGAGACAAAAAGTGTACGTGCTGTAGGTTTGACTTGGAGAAATTGCCATGTGCTCATGCAATCGCTGCGGCTGAGAAGAAGAATATTTCTCGCATAGCAATGTGTCATCATTATTTCCACAAGACCTACTTGTACAACGCTTATGCAAATCCCATCATGCCACGAGACTGTGCTCTCCCTGTACCGGAAAATGTCGCAGCTCAAATTTGCCTACCACCGGAGGTTAAACAACAACCAGGTATGCCAAAGAAATCAAGAATAAAATCTGCATTAGAGATTGCTACTGAAAAAAAACGGCCAAGAAAGGAACATACATGTGGTAATTGTGGCCAAGTAGGACATAACCGAAAATCTTGTCATTCATAAACTGGTTTTTTTTCCTCGTCTTATGCAGGATATTTATGTTGGATTTGATTATTTGAATTTTTTAAACATTGATGGTTTCTCTCGTTAATTAGAAGCTAATTGGTTTTTATTCTTTACATGTGTTATACGAAGAATACGTATAATGCAAGTATACATGTGTTACTTTGAAGAATACGTATCATGCAAGTATACATATGTTACTTTGAAGAATATGTCTCATGCAAACATTCATAAACCTATTTTAATAACAACGATAGATGAAGACAAGTACAAATCCCTATCTATGTCTAATTCATTGATTCATGAGATCCCTTGAAACCCTAAAACCTAACTACGAGATTACTCAGACATGGATGCAAAGAAGACACAAAGAGATAAAGGAAAACTCATGATCGATTGAAAATAGAAATCAAATTAGGGTTTAGAAATCTTCTCAATAAATCGTCGAGTCAGAGATTCGTCTCCCTTATGCTTACAAATTGTAGAAGCTCCCCGTCTCATAAAAATCAAGCGTGTCCCCCCACAAAAACTCTCCCCCAAAAACCTTTTGTACTAAACTAAAACAAATTAGGAAAACTGATTTTTTTCCAATTTTGGTCGGTTTAGAAAAGGGATCGATCGATCTGAAAGTAGATCGATCGATCCTTTTCCAAATCGATCGATCTTGCCCTTTGCTGATCGGTCTAATTGTTTACGGTGGCACTTCGGACGTCGAGATCGATCGATCATGTGTGGGATCGATCGATCCGTAACCAAATCGATCGGTCCTGCTTCTCTTGATCGATCTAAATTATTACGGCGATTTCTTCGAAGTTAGGATCGATCGATCTGAAAGTAGATCGATCGATCCTTTTCCAAATCGATCGATCTTGCCCTTTGCTGATCGGTCTAATTGTTTACGGTGGCACTTCGGACCTCGAGATCGATCGATCATGTATGGGATCGATCGATCCGTAACCAAATCGATCGGTCCTGCTTCTCTTGATCGATCTAAATTATTACGGCGATTTCTTCGAAGTTAGGATCGATCGATCTCATGACAGATCGATCGATCCATTATCTTTTCTTGTTTCTTCGCTCTTTTCGTCCATTCCTTGCTCCAATTCGCCTTAGACTCATTCCCAACGTATTATAACCTGCAAAGATCACAAAAACAAAGGAAAGACTCGATAAAACATTGAAAACATGGGTTTGAATGCGTTAAAAACGCAATACATCAAAAACCTGCAAGTACTACAATTCTTGAAGGTTCAGACTACATCAATAACATGAAAAAGCTAATGAAACGTCATTGTGAAAAGAGTACTAAGTATCCTTAAGGTGAGGAATTGTTATGTCCACTCGGGAAGGTAGTGGTTCACGTAACTTATGTGTCTCCTGTGTCTCCTCTCTAACTTCGTCGAACAACTCAGCAGCAAGCTTCATTCTGATGCCCTGAATGTTACTATCGCACAAGCCATCAAATGTGCTCCCAAGAGCAAGACACTCAATGTATTTCAGAGTGTATACACCACAATCTCCTGGATTTTCATTCACTGGGACACCGGTCTTGACTCTTCTCACCTCCAACTGCCTAGTCAACTTCTTACGCGTTTCATTCGGAATCACTAGATTTAGCAATGCAGGGATCATCTTGGCGAAAGGGCGACATTGCTCGATCATTTCGACGTCCTTCAAGCTCGGGATGCTGTCATACACAAAAATCTTGTGCGAGGCCAAGTCGATATCTAGAGCTACCCAATGGTCACTGGTGATGTTGTGACAAGCATAGAGGTGGTCAACCTGAGTATACCATTCCTTGTTGGTTGGTGATCCTTTAGGAGCTATACCTTTGACGTGGTCTATATAGAAACTCCGGAACACATAAGATTTTCGCGATGTCTCCCACTTCTTGTACTCATTAACCATTGACATCACAAAATCTTGGCTCAAGAATGTGATGCGTGGATTATAGTAAGGAGATGGATCGCGCATAAGCCTTTTGCGGAACATAGTCATTGCTGCTCCCATGTGCTACATAAAAAAACACAGGAATTGTAAATTAAAGAAGATATGTGACAGCTTACAAAATCTGAAAAAAAATTACTTAAACTTACTCTATCAGATAACCATCCATATTCCTTATCTGGCCAATCAATCCTAGGAGTAATAAGCTTCCAATAAAAACGCTCATCTGCTTCGGGTCTGATATTTGGTTCTTCCCTATTAAAAATCATTAACAATTGATTAATTTAAAACGACAAGTTTTGAATCGTTTAAAACAGTGACAGAAATAAGATACAGTAGCGTTTGTAGAAATAATTTAAAACAGTAACAGAAATAAAAAAACTTACGCAGCTAGCTTGAGAAAGTCCAGTAGTGTTTGCAGTTTATCTTCTTCAACCATTGTGAAAGCATCATATATAGCAGGAGAAGGTTCTACACCTTTGACAGTTTTGATGATGCGCTTAACTGTAGAGCTCCCTACATATGGAAATTTCTGAGACAAACTCAATTGTGGAATCCGCCTCGACTTAGACGTCCATGCACCCAAGTTCGTTATTTTGTCATGTAAAGCTGTCAAAGCGTTACCAATCGCAGCATCAACCATATTTTCTGCACGGTCAGACCAAGTCTCCTCAGGGTCTTTATCTGTTTTTTCTTGCTTGATCTTTGTCACTTTCACAGGATTCACAGCTGCTGCTACCTTCTTTTTCTTATTCTTCACAACTCTTTGAGATGGCAACCCATCTTGTGATGTTTCAATCACCTCCACCATCCATGACTGCACAAGAGTGTAAGATAGTTTAATAGTATGTAAAACGGGTTTAATAACTTAGATAAAGGTAAAGTACTTACCGGATTGTTACTTTCAGCTTCATCATCTACCTTTGGATTTGAATTATCTGCTTCATTAGGCTGAACAGCTTCCAATCGAACTTCTTGGTCTTTGAAGCCCTTTTCCACTGAATTCAATCGCAGTTCTACAGCAGCAGCTTGAACTTGTATTGCTTTCAAATCCTTCTCCAATATCTCATGTGACTTTAGCCTTTCATCCAATGCATCCATCCTGCTGTTCAAATCCTTCCTCATAGTTTCCATTGTATTACTCATTTTTTCCATGATCTTCAAAATACCCGCCATAGTTACTTGGTCCTCTATAACCTACATACACCTAGTTATTTAGCTGAATTGTTTTTTATTAACCAAAAGAAAAAGAAGCTACTGTTTGGTCTTTAACCAATTCAAAATCAAGATATAATACTAATAGACTTATTAAATAGGAACTAACCTCTGCATCTTCTTCCTCTAAACCTTTTTTCTTCAGCTTCTTAGAACTTGTACTGCCAACCTCTTTTTTTGTAGATGGTTCTTTTCGTTTTTTCTTTCCATTAGTTGCAGCTTCTGCCCCATCCCAAACATTCATAGGCAAACAACCATTAATGATATCTCTAATAAGGTTGTCTAGCGCTGGTTCTGCAAGCTGATCACTATCATCACTCCAAATCGGATACATGTTTTCTTCAGACACTGGGCTCATATGCCTCACACGCACCTACAACATAACAATGTAAGTTTTGCAAAAACAGTCATTGATTATATGATCGTATAAACCAATTTATTATATTATAATCACTATCTAATCTTATGATTATGTAATCATATCACCAACAAATTAAGAAACACTAACCTCTCCATGAGCTGCCTTCTCTTCATCTATGAACATTTGGAAATTGAAATGAGTACGAGATGATTCCCAACTGAGTAAGGGAACATCTGTGGTTTCCTTCTTCTTACCATATGCTTCTCCAAGTCCAGGAACACTCTCATAAATCCATGTCAACAACACTTGAACACATCCATGTATACAATAGGAGTCATTATGGTACTCAACAACCTTTATCGAACGAATGAGGCTATCAAACGCCACTCGACCCCATGGATAGTTTTCAAAAGCAACTGAATCAAGAACTCTTCTCGCACTCAATAAAGGAATCCTAGACCCATGACTGATGCCATACACTCCAACCGAAAGAACGACTAACCTTCCAACCATTAGCCTTTTTTGCTTACTCCATGTCGCGCATTTAGACAATAACTCAACCAATTCCGTATACGTTGGACCATAAGAGCTTGACAGTCCAAGTTCTTTCCAGAAATCCGTGTGATCAACATCCAACTCGTCATTCTGAGCAAAAGGATCACAGTTCAGCCCTGTTATGTCCGCAAATTCATTCAAAGAGAATCTGATTGGGCGACCACCAAACAATGACCATATCTCATGACTGTTCTGGATTGCTAACTGATGTGTGAGAAAATAATGCACCCTCCCAGCAGCCCATACATACTTCATTTCAGCAAACTTGATAAACACTCCAACAGATGAATCCCTCAAATCTGACCAAACATCGTCTCTTAATCCATCTTTTATGATTGCAAATTTAGCTCTGAAGCAGTTATGGTTAATGCTTCTATTTTGTAACGGAGATTTCCCTTCTTCATAGAGACGAGAAGGATACTTACGCTTTTCACTTGAGGATGCCATTCCTAAAATAAACATAAAAACAACCATTAATCATTGGAAAAAAATATCCATGATTCCTAAGTTGCGTAATGGTCACTACCTAAAGCCAAAATTCGATAGAACAACATATAAATTACAAATCAGATCAAAATGATGCACACATTGCTTTCGAAAATCACAAACCAAACTTCACAAACACTGATCACATTGAGAAACAAGAGGGATTTAAACCAAGACAATAACGATCCTAATTTCTCCATGTTTTCTTACTAATTAAAACAAATATATGATGAATGCAAAGTAAAATTTGTTACTATTAAGAATAGATCAAATAAATCAGTCAGCTGAGGCAATACAGAGAGCAAGAAAGAATAACGAAAACTAAATGCGTATGCTAACAGTTTTTCCTCTTCTTCATCAACACAACAGATTTTAACCAACACAACAGATTTTAACCAAGAGATTCCTCCAAATGATATAAACAATCAACCAACCAACCATTGAAAGTACTGCAATGATTAAACAAACGAGAGCAAAAATAAGCTAATTCCTAAACATAAATCCCTAACATTGTAAACATTGCAAGAAAAATTATGGTTTAATAAGCAAGAATTAAATAAATAAATCTGTGACTATCAAGAGTAGATCAAATAAATATGTCAGTTTAGGCAATATATAGAGCAAGCAAGACTATAGAGCAAGCAAGACTAACAGAATCTAGTGTAAGTATCACTGCCCCCGTTGCTAACAGTGCTTCGGAAACATCAAACTATCCGTAAAGAGGAATCTATGATGGATTGGCCACATTCAATATGGCAAGCTAAATCCTCTACCATGTTTTAGACACCAAATGCTATTGATAAAACAAAGAAAACTAACCCTATTAATCTTAATGGAATCATTTTGTAATCTAAGAAGTGCAATCCTAGAGGCTAGAGGAACCCTAAGTCTGTTTTTCTTCTTGATCTATTGAATAAATCATCAACTGGAAAACAATCTTAAACACTAACTACATTCCATCCAGCAAAGAGTAGCACCACCATTGTTACTGCATTTTGAAGTTCCAAAACTAAAACATCAAAAGTTTTTCTATTCATCGCACCTTCTTCACGGAAGCAGACCAATCCCAGAGTCCACTTCTACTTTGAATTCTTTCTCTGCTTCCGAAATGGCTCCAATCGCTGCTTCTCTAGTGAAATCAATCAACAATTCGGACACGAAATGATTTGATTTAACTTGTCCACTCGTGTTCTAGATGAGGAATCTATCAAAACGTACCAGATGATTGGAGAAGATTGACACGATCTCGATGGAGGTAACAAATTGGAACAAGATTCTTTCTTCAAAGGCTCTTTTGATTGAGGATTAAGCACGGACCCGTGAGATTAAAGGATCAAAATTTCGAAGGAAACAAGAACAGAGAAGAACGTAAAGCAAAAGGGGTATTCGAATTTTGGGGGTTTTGGCTTTGGCTTCGAATTTTGGGGGTTTTGGATCAAAATTTCGAAGGAAACAAGAACAGAGAAGAACGTAAAGCAAAAGGGGTATTCGAATTTTGGGGGTTTTGGCTTTGGCTTCGGACGCAACAAGAAGAAGACGCCGACTTCGGGTTTGGTGGTCTTATTATTATCAGCTTTTCTTCTTCTTTTTTTTTCCAGAAGACGCCGACTTCTGAGTTAAAAACTAGGGTTCGTGTGTTTAATTTTGGGGAAGAAAACTATTAAAATCAGATTTTTTTTTTTAAAATAAATATAAATGGCATTTTGGATAATATGATAAAATTTATAATGTGAGAGGTCTTTTTACTTAAAATATGAGTTAAACTAGTAATTTTTTTTTGGGTGGGTTAGTCTAGTTATTTTTTCATAGTTTTGAGTCATTTTGGGTAATTGTCACTATTTTTACACACAATAGAAAATATCAAAAAAAGTTGTGATATAGAAAAAAAATATGGATACTTGCGGTACCCGCGGATAACCCTAAATATACTATGTTTTTTTTTGGTTACCCAATTAATACATGAGTTTTTTTCGGGTTTTGCAATTCATGGACTTTTTTGGATGGGTTTATTTCGAGTTCGGGTTGGATAGGGTTATTTTACCTGCGATAACATCCCAACTCGTAGTGATGGTATTGATAATCATCCTCACGTTCATAAGCCTCCCAATGTTGGTGTTGGTACATATGAGCACTGTACCGAGTATTGTTGAAGTTTGGTTGTTGATGAGATTCATGAGGCATTGGGTTATAATCCCCAATGGTTTCAAGGTAGTAAGGGCTCGCCATTCTCCTAGGATAGGGGTTGTATTCCATTGATGACTCTTTGAAACACTCATAAAAACAAAAACAAGAATTGAAAAAAAAAATTAGAAGAAAAATAAAGAAAAAAAATCCTAGAACTCCTAGGAAATCAAATTAGTCCTCGGCAACGGTACCAAAAACTTGATATCGTGGGTTATTCAAAATTTAAATTTATAACCCTAGATAACCTGCAAGTGCACAAGCAAACGCAGTAGTAGTTAGGGGTCGAACCACTAAGGACTAGAGAGATGATACGCTATGCATTTATGAGATGCAAATTAAGCTAAGACAAAATATGATTTTGGTTTTGTGGTTTTATGAAAATGTGAATAATAAATAAGAAAGCAAAGAAACTAAAAGCAAAGATATATTAATAAGAAAAAAGCGTTAGATATTAGACAATTAGCAGAGACTCATGAAACACATAAAGATATTAGGTTTTTAAAGATCGTTCTAGAACTCAAATCACGAAGGTATAATCTTCCCATTGTTGTGGCTCTGATCACTATGTTTTAACACCCTAATAGACTCATTTATCGCATGTTATTACAAGGTGAAAACACGAATTAGTGCTCAAGATTGGATTGTTCATAATACTCCATAACTAACCTTTCAAATTGTTATGACGCATTACTCAACAAATATTAGTTCAGACAATATAACAAGTTTTTGGACAGTATATCAACCTAAGATCAGTTCGCGAGATGGCCAACCAAGCAAACAGCAATACGATCAAATAGAGGTGAATAATCCACTAGATAAACCCTAAAAAGTTTGATATTCAATTATACATAAACATGGAATCCTTGAATGCCTAAAGCCTAATAATGAAGCAACAAGGATAAGCACGAAACATCATAGACAAACTGATATAATGCATTTTTGGTGCATTCTAACCCTTGTTTTGTAGGTTTTTATCGAGTCTTTCATTCTATTTTGAATCATTTTAGGTCAAAAAGTGGTTGGAATGGAGGATTGAAGCTCATGAAGAGACTTGGCGAAAAAGGAGGGAAACTAGATCTTTTTGAAGATTCTGAAGATAAGGAGCACCCGCTCGCGATCGGCTGACCTACTCTGCAGAAGATCTACTTTTGGAAATTTTCATTAAACCTATTTTTTGCCACCGAGGGTTTCCCATATAAATCCTAGCCGCCCCAGACCTAAGGAGGCACCCGTTTTTCATCGAACTAACAGAGAGAACACGAGTGAGAGAGATTGGATACTTGTTTTTAGAGTTTTGTAAGATTTGAAGATTGTCTTCCATCCTTTTGAGAAGATTTCTAAACTCTTTACCTTTTTTCTTATTAATTTATCCATGAATTCTCTTATCTCAATTGTTGTTGTTCGATCTATCATGTGCGAGTAGTCTTCCAAGTTAGGTTAAGGGTTCGAAGGGATTAGGGATTCATGAACTAAGCATAGATAGGATTTGAAATATATTTTATATCTCCATCTATTGTTGATCATAACGCCTAGACTAACTTGATCACCTAGCCTTTGATTTTATGTTAAATTTACTCATCAAAAGTATTGTGAATTGCTTGAATTAAAATAGATGGGCGATTCGTCCTTAGCCAACGACAATTGAAGTTAAGGCGAGTTGTGAACAAATCGATCATATCCTCTTTAATGCTCATCATTCTTTGTAATCTCAAACGACAGTTTAGGGTGTTAGATTGATTGATGAAGTGGTTGATGCCACGACAGTGGATCTTCCTATTTTTATGGTTGAGTTCTAGATTGGTTCTTAATTGATATCCTGAATAATTGCTTGGTTCTAGATGATCTAATCCCTAAGATATTTTCCCTTAGCCTAACATCTTTATTATCATTTGCTTAAACCGAATTTACATAATTGCTTGCTATTAGTGACAACTTAAAACCAACTTGATCGCTTAGTTGAAATTGTATCCCAAAATATTAGAGTGTATTGCTGGTCCCTTTGAACTAACCTAACTATTCTACATCGGATTAGTAATTCTAGGTTTGGAATCTTAAACCGGACAAAAGTCATTTTCATCAAATTGGCGCCGTTGCCGGGGACCAACTCGATACCTCTAGTTTTAAAATACGTTTTCAGACTAAGTACTAACTCGTTCTTTTTGTTTCTCTTGCGTGTCTTTCAGGTGCATGAACTCGAGGTCGACAAGGAAAAATTGTCAAATACCTCTCATAATTTTGAGTAACCTGGAACTTGCAAGGCTAGAACGAGTCAACAGAAAACAAGGTTTAATCTCGTCAACATGGACGAACAAGGCAATAACGATATGACGGTTGAGCTGCAAAGGTTACAAGAACAGATGGCTCAGATGCAGCAGCAACATGCCCGCGAACAACAGCAACAACGCGCGCGTGAACAGCAGCGTGCCATTGGGGATATGGACAATCCTCATGCTTTCTACCGGAACTGAGCAACTATTGTTCCTCCTACTGTTGAGAGGCAAGACTATGAGATAAAGTCTCAGATGATATCGCTAGTTAAGCAGTATTTGTTCGATGGACTGCCTGCTGAAATTTCAATGGACCATATAGAAAATTTCGAGGAGATCTGCTCCACGATGAGTTCTAATGGGATGAACCCAGATTTCTTAAAGTGCAAACTTTTCCCCTTTTCACTCGCGGACAAAGCTTCCTGTTGGCTCAAATCTCTACCAGCTGGATCCATCACGACTTGGGCACAATGTAGAGCAGCGTTTTTGGACTACTTCTACACCAAAACCAAAACCGCGAGTCTAAGGAAAAAGATCTCCACATTTCAGCAACATCCAGGAGAGTTATTTTGTGAGGCATGGGAACGATTCAAAGAGTACAGGAGGGAGTGTCCACACCATGGGTTTACCGATGAGAAGCTAGGTATCTTCTATGATGGTGTTGATTGGGATTTTAGGAATGCTTTGAATGCTGCGAGTAATGGTGATTTTATGCCTAAGACCAGAGAGGGTGCGTATAAGTGATAATGCTCAAATTTCCCTGAGCTACTCTCTCAAATTAAGAGATCGTTGTAGTACTTAGGGGTCGAATCCACAGGGAATCGAATCACACAAACAACTAATGAATTCAAATTATGCTAACTAAATATGTGTTAAAATTAAGAAAATAGTAAAACAAGGCAAGCAGATTATGATTTAGGTTCTAGTAATCAATGAGACAAAAGAGTTAGACTATGGGCAATTCTCAGGAATGAATCAAAATCAAGGATAAAAGATTGTTAGGATTTTATTAGGCACAGTTCTAGAACTCAAACACGAATATAAAACCAATCAACTTTTGTTGCAGAGATTATCTATGACTAAATCCCTAAATTCCAAATTTCTTAACTTAGTGAATAAAGACAAGCATTAAGTTCAAGTTCGATTGTTCACAAAATTACTAAGCCAAATTTCTTTGCGAATAGATAATTTTGCTCATCTAAGATTAGGTCAGGTTGTTAATAATACTTTCGCATCTATTAAAGCAACCTAGGGTTTCCAATTTCAGTTGATCAATCCTAAAATCAGAGTTAAAGCAATCTAGATGAAGAACAAGAAGATAAATCCCAACAGTAATCAATCATAGCAATTTCTCATCAATCCCTTGAATCCCCAAAACCTAACAAGGAATCTACTCAGACATAGATGATGAAAACATTCTCAATAGAAGAGAGTAAAACAATTGTCTCAATAGAAAACAAGATCTATCCATGAAAACCTAAAGAAAAACTATATATAGAGTCTTAAAATCGGATTGAGTTTCTTCTGCAAACTTCTGGGCTTTTTGGGCAAAAGAAGAAATTCTTCAATATTGGCTTGCGTCGCACGACGCATATGGGTTGCGTTGCTCGACGCCATCTCATTGCTCGATTCGCGGATATGTTTGCGTCGATCGACGCCATGTGTCTGCGTCGGTCGACGCAGGCTCGTGATCTTGTCTCCGACTTGATCACTTCGGCATTTCTTTCCTTGATGCTCCAATCGTCCCTTAACCTATAAAGACTCCAAAAGACTCGAGAAATACCAAAAAGACTCTATAAAATGGACTTATATCATGGTCAAAAACAGGTAAAAACCATGATATATCAATAAGCTTATTGAAAACTTGGCTGCAAGTTCTAGCAACAAGTCTCAAGAGTATGATAGAACCATGAAATCCAGTGGGATGGATTCTCGAAAGATTAATGACCTTACGGCTAAGGTTAATTTGTTGTTCAAAGGAAACCAAATGACGGTTCACTTCGTTGATGAGAATGGTGAACCATTCTCCGAGGAGATGAGTGAGGAAGGAGATCGTGATCAGCAAGAGGTCAGCTATGTGAATGGCCAAGGGTTTGTGCGAAACCGGGGGTTCAACCAAAATTATAGGAGTCACCCGAATTTCTCCTATAGGAATACGAATATTGAGAACCCGCAGGACCAGGTTTATCCGCAGCAAACCAATTTCCAAAACCAGAAACCTCAGGATCAAGGTTTCCAGAAGACGCTACCTCAGGGTTTCATTCGTCCCTTTCCAAGGTCAGAAACCGTAGTTAACCAACTTTCAAGCTCTTGCGAGCTCCGGAAGTACTTCTCAAGATGAACTAAAGAGTATGATGTAGCAGCTGATGGCTAATCAACAGAAGACTGCCACTGAAATCAACACGAAGGTAGACGCCATGTACTCGGATCTAAATGGTAGACTTGAAGCTGTTAGCAATCACGTGAAGAAGCTTGATACTTAGGTTTCTCAAATTGCTGAGGCAATTAAGAGTCCACAAGGAGTGTTGCCAGGCAAACCAGTTACAAACCCCAGAGAGTTTGTGAACGCAATAGAGTTAGGGAGTGGAAGAGTTCTACCGCCAGTTGTGAGGGTAGAGGCTGAAAACTGGCCAGAAAAGTCTGCAGAGCATCCGCTCCCCAACAGAACACTTGCTCCAGCATACGGAGCACCTGCTCCAGAGGAAGAAAAGGATGAAAAAGTTACTGGACCAACTCCTAAGGTACTTCGACTGAATGAGCTTGTTGATAAGGTTCGATCCCGTGTCTACAAACCTCCAGTTCCTTACCCAGTTCCTCCAAGGAAATCACAGAAGGATCTAAAGGAAGCAAAGTGTAAGGAAATGTTGAATGATTTGACGGTAAAGCTTTCTTTAACAGATGTTATTCAGATTATGCCAGCCATGAAGAAGTATGTTAAGGGTTTGGTTACAGAAAAGATTTCTTCAGAACAGAGCATTATGGTGGTGTCTAAGAATTGTAGTGCTGTGCTATAAAACAAGATGCCCAAGAAGCAAGAAGACCCAGGGAAATTTGTTTTATCCGTGCAGATTGGTCATATACGATTCGAGTGTTCTCTATGCGACTTAGGTTCAAGTGTGAACCTCATGCCATATTCGGTTGCAAGGAAGCTCGGGTACACGAAGTTCAAACCAACACGGATCTCGTTGGTGTTTGCTGACAGATCGGTAAAACTACCTGTGGGGGTTCTTGAGGATTTACATGTTAGGATTGGCAACACTTTGTTTCCAGCGGATTTTGTGGTGCTGGAACTTGATGAAGAACCGAAGGATCCCTTGATTTTGGGACGTCCTTTCTTGCGCACAGCTGGTGCGATTATTGATGTGAGGAATGGTACAATTGGTCTCCAACTGGGAGATATTATTATGGAATTTGAGATGGATAGGTTGCTCAAAAAGCAAACCATTGATGGGCAAACTTTTGCCATTGAGGATAATCTCAAAATCAAAGCATCTGCTCCAGAGGAAGGAACACCAGCTCTTGGAAACTCTGTTGACAGTCCTTGGAGCGAGCTGAAAGCTCCTAAACTCTAGCTCTAAACTCTAGCTCAAAACTCTACCAGCCGGGCTAAAGTATGCGTTTCTAGGCCCTAACTCTACTTACCTGTGATCATAAATGCTGATTTGAACAATGTGGAAACCGCCTTGCTTTTGTGTGAACTTAGGAAGTTTAGAAGGGCCTTAGGATATTCACTAGATGATATTCCTAGAATTTCACCTGATCTTTGCATGCATAGGATACACCTAGAAGATGAATCAAGGAATTCTATAGAACATCAGAGGAGGTTAAACCCAAATCTAAAAGATGTAGTAAAGAAGGAAATAATGAAACTTCTAGAAGCATGTGTAATCTATGCCATCTCAGATAGTAAGTGGGTTAGTCCAGTTCACGTAGTACTAAAGAAAGACGGGAGTACTGTGATCACAAATGAAAAGAATGAGTTGATACCAACTAGGACACTGACTGGCCATAGGATGTGTATTGATTATCGGAAATTAAATGCTGCCACTAGAAATGATCACTTCCCATTGCCATTTATTGACCAAATGCTTGAGAGATTGGTTAACCACCCATACTACTGTTTCTTAGATGATTACTCAAGTTTTTTCCAGATTCCTATCCACCCAGATGATCAGGAAAAGACGACATTCACATGTCCTTACGGTACTTTCGCATATCGTAGAATGCCGTTTGGTTTCTGTAATGCCCCCGAGACATTTCAAAGGTGCATGATGTCTATTTTTACTGATTTTATTGAGGACATAATGGAAGTTTTCATGGACGATTTCTTTGTCTATGGAAGCCCCTTTTCTGTGTGTTTGTCAAATCTATGCAGGGTGTTACAACGTTGTGAGGAGAAACATCTTGTGCTAAACTGGGAGAAATGCCATTTCATGGTCAGGGATGGTATAGTTTTGGGTCATCGAATATCCGAAAATGGTATAGAGGTTGACCGAGCAAGGGTTGAGGTGGTGATGAGTTTGCAACCGCCGGATTTAGTCAAGGGAATATGGAGTTTTCTAGGTCTTGCTGGGTTATATCGACGGATCATAAAGGATTTCTCAAAGATAGCGCGATCGCTCACCCAACTCTTGTGTAAGAAGACCAAGTTTGAGTTCAATGGAGCTTGCCTTGAGGCTTTTCACACTTTATAGGGAGCCTTGGTGAGTGCGCCCATTGTCCAACCACTGGATTGGGATCTGCCATTTGAAGTGATGATGGATGCAAGTGATTACGCTGTGGGAGCAGTTTTGGGGCAAAGAAAGGACAAAAAGCTCCATGTGATCTATTACGCTAGTCGTACCATGGATGAAGCTCAATGTAAATATGCTACAACCGAGATGGAGTTGCTGGCAGTCGTCTTCGCCTTTGAGAAATTCTGGTCATATCTTATCGGCTCTAAGGTGATTGTGCACACCGACCACGCAGCTTTGAAGTACTTGCCACCAAAAAGGATGCGAAACCGAGGCTTTTGAGGTGGATTCTTTTGCTCCAGGAGTTTGATCTTCAGATTGTTGACAAGAAGGGGAACGAAAATGGGGTTGCTGATCTTCTATCCCGCATGAAGGTTGATGATGCGGTGCCTCTTGATGATGCACTCCGGTATGAACATGTGTGTGCAATTGGTGTTTGCGTACTGGAGTACCCGGTCCAAACAAGAGCACTTGCTCTAGAGGAATTTTGTGGTGCTACCTCAAAGGAGATTGTTCCGAATTTTTCATGGTTTGGGGAGATAGCGAACTACTTAGCTGCTGAACAGGAACCATATGATTTCGTGGGTGATAAGAAGAGAAAGTTCCTACGAGAAATAAGAAGGTACTTCTGGGACGAGCCATACCTTGACAAGCAGTGCTCGGATGATATTTTTAGGAGGTGTGTGCTGGATGAAGAGATTCTGGGAATCCTTTTTCACTGTCATAGTTTGAGCTGTGCCGGTCACTTCGCAACCTTCAAAACGATATCTAAAGTGCTGCAAGCTGGGTATTGGTGGCCGACAATGTTCAAGGACGCACAAGCTTTCATATCACGGTGTGATACATGCCAAAGGCAAGGAAACATATCGAGAAAGAATGAGATGCCTCAACACTTCATTTTGGAAGTTGAAGTGTTTGATGTGTGGGGAATCGACTTTATGGGACCTTTTCCATCCTCTTAGATAAACAAATACATCTTGGTGGCTATTGATTATGTTTCTAAGTGGATGGACTCTATTTCTTCACCAACCAATGATGCCCGTGCTGTGGTGAAGATGTTTAAGTCGATAATATTCCCCCGTTTTGGAATGCCGCGAGTGGTTATAAGCGGTGGAGGGTCTCACTTCATCAACAAGGTCTTCGAGGGGCTATTGAGAAATAATGGGGTAACCCACAAGGTAGCAACGCCATATCATCCACAAACTAGTGGTCAGGTTGAGGTTTCCAACAAGGAAATCAAGAGTATTCTGCAAAAGACCGTGGAGATCACTAGAAAGGACTAAGCTTATAAGTTGGATGATGCGTTGTGGGCTTACCGAACTGCATATAAAACACCGTTGGGGACAACGCCTTTCCACTTGGTGTATGGGAAGTCTTGTCACCTCCCTGTGGAGCTCGAATATAAGGCGGCATGGGCTATTAAGCTAATGAACTTTGATATCAAACCGGCCTTGGAGAGGCGGTCCATGCAACTTCATGAGTTCGACGAAATTAGGTACCTGGCCTATGAGAATCCGAAAATATACAAGGAGAGAACCAAGATGTACCACGATAAGAGGATACTCTCCCGAAACGTCCAACCAAACGACCAGCTACTTCTCTTTAACTTTCGTCTTAAGTTTTTTCCCGGAAAGTTGAGATCTAGGTGGTCTGGGCCCTTTCTCATTAAGGAGGTCCGTTCATATGGAGCCGTGGTGTTGCTGGACGCCAAAGACAGCGAGTTTGTGGTCAATGGTCAGTGTCTTAAGCCATATCTAGCTGAGACGAACCAATACAAAGGAGAATTCATCCCCTTAGGCGATGCACCGAAAGCCTAAATGGCTAACAAAGTCAAGCTAACGACTTTAAGCAAGCGATTGGTGGGAGGCAACCCACCGGTACGTTTTCTAACTTTTTGAATTTGATTTCATTTATTACTAATTTTGAATTTAAGGGTTAAGTTTTCAGGTTTTTTAAAAAAAAAAAAGTAAAAAAAGAAGAAAGAAAAAAGAGTGGAACACGAGGTAGATCGATTAATCCTCTCTATCAGATCGATCGATCGAACCAAGGTGATGAGATCAAAATCCATTTCAGCGGTTAACCTCAGGATCGATCTGCACATCGACCCGCTACCTAGAAAAGGAGCACCTGCTCCAACTCACAGAGCATCTGCTCTCCAGGGTATAATTTGAAATTCGGATTTAGGCCCACCAAGAGGTTAATATCGATCCGTGGTTACAAGGGTAAAATTAGGTCGAGGAATTCTTCAGTGGGGTCGTACTGTTGCCGTGGGTCAAAAACCGATCAGACAAGTATTTCGATCGAAAACCGTAGGTAAGCACCTCGGTGACTAAGCAATGTGCTAGCTTTGGGCGTGTGTGGGCATGTGTGTGGCGTGTATGGGCATGTCTAGTGAGCTAGTCTATGTGTGTTAGACACACGCCCAAGTGATTCACCTCCTTAGACTTGTCATCGCCACATGTCGCGCCGGAGGATCAGATCGGTGTCTCGGCGGCGACAGATGGCCGGTAACACCTTAAGGTGCTTCACCTCCTTAGGGACGGCCTATATAACCCCCCATCCCAACCTTGTTAGTGGCACACACTAAACCGCTGACCATAGTTTGTTCGTACCAGCCGTTCACCAGAAATCCTTATCTAGCATTTTGTCGAGAAAATTTAGGGTAAGCCTTCCAAATCCGAATCCTTCCCTATCCAACTAGATCTTTTGTTCTGAGTCCGAGTTTAATGTCCGTTTTATGATTAGAGATTATACATATCCAAAGATCAGATTCGAACCTAAGTCGCCGTGAACCTTAGACGATCATAGCTTAGCCTTCTTCGACCTAAGGTGAGTCTCGGCGTTGGTGTGTTTTCTTACTGCAAAGCAAGTAGAGTGTTATGCTTGTTTGATTGTTGATTGATTGTTTATTATTTCGTTGAGGTTTATCCGATTATTTCCATGATTTGTTTAAATATTTTCTAATTGTATTTATGAGTTGTATAACATCATTTAGAGACGTTGAGTATGTGGATATAGCCATTTGATAACCCATGTTTCCGTGACCGACCCAATTGCACAAGGTGCTTTGGTTTAAGTTGCGATGGAACGGATGTACGGGATTACAGCCTGGGGCCGTGCACTGCATGACGATGCAGTTATCCGGGTTGTGGTAAGATAAGGCAGCCGGATGTGGTAGTGAGGGACCATCGGGTCTTAGCCTTTGTGGTTATGATTCGTTTGGGGCAAAAGCGTGACTTGTTGGATGATGGGAAATGTCAAATGTGCGGTTGTGAAGTGTTATACGTTATTAGTAATATTCTTATTACATCTGAGGTTCGCATGCTGCATTTTGGTGTTGCTTGTTATTTTGAGATTGGTTGGGAATTGATTAGTGAATGTTAGGGGAACCCGAACTCACTGAGCAACTAGTGCTCACGACTCTATTTGTTTTTGCAGGTAACCAATAGTGAGAACTTAGACCGCTGGAAAGGAACTTAGGAAGGTTGGTGTAGATTATATGCTTTTTGTAAAACAAGTCTGTTTAATATGTAATGTTATTTTGAGCACTTGGCTCCAAGCCGGCATGTATGTGTTTTGGTAACTTATTGTAAAAAATAGTATAATAATGTATTAAAATGGATATCTGTTAAAACCTTGGGTTGCATATGATACTAGTCCTAGTCCGGGGTGAACTAACTAATGGCCATGACTAGTACCATGTTCGGTAGGAAATGTGCGTCTAGTCATTTAGTCTTGGGTTCCTAGATGCGTTTTTGGAACTTCGGAACGAGTGATTAAGCGCACATCTGTAGCGTTTCTGTTTATAAGTGATCGTGGGCATTACAAACTGGCCCGTTGCTTGACTCGTTTCTGCACTTGCTTCATCTCTGAGGCAATTTGACATGTCTTCAGTACTTCGGGTGTAACTTCTTGCTCACAGCTCCAAATGATATGATTCAAACTCCATTGTGAAGTTAACTCAGCTACGTTGGTGGTTTATATTGTGAATAATGTCAAGTCGAAGGTTTAAACTGTTAGTTATAAATTAAAGTGTCAGTGTGTGTCACCTTGAAGGTTTTTTACGCGAAAAACACTTGATTTAGTCTATGATCCGCAGTACTGTCCATAGTACAACTTTGAATTTTGCATCCTTAAAGGATTTACAATTTGCAAAGCATCTTCTACGTATCGTAAATCAAAACCAAGCCTAAAATGTCTCTAACAACCCTCAAAGGATTTACAAAAGCTAGTTTTTCCGTTTGATTTGTAAATATATAAAGTTCAAAAAGCAAGATGGAATAGAAGATTACAAAACTCACTCCTTTTCACACTGAAGCGAGAACTTAAACAAAATTAAAACCCTAACACGCAAGTCTAAAATTAACACCACCACGAAGAATCATAGAGACCTCCTATTGCAAATCAAGTTTATCTCATTAATTTATAAACTCGGATCAACCGAAACAAAAGCTATTTTTGTTTTTGTTTTTTTATAATCGTCTGAATTTATTAATTATTATAAATTATGATGTGTGACGATTAGGGGTGGACATAATTCCTGTCCCATCCCAAACCGTCCCGTTCGGTTCCATTTCCAGTTCTAAATTTCCGTTCTGAATAGGACCATATTCCCGTATGTTACAAACTATCAATTTCCGTTTGGAAATAAGACGGGACTGAATGGGAACGAAAATTCTAGAAATATATATATTATTTATATAAAAATTTAATATTATATATGAGTTTCCTATTTTTTATACTTGTTAGTAACTTTTTAGTATGCTACCAAAATTATTAATTAATATGATACGTAAATTATAATTTGTCTTATATAAAGTTGTAAACACGATTATAAACCTTTCAAACCTCGACACCTACATTAACTGCTTCATCATCTAGTCTACCGACTCTATACCGTCGCTTCCTCTAATTTGTAATCTCTCTTGTGACAGTAAATGTGATGGACGTGATTTAGTTTTTATAATTTTTGTTTGTCATATTTTTTCAGGAATTTCCGTTCCGTTCCGTCATATCTCGTCCCAAATTGTATATAGGACATGGCTGGGACAAATATTTTGATTCTCAAATTTCCGTCATGTTCCCGTTCTCAAAAGTTCTTGTTCCAAATTCCCGTTTGCCCACTCCTAGTGACGATTATACGATGGACAATTTTAGGCTATTTTGTTTATTGTGACAAAAAAATGATACTTTGTTCTATTTTCCTTTATTATGGGAATTAATTTGGTGACTAACAAAAAAAAAAAAACACTTTTCGTTAATTTTCTTTTATTTATTCATATCCACGATAGTTTCGTCGTCGATATGTCTGTGTTGACTTCTGCGTTTTGTATAGAGTCTTCCAGTCGCACCGGAAACGTTGAAAAAGACGCGACTTTTATTGTATATCGGGACACACTCGCAATCTCGAGCTCAGACTGCTCCGGACGATTTCAATCTTCATCTCTTTTGCATACTCCGATTCAATCTGCTCGCTCCTTAAGCATTGATCCATTGAATTGGCTGGTGATCAGGCGGAGATCTCGAAGATGAAGCAAGCCAAGCAGAAGCAGCTTCTCCTTTGTTTTCTTCCATGGCTGCTTCTCTCTCTCCCCTTTTGCGAGGCTCGATTCGTTGTGGAGAAGAACAGCTTGTCGGTGACGTCGCCGGAGAGCATAAAGGGGACTCATGACAGTGCAATCGGCAACTTTGGGATCCCTCAGTACGGCGGAAGCATGGCGGGAACGGTGGTTTACCCAAAGGAGAATCAGAAATCGTGTAAAGAATTCAGCGATTTCTCAATTTCTTTCAAGTCTCAGCCTGGTGCTTTGCCTACCTTCCTCTTGGTTGATCGCGGAGGTACCTAATCTCTCTTCTCAGAATTTGATTCCCTACTAATCTCTATTAGCAATTTAGTTCGTTGAGAAAGTATTGCTTTTCTTCCTAATTGGTTCAGTTGTGTGTAAAACTTGCCTTAGTCTTTACTGTTCTGCATTAACATGTACCCACTTGGCCTAATGGATGGTTTTGTAGATTGTTTTTTCGCTTTGAAGGTCTGGAATGCACAGAAAGCGGGTGCCTCTGCTGTTCTTGTGGCTGACAATGTTGATGAGCCTTTGATTACCATGGACACACCCGAAGAGGATGTTTCGTCCGCAAAATACATTGAGAATATTACCATTCCTTCTGCTCTCGTCACAAAAGGTTTCGGTGAAAAGTTGAAGAAAGCAATTAGTGGAGGGGATATGGTCAACTTGAACCTTGACTGGAGAGAAGCTGTTCCACACCCTGATGACCGTGTCGAGTATGAATTGTGGACCAATAGCAACGATGAATGCGGGGTTAAGTGTGACATGTTGATGGAGTTTGTCAAGGATTTTAAGGGCGCCGCTCAGATTCTTGAGAAAGGCGGTTTCACGCAGTTTAGACCTCATTACATTACCTGGTATTGTCCTCATGCTTTCACACTGAGCAGACAGTGCAAGTCTCAGTGTATCAACAAGGGAAGATACTGTGCTCCTGATCCAGAACAGGACTTTAGCTCAGGATACGATGGAAAAGACGTCGTTGTGGAAAACTTGAGACAGCTTTGCGTTTACAAGGTGGCAAACGAAACCGGAAACCCCTGGGTCTGGTGGGATTATGTCACTGATTTCCAGATCAGATGTCCCATGAAGGAGAAGAAATACAACAAAGAATGTGCTGATTCCGTTATCAAATCTCTTGGTGAGTGCTTCTTCTATAGGTTCAAAATTCAAGAAATGCATAATACTTTTTTCTTTTTTTGGGAGAACAAGGCTTATTTTCTCCGTCTGTACAGGAATTGATAGCAGAAAACTTGACAAGTGCATGGGAGACCCTGATGCTGACATGGACAATCCAGTTCTAAAGGAAGAACAAGATGCACAAGTAAGAAATTTCTTATATTTATCTTCCGTCTGCATTATCCTGCGGGTATCTCACGGTTATGTTCTTTGAGTAATCCGTTTGAGATTTCGGATATTATGTAGGTTGGCAAGGGTACAAGGGGTGATGTGACCATATTGCCTACCTTGGTTGTCAACAACAGACAGTACCGAGGTTTGTCTTGCAGTGTTAACTTAAGACGTCAATACTCTATGTTCTGGTTTACCTTGTTAAATATATGGTTTCTTGCAGGCAAGTTGGAGAAGAGTGCTGTACTCAAGGCTCTATGTTCTGGTTTTGAGGAGACAACTGAACCAGCTATATGCCTGAGCACAGGTATATATTGTTGGTTCGTTTATTGTGATGTGTTGGTTTTGACTAAGAGTGGGTGTTTCGGGTCTAACCCATACCCTCCAGGATAACTTTTACTTGTCTACTCACTAGGGTAAGTTTTTGTGTATCCGACCGGGCGTACTTTTGTGGGTTGAAGTCTGAAGTTTGGGTTCCCCAGATATGTGAAAAACCTGAAATACCTGGCCCATAAAAGAGCAATAGCCTACCCAATCTCGGTGTAGATTTATTTTTGGTATAATTATAGATGCCCAAAGCTGGCTGTACTTGTACTCGAATTACCTGATCGTAGCCATCCTTGGGAGTAGTTTGTTTATCATTTTTACATACCTGGGCAATTATCTTACCCAATGCTGAAATACGGACCCCTACTTTTGACTAGGATTTGCCTTTTTAAAGTTAATATTAGATGCCCCATGCTTGTTCATCAAATAAATGTTTGGAAAGTAATATAAATGTTAGGATTTACCTGTATATATTGTTGCTTACTTAGTTTAACTATATGTGGGCGTTTCGGGTCATACCCATACCCCCCCTGAATCCTACCTTTACATGTATGCCCATTAGGGTACATTTTCGTGTTCCATCGGGTCGGACTTTGGGCCAAAAATGATAAAATCCCAAGATACCTGCCCATACCTGGCAATAGGCAGTAGCCAACCTAATCTAAATTTGGATATGTTTTTGGTTCTAGTCAGATGCCAAAACCTGCCTGTACTTGTACCCAAACTACCTGACCTATCTATTCTTGGGAGTAGTTTGGTTATCATTTTTACATACCCGATGCCGAAATGCCCACCCCTACTTTTGACTAGGATATGCATGTTTATAATTAAAAGTTGATTTTTGATTCACATAAATGCTTGGAATGTAAACTATAACAGTGATCACAATCTGAAAACTGCATTTTCTATCGTAATTGACAGATATGGAGACAAACGAGTGCTTAGATAACAATGGTGGTTGTTGGCAAGATAAGTCTGCCAACATAACTGCTTGCAAGGTATATTGTGATATTCCTGGGAATAATTTCTGTTATATCTATTAATGTGCTTAATTTGCAGGATACTTTTCGAGGAAAAGTTTGTGTGTGTCCTAGAGTTGATGGTGTACAATTCAAAGGGGATGGTTACAACCATTGTGAACGTGAGTGTTTTGTCATCTTTTGAATAGTTTTTATACTTTTAATGGACTTGTCTTCTTCAGTAGCAATCTGAGTATGGCAAGATATTAGTCGAGTTTCATTTTGTGGTCTTACAGTATGGCAATATATCATATAATTCCTAGTCAGTGAATCGTAAACACAATGTTGGGTTTACCCTCTCAGTTATTTTAGTCATTCACATTGCTCTGGTGAAATTCAAAATATAATGTTGGTTGCATGATCACAAGAACTTTGATAGCAAAATTGCGAATAGGATCTACTAAGCTGACTTTTATATCCTCTCTTTCCTATCAGAGACGGAGGATTTTGTCCTTTACCTTTGTTGTTGTTGTGCTTCTGTTAGATACGACATTTCATACTTATTTGGTGTTTGCATTGCAGCGAGCGGGCCGGGGAAATGTACGATCAACAACGGAGGCTGTTGGCATGAAGAGAGAGATGGACATGCGTTCTCTGCCTGTGTGGTTAGTGTTTCTTCTGCACTTTGCCTCGCTTTGGACAATAATTTCACCATACAATACGAGGCTTTTTCTCAACTTGTAATGCGTTCAGGACAAGGACAATGTTAAGTGCCAGTGTCCTACAGGATTCAAAGGAGACGGTCTTAAGAAGTGTGACGGTTAGACTCTCTGTCAAACTTGGGTTATGGTACTTCTTTTACTTCATAATTCTCTTTGTAATGATTTCTGTGCTTCATTCACCAGACATTGATGAGTGCAAAGAGAAGAAAGCCTGTCAGTGCCCGGAATGTAACTGCAAGAACACTTGGGGAAGCTACGAGTGCTCTTGTAGTGGGGACCTTCTCTACATGAAAGACCATGACACTTGCATCAGTGAGTTTTCATGAACTTAGATTTATACAGTTCTATAAATATGATCTAAAACGTATAATCGTGCATACAAATATGTATTTTAACTGGAGCGGTTCTTTTGTTTGAAATTTAGGCAAGACAGGTTCACAAGTGAAATCAGCGTGGGCAGCCGTATGGCTTATAATGTTATCATTGGGACTTGCAGCTGCTGGGGCGTACCTCCTTTACAAATATAGGTTAAGGGTAAGTTTTTATCTTCTTATATCTGCCTTTTGTGGTAAAAGAAAAAGATTTTCTTTTTTTGTGTGGATTTGATGTATATTAAATTATAGTTCTTCTGTAACTTCATATCACGCGTTTGGACCTAAACATGGTTCCATATCCATTGCTTGAGAAAATTGTTTTGAACTACCTATTTCCCTGGTTTTACAGCAATACATGGACTCAGAGATCAGAGCTATAATGGCACAGTACATGCCACTGGACAGCCAACCCGAGGTTCCAAACCACGTGAATGATGAACGTGCCTGAGAGACGGGAGTGGTCCATCTATTTATTACCCGGCAAGGACTCAAGGTGACAATTTCTTTTGATTGTTGTGGCCCCTAATGCCGGTGTTTTTTCCGACTCTCTGTATCTCTGTTACACTTTTACCATACAGTGTATTTGCATAAAGAGGTTCGAGTGTCTTTGTGCTTTTTAAGCATTGTGGCTCTTGTCTTCGCACTTTTGTCCACATGGGACTTGTTGTATAATAGGAAAACGCTGACGTAGCTTCGGAGAAAATAGACAACAGAATCAAACATCAATGTTTTAAAGTTAATCTTTACTCTTGCACAAGTTCGGTTCTTTATGTAAGTTGTTTTTATTTATTTATTTACTTTGATTGGTTTTATTTGTCAAACCATTTTGAATTATTAATCCACTAAAGATATCAGCACTGTTCGGCTCGGTGTCGCTGCGACACTGTCTGCGATCAAAAAATAAAACAGTCATGAAAACAAAAGAAACTTGGAAAATAAAAAAATGCGACGCTGCGATTAGTTTTACGGTATTGCCGGTGTATTCTTCACACATTTGGCTTGCAAGTAACATAATTCTTTTCAAAATGAACATTAAGATTACAAATCTTTACTTGCCTCCTTAAAGTGGTCAGTTTCTATTCGTTATGGGTGTGTATTAGTGTCTCATGGGGATGATTGTGATCTATATGGAGTTATTCTTTGGATTAATACAAAAAAAAACAACTAAATTTGAGGCGAGTTTCATCATTTATAACGGCTACAAGCCTACATCTAGAGAAAAATACAGAACCCTATATGGATCTTTGGTTCCTACTCAATCCTTTATTCCTCTATTTTATGTTCCTATCTATCTTGTATCAATCCTCCATGAGGATCACAGCTTCTCTATATTCTTAAAGTTAATGAAAGATGAAAAAAAAACAAAAAACAAAAGAACAAAGAGGTGCTTTTTAACAACATCGGACATGTTAGAGGACATGGTCTCGTTAGGAGATGATGGTTTAACTAAATCTGTTAATCAATTGTGTATGGATGTATATAATAATTGTACAGAATCGTATTTTGAATGGAATGAGAAATATCTTCAACAAACTTTTCTTCATTTCTCTCTAAAATCTTCTCTTTCGTAATAGGACATTTCCGATTAAACTACGAGAGTGAGTCTCGGACCACAAAGAACGAGTATCCATGTACCGAGTGTGGATACGTTACACATAGCACGCGTTCCGTTCTCGGTCAAGCTTTTAAAAAGTCCTTCGGCCGGGAACTTTGTACTTGAATGGAGTTTCGTATTAGGTAATTTGTCTCACATGAACCACACATACATATATACTTGGTCTTAGATCATAGTTAAAATTAGTGTGCGTTTTCTCGTGAGATTTCATTTGCAATTTTGATTAGAAGTGTGTTTCGTTTTTTGTTACTGACGAAAGGTGTTATTCATGCATATGACGTCTATGATCACATTTAATTCCTGTTTAAAGTTGAATTCTTTCATTTATTTTTACTTTTTTGGTGACTTCTTTCATTTTAAATAATTTTTTTTTTTGAAACTTTTCATTTTAAATAACTTAATTTTTCAATAAAAAGTCTTTTCTCAAAAGAAAAATAATAACTTCATTTTTCAATTAGAAATGTTTTTCGTGTTTTTAAAATAAGAAAACATTCCAAGTTTACTTCACGTAACCTCCACCAAAAATATTATTTTTAATATTTTTGGGCAACGTTATAAAAACTTATTTTGGTTTCAATATATATATATATACTCAGGGTTTGCGGGAAACTTTTTTCAAAGAATCTAATCACCCCTGTAATTAGTTGGACGCTACAACAATTCGAAACCCGATTCATAATATACAAGATTGGTTTGTTAGAAAGTCATAGTAGAATATTTTTTTAATCTATAAGAAAATTCCAAATATTAGGTCCACAGCTTGTACTAATTCGATAATATTTGTTAAAACTTAAAACGTAAATCGTCCTTCCAAAAAGATTTGATACCGTTATATAGCTTCTCTTTTACATACTAGCTTTTGATAGTAACGTAAATCATCCTTCCGGAAAATTTTGATACCGTTGAAACATCTATTATCATTAGTTAATTATTATATGATTTTCAACAATAAAATACCAAATTTTGAGTCTTAAAAATTGCCATATAACTGAATATCAGGATAAGTTAATTAAGTAGTATACTTATTCCTCTGCAATTAATAAATGGAAAACTTCACGTATTTGTACTAGAGTAATATTAAGATGAGTGATTTACTAGCTTTTGATAGTAACGTAAATCATCCTTCCGGAAAAATTTGATACCGTTGAAACATCTATTATCATTACTTAATTATTTTATGATTTTCAACAATTAAATACCAAATTTTGAGTCTTAAAAATGGGAAATTGGACTCTATATTACTCATTGACTCCATATTTAATTATCTAACATCAAATAAAATAAAATTTAGTAACTAACATTTCAATTACATGAGATTCCAATTTTACCATTAATGTAATTATGGTAAGTAATATCATATTTCATTTTCATTATTATCTTATTTAATACATTTTTGTCATATCAATTTTTTCTCTCTCATGTCCAAAAATGATTAAAGATAAATAATATTTTTATCTTTTGCATTATTAGGAAAAAAAAAACCAACATCATAAACGTAGACTTGTTGACAAAAAAAAAGTATAGAGTTTTTATTTCTATTAATTATCTAATTATATATTTATATACGTAGTTAACGATGTATCTAAATATAATTATCTAGACTTTTCATTTTTATTAGTTATATAGTTAACTATATACCCAAATATATACTTAATTTTTTTTCACAAACAGTCAACTATACTTGTTATATTTAAGAATAGTTCACTATTATCTACTTTTTTTTGTTTTTTTGTTTTTTTGTTTTTTTGTAAATGATTATATAGTTAGATATATAACTAACTATATGTGTAGTTAACTATATACCCACATATAATTATTTATAGAGTTAATTATGTTCACAAATAGTCAACTATAGTAGTTATATTCACGAATTGTTCACTATTATCTAGTTAGTTAGAAATATAAATAACTATATTTAAATATAGTTAGTTATATATTCACGTATAGTTAGCAATATATAAACATATAGTTGTCTATATAATTAACTTTATTCACAGACAATCAACTATATTTGTTATATCTACAAATAGTTTATTATTCCTTATATAGTTAAATATATTCACAAATAGTTTACTATTGTGCATTTTTAATGTATGAAACTTATAATTCATTATATCAAATAAGTAGTTAATTATATTAAAATAAAGTTCACTATTTTTATTTAAATAGAGAAATAGTTCACTATTTATTTCAATGATATCTAACTTGTGATATAGTTCACTATATAATTTATATACTCAAACTTTTAAACAATAATCAGTTACAAAAAAAAGGAAAACGAAAAATATAGAAAAAAAGACGAAAAATAAATTTATTTTATATATGTCAACTTTGTATTTATTTTTAGAAAAAAATTATTATTATTTTTAAATTAAGAGAGAAATTTGCATTAAATATGCATTAAGATGACAACCTTGATTGAATTTATTGCAAGGGTAAATTAGTCAAAATTAATTTCTCTTTGCTAGTTACTAAATTAACAAATTCTTATGTTAGTTTATTAATTTATATGTTCAAACATTTTATTGAACTAATTAAACCCTTAAAAATTGGCATATAAATGAATATTAAATAAGTTAATTGAGTAGTATACTTATTCCTCTGCGATTATTAAATGGAAAATCTCCAATCAAGCGTGTTTGGACTAGAGTAATATTAAGATGAGTGATTTACGGAGAAGTCTTCGTGTTGCACTTCTTTTTTATACTATTTTTCGATTTTTTCTTTGGTTGGACTTTGTATCGTTGAGGCATCATAATTTTATTTTCAAAACCAAAAAAAATGTTAATAAATGGAAAAACCAATGGAGTAGTGACCTACCTAGTGCTAATACAAAGGGTTGGTTTGTTTGTATCCCTGATTCAATTTTTAATGGGATGGAGAGTTCATTAATTGAAATATCTAAAATGTGACTTCAGATTCCAACGTCCGGAACTTTCACGATTTAAAAAAAAATGTATACAGCTTTTGTGTGACATATAAGCTTAAAAAAAAAAACTAGAAAATAGTGGAATCCACAAGAGTTTTTATATATCTGGATGGGTATTATTAAGTTGTCACAAGAAAACATGAAGAGATTCAACAATGGCTTTTTTCACTTTGTGTTTTTTCTTATTTGTCATCCTTTTCTTCTGGGTTCAGGGCTTTGCATGGATCCTTTCTCCTACGTTCAGTCTCTTAAACCAGAGGTACAAAACCAAAAATCAGTAAGATTATACTTTTTCAAATATAATAAGTAGAATACAATGTTTTCATCTCTGTATCATCATGAGAAGTGCCTCATGGAGCCTCCACAATCTAACAATACTGGAGAAGAATTTCAAGAACTGAAGATCAACGAAAACCGAGGAAACCAAATAGTAATAGAGAGGGTTGATATTCAGAAAGGGAACATATACAGCATCTCTGGTAACAAAATGTTGGTTGTTGTTTTTTGTGTAGTAAGTTATGATTTTTGATATTCTTGAATTGGTATGATCCAGCTTGGGTAAAGTTGAGAAATGTCAGTGAAAGAAGAGTCAGAGTAACTTTGAGGGGCAAGAATGTCAGATACATTGATGGAGGCCAAGTTATGGCGAAAAATGGATGCTGGTCTTTGCTTAAAGGCGGTTTTATCGTCGATGTCTCGGTCCCATTCGACATTTTCTTCAAGGTAAACAAAGTATAAATTGATGTGTTTGTTTGTGGATTCTCATCACTAATGCAAGAATTTAAGCGAAGCAGAGCGATGGCTTAGCAGCCGCAGAGATATCTGTACAAAATGTGAGGCTGAAGCGGTTCAGCAAAACTCAGTGGAGGTTACAACAAGACCAAGTCGTTGAAAAGGTATTAAACATGTAAACACAGACACCAAAATTAATTAGCGTTCGAAACAATCTGCGTCCTTATACACAATTTTTTTGAGAAACGCAGATTCGGAAGAACAAAGTGAGATTTCAAGTAAGTTTTCAGAACAAAAGTGCAGTAAAAGGATCAGTGATTTCCATAAAACAGAACAAACCATCTTTCCTTTTTGGTTGTGCTATGAACTACCGAATCTTGGAAAGTGACAGCTATAGAGAATGGTTTGTGTCGCGGTTTAGACTAACTTCCTTCACCAATGAAATGAAATGGTATACAAATGAGGCAGTGAGAGGCCAAGAGAACTACACATTGGCTGATACAATGATGAAGATTGCAGAGGAAAACGAGATTCTAGTCAAAGGGCATACGGTCTTGTGGGACGATAAAAATTGGCAGCCAAGTTGGGTTAAGGCGATAACGGATCCTGAAGATCTGAAGAACGTGACTCATAACAGGATCAACTCGGTTATGAAGAGATATAAAGGGAGATTAATTGGATGGGATGTGATGAATGAGAATGTACATTTCACCTACTTTGAGGAAATGCTTGGGAAAAACGCTTCAGCTATTGTCTTCTCTTTGGCATCCAAGCTTGAACCTGACATTCCGTTGTTCCTGAACGAGTTCAACACGGTAGAGTATGCTAGAGAAAGAGTTGGGAGCCCGATTAACGTCAAGAATAGGATGGAAGAGATTGTTTCATACCCAGGAAACATGAATATCAAAGGTGGAATTGGAGCACAAGCTCACTTTACTCCAAATCAGCCCAACTTGGCTTACATGAGATCCGCATTAGATATGTTAGGCTCTTTGGGTTTTCCGGTTTGGCTTACGGAGGTTGATATGCCCAAGTGCCCGGATCAGGTATATGTGCTATGCACACTTGGCTAGTTTGAACTTTGAGCTGACTAACATAACATAACATAACAAGCAAGCCGTGGTTCTAGGTTAAATACATGGAGGAGATTCTGAGGGAAGCTTACTCGCATCCTGCAGTCACAGGCATAATCATATATGCGGGACCTGAGATGTCCGGTTTCAACAAGCTAACTCTTGCCGACAAAGATTTCAACAACACAGAAGCAGGGGATCTCATTGACAAGTTACTCCGAGAGTGGCAACAAGAACCTGCAGAGATTCCTATCCAAAGCCATGAACATAATGACGAACAAGGAGATCAAATAATCGGGTTTTCTCCAGAGATTTCCTTACTGCATGGAAATTACACAGTGACTGTAACTAATCCATGGATGAAGCACTTGTCTACAAACTTCAGCTTCGAGGTAACTAAGGAGATGGGTCCTCTTCAACTGGTTCAACTTAAAATTGATGCTTGAGCATCAAACAATCTATTCAGTTTTTATATATGTCCGAGGGAGTTTGGAAAGTGTTCCATCATCATATTAGTCGAGTTATTGTAATTCCAGAACTATAATCTATAATAAGTCAGTTTCAATATTCGGTTCTTATCAGAACCCAACCAAAAATAAATTCTCACGAATCCACACTACTAAACAACATAATGACTAATGAAGATTCGAAATTGATGAAAGGTTCCTCAATAAATCATATGCACAGACCAACTCACAATGCCGGTAGGGAACTGAAGAATGAATTTCAGTAGTGTTGTTCTTTCATTATCTCGGCTGCTAGAATGACAAGCTCCACCATCTCAAATCCTGCAGCAGAAACAGAATCAGTCCTCTCACAGCTCGATTCGCCATCAACAACTGATTCCATGTCTGATTCAGCCGACCAGCTAATGGGTATGGAAATGCCAAGGGCTGTCTTCAAATGTGTTGCCTCCACAAGGATGTTGGCAATTGCTACTTCGCATCTTCTCGCTGTGGTTTCAGTATCATTCAACTCCTTTACCTGTAAGATAGAAAAAATAAAATTTAACATAACAGGAAGGAACAAAAAAACTTGGTCCATATCACTATAGTGTGCTGATATTACCTTCAAGAGCGCTAAACGAAGCCTGCGGATTGAAGTAGTTAAGTGCCCCATGCTTTCCAGGCTCTCTTTTAAAGCTGCATAATCTACTTTCATTCTGCCAAAACAATAGCAATTGATTGCAGATGCTTCACAGTTTGAGCAGACAAAGGAGACCACAGAACAAAAATCTTTTCCAATGTAAATGTAGGATGACAAACCTGGCATAATCAATGTTACCGGCATTATCTGCTTCAGTGTTCAAGTGACCTCCCCCTTCTCTTGAACTTGGGTCGATCCAACGATTTATGTAAGACTTCTTCCATATATTTTTTAGTCTTCCTTCTTTCTCATTGCTGATAACTATCCTGCCACTTTTTTCCATTGTTTCTTCCTCTCTTGTACCACTCATTTTGCTGTCAAGGATATCAGTTCTTTAGAGGAATATACCATTTATCCTATATAAAACTCAGAAACCAAATGCAATATATATAACACAATAGATTTTCTGGCTCTATTATAATCTCTGATAAATGTCACTAGCATCAGGTACGAGAAAAGACTATCACAAAAGAAAATCAGTGACTTTGAAACCGAAGATAGAGGGCAAATGGTTTCAAACGTCTGCCTAGACCATTTACAGAATGTACAATACCTAACCTTCTATATGATCAACACTTCAGGTTGTCTACATTGATGGAAACATTGTACTAAATCTTACTATATATCAAGTAGCGGAAAGCCGAAGACCATGTGTGTGAACATGTAATCATTACCGGCAAAGGAACTTCATGCAAAGAAAACTAGGACAGCTAGGAAGAAAATCTTTGAGAAAAGGATGATATCGTACTCTCTTAGCGACTGATATTCCTGTCGTAGTCGTGCTAACTCCAGAAGGGTCCTCACCTTTTCATTGGTAACCTAAAAGAATATTCAAGATGATTCAGAACTGGTCGTAAGAGTTATTCAGGTCTATAATTTTTTATCTGCTCAGTATCAAACAAGTTAATGTAGAAAAAAGAAACCTGCAAGACATTCCTTTGCAGCTCATCTACTTTCTGCTGGAGAGCTGCATTGACATTTTCTTCATGTAAATGTCTCTCTTCCTGCTGTGATAGAAGTAAAAGAGCTCCAACCTAAGAATACGCCCGGAAAGATAAAAACAAAATATTTACATTATGAAAGCAAAAAAAATGACAAATACAAACGACTACATTGGAACAAAAAATTACTTCCATTAAGTATTGAAGACTAATCAATACTCACAAAGCATGAGATAAACGCCGTTATGAATCCTCTCAACTATTGTGTATCATGGAACGGGAAAAAATAATTTCTTGCTTTTATCACTAAGAAATGAGAATAACCTTCTCTTGTAATGCTTGTGCAAAGGCTTCAGATGCATCACCTCTACCTTCACCAATGATTTTGGCTAAACTAGGTTCCTCATGCTGCACTCAGAAGATAAACGCTATTACAACAAATTTCATGAAAAGTTGTACGAGACGGTAATTATCCAAATCTCAATTAACAGCTCCAATCACTTCAGATTAATATAAGATCAAGTATGCTATTAGATGCCAATTATCAGCAGAAAAGGCAAAAGTTAATGCCAATTAAGGTTGAGGAACTAGAATCTAGGAACTTCCAAGATTCTAGACATTACGTAGAATCAAGCATCGTATGTCAGCTAACGAACCAAACAAATAAAGAGGAAATCCACTATGATGCCTTCTTAACAAAAAAAAAAAAAGAAGAACAAAAACATAATGTCATAATGCAGACTAAAAGAGAGGAAAATTTGAAGTAAAATCTGCCACCAATCAGACCTTAGTTACTAGGCATGATTCAACAACTGTGGTCATATGCACATCACGGCATTCAGATTCATCTGGCTTCAAATTATGTTGCAGTGGCACTACATTCTGTATTTCCGATGACTGAAGCTTATGTTTTTCTTCCAGATCTTTGGAAATCGATTTAATGTATAGTTCTTCCTCTTTCAGTAAACTACTGATGTAGTCCCTCAGTTGAGAATGGTGATGACGCATGTCTGTAATGCCATTTACAATCAGCCCATCTGCAACAATCTGTATGCAAGTCAATAGTGACACCTCAAATGGTAAGAGGAATAATCCTAGACTTCAGGAATTATAATACCCACATTCTTCTTTTCCAACACACGAACCCTTTTCTTCAAATGGTTCTCAATCTCTAAGCCCTAGAGTAACAAATATCAATCATTAGTGAATGATGCACTTAGTTTCGTAGTACTTGAAGGTGAACAGATAAGGAAAGAAAGGATACATACCACTTGTAATTTACTTTGAAGATTATCCACAGTGTTCTTAACCTTCCCTAATTCTCTTTCCAGTGCAGCCTGTCTGAAAAGAGTTGTTCAAATAGCAGATAGAAACAATAATTCATCGTAATAATCTGATACAGTGCTTTGTGCCATAACCGTGTTAATATTAAGCATACATATATAAATCTTGAAACACTTCCCATCTTTTTTAGTACACTTGTATTTCCTAGAAATCTATCTATTATTTCTAGTTTTATTCATTCTAACTATTTTTTTGTTTTTTTTGGTTAATGAAAAAGAATAGGAGACTCAGAATTCAAAGTAACTATAAAATACCAACATGATGCGAATGAAGTAGAAGATATTTGATCATATTAAAAATCTATCTATTATTTCTAGTTTTATTCATTCTAATTGGATAATGGATTGTCCCTGCCTTCAACTGCAATGTCAAGGTTCTGGTTGTGTTTTGCATCCAAGAACAATTAGTCTCCCAATTTTATATAAAGAAATCGCTCAGACGTTTTATTCGCATACCAGAGTCCTGCTTCTTAAGCTCAACTTTTATATCCCTTCTAAGTACAGTTTTTTCAATATGTTGTCGTAGTTTTGGCATTCACTATATCTGTACTTATGGAAATCATACAATTAAATGTAACAACCAATATCCAAATTTTCCAGACAACTCATTTGGCTGAAATCCAGAGGTTCTTGTCAATAGACAAAAATCTTCTATTTGAACCAACTTTACCAGCCAATGGTAAATGGCCAACACTCAAACGATGAAATAAGGACTAGAGATGTTTTCAGAAACTTACTACATAATCCGATGTTGAAGGATCATTGAAAGTCCAGGATTCTATAGGATCACCCAATAAACTTGCACACTTGTTATGTAAACTCATTTCAAAGGACTCACAGAGTGAAGCTTTACGAATATCATAGAACTTCTCAATCACCTGAACAGAGAGAGTGAGAGACTAGAAAGGTCAAGTAAAACATGGAAGAACTCTGTCACTAACAATCATAAAGATTCATAAAAACCGCAGACTTCTCGGGAGGTAAACTGTAAAGATCGGAAGTTATGAACTTTAAGAGCAAACCAAGGGGAAGTAAACGTGATAGACTAATAGATGAATAATGTTTAAGACAACAACGAAAAATTAACCTCTGCATATGTCCTAGTCTGTTCTTCAAGTTTCGCCAAGTCCGCTTGCAATGTGTCATTTAGTCTCTTCTGTACAAGACAATCTGAGCTGAGTTCTTCCAACCTGTCTTACCAGGGACCAAACAAGGAAGGGCGGAAGATATAAGTAACATAAGGTTAGGAGTACGTATAGTGCAAGTGGTATGTCTGTCCAGTGTTCGACACACAACTTAGGTAATAACAAAGTTTATCTAGTTAAATTCACGAGGGTGGAAAGTTTCATAGAACACTTATAGAGCAAGGACCTTAGAGACATTTAGATCAGTAGATGCAGTAACATACCATCAATTTTTCTATAGAAAGGGAACTAGTAAAATAAAACGGAGTGAACAGGGTCACAATTACCGCTTCTCAATTTCACCCAGTTTCTGAGACATCATTTCAGCGTTCTCTTTCGCTTTCTCAGCCTAGTCAATTCAGGAGGACATCAAAAAGATTGTTAATTCTAACATTTGCTTCTTCCCATTACACTGAGATGGGATTCTCTCATACCTCCATTACTGATTTATCCCTTTCAGAAAAAGCAGCTGCCACAGAACCCTGGAAAAATCTAACCTGCTTTTCTGCTTCCATGTTCTGGAAGAGAAACTACACATCAGAATACTTATATGGTAGGAGGATATGTTCTACAAAAGAAACCTAATTAACAATTAGTATGAAATGAAAGAGACCTTTGCTACTTCTCCAGCATGTAATTCTGCTAACTGAGCCTGAAAACACAGCTTGTAAGCATTTGCTTCTGGACAATCTTAAGATCTAAAGGATTTTATTTAAGAAACATCAAAGATGCTCACTTTCACACGGTAAGCTTCTGCAAGCTCTTCTTGAAGATTGTGTTTCTCCCTTGTGCAAGCAGACAACTTCAGTTTTAAGCTCTCTATCTCCTGTTCCAAGCTAGCTGTCCTAATAGAGTATTATATCCAATATCACTTAAACATAATATTTGGCAACGCCACACTTGACTTTACACATCTACCAGGTGAATTCAAACAATAAGGTGAATTTCAATTGCTGAATAACAAACTTAAGTCTAATCAGGAAGTGGGATACAAAATAAGATACCTCTGCCATGAGGTGAAAGAAAAAATAAGGTATCTTTCAAACTGCCGACTTACGAGCTGAATTCGATTTAGGAAGTGGGGTAGAAAATAAGATACCTCTGGAAATGCATCCGAGTAGCCACACCAAGAATGCTCGGTCCAGCTTGTTGCATGCACAACTGTTCAATATCTTTCTGTAGTTCATTACGCTCTAGTAATAAAAATAAAAATAAAAAAAAACTGTGGTCATACTCAACATATATCATTTTCAAACAAGCATAACACACAAACAGTAGCGAAGGACCTATAACGGGCCTAGCCAAAAAGAGAAAGAGAACAGTTTCTGTAAGTGCAACAAGTGATGTGACCAATGCTTCTAAAAGGAATCATATTCTGCATATGAGAAGGCAGACAAATGGAAAGAAATTAGAGAGAAGCAGAAATAGCTTTCCTATAAACAAATTGTACCATTTTACACACTAAAATGCAGCAGATTTTACTTTAAGAAGGCTTCAGAGAAGCAAAGGTAAGACTAGAAAATATTTGCTACATCAAGCACACTTGATGACTCAATACTTATCCATGTCTACAGTGTCCCTATAAGCATAGCAACATGTCCAAGGCCTAAATTAACTGCCACCAAGAGACTTACCATGTTCAAGTTGTTTAATCCGAGCCCTTAGGTTCTCTTTCTCATCTAAAATATGATCCATATTTGATCTGCACCAGAGCAACACTTTTAAAGAAAACTTGCTTGAAATCGCAATTCACAGATTTTTTAGCAAATGGGTGCTTGGAAGAGGAAAAAAGACAAAACATAACGAAATCCCTAGCAAAGCCCACAACACATGAGATAAAAAAAGCCTGAAAATCAAAGCCAAGTCCTAAAAACCATAATAGGAAGATAAATTCAGGATTGGAAACTCTACGCTACGAGACCAAATAATGTAAGCAAGAACACTCGGAAGACGAGATTCGGAAAAACAAGAAAAAAAATTTTAGAATCTAGAAAAACACGATCAAAGCTTGTCAAAAAAAAACACGATCTGATTAGGTTTTTTCGGTACCTTTGACACAATATTTTTCTTCTTCGAATTGACCAATAAATTGTCTTTCTGTTTCTCCGGATATTCTGTAATAATATCTCCGTCTCGGCTACCTTCCTAACTTTTTGTAGGATTGTAACGAGCAAAAGATAATTCTATTTATTTATTTTTTTTTTGATTAAAGAATTACAAATCTTATAACCTGTATGGAATCGAAGTGCTAATTCTAGAAAACACTGCATTTTTTACGCGGGCGTTCCTAGCCAGTAAGTCCGCCTTCTTGTTCATTCCTCGAGGACAATACGTTAAAATAAAGTCTATGAATACCGTCCGTAAAGTCTTTAATTCATCCAGCTTGGTTTGGAACCGCAACCAATTTTGCAAGTCAGACACCATAGAGACCAGCTCCTGGAAATCTGTGGCAAACGTCGCACAGTATCGATTCTTCTTCTTTAAACTTTCCATGGCCCACATGAGAGTATGCATCTCTGTGTGAAGCGGTGACATACTGTTGAGCATCCCTCTTGCTCCTAAGAGATCCGTTTCGCCATCTCGTAGTTGCAGGTCTCATCCTAGTCCACTCGTGACTTCACCATCCTTCCAAGATCTATCCACGTAGCATGTGAATACCGCGTTAGTCAAAACCAGGGATAGGAGCTCTGTATCCGGCGTATCTGTTAGTGCCACCTCATTGGCCTTGAACCATTCATCCGCCTCTTTGCTGGCTATATCTATGATCCCTTGCGGATCTCTATCAATGTTCCTTAACACCTTATCATTCTGGACTTTCCATATATACCACAAAATCAACAGATAGCATCGTGTGAATATCTTCGTTCCTTCATGATGTGGTATACATGACATGAGAAAGTCCATATTGTCCCATAGATTCTCCCTCGGGAAAACTGTGAGCTGATGGGGGATATGTGACAAGGCCCAGCACTGTCGTGCGGCAGGGCAGGTGAATAGCAAATGGTTGATATATTTTTCTTCTCCGCCACATTGAGGACAACGTCGCTCCCGTTGCAGATGTCTATGCGCTAGCCTTTCGTTGACCGGGACTGCCCCCGAAAGGGGTTGCTATAAAAAATACCGCATTTTCGACGTTGTCTTCACTTTCCACGCCTTTTCTTTGAGAGGGTTAATCGAGGGTTGTTGGATAGTGAAACTTAACTCCTCGTCGAGAATCTGACAAGATAATTCTACCTACTAAACCAAAAAGTATAAAAAAATATAGTTACAGTATCTTGATATTTTTTTTTGGACCCACTAATGTAAAAAAAGTTATATTTTTGTTAGATTATTTAAATTTGCTCACTAGGCAAAAAAAAAATTAATAATTAGGGATCTAACAAAAATTGATATATGTGGACTAATTGTATCCATTATATTTAGGTTAAATAGTTATATTTTTTATTATAGTTTTTTTTTTTGTTATTCAACCCAATTTCCCTATTTACAATAAGCTTTTGTCAAAACCCAAAAACAAGTAATGGAGTGTGTTCGAAAAGTCGATGTTTTGGCTATAGACCTATTATTAGTTTTGATCGGTGCTGGTGGCTCCATTAGCTTTGATTTTGTCGGTTTGGGTTATATAGCCTTGAAAAGTGATTTTTCTTCCGATGATTTGCGGTGGTTCGTTCGGCGGTGTGGATATGGTGGTGGTTAGGGTGTAGTTCGGGATTGTGGTGGTGGTTCGTGATGAAGGTTGATGCTCATTTATAGATTGGGGGTGAGCTTGACTTTTACTCGCGAAAACCGATTTGGTGCTCCGATAGATCTCCCTCTAGATCTGGCTGTGTCTGCCAGATCTATGGATCTCTCCAGTTGTCGGTCGTCTCTCTTTTGTGAGATCTGTTTTTTCTTTTGTTGGTTCATGGGTCTTGACTTCTCGTGGTTTGGTTCCGTCTTTATCCACTTGGTGATAGTCTTCTCCGTTAGCTCGATAAGCCTAGTCGTAGTGTTTCCTTCGCCTTCTTGTTTGAGATGGCTTGTGTAGTGGAGTGTAGGTGGTGTTGTGTTTCGCAGAAGATGGTGGATTCTGGGAGTTGCTATGATGGTGATTCTGGTTTGGTCGCTGCCGCTTTTATTTCTATTTGTGTTCGAAAAAGAAAATAAGAGGTTTGGCAAGGCCATATCTTAGTGAGCAAGGCCATTCTTTTGTATGACGAAATTGCATTTATCAATCTAGTTGCATGGTGACCCATTCATGAGTTCAGTTGGTATATTCTCGTGCCCTTACCATATTCCACCTCAAAATATAGTCTAATTGTACTACTTTGGAAATGAGTTTGAGTCTAGAGTCTATCTTTTCTCTTAAACCATCTATTTCTCCCAACTTATTATGTCTAAACTATATCCAATTTACAGCCATCATTCATTTAAGAAATGGTGCAAGTATATGGGTAAATTAGTTTATTGATATACGTCTTATTAATCGTACGGTTCGGGGGGTAATCGGCGTACTCCGGGAGAAATCTTTCACTCTATCGAACATACAGATTCTTTGATTATGAATTCATTTATTAATATACTATTGGCCATGGTACCAAAAGTGTGGTAGCCTAGTGGTAACACAAGGTGGTTGGTTCCCTTGTGCCCCGGGTTCAAATCCTCTTTGGTACGAAAGGTTATTCGTTAGATCAGAATATCTAAAGACTCCCTCCGGATACCGAGTAGGTTATAAATCGAAACTCCCACGTTTTATAAAAAAAATATCGATCATGGTTACAAAACATATATGACTATATATATGTGCCATTTCATACATTAACTTATATAATTTGGCTAAAACATTGAGTCATGTGGCTTGAGTCAGCTGCCACATCACCGAGTCATTAATAATCAGCTGACGTGGCAACTAAATCATCAGCCACATCATCAAAATATTTTTAGTCATAAAAAAATAAAAATCACATTTAATTGTAAAAATAGTTTTAATCATAAAAATTTAGAAATTACATTTAATTTATTTTATATGTAATCATATGATTTTTTTGGTGCATGTGAAAACCATATTATTTTTCCCGGATGTAAAACCCATATCATTTTTTTTTCTCACAAACACACTTCATTATCGATTACAAAAATATATTGTCTGTATCAGTAAACCAATAGGAACCATATCATTTTCTTTCTGATGTATATAACAGTGGTTAAAAACCATATCATTTTTTGCATTCTCGTTATTTTTCAACCAAGATTCACATCGTGTCGAAAGAAAATGATATGATTTTTATATGCACCCACAAAGCAAAAATGTTAGGATTGAAAGAGAACGAGAATGCTAAAAGTAAAAAAAAAATGTACATGTCGTGTCTTATCACTAGATTGATGTTGAGAAAATATCTTTTACAAACGTCAAATATATGTTCTATTTCAATCCTTTGTTGAATCTCATATAATTCGAAAGACAAAAATCCTCGAAAAGCATATCTCCGATATTTCAAGTGAGTTTAACATATTTTTTCTTATACATGTATATAGTATCATGAAGCCGATGCACATAGAATACTTTTGGAAAATCAAGTTTCTATTATCAAGAAAAAAATAATTACATATATAAAACAAATTATTGTAAATTCCAGTTTTTTACTATCTTAAAATTAAATGTAATTTTTATTTTTTATGATTAAAAATAGTTTGATTATTGATGACCTGGTGACGTGCCAACCGACTCAACACTTGTTAACTTATCAATGTACGTTTTACCCGAATTATATGAGTTGATGTATAAACTGACACATGTATATAGCTCATGTATGTTGAGTAACCATGATCGATAGTTGGTATATGAATAAGCCATTTTCCCTACTTGTGGCAATAAGAAGTATGACAAGAAGTTGAGAATCTTCTAACATATTAAATTCTCATATCTGTGACGAAGAAGCAGCAGTGATGGCGGCTTTCTGAGCATGTACACCATTTCACCAAGAGAATTTATTTAACAATATTGAATATTACCAGAACTTATATCATACTATGGAACTATATGTAATGTTGATATTGTTTCGTTTTGTTAGATACCTTCCACCCATTTGTCTCGACATCATTTACCGGAGAGATAATTAACGATTCTTCACATATGTTACTATACGAATATGAGCTTATATATTATTTATTGAAGTAATGATATTTTCAAATAAGAGGACCAAACTGTCTTATATAAGTAGTCCAAGTTACAAATGAGGGAGGGGAGTGTTACGAATAAAACTAGTAAAGAGAGTAAGAGCACGTATGGGCTGGTCACTAGGCACACTGTGACCTGCTCCTCTCACGGTTGCATATGTAAAGTTTCCTTTGTATTCCTCTGTATACCCTCCCATTTCTCTTCCGCTAAACCATGGGCGCCATGTCTTCTCAACTGTTAAATTTAATTTCTCAAGCACGTGCATTGTAGATGTCACTGACACCATAGCATCCAAGTCTCCACTGTACACCAATATTCGAATACCCTTTCCCATCAGCTCGTGGAGGGTAGGAAGCATTGAGACATCCAAGTCCGTTGAATTATAATACATTCCAGTATTATTCATGCATTGCCTCCACGGGTACGATAGTTTCGTGGTGTTGGCATGCATTGCTTTTTGAACATTTTCCCTATTAAGATATGTTGTCATGTAGTGTGTACTGCACGGATCAAACTCTATTACAGTTGTGTATTTCTTTGGCTTGCTTGTAACCGTGGAGTTTAAACACACATGAGCATATATGTTGTAGAGGTCTAGTTGTCGTGTAAGCATACTAATTTTAGCATCCGCCTTCCCACACTCGCTAAATACATCAATATTTATAGTTGAGCCGCAAATTTGGTTCTTGTGGGCCAACAATTCTTTGGTGATATAAGCATGACCCACCAAATATTCATCATTACCCTTTAAATCTATCTCGTTGTCAAATGCTGGATTACCAAGGATCATTCCTCGTAGGTTAATGAAGGTTTGGGTTTTACGATGAAGAATAAGCTGGGCAAGTTGGGGACCATAATGACCACCGTAACTCTGAGCTGCGATGTAAAACTCTCTTCCTTTATACTCTGGAAATCTTTCTAACCACTTCACCAAGAATATATAGTTGTCTTCTGCTGTAAGAGAGTCCCCCTGACTGTCAAAATATGTAAATGGAGTATTTGTGTACGAAAATCCTACTTGTACTGGTGCTTCTACATACAACATGTTTGCTTCTGCGAATCCACACATAATCAAATATTTACTCATATGATTATATTTTTTTTTGTGTTAAAAATAATATATATTGCGCGAACATAATAAGATAAAGAATGTGAAATATACCGTTGTTCCATGAATAAGGATTGTGATAAAGCGTTTTGCCGTCACTGTGTATACGGAAGGGTCCATGACTTTGAAATGCTGATGTCAGAGAAGAACATCCAGGTCCTGCATATTGTTTTTGAAATGTTTGTGTTTAGTGCACAAATTTTTTTTATTTTCAACGCTTTTTAGCTAAAAATTAATACAATTAGATAATAGCAAGAGGTTGGTTATAAGATCATATGCATCTGATATTAAAATCCAATGAGAAAATAGTAAGAAGAATATATAATTAGTTCTAATAAAAGAACGTTTGTTGTAAGATACGTAAATATATACCTCCGTTGAACCAAATAACAAGAGGAGAAGAGTCATTAGTTTTAATGGATTCCACGAAATAATAGTATAAAAATTGACCAGCTGATTCGTTGACGGCCACATAACCACCATATTGTCTAAACTTAACAGAAGGTTGTCCGGGAAGCCTTTTGATTAGATCTTTCTTCTTTAACTTTTGTTGGTTAACACGGCTTACTGTTGTACGAAAAGAAGGTCCGTTTATGCGACGAATCGCATTGGAATGACTTTGGCTCGTACATTGGATTTGGGATGCCAAAGATAGGAATAGAAAGACACAAGCTATTAAAGACCAGTTTTGTTGTTTTTCCATTTTATGATCTTCATTGAATATTTTGTAAGGTATGCATTTTATAGATACATTTTCTTAGGTTTTTACAGCTATTTTAACCATATAGTAGAGTTGTAAAAAACAGTTTTTCAGTTAGAAAAAAACAAATTTTCCTTTTTTAACATAACAACTTCTTAGAATAATTTAATAAAAAAAAAACATGTATTATTGGGACAGACTTATGCATTCAAAATTAACAAATGTTTTTCTTTAAGTATGTCTTTGTCTTGGTAACATGGTTCACTCAAGTAGTCCTTGCTTGTAACCTAAATAATATATGGATCATGAAGCCAAAACAGAAGAACTCTTGGTTAGCTAACAAGCTGTTGAAATAGGCTCCACCGCAATACTTTCAACTTGTAGGACGAGCTAATCCAACAGATTGACCTAAAGATTAGGAACAGAGCCTCTTGGTTTCATGAATCCAACCCAACTCTTGTATTACAATTCTAGTTTTCGGGATCTACTTCCTCTAGATAAATCCGAAAATGCCCCTCGATAACTATTCTCTTGCCACTCTGTTATCACCTGTAAAAAGTGGTTGGCACGGTATTGATGTTTCAACCAACTAGAAATCTTGTTCGGTTCGATTTCTGGTTCTTCATTAACTACTTGGATTTGTATTTTAACAATATTTGGATTTTCAAAACTGGATCATTAGTGGGTTGCGTTCTTTAACACTTTTATTTTCTGGCTTTAAATAGATTATATTCTCTAAAAAAAACAAAAAACAAAGAACAAAATCTCAACAACATAGTATTCATACATGGCTCTATTCATACATATGATTTTTTAAATAAGATATTTAACTTATTACATGAAAGAATACTGAATAAGGTTCTTTCAAAAAGGATGCAAATATCATTATAAAATGAAATGATTAGTAAATAATTATAAAATATTGCTTAACTAAACAAGAGGATTAACCTTGCCAAACATACAATAAAATTAAGATGAATCCTAAGATTTTGAAGTACTGTCATGAACGAGTGAGCCAAGATCGCACTAAATATTTAAATGTTCTCCTCTACCGCTTTGCAAATATTGTATATGTGATAGAGCGGTCGATTATTTTGAAGTAGATAGTTGCTTTATCACTACAAGAAAACAAAAGGTGTTTGCTATCAATTTACGTCTACAAACTTCTATCGCAAATGCATAGCAGAAGTAGCAACCGTTTAGCTACGGAAACCATTAATCTGTCTTGAGACATAATTTGCGTTATTAAAAAATATAAATTATTAAAAAATAAATATAATAATTATCATACAAAAATCGAATAATTTTTACATTTAAAGAATTAACACAAAATAAAACACAATAAAAGGCAAATTTTAAAATGTATACACACGTATATAATTGTATATTTTGTAACCTTTGAAAACAATCAAAAACAAAAGAGAAAAATAAAATCAGATCATTCGTGGAAGTAAATAAATAAGATTGAGACTAACTACGTGAAACCACCAATAGAGAAAAACTAATAATTATTTATTAATTTAGTTCTTCTATTAATTGATTTTCCAGTTAAATTTTTTCACATATTTTTAAATATCTAATTTTTATATTCATTGTTTAAACCTTTATTTTTTAATCATATATATATTTTCTCGAACCATGAGAACTGGATTCTCATATTTCTATTTGAACTAGATTTGTTTTTATTTTTCTAAATCATAGAGAGAATGTTTTTTCTTTCTAAATGGACATATTATATTTCTTCTGATTAGAGACGATTTATAAATATTTTTATCACTTAGTTTTGATTTTCTATAATTTTTTCAAACGTGAAAAACTTTTAATATATTTCTTTCTCAAACATCAAAATTTGTAAACTTTACTACATCCACATGATGACAAATCAAAAGAAAACATTCACAATATAATGCATATTCACATAGGTATTAAGTTTTTATAATTCGCTTTCGTGATTAAAAATAGAATAACATCAGATCTTTAAAAACATATAATACGTTTTGTACACATATCAACTTTTTATATATTACGAGTTCAAATATTTTTAGAAAAATGTTTTTGGCAAGTTTGTGGATATTCAAATGTGTTTGGCAAAATCAATAAAAGTAACTAAAAAAATAATAATTGAAAATAAATATGTTTAGTGATAAGTATACTGGAATTAATAAATCATCTTCCTATTAAAAAGCCAAATACAATTATTTAATCTCCTTAGATGTTATAATTTAATTGGTTTAAAATTATGACATATCTTTGCAAAAATGATGACATGGCTTTAATTTGATTTCTAAATAGTTATTTCTGTTTTCATTTCTAAATAATTTAATTTAAATAAAAAATCGACATTAATTAATTAGTTAAAATCAAAACTCGACATTTATATGATGATTTTCAATGACATATAATTTGTTTAAATTCGATGGCCAATAAAATAATATAGATGACGCACACCATGAATTATTTCATCCCAATTATCGGAATATCTATTGCACACAGAGATCACACATCATCAACAAATTTTAAGCCAATAAAATATATAAGAAAATTAGATGCAAAAAATTGAACTGGAAACGTACGAGTTTCCATAACGTCTGTTTTATCTGTCGCAGACAGTTTCGAGTGACTACCTAAACCGGTATTCTCTCATGGACAGCTATATGTTGCCGTATCGAGAGTAAAATCTAGGAGTGGATTGAAAATACTAATCACCGACAAAGAAGAAAAAGTGTAAAAGAAGACGATGAATATCATCTACAAGGAAGTGTTTCAAAACATTTAATAGTTTTTAAGATATGATTTTTGTTTATTTATATATTTTCAAATAGACTTATGTTCTTGGAGAACTTTTATTATTCAACGTACCATTGATTTACCCATTTAAAACTTTTTTTTTGTCAATTTTTACATGCTATGGTATCTTCTTTTTTTATACTTTACAATTTATAATACATTTGATATTAAAATTTAACATTTATAGAATCGTGTTTATATCTGCACACGGTTCGGTCAGTCATCTAGTAAAAATAAAGGACGTGAGAACAATTGCGATGATGCAAAAATGATCTTCCAAGTTTGCTTTTTAATATATGGACAATAGAGGATACGACGTTTGGTTAAAAAAATAACAATGTTTGGTTAAAAAATATTGACAATAAACGAATTAATGATTACATATATAGGCATTTTAGGATAAAATATTTTTCATTTAAAGGCATTTTGAAAAGGGCATAATTGTGACTTGTATATTTTCTGTACGATCTCTAGCTAAATTTACAAATTTATCAAATTTATCTTTTTTTAGTTACGATTATTATTTGCCTTCTCTTCTTTTTGATTTTTCTCTAATTGACTTTTTGTTATTGTTTTGTGAGAAATTAGTTTGAGAATTTGCAAACTCGTTTTAGAAAATCTTATTCACTATAATACTTCCAAGAAATGTGTCCATACTATATCCATAAAATATTATCCATGTATACTACAAAATGTGTAGTTTTAATTACCAATATTATTCTTTCTATCATGGATATTTTTGAGTTCAAATCTTTAAAAACCCAAAAAAAAAACTACAAATCTCTTAAGCCCCTTTTCTATTTTTTTTTTTTAAATAAAAACGTGAGTAGTTACAAATGAACCTTTAATGAATCTGAAATATTATACGATCCAACCCACATATCCGACCCAAATCCGGAATTATAATCTAAAGTAAAAAAAAATACAAAAAAAACAAACAAAAACCATAAACATAAAAAAAAAAAACTTAACATCTTCCTTATCTCTCGCTTTTGCGACTTCTCAGTCTCGCCGTCGCCATCGCGTTTTTCATCTCTGTCGTCATCGCGTTTTTCATCTCCGTCGGCGTCGCGTTCTCCATCTCCTTCGCTGTCGCTTTTGCTTTCTCTGTTTCTCCATCTCATAAGTTGAAGGTAATCACATTTCATCACATCTCCGTTTAGAATTTTGATTTTTCCGAAAATGGGTTTTGATTTCGCAAATTGAATTTGAGACATTGGAGTTTTTATTTGATGTGGAAATATTGGGATTGTCGGATTTGGAGTTTTCAAAATTAGGGTTTTGATTTTTTCGAAAAAAGGTTTTGATTTTCGTGAATTGAATTTGAGACATTGGGATTTTAATTGGGATTTATGTGGAAATGTTGGGATTGTCAGATTTGGGGTTTTCGAATTTAGGGTTTCGAAAATGGGGTTTTGAAGATTCGAAAAGGGGTTTTGATCTTTGAGAATTGAATTTGAGTCTTGTGGAGATTTAATTTGATGTGGAAATGTTTGGATTGTCTGATTTGTGAGATGTATTGATAATCCGAGATAATTAGGGTTTGTGTAGGATTTTGATTTTGTTTATGTTTTGATTTTGTGTATGTATGTTTTGATTCTGATTTGTAGGAATGGCTAATACGAGGGGAGGATTGACGAAGAAGAAAGGAAAAGGAAAAGGGGAAGGGAGTTCAAGAGGGATTACGCCTAGTTATGCGCAAAGATATGTTGTGAGTGACTCAGATAATGAGGTATGTGAGAAGCTCGCTATGTGAAGATGAAAAAGTGATTGTTAGGATAACTGTTAGTCCTTGGTAAGGTTGGTCCTTGGTAAGGTTGGTCCTTGGTAAGTGATTGTTGAATAAATGAGGATAAGTAGTACTAGTTTGTATAACTGATAATGCATGGGATAACTAGTACTTCTAGGATAACTGTTAGGTAAATGTGTGATATTGGGATTGAAGTTGTGTGTTGGATTGCAGGATACAGAGGTCTCCCAACCAATGCTGCCTGAGAATTTTTTTAAACAGTAAGGAATATCTCAAGTACCCGAAGATACAAACAAGGTGTAATATGGGCAACTTCTTGAAGATCATAAAGAACCTTGAACCAGAGTTAGAATGGTTCAGGACACATCATCAGCTTCACTATGTGCTTCACATGCTTATTGAAACAAACCATAAGCTATTGGGATTGTAGATGCTAATGCTTCGAACTATTTCTGTGAAAAATAGGACAAGACTTTGGTTTGTGGTAAATGGCGTCCCTATTCTTTGAAGGAGCATTGTCTGATAATTGGGATGCACTGCCATGCTTACCCGAGAGACTGTAATCGTAGAAAGGATTGGACGGATCATGTTAGTAAGTTTAAGGAAAGACAGTTTCGCCGGAATAAAAAATGACAATGAAATGTGTGGAAGGGAAGCTGGTGTCAATGAAGAAGAGTTATCCCGATCGGTTGAAGATGGCTATCTTGTTTTTCTGTGTACGGTGATCATGCTTAGGAAGAATACAATAGCAGGTTTAGATCCCTTCTCATTTAGATTGGTGGATGATGAAGAGTTGTGTAAAACGTTTCCGTGGGGCTGATTGACATTTGATGACTCTATCAACGAAGTTTATCACGCATTGGATCTTATCGTTGACCCTTCATGGATTCATACTTCCGTTGGAGGTAAACGAGACTTCTAAATATCCAGTTTAACATACTTAATTTTTTTTATGACATACTTTATTTCTATATGTAGATTCTAGCGTTTGAGTGCATCGCAAATCTGAGAAGATCATTTCGAGAAGATATTAGAGAGACAGAGCCAGATTACCCAAGGATTTGCAAACAGAAGTTCAAGCATAGTACTATGAAAGGTTGGACATTGAGTGAGATTTATGATTCGCTTGATTTAACTAAGGTATGAATTCATTATCATTCTTATCTTTAAATTTGAAATCCGTTTTTCATAATGTTAATAGCTAAAGTTATATTTTGGGAAAATCGCAGGATATTCATAGTACTTTGGAACCTGAATCTGCAAGAGAAAGTCGTTTAGTGCGTATCATAGATGATGATGCAGATGATGAAGCCTTGGACACTGAACTTGACAGTTGGAATGAGAATCTTGCTGAGAAGAAGATATTTTGGGAAAAGTTATACGATTTGGATGTGGCTTTCCGAGAGGAAAAGGAGGAGAAAGAAGAAGAAGTTCTTGTGGAACCAGAGAAGAATCCAGCCTTACAGACGCTTTTGCAAGACATGGAATAAAGGCTGGAAAAAAGATGTCTAAGAGGTTTGTCAAAATGAAAAGGAAAGTGTCAAGTTTGCGGCAGAATCTTAGGACTGTTAGGCAAACAGTGAAGGATCTTCAAACTGAAGTGATAGTTCTTAAACCTCAAGCATGGAGCCAAGGTGAGGATAATTACTGGTCTGAGCATACTGAGATTTCATTTAAGAAATCAAGAGAGAAAGGGAAAGAAACAGAAACAGCAACAAAGGACAAGGAGAAACAAACAAAAGAGAATGAAGATTCAGAAGAAGAAGAAAGAGAAGTTGATTCGGAAGAAGAAGAAGGAGAAGATGTAGACACAGAGAGTGAGAAAGAGATGGAGACAGAACCAGAAGGACAAGAAGGGACCAAGATAGAGGGGACAGGGAAAGAAGGGACAAAGCAAGAAGCAGAGCAAGGAACATGTGAGGAAGAGATAGATAAAGAAGGAAAAGTGAGGAAGAGGTGACAAAGATGAAGACAAAAGCAGAAGGACAAGAAGAGAAGACAGAGACAGAGCAACAAGGTGAAGGAGAGAAACTGGGTATTGTCGTCTTCCATAGGAATCTGATCAAAGAAAAACTAATGTCTATTGTTGGTTTAGCCCCTACTGAAGAAACGGTTGTAGAAAATGAAGAGGATGTAGTAGAAGAAGAAGCCGTGCATACGAAGCTGACAAAGCAAAGGGGAAGATGGAAGAGAGTTATGCAGATGAATTTGGCAAAGCGGAGGAGTCCAAAGGAAAAGAGGGTAATAGAACCATCGCATTTCAAAAGAGACCCATATACGACGACGGGGAAAGGCAAAAACAAAGCCGGAGCTGAAGCGGATGTTGGGAAGAAGGATAAAGCTAAAGCGGTGAAAGGAAAAAAAGGAAGGATAGAGTTGAGGGAAGAATCACAAGAAATACAAGACAGAGAACAAACATGACGTTTTAGGGTGTGTGGAACTTATGTTTTAGGATGGTATGTTGAACTGATGTTTGTGTTTTATGGTAAGCGGATGTGTTTTATGGTGAACGGATGTGTTTTAGGTACTTTTGAGTACTTGGGATTTGATTGTAATGTTGAACTTTATGTTCTAGGTTAAAAATGTTTTGGTACTACTGGTGTTTTAAGATACTACTAATTATTATTGGTACTAGTAGTGTTTTAAGATACTACTGATTGTTATTGTTACAACTGGTGTTTCAGCATTAAACACATATTTTTGAAAAAATAATAAATAAATACCACATTTAACACATTCGCCGTCATATGAATTTAAAATACTTAAATTTTACTTATAGTTATACTTATTTATCTAGTGGTACCGTATTACACACAATTATATTTTGATACTTTTCAGGTGTAACCAGTTATACGGGGTTCAAACACTAATTTTTGTAGTAGTACTTCTCAAATTATTCAATTAAATACATTTTTTATAGGTCCATATATTAAAAGTTCTGAAAACACAATGTTTGGTTGTTCGACATAACAATTAGGATTTCCTTTCACACTTTAACCTATAAATGTAAGATAATTTTAGTAAAAAATTGTTTTAATCCAAATGTAGATTAGTTTTTGTATACTTAGAATCACCTAAGATAATAATTAGTCCAAATGCAGCAATAGCTAATAAAAGATGAACACAAAAATTAAATCAGATGAACAACACACAACTTAAGTCTCATAATTATACCCAGTTTTACTAGTACTACTAAACAGAGAGAACACACAAATTAACCGTCACAGTTATATATAGTTTAACCTAGTAGTACTTGGCAGAGAGAACATCATCAGGTGAAATTGAATAGTTATACCCAATAGTACTTAGTAGGGAAAATGGTTGTAACCTACCCGAAGTATGGGGTAATATGTAGAAAACTATCCTTAGTAAAAAAATGTGCTTTAAATTACACAAACTTATAAAAAATGTGTTTTAAACTACACCAAGTATGAAAAAACATGTTGCAAACAACATATTGGGTTTTTAAAGCTTAAAACGTGATTTTGGGGTCAAATTGTAATTAAATTTTCTTTAACCCGATTTAATCAAATATCCGACTCGACCACTAGGAGACTCTCATGTGGGTCATTTGCATTTTTTATTTGGTTATAAACACTACAAGAAAAAACAGTTTTAGCATCGAAATTTAGCGTCGGATTTGCGTCGACGCTAAATTTGCGTCGATTTTGCGTCGTTTCTGTGTCGTTAAAAAAATTCACCGCTAATTCGACGCTAAATTGCATCGAATTAGCGTCGATACTATAACATCGGTTTTAGCGTCGAAAATTCCGTCGAACTGGGTAGGTAGGTCGTACGTTTTTAATGGATTCACCTACTTCTATAAAATCGACGCTAATTCGACGCTAATACGAAGCAAATTGGACGCAAAATAATTCGATGCTAATTCGATGCTAAAATGCGATGCAAATTTGAAGCAAAATCGTTGCTAAATGTCTTATATGTACTTCCGCAAATCAGTCGCCAAAATCATTGAAGAAAAAAAAAACTTTCAAAAAATTTTCTTAGTTAATATTTTCTGAAAAAGATGGGCGATATATACGAACTAAGAAGGTGGATGTATCGACGTAGAGATGAAAATGGAGGAATTTCAGAAAAGTTCCTCAACGGGCTTGAAATTTTCATGGCTCAAGCGAGTAGTGTGCCTACAATTCAACGGACCGGAGTGATGGTGTGCCCGTGTCGGAAGTGCAAAAATTTGAAGCCGTAGACAATTGATGTAGCCGGTACGCATTTATTTAATAGAGGGTTCACACTTGAGTACTATGTTTGGTTTTATCATGGAGAGGGATATGGAGATGCAAATTCGGGTAGTACTAGTTACCAACCTATGAATCATGGTTATTCGAATTAACAATATGATCAGTCTCATGAATTTGTTAATAATTATGATCATGATGTCAGGTTAGACCATAATAGGTTCGAAGAAATGGTAACCGATGCATTTCCTGGAGTTATGTCTACTGATGATGATGTTGTTGAGGAACCCAATGTAGATGCTAAAAAAATTTATGATATGCTTGATTCTTCAAAGCAACCAATATATTAAGGTTGTAGGGAAAGTCTCACTAAGTTATCATTGGCATCTAGGATGATGACAATAAAATCTGATCATAATCAATCTAAGAGTTGCATGGATGATTGGGCAGCTCTTATAAAAGAGTATTTGCATGAGTGTAATCAAGCTGCTGAGTCATATTACGATATAAATAAACTAATCTCTAGTTTAGGTTTGCCCTCGCAGATGATAGATGTTTGCATTGACAATTGCATGATATTTTGGAAAGATGATGAAGATCTACAGGAATGTCGATTTTGCCACAAACCAAGATTTAAGCCCCAAGGAGCTGGTAGAAGTAAAGTGCCATACCAGAAAATGTGGTACCTGCCCCTAACAGATAGGCTACAAAGGCTATACCAATCAGAACAAACAGCTGCATCAATGAGGTGGCATGCGGAACATTCAACTAGTGAAGGATAAGTTCATCATCCTTCTGATGCAAAAGCTTGGAAGCAATTCAAATTGGTACACTCTAATTTTGCTAAAGAGAAACGCAATGTTTATCTTGGGCTATGTACAGATGGTTTTTTAGTCCGTTCGGTATGTCTGGCAGGCAATATTCTTTGTGGCCAGTTATATTGACACCTTATAACCTTCCGCCTGATATGTGCATGCAGAGAGAATTTCTGTTTTTGAGTATTTTAGTCCCTGGTCCGAAGCATCCAAGAAGATCTATTGATGTGTTTTTATAGCCGCTTATTCACGAGTTGAACATGTTGTGGTCTCATGGTGTTCGTTCTTTTGATTACTCTAGGAAAAAGAATTTTAACATGCGAGCTGTGCTTATGTGGACGATAAGCGATTTTCCAGCGTACGGAATGTTATCTGGTTGGACAACACATGGTAGATTTTCATGTCCGTATTGCCAAAATGAGACAGACGCCTTTCAACTAAAAAATAGTAGGAAATCTTGTTGGTTCGATTGTCACCGAAGGTTTCTCCCTATGAACCATCCGTACCGGAGAAACAGAAGGTTGTTCACAAAGGGCAAACGTGTACGTATCCCCCCACCCCCATATCTTTCAGGAGAGCAAATTGAAGGTCAATTTAATTATTATGGAGGTCAGGACACAGCAAAACGTGGTGGTAACTGGCTTAATATTCTGACCAATCTCCCAGATGGATACCTTGAAGAACATAATTGGGATAAGAAGAGCATTTTCTGGGAACTACTGTACTGGAAGGATCATCTATTGCGCCACAATCTTGAGGTCATGCACATTGAGAAAAACTTTTTCGATAACATCATGCATACTATTTTAAACGTTCCAAGGAGGTCTAAAGACAATTTGAAGTCTAGACTGGATTTGCCTCTTATATGATGTATGGTTTAGAGAGTTGATCCAAGGTCCATTGGAAAAAGTTATGTCATCCCCAATGTATTTTACACGAGGTTATGTATTCTATACGTTCGAACGTGGGAAAAATAGAGGAACTGCGAACTACGCTGTCATCGTTCGAGCCGGGGACACCGATTTTATGGCATTATACAAGACATTATTGAAGTACAATACCCTGGTTTAGTTAACTTAAAGTGCACACTTTTCAAATGCGAGTGGTTTGATCCAGTTATCGGGCGAGGGGTTCGAGTAGGAAAGTTTGGTGTCATCGACGTTAATGGATCGCGTTCTTATGCAAAGTATGATCCATTTGTGCTTGCATCACAGGCGGATCAAGTTTGTTTCATTCCATATTCACGGCTCAGGAAAACGGGGATTTCATGGCTATCTGTGCTCAAAATAGCTCCGAGAGGAATTATAGTTGAATCCGACGACGCGCCAATGCAATATGAAACTGCCGTGGATCTAATAACTCCATAACAAGATCTAGACAACATCATTCTGATAGATCCGCAAAATAGAGAAGTTGAAATACTTTCTGATGCTACCGATGCATAAAATCCCGAAAACGAGTTTATGAACGAAAGTGCAGAAAGTACCAATGATGATGACGATACCTCAAATGATAATTCAGACAGTGAAGCATAATTGTTATTTTTATTTTATATTAATTGCGATTGTATAGGTATATATGTATTCAAAATTTAAAACAAATGTCCTGAATAAAGATTTGAAAACACCTATATAGTTAATTTTACATATATCAACAGTAACATTATGTACAATTATGTATTTACCAAAAATTTCAAATTTTAAAACCATTCGGTTATAAGAAACATTGACATCATTAATATTGTTTTTTATCCGATATGCTATCTTTAACCGAAACCGAAATATTTAATTTTTTTATTTTAGCGTCGAATAATTAAAAATCCGACGCCTTTTCTATTCTCTACCCTAAACTCTATACATCAAACATTTTGAGTTTAGCGTCGAAATAGCATTGAAATGGGTTGTTTCGAGGCTATTTTGACGCTAAGTCTAAAATATTTGATATATAGGGTTTAGGGTAAAGAAACAAGGAAGGATAGAAAACAATCTTAACCATGTTAATGTTTCTTATAACCGAATGGATATAAAATTTGGAATTTTTTTTTTTCATACATAATTGTACATAAGGTTAATGATAATAAATGTAAAACGATATAGGTTTTTTGAAATCTTTATTCGATGACATTTGTTATAAACTTTGAATACATAATTAAACAATCGCAATTAAGATACAGTGAAGATAACAACTAAGTTATCTTTAAAATTATGATATATGAATAAAGATTTAAAAAACCAATATAGTTTTACATATATCAACAGTAACATTATGTACAATTATGTATGATAAAAAAAATTCTAAATTTTATAATCATTCGGTTATAAGAAACATTAACATGGTTAAGATTGTTTTCTATCCTTCCTGGTTTCTTTACCCTAAACCCTATATATCAAATATTTTAGAATTAGCGTCGAAATAGCATCGAACTGTGTTGTTTCGATGCTATTCCGATGCTAATTAGGAACGCATTTGCATCGAATCAGAACATTTCGATGCTAATTCGACGCTAAATCGACGCTAAATCTGAAAAAGTTGATTTATAGAGTTTAGGGTAAAGAATGGAATAGGCATCGGATTTTTAATTGTGCGACGCTAATTCGACGCTAACTGAAAATTATTAAATTTATCAGTTTTTTGGTTAAGTGGCAGTTAAAATTAGCGTCGAATTATGGGTAGTCGACGCTAATTCGACGCTAGTCTGAAATAATTTGGGTTTACAGCCCATCTTTACGCCGAAACTGAAAAAACATTTATGGTAGTCGACGCTAATTCGACGCTAATTAGCGTCGAAAATCATAAATATATACACGCAACAGTGCTTCTTCTTCCCCATTTCGCAAAACCACAAAACCCGATATCTGGTCTTCTTCATCGCCGATTTCTCGCATTTGACCGCCGATTCCGCCGTGGATTTCACGCCGAGTCGCCGCCGATTTCACGCCGTCTCGCCTTTGATTTCACGCCGTTTCCCCGCAGATTTCACGCCAAAAACGCCGCCGATTCATGCCGTGGTCGCACGCCGATTTCGCCGCCGATTCCGCCGCCGTGAGTGCCGCCAATTCCGCCGCTGATTTCGCCTTGTTCGCCGCCGATTCCACCGCTAATTTCGCTGCCGTGAGCCGCCGATTCCGCATACACATACACATCAATGGTATGTAAATTTTCTCAATTTTTTTATGTGTATTATTTTTAGATTTGTATTTTGGGTTTAAGAAAAGTGTTTAGAAATTGTTGTGAATGAAATGTATGGATAAATTTGTAGGAAATGGAATTGTAGGAAAGGGAATTTAGGTTTGTTAAGGTATTTATGAAAAATAAAATTATTTTACAAGTTATTTATTAAATTATAAAATAAGTTATTTATGTGTTTGGAAGAATAAGTTATACATAAAATTTTTGACTTTATGAATTTATGGTTTGCTCTATAAAATTATTTAACAATTTTAAAATTGATTTTTATTAAATTTTTGTTAAAAAAACGAATTTATGAATTTATTTTTTAAGTATATTAAATGAATAAATTCGTTTTTATTTCATCATTTTTATGTTTACAAATAATTGTTATAAAAAATTTATTACGATTATTAGAATTTTTTAAAAATAAAAAAAAAAATATTTCGTATTTTAGATTTTTTTAGATGTTATAATGTATTTAGTTATTATAATTTTATTTAATATTTATACTTTATATTGCTTATTTTAGTAATTTTTTATTTATTTTATAGGTGGGTCCCCCTTCATACGGAGGATTCTACGATTTCCGGATCCGTAGGTGGTCGTCGTGGATCGGGATCAGGATCGGGTTCGGATTCTCAATCGGTTGTGAACTATCGTCCACGGCCTCCCCCACAAGTTCAACCGCGAGCTCCGCCACCGCCACCGCCACCGCCACCACCACAAGGAGACGAAGACGAAGCAGCTCAGCCGGATGATGCGAAGGAGGCGCCTCCACCGCCAAACCCGCCTCTTATGATGCGGATTGCTGAGCTTTTTCGCCAACCTGGTCGTCACGAACGGGTTAAGATGCTCCATCCGCGGAAGCCTCCCAATACTTTTTGGTATGTTTAATTTTTTACAATATCACTCGTTATTTTATAATTATATGTTTTAAATAACTTATTAACATCAAAATATTTTGTTTTATAGGTTTACCGATAACTGTGTCTCTCGTTCGGTCACCAAAGTCATCATCGGCTATTTCCATATGTCGCATGCTAATTGGACGCAGACGCCGCAATCGGTTCGGGATATTTGGTTTGAGTCATGGGCAGTAAGTCATATTATATTATTTATTTTTATTTAATAAATTATTTGATTTTAGAATTATTACTAATATTATTCGTATTTTTGTAGCAAAAGTGGCACTGGGAAGAATTTCGTACTCACGAAGTGCGAGAGGCCTTCGAGAAGAAGGCTAAATTGCATCTCAAAGGCACTGTCGGTAACTGGAAGAAAGCTTGGCGGGCGAAAGGCGATGATGCGATGCCTCCGGGGATGGATCCCAATGTTTGGGCGGGTCTAGTTCGGTATTGGGAGGAACCCTCTTCGATAGCAAAATCATCGAAGTGTTCTGCATCCCGTCTTACGCCAGTGGCCGAAGGAGATTGACCGTCCAAGCATTGTGCGGTTCAATCATCATACGCCACTATACGATTGGATATGGTATGATCTAATTTTTAATTAAAATACTTTATTATATTATTTGATTTATATATTATATATATAATCTAATTTTTATTTTTATATATATATTACTTTTTTTTTTACAGTCCGATGGCGACCAGCTTGCTCCGATTGTGAAAGTCATGGAGAAGACTCATTGGCGCAAGGATGGGACGTTTGTTACCGCTCAAGCGGAACAAACGTTCAACGCCTACAACGCTTGAGTGGCAGAGCTAGAGTCAAAGTACTCTCCCGGTGGTAGCTCTGTCCAGTCTACAAGGGTGTCGCTGATTATGATAAAATTTACGAAGAGGTAATTTTTTTAGTTTTGAATATAATATTTTAATTTATTTTCTATCACATTTTTAACAATTTGATTTTATAACGTTTTCATTTTATAGGTTGCACCGAAGAAAAAAGGACGGATCTTGGGTGTTGGATCTATCGCCGATCTTCCAGCAGCTTCTTCTACCGCTCAGTATAGCTACACTCCGAGTTCTTCTGATCCGCAGTTGGCAACGCAGTTGACCGCTGCTAATGCTGAGATTGAGCGGCCAACTCACGGTGTTGACCAATCTGATGGACATAATTGCAGTGGATAACCTGGTTTTAGCTGCTACCCTCTCCCAGATACCGCGTCCTGCACAGCCACCTCCAGCTACAGCTCAACCGCAGTTCGATGACGAAGCCGAAGCGATGGTGAATGAATATAGAGACAACATTAATTTAAGAGACAAACCTTAAAATTATAATTTTCATTTGTATTTTCAGTGTTTTTAAACAATTTCTGTTTTTATTTTCGCATTTAAATATAAAATTTTCTAATTTTTTAAAAATTTTGAAATTTATAAAAAATAATTTCATTTACAAAGATTTTTTTTTTTAAAAAAATTAATAAGTTGATGCTAATTCGACGCTTTATTAGCGTCGATTTAGCATCGACCAATGACTTCTTCGATGCTAAGTCGACGCTAATATAGCGTCGATTTAGCATCGATAAACGACGGATTCGATGCTAATTTAGCGTCGAATTAGCATCGAAATATAGCATCGTTTTAGCGTCGATTTTTTCAATGCTAAAATAGCGTCGATTTAGCATCGGATCCGTCTTCTATCGATGCTAATTCGACGCTAAATTAGCATCGAATTAGCATCGATTTGTCCCATCCAATTATTGTCGAATTATATTCGACGCTAAATTAGCGTCGAAACCTGTTTAGCGTCGACAGATTTAGCATCGAATTTTGCCGACGCTAAAACTGTGTTTTCTTGTAGTGAAACCATCTGAGCTTTATTGCAAAGTGATTGAGTTATATCCTATTAGAAATACGTTTGAAATCTGTATTTGAGTTTTGGACTAGATTGGATTTCCATTTTTGTTGTTTTGGTTGTTCATATATGTTGGCTTCCAATCTATGATAAACACGTCATGGGTTCTTCCCCCTATCCTTCACGTCATTCCCATCTATATTCCTAACACTCTGCTCATTCATTTTCCTCAAATCAAGAACACTACGATCTTACCTTTGCAAAACGAAATGGCGTGTTTATCATTGTATAACCAGTTTTCAAATTTTAGTCAAGTATTCTGATTAAAATATCAAAATATCGTTAGTTATCATTGTATTTGTTTTCTTTTGCTAAAATTATTTGGCTAAGTTTGTTTTTGGTTTGAAAACTGTTGAAAGCTGATAGGTTAAATTGTTATGTTTATTACTCAAACTAACGATATTTTGATATTTTAATCAAATATAAGTTATATTTTTTGCTTTGTTTTCTCTGTTTCCACATAATTCACGACATTTGTATACATGTCTTCGTTTTTGTGTTTTAGAAAAATTTTGGATCAAATTAATATGGCCCAGTTAAAATGATAATCTAAATCGGGCCGAGTTAAGTGATTGATCGGTTCAGATTTTTGATTAAATCGGGTTTAAGAAAATTTAATTACAATTTGGCCCTAAAATCACGTTTTAAGCTTTAAAAATCCAATATGTTGTTCGCAACATGTTTTTTCATACTTCATGTAGTTTAAAGCACATCTATTATATAATTAGAGAGTTTTCTCTCCATCTAGAGTGTCCACATATGCAAAACCATTTTAAAAAGAAAATAAAGTTTTAAAATTTTCATTTAATTTATGTTTATGTATATTTATTGTTACTTATAACTACTAAAAGTAAATTCAAAATTAAAAACGAAAATATGTAAATAAATGATTAAAAGTAGTACATACAAAAAATTTGAGTATTTTATTGTTCTAAATACAAAATTACTACAAGAAATATATTTCATTTATATTGTATTTTATTTGAGAGTAATAAACACATTATGAGTTTATGATAAGATAATTGTTCATATATTTTAATTTCAAACAATCTTATAAAATAGCTTAAGGTTCTTCAAAACCAAAGGTATGAGAGGCTGCCATGTCGCATCCATTTTTTTGGCATTTGACATTTGAATAATCTATTGAATTTTTTTTTGAAAAATTTGTGTTAATAACTTGACAATTAATTTCAACAATTAATTGGCTAATTTTAATATTAAATGTGTTATTGTGAATTTTTAATGGTTTGAAATATATTTATTTTATTTGTTAAATCCAACAATATAATATACAAAAAAATGTTTAAGACTTTTATTTTTACATAGGTAATTGTGATTTTGTTTTCTAAAAAGTCACAAAAGAGAACTTTCGATAAAAAGATGCCTAACATGAACAAAAACAAAAAAGTACTGTAAACAAAATTAAGATATAATTTTAAGATTGTTAAAATTTGATTGGAGATATTCATAATTATTTTTTTTAGTCTTCACACCTTCTAAAGCCAATTTCCTAACTACCCCTTGATGAAATTAATACATTTTGTAGTGGACATAACACTTCTATCCAAGACTCTTAAAAAAACTTAATTCATCACAAATTGTGAATCTAGAAAAACAGAATCACTTCACTAATGAATCGATGTTAAAGATAAAAAAAGAAAATCATAGCAAAACTATAAAGAGAATAAGACAAAAATATAATAAAGTATCAATTATTCTCTCAATACGATTCAAAGTTCCATTGAAATAAACACAAAGATATATTCCAACATTTTTCTTGATATGATGCATATGTCTAGGTAAATCAAAATCATATTACAATTTCTCTGATCAATAATTTTTTTATAAATGTGTTTGATGCAATAAAAAAGACAATAAATCATTTTTAGGGAATCGTAGTGAATATTGATGAAGAGATACAAGTTCGAGATTTGTACCAAAGAAGATATCTTCTACATGTGGTAATTTATGAAAGGTCTATTTCTTTTTCATATAACATTGTATATGTCCAATAATTTACTATAAGTGTTTAATCTTCTAATCTAGATAATTATTTACTACATTATAAAAACATCAAATTTATGTAATATTAAACACACAATTTGTCAATAAGCTAGAAATTATTGCATATTATACAATATTTATTTTTAAACCCACGCAACGCGTGGACAATCTCTAGTTTTTATAAATTGGTGTAGTTTAAAACACATTTTTATACCTCAGATAGTTTTCTACATATTACCTCGTACTTCGGGTAGGTTACAACCATTTTTCCTACTTAGTAGTATCTAGTTATACCCAGTAGTACCTAGTAGTACTTGGCAGAGAGAACCGTTTTGCCTACTCCTCCTCCTCCACATCAGGGTCGCTCACAAAATACCTATACAATCCCCGTCCTCGTCCTCTTCGTCTTCCTCTTCCTCTTCGTCCTCCTCCTCTTTGTTCTCCAGCTGACGCGTACCGTGTTTCTTGATTTTTTCCTACTGAAGGATCATCGTGTGGTGGAGGCAAGCCAGTCGAAGCTCGTATATGGTCAGGGATAATCCATCCGGATATCTGGGGAACAGGATCTATCGTCTTGCAATACGCTAATTTCCACTTCTCCGTAAGAGAATATTTAGAGCAATACTCATGTATAGGAGCTTTGGTCTCCCCACTTAATCAGACGATAGCTTGTAGTGCATGCATGCATGGGTAGTTGTCTATATCAAAATACTTGCAATTGCAAGTTCTCTCGGTCAAATTAACCAAATAATTCATGCAATTGCACATTATACTCATGGGTGGAGTTGTTTAACTCAACCGAGATTAATTTTTTTTGTAGTCGGTAACATGACATGAATAGCGTTGTGCACATAAGACACCAATTTCCGTGACCTTCACTGCATCGGCACTCTTTGTATGTTTGTTGAACTATTCAACCACTTTTGCAACAACCATATCAATCATAGGTAACAACGAGTACTTCCTTGCAGTTAGCAAGACAGAATTGATAGATTCTACATAATTACTCGTGTCTAAGTTGTAAATTTCTCCTACAAAATAGCACATTGTCCATTTCTTCACATCAACACTTCTATCCAGATAACCAGTTGCAGCAGGATACATTGTTCTAAACATCTCATAAAGTCTTATGAACTCTGCCTCGGTATAAGCATGTGCGCATTCGATGAACTTACCCGCAATAGTTTTTTTTTTACTCCTGAAACGCTTTCTTTGACATTCTGAGAGAGATGGTAGATAGAAACCCATGTTGAGACAATGGGAACACCTCACGTATTGACTTGATGGGCTTTGATTTCTATCATATATAAACAATAGTTTTGCATTATCCTCTACCACTAATTTCAACTACTCCATAAACCACTTCGAGCTTACTTCTTTCTCACCATCAGCTACACCAAAAGCAATTGGATAATGGTGACGCTCATGATTCTGAGCCGTAGCAACAATTAAAACTCCACCAAAAGAATTTTTAAGGTGGGTGACATCCACAATGATGACTTTTCTCATGGATTTAAACCCTTCTATGCAAGCTCCAAGGACGAAGAACAAATACTCAAACTTGCCTTCATCATCCCATTCCACACATGTTTTTGTACCCTCATTCATCTTCTTAAGCATGTACATATAAGACTCTAACCTCATATAACTCTCCTCTGGACTTCTCCGCACAACATTAGCAGCTAGGTTTTTTCCTCTCCTTGCAGTGGAGTGTGATATATCAACACTAGCTTTTCCTTTTACCATCTTTATCAAACGTTTCGGAACTGGAGTCTCAAAACAACCTGAAATCTTCATGTAAAATACCAGCAACTATTTTTTGAGACCCTCTCCTTCTTCGTCTCCTTGTACTTGTATCAATTCGAGAACTTGTATGCATTTTGTTGTAAGTTTTAACAGACTAACGATCGAAATTCCGAATCGAAGTAACTCGTATAAACCACTTACAACCAGCTTTTGCTTCACTACAACGAAGCATATATCGCCTTCGATCAGTGTGCTTAACATCGTACTCAAAGCAGTTCTTATGTGAGGCAATTTGAACTAACTGTTTTACTTCTTCTTTTTGTTTTTTGGTCAACAAGCTTTTCATTCATCTAAACGATCGGAGTACAAAAAGAGGGAATGAAGCATCCTCCAGCTTTAATACAACATAATTGAAATGCGATAACACATAAAGCAGATAGATCATCGTAGAAGATGAACAGCGAATCCAAGTCGTGACTCGGATATGTCAAGAGAGTCTCAGGGTAATCACTTTCCAATGTGACTTTGAAAATCCCGGCATAATGCTCGGGGATTCGACCACTCTCCAGGAGAGATAAGAAACTACGACCAATCTCAACGAGATGGTCAAAAGTGGAATTAGACTCTTCCATCGAGAGTAAATTACAAGATTTGAGAATCTAGAAAACTTGTGACTCCTCACAATAGAAGAGATATAATAAATAAAAACTATAGGATTTGAGAATCCAGAAAACTTTATTTTTCTCAAAGGAGAAAAGCCAACACGCTCAAAAACAAATAAGATTTTAGAAAATCTACGTTTTAATACCATTGGATCTGGGCCTATTAAACAAAATACCCCAATTTTTATACTTATTATAGGCCCAGCCCATAACATTTTTCCTGATGAGTTTATCCATCCTAAACCTAAAATAATTCTTCCTCTCATGGCCACCAAATCCAATTTGAAAATAACAAGTGGATCAAGCCCAAATGAATCAAATCTCGACCAAAATTAGGGTTAGAATCATTTACATCATCTGACGAGGGATGGAGGAGGAGCGTCTCCGGCGATGTCAAAATTCGTTTGAGGCCCAAGCTGATAGTGGCCCTAAGCTCCGTGAAGACTCGGCGGAGCAAATCCAGCGAGTCGTGGCTAGCTCTTAAGATGAGGTGTGATGAGAACCGGGTCAGAGCCGGAGAGTCGCGGCCGTCTGGTGGGTCGGGCGGGTCTCTAGGGTTTGACTGACTCGCCGACCACGCCGAATCCGGCCACAGTAGAGTCCTTAATTGTTCTATCATCTCCGACCACAAGATTAACTTGCTCGGAATCCGGATGCGGCTAATTCGGAGATGAAGAGTGTTCTTCTCTTGATAAGAGAGAGAGGTTTGCAAGGTCCTTGCCGGAGTTATCGTCCCGCAGAGAGCGAGCCAATTCTGGTTCGACGACGGTGGTTTCAGAGCCGAAGTCCATGGAGCGGGTAATGAAGCCATGGGTGATGATGACGCCGGCTAAGAGAGATAGAGAGTCTCAGGGAAGGCAGTAGAAACCGATCACCGGTGTCAAGAAGCACATTCCGAATCGAAGTAACTCGTACATACCACTTGCAACCAGCTTTTGCTTCACTACAACGAAGCATATATCGCCCTCGATCAGTGTGCTTAACATCGTACTCAAAGCAGTTCTTATGTGAAGCAATTTGAACTAATTGTTTTACTTCTTCTCTACTTGGAAATTCTTGATGTAGAGTCATATCCATACCATCTTCCCATCCTTGTCTTTCATCTCCATCTCCATCCATAGCAGCTGGCCCTTCATTATCTTCATACATCCCAAAGTTATACTCATTATCATATTCATGAATACCAAAGTTATCGGGTTCTTGATGACCTACAATCAAAACAGTGTCAAACAGTCATATCAGTTATACCTAGTAGTACTAGACAGAGACATCAAGTAAAACAAGTCAAGTAGTTATACCAGTTATACCTAGTAGTACTAGACAGAGAGAACATATAAAATGAGTTACACAATTATTTGAGTTATACCTAGGTTTACCATCTCATGGTGTTCAGATGCTTCGTTGTTGTGTAGAGTTATAGTCTCATAGTGTTCTAATTGTTCGTTGTTGTGTAGAGTTATCATACCGTCACTTACAAGCGCTTCCTTCTCTCGACTCTCTCCTGCTTGTTGCTCATTTTGATCTTCGATTAGGATGATCTCCACGTGCAATAGACTTCTAAGACCATCTCCATTCACTTGCATTAGATAATTAAAAACACCATCATCGTTTGAGATATATGATGCTTTCGGAGTATTCAAAATCATAAGAATGTAGCTCAGTTTCAGCTGCGTTGTACCTTCATCTATCATGATCTTTCTCCCAATTTTATCAACCAACGCCAAATAAGTGACATCTTCCGCTCCGGTCCGGATCACTAAAGTGTGAATTTCATCTCCTCATACGTTCCATCTAAAGTTATCACCTTCCCTTATGTAACATCCTCCATAATCAAAACATATGATTGTGCAATTTTTATTCATTGTCCCCTGTTAAAAAAATTAGAAATATCAAAAGTATATAATTAAACTGTTATTTAAGTAATACTAATACCAGTTATCCTAGTATTACCAGTTAGGGTCAAGAGTACCAGTTTATTCAATAATACCATTATATCGTATTATTACCAGTTACTTCAGTTATACCCCTGCAGTTTTGATTTACCTCCGATTACGTTTGATTTAGTACGATTTAGCACGATTTAGTTGCTATTGTACGAGATAAATCATATCACCGTACTAATAGTTTAGTAAACAAGTTCATTACTCAAATAACTATACAAAAAGAACAAATTTCAAATTTTCTAATTGAGAAGAAACCTTTACAAAAAGAGGTTTTCACAACCTAATCTAACCCTATACAATAAAATAGCATACAAACCAAAGCTCTTACCTTCAAATTAACCAGATTCAATGGAAAACGGACGAGATTGAAAACGGTCGTGAAGAAAGAGGTGTGGCTCTGTTTTTTGTTTCGCAAAGAAGAAGATGGATGTCACGAAGAAGCAGAAGAAGAGGTGAGCTAGTTTGGCTCTGTTTTTCTCTCAACCATAAGACAAAACAAAGAAGCACAAGAAGGAAGAAGAAGAAACGAGTGAGCGAGTCCGGCTCTGTTTGTCTTTGTTTCGCGAAAAAAGAAGAAGAGGAGGTAGGTTTAGGTAATTAATTATTGGTTATCGTTAAATTAATTATTATATTTAATTGGATTTTTTTTAAAATAATAATAATAATAATAATAATAATAATAATAATAATAATAATAAGAGAGGGTAAAGATGAGAAAATTGTGGGTTTTGATAAAGAAGCGGTTAGATTTAGAGGGAAATTGTTAGATTTGAAATAAAAAAAGAGAGTTTTAATAGCAATTGATTCGATATTTTTGTCCTAAAAAACATGTTCTTTTCATCTAAAGTTTACTTTTGCATTTAAAATACTTTTGTTTGTAAATTAAACTTTTCAATGTACCTATATAAGTAACTTTGTTTTGACAAAAAAAAAATACAAGTAACTTTGTTTGTAAACCATTCTTTTCAAAATACCTATAAAATGTAATTATCCCTTAATGATACCAATTACAGTAAAATCTCTATATATTAAGATTTCGAAAATTTATTAATTAATAAATTAATATTCTTTCTGTGTCATTTTAAATAATTTTTTAGAGAGATTTTTCTGTTTTAAATTAGATGATGTTTTAAGTTTTCAAAATAAAATTAATTATATTTTTGTTGTTTTTGAGTTTTTAAATTTTACAGATTAGTTTTCTATTGTTTAAATTGTATTATAATTTGTGATTTTATGTTAAAAAATAAAAAAAATTAAATAATTTTTTAATTTATGTGTAAAAATCGTAAAGATCATTTAAAATGATGGAGAGGGAGTAACTATTAATAAATTAATATAACGTTGTTGCTTTTGCACGCCATATGTTCGATACAATGCGCAAACTCCAAGATAAGACAAAAAAAAAACAAAGAACGTCTAAGGCTCCACCACAGTACAAACCATTCAGCTTAAGACCGAACCATACTTAAAAACCCATCGCACTAACCAAAAAAAAAGAACAGATCTAAATTAAAATCAATCCTCGTAAAAACTCAAGACTCGTCGCCGCTTTCACGATCTTCCTTGCCATCACCACAAAACCCACCTCCCAACTCACAAATCCTCTCCCAGACATTCTCCTCCACTGGAACAACCGACAACCTCGGCTGTCGGAACAAAACAAAATCCTTAATCCCTTTATCTCCTTTCATCTCCTTCAAATCCACACATTTTCTCATCTCTCCAACAGCTCTAACATCGACCGCTCCTTCTCCGTTATCATCATCGGAGTACCATTCACGAGACACCTCCACTACCCCCACAACGCATCTCGCTTTTGTGCCGGAATGGTAGAAGAAGCAGAGATCGTTTAGAGTCATAGACTTTAGATGTTTCTGCGCTTGTTTGTTCTTGACCCCGTCCCATTTGCTGATGCCACCGTTTGCTTCCTGGTCTGACCATGACCACTCACTTGGTTCTGTTTTCAGCAACCAGTATCGCATCATTTTCGCCATCTTTTCAGATACTTCTTTGTTCGGAACTTTTCTTTTGGATTGCTACTCCTAATTAACCTATCTTTTAAGTTTTAAGCTACATTTTAGGCTTTAAATGGGCTTGGCCCGGATCATGCCCATCAACTCTCAACTTGTTTATGTTTGTCAAATATAACTAAGGGTGCCTTGTAGAGATATAAAAACGTGTGAAATGGGGTATTTTTTTTTTAGATTTTTATTATTTGATGGAACAAAATTGAGAAAAATTATTCATCTACAAAATAGTAGAAGAACTAGTAGAACAAAATAAATCATCCAACGTATCTTTTTCCATTCTTTATTTTTTTTCACTCATATAATTCCATCTATTCCACCAATACAAACCATTTGGAGTGAGCGGAACTCAATTATGATTTTATTATTAGGGAAATACACTGCATACTAGGACTAGACACAAATGCTCGTTACTCGTTATTTGATTTGTACCCATCTCGAGAAAAGGGTTTATTATCCGCATGCAAAAGTTCAATATTAGTATTAATTTTTTAACTACCCGCTTCATTACCCGTCCTTTTATTCGATTTTATTACTCGACCTGTAAATACTCATATTTTGTATCACTAATACTTGATAAAATCATTTAGAAAGTACATTGTATGGTATATAGTATAACATCTGAAGTTTGTGAATTATCATTAACAATTTCATAGAGGATAGAAGTTTTATATTTTAAAGTTTGTAATTTCATATTTTTTAAATTGTATGTTGTGAATCGATCGATTCAGATCACACTAAAAATATGAATAATTAGAGATGAAAATTTTAATTCAGATGAGCAGTAACATACATATTGCAAATCGTATAAGAAATACTTTTGCTATCTATAGCTTTTTCGCTAAATTACCGATGTCTTCTTTCTATGGACGATTCTCATATTTATATGAAATTACATCTATGTCAACATATATCATAATCAATTCTTTTCGTTTGCTCGATTACGTACATGATGCATTTTGAATCTTTTCCCGGATCCACATACCGAGCTCTCTTAATTCGATTCAAAGTGAGTGCTCAAGCCAACTCCTCTGCTTTCGGAATTGGTCTATATTCGCGAGTTGGTTCCTATGCGAACTAGACAATATCCGTGACCAGACCCTTATACGAATTGGGCCTTATCATCGAGTTAGCCCCTATACAAATTGTGACGACCCAACCCGTCAAATAAAAAAAAAATTTTCAACCCGGATCACTATTATCATAAATAATGATCCTCAATGGTCCAATAAACAATCAGCGCGGAAACAATGATTCAAACGATCAAATACAATTATCGTTTAGCAAGTCCATACTTATTAATTCTAGTTCAATTCGGTAATACACATAGTTCTGAAATTGCTAACACCCATGCAACTCATGCTCCTCAGGACTCTTCGAATACACCAAAATATCATCGATAAAGATGATCACAAACACATCCAGATACTCCTGGAATACCCCGTTCATCAACCGCATGAACGCTGCTGGTGCATTCGTCAAACCGAAAGGCATCACGACGAACTCAAAATGCCCATACCTCGTCCTGAAAGCAGTCTTCCTCACATCTGCTTCCTCAATCGGAATCTGATGGTACCCCGAAGCCAAGTCGATCTTGGAGAACCAAGTAGCCCCTCGCAACTGATCCAACAACTCATCAATGCGCGGCAGAGGGTACCTGTTCTTCACGGTGACTCGGTTAAGTCCCCGATAATCGATGCACAACCGGAAACTACCATCCTTCTTCTTCACAAACAACACCGGCGCTCCCCACGGTGAAACACTAGGCCGAATAAAACCCTTATCCAACAAATCATCCAGCTGCTTCTTCAGCTCTGCCATCTCTGCTGGAGCCATACGGTAAGGTGCCTTAGATACCGGAGTAGTCTCGGGTTTCAACTCAATAACAAACGGATCCGACCGCGATGGCGGTAATCCCTCCAATGACTGGAACACATCCTGGAAATCCCGAACAACTCGAATATCCTCAACTGCAACCCCTCCAACAGACTCAGGCATCACTATCGTCACCAGATACGCCTCGCAGCCCTTGAGAAGCAACTGCTCGGCCTGTATCGTGGAAATCACGAGACTCCCGGAAGTCGGTCTCACACCCTGATAAACCAACCTCCCCGCCTCTCGCTCAAACACAACTCGCCCTCGGTGGCAATCCACATGGACCCTGTAACGATCCAACCAATCCATACCCAGGATAACATCGTACAGCTCCACCGGACTGATGATCAGATCTGCTGGCATCAACTCTCCCGCCACCAGAACATCCACACCACGAGCCCGCCCGAAAGTAGCCAACGTCCTACCACCAGCAACCTTGACTACTCCCGCCTGTTCCCCGGAATCACTTTGGATTCCGCTGCTCTCCGCACACTCCGGCGTAATAAAGCTATTCGTAGCTCCCGAATCAAACAACACGTGGGACTCATAACCGCCCACAACTTCGGTCCCTGCACAATCCCATGTGCCTCAGAACCCTACCATTCTAGCACAGACTCACAACTTCCCAACAGACAAAAACTCAATAACCATGAATTTAAAAAGTCAAGTTCGGAAATACCTGTGATCGGTCTGGTGCTAGATCCACCGGCCTCCGCAGACGTGAACACACGCGGTGCTGCTGCAATCTGAGACAACGGCTGCACTGCCAATGGCTGCACTGCGGCCACCGCCAACTGCTGCAGCTTCGGACACTTGGGCTTAATATGCCCCGTCTCTCTGCAGTGATAACACACCCGCGTATCCTGGACCCCGACCCGCACATCTCGAGTCCCGGTCCCGGTCCTCTTCGGACAGCTCGCCACACGATGGGACATGCTCCCACACCCGAAGCATCCCGAACCGCCCTGACTAGCCCCTGAAGTGCTCTCCCACTTCCTCTTCTGTCCCTGAGCAGGCTTGCCGCCCCTGCCTGAACTCATCTGCTGCTGAGATCTCCTCGGCTGCTGCTGCTGCACCGGTGGACTAACCACCACAACCTGCTCCCCGAGATCCTCCTCGATCGCAGCAGCCATCTCAACCAGCTCCGCCCTCGTGGCGAACCTACTCGCCCTGTAGCGAGTCCTCAAATCTGGACGAAGTCCTCGCAAGAACCTCCTAACCTGGGCATCCTCGCCCTCCATACCTCTCCCTGCATATACCAGAAATCGACTGAACTCAGCATCGAACTCCCTCACTGACCGATCTCCCTGAGTTAGGTCCAGAAACCTAGACTCCAAACGGTCCACCGCCTCCTGCGGGAAATACTTGGCGTTAAACTCCGCCAAGAAATCCTCCCAGACCATCTCGGCCTGCACCCTCCTGGTCTCTACGCCTCTCCACCAGAGATGTGCATCACCCTCTAGGTAATGTACCGCCAGATCCACTCTGTATCCCTCTGGACACCTGATGGAGCGAAAGTTACGCTCTAACCTCATCCGCCACCCATCAGCCTCCTCAGGCCTAGCACCGCCCGAGAAAAATGCAGTACCAATTCGCTGCATCTGCTCCATCATCCGCAGATAAGATGGAAGCTCCTCAACCCCAGCCATACCCGGCTGTACCCCAGCCAAACCCGGCTGCACCTCAGCCATACCCGGCTGTACCCCAGCCAAACCCGGCTGCACCCCAGCCATACCCGGCTGCACCCCAGGAGCATGACCCGGAGCAGGCACCCCTCCCGGTAACCTCTCCAGGATCATCTGTAGTAGACCTGCCAGACGATCATCTCGATCCGGGGCAACGCCTACGGCAGCACCCCCACCAGGGCCCACCGCACCGCCAGCAACATCAGGACCCACACCAGCCCCTCCAGCCCTCTCACTGGAACCCGTAGCTGTCACACCCACGGACCCCTCCTGAAACGCCTGCGAGTCAGCTACCCGCTCCTGTGTAGTCTCCTGGGACACCCACGTGGCAGCAGACTCACTCCCAAGTCCCCGCCCACGCCCACGCCCAGCACGACTACCACGACCTCTACAGCCCCCGCGACCTCTGCCTCTAGTCCCCCTAGTCATCACTCTGCACTCAACCGCAGAATACTAAGTACTAGAAAAACAGAAATCACATAAACACATACCGTGGAATCTCATTGAAGGCTCGGAAGGGATGATCTAGGACTCCATACCCACACAACAATCAATTGACTAACTCGCATAATCAATTAATTAACTAGCCCTAGAACCGCTAGGGCTCTGATACCAAACTATGACGACCCAACCCGTCAAATAAAAAAAAAATTTCAACCCGGATCACTATTATCATAAATAATGATCCTCAATGGTCCAATAAACAATCAGCGCGGAAACAATGATTCAAACAATCAAATATAATTATCGTTTAGCAAGCCCATACTTATTAATTCTAGTTCAATTCGGTAATACACATAGTTCTGAAAATGCTAACACCCTAGCAATTCTAACTTATTACACGAAAACGAGCCACTAGATCATTCCCCTCGTCCCGGCCATGATTCCACGATCACTGACTGTCTTTACCTGCATCACATGGTTATAAGAGATGCGTGAGTATTATCATAAATACCCAGTGAGACGGTCATCCCATCTACATACTATACACACAGGCATAAGTAAAAGATACAATACCAGGATGAACAAACAATAATGCATCACACGACAACCAAACGAGAACAACACGTTCAATATGTCAAACTGACGGTAATCAAAACCCCTGTCGATCGACACACCTCCTTGTGTCGATCGACACACATCAAAACCCCTGTCGATCGACACACCTCCTTGTGTCGATCGACACAACCAACCCAGAAACTCATCAAACCGATTTTCTGCACAAAAATCCACCAAAAATCCATACAAAAATCGATCCAAACAACACACACTCGCACCCTATCAATTTCTTTACCCAGATAAGCCTATGGTCACGCACTCACCTCGAATTCGGATAGAAAAGGAGAAGAATCCGACGAAGAACACGAAGAACACGAAGAACAAATCCGAGATCCTTCACCGAACGATCCTCCCACGCTTCCACAACCTCACAAACACTCACACAAGCCTAATAAGATTGAGGAACATGAAGGAAACAACACCAACAACCTCTCCTCTCAATCCTCTCACTTTCTCTCTCAAAAACTTGAAGTTTTTGCCCAAAAATCCGATTTTTGACTTAAATAGCCAGACCAGCCGACACTCTGTCGATCGACACACCCACTTGTGTCGATCGACACATGACCAAGCAATACGTCATTCTGACGGCAATCGAAATCCCTGTCGATCGACACACCTCCAACTGTGTCGATCGACACAACGCTCACTGCTTGACTCCTCTTGAGTCCAAAACAACCGTGTCGATCGACACACAACCTTGTGTCGATCGACACCCATCCAAAAATTACTTTTTGGATCACGGGCGTTACACAAATTGTCATCACTCAGGGATTCTGCACATGATTCGAATCTAACGCAACCAATTTACCCCACCCGCTCCCCCACCAAATCCTTTTAAGTTTAAACTCGTGTTTCCAATATGCTATAAATGAGAGAATTACTTTCGAATTGCTCTTCTAAAAAGAATTGATTTCGAATGGTCCCCTCTATTCCGTATTTTTGAAATAATTTTACCTTGATTTTGTTTGTTTAATATCCTCGTATAGCAAACGCGATGGATTATGATTCGTCAATACGAAAGTATGGCAAGTTGAGTTAACTATGTCATGCTAATTTGCACATCTCATTGAATTGCCTCCTTAATTCGAATTTTGAAACTAAAGCGGATGATTCCTCGGATAAATGAGAGAATTGCTTTTGAATTACATCTTTCTCTCTATCTCTTCCTCGTACATGCTTTTTCACTTTTCTTGTTTTTTAGTTAGATCTCGTATAGATCTTGTTCTCGGGTGTATTCACTCCTCAATCCCCTTTTTACCCTTGATTTTTTAGATCTAGGTCGTCTCCACAGGTTTGAACCTCACCAACCCACGACGATGTCCGTTGATGATTTCCATAATCTTCGATTCGAGTTATGGATTCTCAACGGGATTGAGTTGATAAACCTGAAGCTAACAAATCTCCAAAATCGGAGAAATCTTTACGTGATGGCTCAGATTAGCTCTCCCTTAGCTTTTCCCAAACTCTTTTACAGGGGTTATCGGACTTCAAACCTTGGTCGAAGAATCTGAGTTCCCTTTAGAACTTCCGATCTTATCTCGGGTACTCATGGTCAAAGCAAATTCATATCCCAAAGGATGAGCAATGGAAGAAACACTACTTCTTTTCCTCAATTAAAAAGCTCTCTTTCGGTGGCTTAACCCCTTCTTGATCACTTGTAGTTGTTGGTATGCACGATCTGATAACTTACAAGGTTCTTATTAGGGGTCCAATTTTTAAATAACCTTTTCTCTCCAACACCAACCTCAAACAGCAAAAAAATTCTCCTCTAACCCTCTCTAATCTGCGAAATTACTAAACTAACCTCACAATAATAATAAAAAAAAATTAAAAAAAATTAAAAAATAACCAGCAGCATTGTCGGATCCCATTGTCTACGGACGTCGTTCTCTTCTTCCCGGCGGCGACATCAATCTCCGGCGGATTATCCACAGCTCAATCGGATCTTCTTCTTCTTACCGTGCTCGGCGACATCACCATTGATCTGAGCATCACCATTGATCCCAATCCGATGCACATTTGTTCAATTGAAACCCAATCCGGCATTGAATTCAATTGAGGTGCGTTCTACTATGTTATAGCTTTAGTATAACCAGCTTTAGTAGCTCGGATAGTAATGCAAGTTGGGGAATCCGCAAGTTGGAAGAACTGGATACTACTAGTGATTACAAGCATAATCAGTATAACCAGCATACGTAGTATTACCAGTATACGTAGTGTTACCAGTATTATAAGCATAATCAGTATAACCAGCATACGTAGTATTACCAGTATTACCAGTATAACCAGCATACGTAGTGTTACCAGTATTATAAGCATAATCAGTATAACCAGCATACGTAGTATTACCAGTATAACCAGCATACGTAGTGTTACCAGTATTACAAGCATAATCAGTATAACCAGCATACGTAGTATTACCAGTATTACCAGTATAACCAGCATACGTAGTGTTACCAGTATTACAAGCATAATCAGTATAACCAGCATACGTAGTATTACCAGTATTACCAGTATAACCAGCATACGTAGTGTTACCAGTATTACAAGCATAATCAGTATAACCAGCATAATCAGTATAACCAGCATACGTAGTATAACCAGCATACGTAGTGTTACCAGTATTACAAGCATAATCAGTATAACCAGCATACGTAGTATTACCAGTATACGTAGTGTTACCAGTATTACAAGCATAATCAGTATAACCAGCATACGTAGTATTACCAGTATAACCAGCATACGTAGTATTACCAGTATTACAAGCATAATCAGTATAACCAGCATACGTAGTATAACCAGCATACGTAGTGTTACCAGTATTACAAGCATAATCAGCATAACCAGCATACGTAGTGTTACCAGTATTACAAGCATAATCAGTATAACCAGCATACGTAGTGTTACCAATATTACAAGCATAATCAGTATAACCAGTATTACAGCATACGTAGTATTACCAGTATTACCAGTATAACTAGCATACGTAGTGTTACCAGTATAACTAGCATACGTAGTGTTACCAGTATTACAAGCATAATCAGTATAACCAGCATACGTAGTGTTACCAGTATTACAAGCATAATCAGCATAACCAGCATACGTAGTGTTATCAGTATTACAAGCATAATCAGTATAACCAGCATACGTAGTGTTACCAGTATTACAAGCATAATCAGTATAACCAGTATTACAGCATACGTAGTTTTACCCGTTTTACCTAGTATTACCAGTGTAACACTTACCATTTTTGCAGGAGACAATGAGCACAAGCATATATTTTGATTACGGAGGACATTATGTAAAGAACGAAGATGGGGATGAATGGATTTCAGCAGAAGATCACATGTACCCACTATTTTTCAAGAGTTTATCTGCGGAGGAGATTAGTTATTCGATGTTATTGAAAAGTGTATGCAAGAAAGCTGGGATAAATTCATCTGCGGCAGAACTGAAATTGAGTTTCATACCATTGGACACGAGACCTTTGAGGAAATCATATATCGTCGATGATGATGACGTTTATGTTTATCTAACGTCGATGGATGTAAATAAATGTAAAAGTGTATTGCATGTGGAGAAGGGTCTAGTTTCAAAAAGGAATGAGTTGGATAACGGGAAGAGTCTAGGTTCAGGTAGAGAGGAAGGTAGTTCAGTTGGTTTGAATTACGAGGAAGGGGTTCCTAGAGGTTGTGGCAATCATGGTGCTCTTACTCTTTATGAAACACCATTGGAAGAACAGTATGAGGCAGTGTATAATGATGACCGTGACGAGAATGAAAATATATCTTCAAGTGATGATGAAGATAACGGAATGGATTACTCTTCGGATAGGAGTATGGATAACAATACGGAGCATGAATATATTCCAGGTGATGAGGAAGGAATGGATCATTTTGGTCAGAGATGGGAAGATGGTTTGGATTTGAAAGAAGGTCAAGAATTCAATAATAAGAAGGAAGTGAAAGCTTTTGTTGAGAGAGGTGCGCATAAAAGTTGTTTTGCCTTTACAACAATCAAGAGTGAGAAAGATAGATATGTGTTGAAATGTCGTCAACATAGACAAGGGTGTGAATGGTATTTATGAACTACGAAGGTGAAGAATTCAGAGTGTTTTCGTGTACAAGTATACAAAAGCTGGCACACATGCTCTCGGGCTAGTTCTAGTACAAGCAGTGCGAGTAGAAACAGTGCCACAGCGGGATTAGTTGCTGGTCTTTTGAAAGAAGACTACCCAGGTATAATGCAGACTCCAAGTGCTAAACATCTCATGGGTTTGGTTCAAAGAAAATTTGGTGTCGCACCATCATATACTACCTGTTGGAGGGGAAGGAATGATGCTGCTAACGAGTTGCGTGGTGATCCAGAGGAAGGATACAAGCAGTTGTACTGTTATTTGCATATGTTAGAGCAAGTGAATTTTGGAACAAAAACAGAGGTGGAGTTGGATACGGAAGGAAGGTTCAAGTATGTATTCATCGCACTAGGAGCTTGTATTAAAGGGTTTGAATCGATGAGGAAAGTTCTTATTGTGGATTCCACTTTTTTGAAGACTTCTTACGGTGGTGTGCTAATGATTGCCACAGCTCAAGATCCTAACCATCACACCTATCCGATTGCATTTGCTGTAACGGATGGTGAAAATGATGCAAGTTGGAACTGGTTTTTCACAACTCTTAAAACCGTTATTAAGGATGATAGGGAGTTGGTATTTGTGAGTGACAGAAACAACAGCCTCATAAAGGCGGTGAAGGAGGTGTACCCCGAGTCTACACATGGGTACTGTATCTTCCATTTGTCCCAAAATGTAAGGCTAAAAGTTTCGAACGCCAACAAAGAAGTGGTTGCGCAGATGTTCAGGGATATTGCTCATATTTATTCAGAGCATGAATTCTTAATAAGGTATGAGGATTTTAGACGACGATATCCCAGAGTAGCCGAATATCTTGATGATAGCGTTGAGGTGTCAAAATGGGCGAGGTGCTATTTTCCCGGAGCAAGGTACAACATAGACACAAGTAATTGCGTAGAGTCTCTGAACAAAGTGATGGAGGAGGCAAGACACTACAACTTGTTGCCTATGATAGATGCGATAGTCGAGAAGATTTCCGAATGGTTTAGCAAACATAGGAAGGAGAGCGTTATCTACGCAAACACCGGGAGGATGTTAGTGCCGCGGGTGAATGAAATATTGCACCAGAGATGTGCGGAAGCGTATCATTTGATTGCGACCGAGCTAAACATATACATGAAGGAATTTAGTGTGGTTGGACGGGATGGGAAGCAGTATATGGTGGATTTGCGACACTTGACATGCAGTTGCAAGACTTTTGATATTGACAAGTATCCTTGTGCCCATGCGATATCCGCATTGTACAGACTCATGAGGGAAGAAGAGAGAGGGCATAACATCGAGATACATGAGTTGTGTTTGCCAAAATATTACGTTGCCGAGTGGATTTCCATGTATTGCAAGACCATTTATCTAGTGCCCCATAGCTCCGACTGGAATATTCCTGCAAGTATAAAAGAAAAAAACATTTTACCTAAGAAGAAGAAAAAAAACAGAAAGGGAAGACGTGAAGTAAGAAGGAAGCCATCGGTAGGAGAACCACAACGAAAGAAGAAGGGAAAGGCGGTTCAAGTGGTGTCCGAAGTGGTGGTTCAAGTAGGGGATGTCGCAAGTGGTGCTGAACTAGCTGGCCCAAGTGGTGGTGGTGGTGATGAAGTAGGATTCCCAAGTGGTGCATGATTTGGAAATTTTATTTGTTACAATCGAGTTTGTATAACTAAGTAATACTGGTTATTGTATTTGTAATACTAAGGGTTGAATTTTCATTGTTACGATCATTTATATATGTGTTTCAATTATTTATGTGTTTGAATTATATGTCGCATAAGAACAGCTCATTGTTAATTTACTTTACAAAATTATTTTAAAAAAAAAATTATATATATGATTATTCTCCCACAATCACCTTAGAACAACATAGTACTTTTAAAGAAGGTTTTGTTAGTGTTATAGACTTTACTAAGTGAATCTCTAGTAAAATGTGTTTTTGCAAATATTATTGTGCACACTCATATGAAATGTCTTAGAAATTTCATAAATGAAGTGGACTACTGAAATTTTTTAATTTTAAGTAGGTATAACTGGTCTAGTAGGTAAATCGTCAAAAGGAACACTATGAGTTGAATTTGTAACACTGGAATACTAGGTAGGATAACTATGTGGGATTGTTACATGTTTAATTCAGATAACGGCGGCACGTGCTTCAATTTGTAAACGATATAAAAAAAACGAGCAACATCAAAAATATTTGTTTCCATCAAATTCGAAATCGCGAATTCTGGGTCTAGGGTTTTTCTCCTTTTTCTCCCCTTTCTCCGATTGCGGCCAGGCACTCCGATTGCGGCCAAAATCAATTGTCTTTCTCTTCAAATCGAGTATTGTCTTTCTCTTCTTCTTTCGATTCTTTCTCTTCTCTTCTTTCCTTCAAAATCAAGCTGTTGCCGATGGGGGATCCTTACTATGAAGACATGAAGAGTTCGATGAAGGCTTTTCGACAATTAGAAGCTGTTGCCGATGGGGGATATGGGATCCCCAAGAAGTGTCCTTGTGGTGCCCCCATAATCCACGAGATGCTGAAAGAAAAGAGATTCTTTACTTGTCAAGTATTTCGGGTGAGTTTTTATTCACGACATTTGAAGATGTAGAATGACGTATTTCTGTGTAGAATCCCATCTATTCACGGCATAAGTGGTATTACCGGTTTTAGCTAGTATTACCAGTATAACCAGAATACGTAGTATTACCGGTTTTAGCTAGTATTACCAATATAACTAGCATACGTAGTTTTACCTAGTATTGCCAGTATAACCAGCATTTGTATTTCTGTGTAGAATGATGTCTTTCACCTTAGGAAAGCTTGGGATCTTTCTATGGAAGAAGAGGTGGAAAAATTAACGACGGAGGTTGACGAGAACACGAAGAGGTGGAGAGATATGGCAAACCATAAGTTTCTCATTGGGCAAATCCAGTTGGAGCTGAAACAGAAAGATGAAGAGATCGCTATCCTTAAAGAAGATATGGCTCGTTTTATGGAGGCATTCAACAAGCATACGTAGTATTACCAGTTTTACCTAGTATAACCAACATACGTACTTTTATGGTTGTAAGGAATCTTTGTTTAAGTATTTTTATGGTTGTGTAATGAATCTATGTTTGTACTTTCAAGTATCTTTGTATGCATATGCAGTATTACAAGTATTACCAGTATAACTAGTATAGTTAGCATACGTAGTATTACCAGTTTTACCCCGTTTTACCTAGTATAACCAGCATACGTAGTATTACCAGTTTTACCTAGTATTACCAGTTTTACCAAGTATTTCCAGTATAACTAGTATAGTTAGCATACGTAGTATTACCAGTTTTACCTAGTATAACCAGTATACGTACTTTTATGGTTGTAAGGAATCTTTGTTTAAGTATTTTTATGGTTGTGTAATGAATCTATGTCTGTACTTTCAAGTATCTTTGTATGCATATGCAGTATTACAAGTATTACCAGTATAACTAGTATAGTTAGCATACGTAGTATTACCAGTTTTACCTAGTATAACTAGTATAACCAGCATACGTAGTATTACCAGTTTTACCTAGTATTACCAGTTTTACCAAGTATTACCAGTATAACTAGTATAGTTAGCATACGTAGTATTACCAGTTTTACCTAGTATTAGCAGTATTAAACATCAAAACTAATATAAGTCATTAAAAGGAAGTACTTAAAACCATTACAACAACAAACCAAAGCACATAGTTCAAAGTTTTTGCGCATAACTAGTTAATAACCGAAACACATAATTAAAATATGAATAGAGTTTGGTAAATGTTGGATCATTCTATCGTGACTTTTGCTTTCTTACTCTTCCTCTTCCTCTTTTCCTCCGTCAAAGTGGTGTAGAGAGGCTTCTTTGCATCTGATGGCTTAATCTTCCTTTTTTCACCAACAACTTCATCCTTCTTACCTTCTTCACCTTCTTTCCCTTCTTCACCTTCTGACTGGCCAGCAGCATCAACACCAGCAGCATCAGCCTCTTTCTCATTGTCTTCTTCACCATCTTTCTCTTCTTCACCTTCTGACTGGCCAGCAGCATCAACACCAGCAGCCGGTGTCTCCGGAGGAGCAGTTGCTGTCACCACAGCCGTAGTTACTGTCGCCATAGCAGCTAGTGTCTCCTGAGCATCAGTATTACCAGCTGGTGTCTCCACCGCATCAGTATTACTAGCTGGTGTATTCACAACATCAGTAATACCAGCAACACCACCACCAGGAGTTGTACCACCGTCACCAGCAGTTGTACCACCACCAAAATCATAACTAACAGTATCGAAATGGCTATCATACGTAGTTTGGGACTTCACATATGATTCCACTACCTTTAGCCTTTTCTCCTGCTCACTCATCAAGTTTCTCAAACCTAGAAAACCATCGTCCATACTTTTAGTCATCTTGAGCATTCCTTCCTTTAGATTCTCCATATCTTTCTTCAACTTTTCCAATTCATAATTAGACACAACCTGCGGCTCTTGCTCCACATTAGACACATTAGCCACATTAGCCGGTTCTTCTTCCGCCTCTTTCTCACCACCCTCTTGCTCAGCAACCTCTTTCTCAGCCGCCTCTTTCTCAGCCGCAGCTTTCCTTAGGGCATGGACATCAATCTCGTACAGCTCTTGAAGAAACACACGCTTCTTCTCACCAAAAATCCTATTCTTCCAACTTTGAACGATGTAGTCATCACAATCTCGATCGTTGTCCAGCTCCTCATCAAAGATTTCAGCACAAAGAGCTCGCTCACCATCAGTTGGGCGCAAAACACTATCAATGTCCTGTCATTATACAAAAAATACTGTAAGATTTTACAACACAATCATAAATAACATGAGTATTACTAACTAACAATACCAGTATTACTAGTAGTTTTTCTAGTATTACTAACTAACAATACCAGTATTACTAGTACTTTTTCTAGTATTACTAACTAACAAGACCAGTATTACTAGTACTTTTTCTAGTATTACTAACTAACAAGACCAGTATTACTAGTACTTTTTCTAGTATTACTAACTAACAAGACCAGTATTACTAGTACTTTTCTAGTATTACTAACTAACAAGACTAGTATTACTAGTATTTTTTCTAGTATTACTAACCTTGGTTGTTCCCAGTGTGTCATATAAGTCAGATAGTGAAAAACCCGACACCGAATGCTTCTGGAATTTAGTCGTGCACATCCTCGGACAAATAGGACTTGCACCTTCCTTAGACTCTCAGTACTTCAACTTCAACTCTGGAATCGTCTCAAACGCCAGAATCTACAAATTAATTAAACAAAACACATTAGCAATTTCAAACTAAGATCAAAACACATTAGCAATTTCTTAATAGCTGATTTACCTCCAAAGGAATAGTAAAACTAGGATTAACCCAAGAAGGTCTCGTGACTGCTCCTTCAAATGTCATGTACAATTTATTCATTTTCTCCAGATTGTTCTCAAAAGAAATACGTCCCCACGGAAACGTCCGACACAATCCTAGGTCGTTAACCGCTCTAATAAAGAAGGGCTCTACACTTGGTGCGTTTTTATCGGTTACTTTCTCCCCTTGCTTTTCGTTCCCAATAATCATTGAACTTAAGAAATATAAGACAGCCATGTTCAATCTATCACTGGAAGGTCCCAAGTTCATGAACTTATGCTCCACAACTTCATAGGTTATGGTTGACCCTACCTTGAAATTCCTCCTCGCAAAGCCTAAACCGCCCAAATTTCTCCAATCCAATGATGGATAATTATGACAGTGTAAACCAGAGAGGATACCGTGTTCTCTGAGTGAATACCGTATAGGAACACCGTTCACAACAAACCAAGCTTCCCGCTTCTTTAAAGTTATAGCACCATGAAGAAATAGCATCCACATCCCTTGAACCTTATGCTTTCTCTCCAAATGCATGTGAAAGAAATGCTTAAACTGTGGATGCTTAACAAACCATTTTAACTCCTTCGCACTAAGCTTTGATTTTAAGGTATCTACGGCCTTCTTAAGGTGACACCTTGTAGGAAGCTTAATTTTCTTCTCGTACTGGGATTGGTCGAAGTACATCGTAGGTAATAATCCTGTTGACTCAGAATAATCCTGCAAATCATAAAGATAATAAGTATTACTCTTTTTATCATTCCAGTTTTACCTAGTATTACTTTCTCTGCTGCCAGTTATACCAAGTATTACTCCCAGTTATACCACTAATACCTAGTTTTACTTTTTCTGCTGCAAGTTATACCAAGTATTACTCCCATTTATACAATTAATACCAAGTGTTACTCTCCAAGTTTGAAGTCACATACCAAGTGTTCGTCATCCTCTTCGTCTCTGGCCTCTCCCGAACCTCCTCCCACCTCTAAAACTCTATCTTCTCTGGCTTTTCCCGAACCTCCTCCCTCCGAACTTCCTCCCTCCGAACTCATTTCTTCATCTTCGTAAACCCTTTTTTCTGCTTCTTTCGCTCGAATTATAGAAGGAGGCGGTAAAGGACGGTCATCTACTCCAATTAATGGAAACTTTGTACGCGGCATAGTTTCTATGAGAAATCGCTCAAGCAATTGGTGTAGAATTCGAATTCAAAGACTGAAAAATTGGATCTCCTTGTGAACTCTTCACACTAGTTATCCCTAGTTTTACCCCAATTTGAACCCCAACTTGAGTTGTCGTGGAGGAGGGAGTTATGCGGAACTGGCGGGATTTATGGGCTTCGATTTATGTGTACTGGGGCGGTTTTATCCGATTTATGCGGAACGGGTCGGATTTAATTGGTTGGGTTCGTAATTATGTTAAGTTTTGGCTGGTTTTTGTGTCTTTTCACCCAAATTCGAGAGCAAAAGAAAAGAAAAAAAAAAAAAATTCTTCGGGTTATTTGAAATTTTTTTTTTAAAGATTGGGTTATTTGAAATTTTGATCCTCTTATTAGCCCTTGTTTTGTTTACAATCTTTGTTTTTATTTTGCCACTCTACTGAATTAAGTTCTGGCCTATATGAAATTGGGGATAATTTTTTATTCCTAAGCCTCGACGAGACATATTGGGAATCTTTTACATGAGAGATGATTCTTGCTTCCGGAGTTCAACTTTGGGGCTTATGTCAACTCGGATTTGATCCATGCATCCTTCCCGAAGTGGTTTTATTTTAGACACTTAGATTTTATTTTAGACGTTTGGTTATGTTTACAGATATACTCTAGACCATGTCAGAGAGCTATCGAGCTAAGCATAGGGCCCAACATGAACGCGAGAAGTCTATCGCGGCATCCAGACTCTGTCTGATGATACCCATATTGCCTTACTTAAAGGGTCAAAGCTCACCAGTCCCGAGTTCCCGTTGCTAAACCCTTTTATCTTAGGCTTAATTGTTTAGCCTCAATTTTCTGAATTTGGGCGTTGCCAACAGCTTTCTCGTGTCGAACCTAGTTGGAAGTAGCAAAAAGAAAGGTAACGAAGGTGGAGTTGAAACCCAAACTGAATCAAAGAAGTTAAGGTACTACTAGGAGTTTGAGTATAACTCGAATGACTTTATTATTGAGGATTCTACATCCATTGCTCACCTTCATTGACACTTTAAGAAGCCGACATTTCGACTCACTCCTCTTACCACACTTTAAGAAACCGACATCTCGACTTATGTAGTGCTACTTTCACAATGCATTTGTGAAGAACAAACTAAGAAAGAGATCTATGTTGTTCTTCATAGTTGATATCATGTTATCATCGTTTATAATTCGTCATGTGTGAGAATTTTTTTGGTTCATTTTTTAAATCTTTAAATTAGGCAAAGACCATTTTGAATTGATTTAGTTGTAAAAAAAATGCGTGTCCCATAATGCCATTTAGGGTGGGCAATTGGGTACCATGATTCGGTTTCAGTTCGGTTACACGGTTTTTTGGTTCTACTAAAACGTGGACCATATGAATACCGAATGTTTTTTGGTTCGGTACGGTTCGGTTAAACAATTAGAAGACCACAAGAGAGCCAAATTTCAAAATGATTCGGTTTTGTTCGGTTCGGTTAAATACCGAAGTACCAAAATCAAACTCGAATTACTGAAACCAAATATGCAAATATGTACCAAATGAAAACTAAAAGTGCAAAATAAAACACATAAACAAACGGTTAAACACCAAATGAAACACAAAAGGTTGATAACTTAAACTCTTAGTCTCTAATATTGCAAAATAGAAAAAAAAACATTAAAACCAAAAGATCATCAGTAACTTCTCGACAATCATAGGAAAATATTAAGTTGGGTTTCTAAAGTTTGGTACCATTCGCTTGTAATTTGGTATCTGGTATAAATCAAAACCGAACCGGATACCTGTGGTCTTTCAATTTCAGAACCAATAAGTTTTATAAAAGGATCCGAGACCAAACCGATATCTCTTTATTCGGTTTGGTTTGGTTTATCTATTTTGAGTTACTTATGCCCACCCTTAATTATCGCCATTTGACCCACTTGAGCCACGTGTAAAAGAAAATGCCCAGCGGTAATGTGTAGTCAGAGAGATTGCAGAGACAAAAAAAAAAGTTCTAAGACGATTGTAACCTTATAAACCCCTACTAACTAAAAACAATTCATAACATCCTTCCTAATTCTTACAACTCTTCCCTTGTAATTTTTTCCTCTTTACCCCTCTTTAATATATTATTATTTATATACAATCCTAATTAAATATATCAACAACTCAATTAAATAAATCACCAAAACAAAAAAAAACTGAACCTATGTAAAGAGGACACGTGACCACCATAAAAGAGAAGCTTCATCTTCCCATATCCCCCGCCGATGCTCCCTCTCTGCTCTGAAACAAAACAAAAAAACAGAGTGATTTCTTCTCCATAAAGGAGAAGCTTCATCATCCCATCCCGCCGGCGTCTTCTTCTCCATCTTGATAGAAGCATAAGCTCTCGTTGTCGTCATTGTTCCACAACAATTCGTTGGATCCAACAAAAGCAGAGTGATTTATGATTTCTGTTATAATAGGGTTGTTAGGGTGTGTCAATGTTCTTATTATCTTTTTTCGTTAAAATAGAGTTATTAGGGTGTGGTATTTCTGATTTCCGAATAGGTTTAGGGTTTCTCATGTCCATTATTTAGGTTACAATTGATGTTCTTATAATTTCAGAGATTTGTTAGTTTTGTATGGTTTTTTGGATATTGGTCTTGTGTTTGTAAGTATTTGAGGGTCATAGAATAGTTTTTGTAGTAAAATAACAGCTTAATCGTTCAGAATCATACTTGTCGTTAGAGTAAGTGGTATGACTGGAATAACTGGTACCAATGAGAGTAAATGGTATGACTGAGAATAACTGATAGTACTGAAAGTGAATAAACGAAATTTTTTATGTTCTTATTCTCTTGTAGGGGAGAATGAATTGCACAATCATATGTTTTGATTATGGAGGATCTTATTCAATGGAAGATGATTTCATAAGATGGAGCTCAGGAGGAGATCGGATTCACACCTTAGCGATACAGACCGGAGCGGAGGAGGTGACTTACTCGGCGTTGGTTGAAGGAATTGGCAAGAATATGAAGATAGATTCAGCTACAACACAGCTGAAACTCAATTTTTCCGATGATTCTGAATGTTATGTTACCATCTCATGTGTCGAATGATGAAAAAGTTTTTAATTACCTAATGCAAGTGAATGGAGACGGTTGTAGAAATCTTTTGCGCGTGGAGGTCGTCGAAGATGTGGATCAATCTCAGAGAAGTGTGCAAGTGATAAGAGAGGTTAGAGAAAGTGAAGTTGATATAGGGGAAGGTATGATGACTCGTTACACAGACGAACCACTAGAAGACTATGCGTTGGTTCAACAAGGTATTCTTGGAATAAGTTTGTGCCTCATTTTGTGCTTTCTCTTTGATTGGTATAACTAAATCTAATTGTATGAAATTGTTTTTATGACAGATTACGAAGATAACTTTGGTATGTATGAACATAATGAGGAGAACTTTGGTATGCATGAAGATAATGAGGATAACTTTCGTATGTGTGAAGATAATGAGGGAGAAGATGTTGTGGATAGACATGGGCTTGTTTGCACTCCCACTCCATAGGAAGATGGTGTAGATATCGTTTTGGGTCAAGAATTTGGAAGTAGGGACGTAGTGAGGGTCTTAGTTCAAATAGCTTCACATCAGAATTTTTTTGAGTATAAAATAGATAAGATGTGTCCAAGATGATATGCGCTAAAATGTTGGGCGTGGAAAGAAGGTTGCAAGTGGTATTTACGGGTTCTTCCGATGAAAGATTCAGATCGTTGGAAACTTGTAACTTACGAGAAGATGCATACATGCTCTCGAGCTGATGCAAGTACAAAGATAAGAAGAAGGAGAGGGTCATCAAAAGTAGTTGCCTCTATTTTACAAGAAGAGTATCCCGGTAATTTCGAGACTCCAAAACCCAAAAATCTGATAAAGATGGTTAAGGAGAAAGCTAGTGTTGGAGAGGAAAACAACTAGCTGCATGGAGAGGAAAACAACTAGCTGCTAATATCGTGCGGAAAAGTCCAGAGGAGAGTTATCGACTGTTGGATTGTTATATGTATATGCTAAGGAAGATGAATACGGGTACACGAATATTTGTAGAATGGGACAATGTTGGTAGGTTTAAGTATATATTATTTGCATTAGGAGCGTGTATTGAAGGGTTCAAAGCCATGAGACAAGTCATCATTGTGGATGCCACTCACATTAAGCATTCATATGGTGGAGTTTTAATTATTGCAATGGCTCAAGATTCTAATCATCACCATTATCCAATTACTTTCAGTGTAGCTGATGGTGAGAACGAAGCAAGTTGGATGTGGTTTATGAAGAAGTTGAAATTAGTGGTACCGGATCATCGTAAACTGATGTTTATATCTGATCGAAATATATCCCTGATCAAGGCAGTACGTGTGATGTTTCCGTTGTCTCAACATGGGTATTATATATACCATTTGTCTTAGAATGTGAAGACTAAGGTTTCTTCAAGCCTGAAAAAAACAATTCCGGGGGATTTTATGAAATGTGCGGAAGCCTATATAGAGCATATGTTCCTAACACTTTATAGTACGTTTAGGAGAAAGTATCAAGCGGCAGCTGTGTATCTTGATAAGAGTGTGGTTGTGAAAAAATGGGCAAGGTGTTATTTTTCAGAAAAATGAATTACCTCTAAATGAATTACGAATCCAAAAAAAAATCATTTTTTCTTTAACAGAACCTTTCATAAACTCCACCACGCGATAAATATCTCTGACAGAACCTTCAAATGTCATCCGCCCCCATGGAAATGATTAATACATATATGGATCCTCAACCATTTTAAACAAGAATGGCTCTATATTTCCATCACTCTTCGACTTACATGCAAGTATGGCACTTAGGAAATATAAGATGGCCAACTTCAGCCGAGTCTCACTACTCTTCTTCCTTGAAAGCAGCTTGTCTTTCACATATTTGATAGTCACCTTTTTCTTCATCCTAAACACCCTCTTCCTCAACTCACTTTCGTAGTTCTTCAACTTCTTCCACGGATTATAACCAGGCGGGTATTCATGGCAGTCAAACCACAGAGGAGACCATGCTCTCTCAATGAGTACTGGATAGGCACACCATTCACTACAAACCAAACATCGTTCCTCCTTTCCACCTTCACAGTTCGAAGGAGCAGAATCCATAATCCTCGAAGCATATGATTTTGTTCCTCATCCATGTGGAATATGCGTTGGAACTGTGGGTGTGTATCAAACCATTCCAAATCTAGTGGAAATTCCTTTATGATCTCCAAGAATTTTTTCAAATCGCACCTGGTTTGTATCTTGCACTGCTTATTGTATTCCGTAGGTTTGAGAAAAAAATTTCGAGGTGCCGATGGTTGGGGTTCTGAATCCTTTGTCTCCTATGCCGACGGTTGGGGTTCTGAATCTTCTTTCTCCTGTGCTGACGGTTGGAGTTCTGAATCCTCTTTCTCCTGCAATCCAAACAAAATCCAAGCATAATCCAACTATTGCACTTTAGTACTACCAGTTATCCTAAGTACTAAAAACTATCAGTACCAGTCATCCTGAATACTCACAGTTATACATAGTACTAAATCTAGTAGTACCAGTCATCCTAAATACTCACAGTCCTCCTTAGTAATACCAGTCATCCTAACTACTCACAGTTCTCCCTAGTAGTACTAGTAGTCATACGCAGAACCACACTTGTCCAAAAGCAGTTACATACCTTCTAACCCATTTCAGATTTTGATTATGACCCATCTCTTGTGATGGCGTAGGATCATTTCCAGATTTTGATCCTGACCCATTACTTGAATCGCTCACAGCAGATCTTTGGAAGTTACTACTAGAAGTCTTTGAAGTGATTCCCTTTGAAATCCCATTCTTTGAAGTGAATCCCTTTGAAGTCCCTTTCTTCGACATTCATCCCTTGGTCTTAGGAGCCATTTCTGCAAAATCCACAAGAAGCAAATCAAAACACACACAAAACACCTAATTTCAAACCATATACATCTACTTCCAATTCATATCAAAACCGCAAACACATTCGAAATCCTAGTACAGAGAAAGAAAAAGAACAAGTTCATACATCTCCAATTGAGACCAAAATCCAAATTGATTTTTCTTCAAACTCTAATTTCAAACCCGATACATATATCAAAATCAAAACCCGACATCTCTTTCGAAATCAAAACCCATTCGAAATCAACACTAATTCATATCAAACCCCGACACATCTCCTTTTCAAACCATAATACTATTACAAATCAAAACATCTCGCAACCAAAAACTCGTTACAAATCAAGACCTCAAATTAATTTTACTTCAAACCCTAATTTCAAAATTTACTCCAAATGTTATCAATTTCCGGTACATTCATATCAAATTCGTAGTACAAATCAAAACCCTATCATCTCGCAAAACGAAAACCCAAGAAACCCCATTTAAAATCAAAACCCCTTTTTTTCAAAATTGCAAGATGTGATTGAGGGAATGGCTTACCGCGACGAGATGGGGAGACGGAGACGCTGCTAGTGATGACGGCGATAGTGACGACGACAAAATGAGCAAACGATTCCGATGGAAAAGAATCTGATGGATCGTTTCAGAGAGAGAGAGGGAGAGAGAAAGAGAGAAAAAAGTTCGCAGATCTGTTTTTCGGTTTCGAAAAGATGAGCAAACATAAGTTTTTTTTTTTGGTTTTTTTTATAATATACCAAATTTATTAAGGGCAAGTAGGGGTGGGCATTCGGTTTTTCGGTTCGGTTCGGTTCGGTTTTTTCGGTTTTTCGGTTTTTCGGTTTTCGTAAAATAAGTCCATATGAAACCGAAATTGTTTCGGTTTGGTTTCGGTTTGGTTTCGGTTCGGTTTCGGTTCGGTTTATAGAGATCCATATATCGTATATACACTAAAATTCATAATATTTTTCGGTTTTTGTGGTTTCGGCTCGGTTTTTTGGGTTTCGGTTCGGTTTTTCGGTTTTTTAGTTTTTCGGTTGTCGATAAAATGAATCCATTTAAAACTGAAATTGTTTCGGTTCGGTTTCGGTTTTGGTTTTTTCGGTTCGGTTCAATTCGATTTTTCGGTTTTAGGTATTTTTGCCCACTCCTAAGGGCAAGCTTGACTTTAACCATATTTCTGATTAAAAGTAAATCAAAATAATAAAAATGTTTATAACACGGATTTATTAAGTTTAAAGTTACAATCCGTTCTAAGAAGCTTCGGAACGAACCATTTCCTAAATCTCTCCTTCTTCTTCTCTCTATAAATATTTGCTTCTGATTAGAATTTAGAAACCCTTCCTCCGAAATTCTCATATCGATTTTTCCTCTTTCGGGTCCCTTTTTTTTACTCCTCCATTGAATCTCAGTCTCTCTCTCTCTCTCTCTCTCTCTCTCGATTCTTCATCTCTGATTTGACTGTGTTCGAATCTCTCTGGTTTTCGTTCGCTATATTGCTTTAAGCGAATCAGTGTTTCAATCTAATCGGAGTAAGATTGTTTTGAAGAAGAATCTTCTAATGGGTTATTCTTAAGCGAAATCGAAACTGCGAGATTGAGTCTGAGGTTTTTTGGGGATTGAGCTTTTTTGGTTTCTTTCTTTGGAGGATTTGAAGAATTAGGTGTGCGAGTGGAAGGGGATAATATGGTGCCTCGAGGAAATAACACAGACGGTGAAGTGGCTCTTGATAGGACGACGTTTGAACAAGCTCATCAGCAACATGAGAACAAGAAGCTCGTTATTGGGTATGCTTTGACTTCTAAGAAGAAGAAGAGTTTCTTGCAACCCAAGCTTGAAGTTCTTGCTAGGTACCCATTTTCTTGTTTTCAATCTTTCTCTATGCTCCAAGAATTGTGTATCAATCAATTGAGGAAATTGTGGGAACAATTTCTTGTTTATTTTGATTGCCATTTTACTTTTGTCCTGACTTTTGACATTTTTCCAAGACTTTGTTGTTGATCCTGTGTATGGTCAGTGTGGTCGATTGTACTGTGGTTTGATTGCCATTTGCCATGTTTTGTCCATAATCCACTTCTTGCGTTAGTAGCATCTCTTGTTTCAATGGGAATATTCCTTTATACAATCCTTTGGTATTATTTTCCACTGGGAGGTTGGTCAATGTCTCCTGGATTTTTAAAAATAACCTTTTTGGCTCACTCACTTTTTTCTCTTACTTGGAAATCTTCTTAGCTACTTGTGGAAATTAGTCCAAACAGTAACAGGTTTCTATTTAAACAGTAGTTGTGTAGTTATAAACCTCTTGAACAAAAGATATGGCAATAGTGATTAATTTGTGGATAAAGAGGTTTTATTTTTCTTTAGTAGCTGTTGAGTCTTTGCTTTTGCTTAGCTTTTGCACATCTCTCTGGTTAACCTTTAGCTTTCTTATTCATTCTTGTTTTCCAAGAAGATGTTGACATTAGCTCTTGGTTGTGTTTATAGGAAAAAAGGCATTTCCTTTGTGTCCATTGACCAGGACAAGCCACTCTCTGAACAAGGGCCATTTGATGTCGTTTTGCATAAGGTTTGTGTTTAAACATATAGCTTAGTGTTTCATACTCGGAGCACCTATCATTTAGTTGTTGGAAAGTTTAGTTTTCCTTGGGATCTGATGGATTATATGTTTTTTTGCTTGCAGTTGCTGGGAAATGCGTGGCACGAGGTTATCGAGGTTCGACAAACTTGTCTGCCTTTTCTGTAATTTATTCTAATTCATGCAACTACTGACTCAAGTTTTAACCCATTCATGTGATTCTAGCAACTATGTTAGCAGTCAATTTAACAATTAGAAAAGGCCCTTGCTTAATTTGTAGGAGATTTTGAGCAACTTGGTTCCGACCTTGTTCATTTATTCAATTAAAGAGTTATATCTGACAGATCTCTGTCCAGTCTGAACGATTTGCATAACACTCTTTCACTGTGTGGAATTATCTAGTCATCATGTCTGAATAGTACCATCAAATGTTCTGTTCCAAAGCTTACAAAAGCAGCTTATTGTTTCTCTCCTATCTGCGCTTGTAGGATTACCAGCAAAAACATCCAGAAGTGACTGTACTTGATCCTCCAGGTGCAATCCAGCGTATATATAATCGACAATCAATGCTCCAGGGTATTGCAGATTTAAATCTTGCAGATTGCGATGGTAACTTCTATAAGACATATGCAATCCTTGTTTATTCTTCAGAGTTGGAAAATCTGAAGTTGAAATGATGTTATGTTTTCTTTGTACTAGGCATAGTATGTGTCCCGAAACAAATGGTTGTCTTAAAAGATACAACATCTAGCGCTGACGAAGTTGCAGAAGCTGGTCTAAAATTTCCACTAGGTATCTAAAGTTTTCATTCTGAATTTTCTACCCCTCAGGTGGCTACTTTGATTATCTGGAGACGGATTCATTTATGCTTATGTTCTTGTATGCCTACAGTTGAATGACTAAAACTTCTTATTGTTTACTTTTCCAGTTGCAAAGCCACTTTTAGTCGATGGAACTGCAAAGTCTCATCAGTTGTTCTTAGCCTATGACCGTCTCTCGCTTGCAGAACTTGAACCCCCTTTGGTTTTTCAAGAATTTGTAAATCATGGTATCAGGTTTACTTCAGCATTTGTTGTGATATTTCGCTTGAATCTACAATTCGATCTTGACACACTTTTATACCTCAAGGTGGAGTTCTCTTCAAGGTTTTTGTTGTTGGTGATGTGATAAGGGTGGTCCGACGGTTTTCTCTACCCAATGTAAGCAATTGTGAAAAGGCCAAAGTTGCCGGTGTATTTCAATTCCCAAGGGTATCATCTGCTGCAGCTTCAGTAGACAAAACAGACTTGGACCCTCGTATTGCTGGTTTGTATACCTACCATTTCCTACCCTCCTATTCCTCTTGTAAAAAGAGATTCATTGCATTGGACTTACCATGTTGTATGCTTTATGTGTTAATTGTTGCTGCAGAGCTACCTCCAAAGCCTTTACTTGAGGGGCTTGTGAGAGAATTACGAAACCGTTTGGTATGAATCATAATGCTTTATATAAATGGATATAATACGAAGCTGTTCCCCCATTGTAAGGCTCTAGTTTCTGGTTGTAGGGACTCCGGCTGTTCAACATAGACATGATCAGAGAACATGGGAGCAGCGATGTGTTTTACGTCATTGACATCAACTATTTTCCTGGCAAGTCTTTTTTTTTTTTTTTTTTCTTTTCTCATGAAACTCTCTGTGAGTCAATCAGGTAATGTAAATATTACAGATTTGTGATTCAATTGGCAGGGTATGGAAAGATGCCAGATTACGAGCAGGTATTCATTGATTTCTTCCTGAGTCTAGCGCAAGCGAAGCATAATAAGAGAGAGTGTATCAAAAGTGGAATAGAAATGTGAAGGAGTTTGGATGTGATATAAACTCTTGCGTTTCTGATATGAAATATTGTGTTGAGATGATAGCTATGTACAGAAAATAGCTCTTCCATGTTGCTAGGCAGTAGCAGATAAACAAGTTTTGATTAGTGAAAACATACATCTGTCTTTCTTCTTTATCTGTTCTGCAAAATTGATTTACCATCACACAATTTTTCTTTCTAAGTCTGCCGGATTATTTTTACTTTTTTACATTTTTGCTCTGTTTTTTTATTTGTTTATTTATAAAAGATCTATGAGAATGCCTGGTTTAGGGTTGATCTAGAGGTATTTCTTTTTTATAAATCAATTGTTTGGGGATTTTTTCGTACTCCATAGATTACAAATTAGGTAAACCTTTTTTAATGGTAATATATGTATGATGTTTGTTTGGGGACAATGTGATACGCTAGTAAAATCAATATAGTATTAGTTTTAAAAATCATCTATAGTTATTGGAAAAATTATTATACGGAATCTAAAATTAGTTTATATATATGAATTTTCTAATTATTTTGTATAGAAATGTATCACACCCGTGAAATAATTAAAAAACAACAAATTTTTAGCTCTTTATCAATATATATCACTTATTAATAAAGGGTATTTATTTAATATCATAATCCTCAAAAATATGGTCTATGACTCAAATATACAAAGTAAAAAATTGCAAATCTGAATTAAATTTTATAATATTAAGGTAATTATAAGAGTAAGTGAATATTTATAGTAAACTTTCTTTTATTTTCGTTTAAAAAAAAAATTCTAATGATGTTTGGTTGGAAAGATTGGTGATTGTGTAGTGTTTGGATAATAGGATAGTACCAGAGAATTTCGACAAAAAAAAAGAAAAAAAAAAAGATAGTAGATAATTGATAGGATTGAAGAATGTTTGGGTAGTAGTATAGTAGAGTTGATAATTTGACACCTAAACAAATTAATTCAAAAATGCTTCTGTGACGATCCAACCCGTCAAATAAAAAAAAAATTTCAACCCGGATCACTATTATCATAAATAATGATCCTCAACGGTCCAATAACAAACAGCGCGGAAACAATGATTCAAACAATCAAATACAATTATCGTTCAACAGCCCATACTTATTAATTCTAATTCAATTCGGTAATACACATAGTTCTGAAATTGCTAACACCCTAGCAATTCTAACTTATTACACGAAAACGAGCCACTAGATCATTCCCCTCGTCCCGGCCATGATTCCACGATCACTGACTGTCTTTACCTGCATCACATGGTTATAAGAGATGCGTGAGTATTATCATAAATACTCAGTGAGACGGTCATCCCATCTACAGGCTATACACACAGGCATAAGCAAAAGATACAATACCAGGATGAACAAACAATAATGCATCACACAACAACCAAACGAGAACAACACGTTCAATATGTCAAACTGACGGTAATCAAAAACCCGTGTCGATCGACACACCTCCTTGTGTCGATCGACACACATCAAACCCGTGTCGATCGACACACCTCCTTGTGTCGATCGACACAACCTGCCGATACTGTGTCGATCGACACACCCAACTGCGTCGATCGACACACCCAACTGCGTCGATCGACACACCAACCCAGAAACTCATCAAACCGATTTTTCTGCACAAAAATCCACCAAAAATCCATACAAGAATCGATCCAAACAACACACAATCGCATCCTATCAATTCCTTTACCCAGATAAGCCTATGGTCACGCACTCACCTCGAATTCGGATAGAAAAGGCTAAGAATCCGACGAAGAACAAATCCGAGATCCTTCACCGTACGGTCCACCCACGCTTCCACAACCTCACAAACACTCACACAAGCCTAATAAGATTGAGAAACACGGAGGAAACAACAACAACAACAACCTCTACTCTCAATCCGCTCACTTTCTCTCTCAAAAACCATTTTCCTCTGCCCAGAAATCTAATTTTCGACTTAAATAGCCAGACCAGCCGACACTCTGTCGATCGACACACCCACTTGTGTCGATCGACACATGACCAATCAATACGTCATTCTGACGGCAATCGAAAATCCGTGTCGATCAACACCCAAACTGTGTCGATCGACACACCACTCGCTGCTCGACTCCTCTTGAGTCAAAACAGCCGTGTCGATCGACACACAACCCTTGTGTCGATCGACACCCATCCAAAAATTACTTTTTGGATCACGGGCGTTACAATTCTCCCCCACTAAAACGGATTTGACCTCGAATCATGCTACACCGTCTCACTACGGTCTCCACTACCTGACCCAAACGTGGCCATCAACCTTCGAGATAACACTCGAATCCTCTAACCCGTCCTGCTAAGGCTACACTCTCGCCCAAAATTCGCCCAAATTCCCCCGGAGCACCCACGATGCACGCCCCATGGTCCGGATTAGAGTTGCCCGATTGACCGTCCAACAATCAAACAAGAATATGTCCGATCAACCGTTGACCCCGCACTGGACCAAATGATCGTACAACAATCAAACAAGAACATGTACGACCATTGGCGTAACATATGCTACCAAGATTGTCCGACCCGAATTCCAGACTCCAATAATAACCCTAGACTCGACGTACACAACACAAAACCCCTGGCCCTTAGGCAGCACCACTCGCGATCACACCTGATCCCCGAGTTCTACTAGGCTCACACTAGCCTCATTGCACCATATCTATGGATACAATTCTGACCAAATCCGGTCAGTCCAAGATCAGAGATCACCACCCGATCTCAATCACCTAATCCCGTCTCACTAAGGTTGACACTCTCATCCATAACCCGCCCAAATTCCCCCAGGAAACATCCACGATGCAACACTCGCTGATCGGATCAGGGTTGTCCGATAGATCGCGCAACAATCAAACAAGAACATGCCCGACCCATCGTAGACCCAAACCTTGGATCAATTGGTCGCACAGCAATCAAACAAGAACATGTACGACCAAAGAGGCTACATATGTTTACCAGGGTCGTCTGAACTAAGGTTCCAAACTCGAGTAACAACCCTAGATTAGACATCCACAAACCACCTGAGATCATTCCCGATCCCTGAAGTTCATCGAATCTCATACTTATAATCACATTACAGGTACTATTGCTCAAACTCATATCTCTATACACCACTCCCACTCGCAGGGTCGTCACCCATCGAGCTCTCGATGTATACCATACCAGCTCTCGGTATGCCCCAGCCCCTCCGCTTCAGGACACACAGTCCATCAGCTCTCGGCTGCAGAGGAATCACACATCCTCTGGAGAAATCGCAATCTCTCAAAGTATATGCAGGAGAATATCACCATCCCCTGGAGCAGTAACACTATAACGTGCATCATTAGCACCTGTCGACCGATTTACTTCCGTGGTTCCCATCCTGATATTCCCTAACCCGGAATATCACTCATGACCAATCCCCAGGTCACCTGAAACAACCCAATCGCCAGGGTGTTTCCTACCCCGATATTCCCTAACCCGGAATATCCCTCATGACCAATCCCCAGGTCATCTGAAACAACCCAATCGCCAGGGTGTTTCCATCGGAGTCCCTGGAAAAGACAGTCCTAACTCACATAAGACTTCTGTTCCAGACTCCCCCTAGAAAATAGACAGGTTCTAACTCACATAAAACCTCTATTTTCCAGCGCCATCTAGGGATCTACCCGTCCTAACCCCTTAGGACCCCCCATCCCTAGATACCTAGACAAGCCCTAACTCCCATAGAGCTTCTACCCTAGCCCCTCAAATGACCTCCCCGTCATCACACACATGACCTAACCCAGTCATCAAACCCATGACCTCCCAGTCATACCATAAGAACATCCGTCTTATAACCCAAGATAATAAGAAAAACTCCATCTTATTAAATCTCAACAATGTATATCGTTACAACCCAAACGAAAATACATACAACTCATAGCCACAAGCTAATACAATCACTGAAAACCAGAAAGACACTCAAGCCTCCGCTTGCTTCTCGAACCACTTCGAGAACTTCGTCTTCATACTTGCTTCTGGTTCCAAAGTCTCCTCCTCAATACCATCACAGTCCCACACGACTCTCACCAATGGTATCCTCTTCCGACGCAGAACCTTGACTCTCCTCTCGAGAATCCTCACAGGTCTCGCCGCCAACGTCATGTTGGGCTGAAGATCCTCCGGAATCCTAGCCAACACCTCCTCAGACTCATGTAGACACTTCCGCAGCATCGATACATGAAATACCTTATGAAACGCTCTCATACTCTGAGGTAAGTCCAACCGATAAGCCACTGGTCCAACCCGCTTCACCACCCGGAACGGACCCATAAACCTCGGACTTAGCTTATTCTCTGAAATGGATCTGTTAGGACCCCTCAACATCGCTGCCTTGAGATACACCAGATCTCCCAGCTCAAACTCCAGCTCTTTCCGTCTCTTATCAGCATAACTCTTCTGCCGATCCTGAGCCTCTCTCATGTTCATCCTCAAGGCACGGATCTTCTCCGTCGTCTCCTGAACAAAATCCGCACCAAACATGCTCCTCTCCCCCACTTGAGTCCAGCACAATGGTGTCCTACACGGCCTCCCATACAGAGCCTCATATGGAGCCATCCCAATACTCGCCTGGTATGAGTTGTTGTACGCAAACTCAACCAGGTTCAGATGATCCGCCCAATGACCACCATAATCCAGCACGCACATCCTCAACAAGTCCTCTAAAGTCTGAATAGTCCTCTCTAACTGCCCATCTGTCTGAGGATGATACGCCGTGCTCATGTGCACCTTAGTGCCCATCTCTGCCTGAAACGCCCTCCAGAACTCAGACGTAAACCTCGGATCCCTGTCTGACACAATACTCGCTGGCACCCCGTGCAGCCTCACTATCTCACGCACATACTTCTTAGCCAACACCACCGTCCCATCGGTCTTCTTGATGGCAAGAAAATGTGCTGACTTGGTCAGACGATCCACAATCACCCATATCGCATCATACGTCCGTGACAACGGTAATCCCGTCACGAAGTCCAGGGTAATCATATCCCACTTCCACTCCGGAATGGGCAAACTCTGCAACATACCACTCGGAACCTGATGCTCAGCCTTCACCAGCTGACACACGTTGCACGCTGCAACCCAATTAGCTACATCCCTCTTCATCCCGACCCAGTGATAATACCGTTTCAGATCACGATACATCTTGGTCACCCCCGGATGAATCGATAACATGCTCGCATGAGCTTCACACAAGATCTCTTGCCTCAGATCCTCATCCTTGGTTACACAAACCCGTCCGTTCACCAGTATCGTCCCATTTGCCGAGACCATATACTCTGAACCTGCAACCCTAGCAGCATCAATCAACATCGGATCCAACTCCTGAGCTGCTCGAATATGACTCAGCAAATCTGCCTGGTTAGCTACCTCTAACCCCAACGGCTCCTGTGAGATCACACACAACCTCAACGTACTAATCTCGCTCACCAGAGCTTCCATATCACGCTCCTGAGCCGAAGCAACCCTCATCCGACTCAACGCATCTACAACCAGATTAGCCTTACCCGGATGGTATCCGATCTCCAAATCGTAATCCGCTACCAACTCCATCCAGCGCCTCTGTCTCTGGTTCAACTCCGGCTGAGTGAAGAAATACTTCAAACTCTTATGGTCTGTGAACACCTGAACCTTTCCGCCATAAAGATAAGATCTCCAAATCTTTAGAGCGAAAATTACCGCAACCAACTCCAAATCATGGGTAGGGTAATTGCACTCATGCTTCCTCAACTGCCTCGAAGCATACGCAATAACCTTTCCCTGCTGCATCAGGACACGACCCAAACCAACACCCGAAGCATCGGTATACACCACGTAAGGCTCACCCGGCTCGGGTAACGCCAACACCGGTGTACTCGTCAACATCTCCTTCAGCTTCCCGAAACTCTCCTCGCACGCAGAAGACCACACAAAAGGAACATCCTTCCCTGTCAACTTGGTCATCGACTTAGCCAAACTCGCAAATCCCGCAATGAATCTCCGATAATAACCTGCCAACCCAAGAAAACTCCTAATCTCAGTGGCATTCCTCGGTCTAGGCCACCCTCTGATAGCCTCGATCTTAGCCGGATCCACAGAAACTCCCTCTGCAGACCCCACATGGCCAAGGAAACTCATCTCTTGCTGCCAGAAATTGCACTTGCTCAACTTCGCAAACAACTTCTGCTCCCGCAGCTTCCCCAAAACTACTCTCAGATGCAACTCGTGCTCCTCAGGACTCTTCGAATACACCAAAATATCATCGATAAAGATGATCACAAACACATCCAGATACTCCTGGAATACCCCGTTCATCAACCGCATGAACGCTGCTGGTGCATTCGTCAAACCAAAAGGCATCACCACGAACTCAAAATGCCCATACCTCGTCCTGAAAGCAGTCTTCCTCACATCTGCCTCCTCAATCGGAATCTGATGGTACCCCGAAGCCAAGTCGATCTTGGAGAACCAGGTAGCCCCTCGCAACTGATCCAACAACTCATCAATGAGCGGCAGAGGGTACCTGTTCTTCACGGTGACTCGGTTAAGTCCCCGATAATCGATGCACAACCGGAAACTACCATCTTTCTTCTTCACAAACAACACCGGCGCTCCCCACGGTGAAACACTAGGCCGAATAAAACCCTTATCCAACAAATCATCCAGCTGCTTCTTCAGCTCTGCCATCTCTGCTGGAGCCATACGGTAAGGTGCCTTAGATACCGGAGTAGTCTCGGGTTTCAACTCAATAACAAACGGATCCGACCGCGATGGCGGTAATCCCTCCAATGACTGGAACACATCCTGAAAATCCCGAACAACTCGAATATCCTCAACTGCAACCCCTCCAACAGACTCAGGCATCACTATCGTCACCAGATACGCCTCGCAGCCCTTGAGAAGCAACTGCTCGGCCTGTATCGTGGAAATCACGAGACTCCCGGAAGTCGGTCTCACACCCTGATAAACCAACCTCCCCGCCTCTCGCTCAAACACAACTCGCCCTCGGTGGCAATCCAGATGGACCCTGTAACGATCCAACCAATCCATACCCAGGATAACATCGTACAGCTCCACCGGACTGATGATCAGATCTGCTGGCATCAACTCTCCCGCCACCAGAACATCCACACCACGAGCCCGCCCGAAAGTAGCCAACGTCCTACCACCGGCAACCTTGACTACTCCCGCCTGTTCCCCGGAATCACTCTGGATTCCGCTGCTCATCGCACACTCCGGCGTAATAAAGCTATTCGTAGCTCTCGAATCAAACAACACGTGGGACTCATAACCGCCCACAACTAAGGTCCCTGCACAATCCCATGTGCCTCAGAACCCTACCATTCTAGCACAGACTCACAATTTCCCAACAGACAAAAACTGAAACAACCATGAATTTAAAAAGTCAAGTTCGGAATACCTGTGATCGGTCTGGTGCTAGATCCACCCGCCTCCGCAGACGTGAACACACGCGGTGCTGCTGCAATCTGAGACAACGGCTGCACTGCCAATGGCTGCACTACGGCCACCGCCAACTGCTGCAGCTTCGGATACTTGGGCTTAATATGCCCCGTCTCTCTGCAGTGATAACACACCCGCGTATCCTGGACCCCGACCCGCACATCTCGAGTCCCGGTCCCGGTCCTCTTCGGACAGCTCGCCACACGATGGGACATGCTCCCACACCCGAAGCATCCCGAACCGCCCTGACTGGCCCCTGAAGTGCTCTCCCACTTCCTCTTCTGTCCCTGAGCAGGCTTGCCGCCCCTGCCTGAACTCATCTGCTGCTGAGATCTCCTCGGCTGCTGCTGCACCGGTGGACTAACCACCACAACCTGCTCCCCGAGATCCTCCTCGATCGCAGCAGCCATCTCAACCAGCTCCGCCCTCGTGGCGAACCTACTCACCCTGCAGCGAGTCCTCAAATCTGAACGAAGTCCTCGCAAGAACCTCCTAACCTGGGCATCCTCGCCCTCCATGCCTCTCCCTGCATGTACCAGAAGTCGACTGAACTCAGCATCGAACTCCCTCACTGACCGATCTCCCTGAGTTAGGTCCAGAAACCTAGACTCCAAACGGTCCACCGCCTCCTGCGGGAAATACTTGGCGTTAAACTCCGCCAAGAAATCCTCCCAGACCATCTCGGCCTGCACCCTCCTGGTCTCAACACCTCTCCACCAGAGATGCGCATCACCCTCTAGGTAATGTACCGCCAGATCCACTCTGTATCCCTCTGGACACCTGATGGAGCGAAAGTTACGCTCTAACCTCATCCGCCACCCATCAGCCTCCTCAGGCCTAGCACCGCCCGAGAAAAATGCAGTACCAATCCGCTGCATCTGCTCCATCATCCGCAGATAAGATGGAAGCTCCTCAACCCCAGCCATACCCAGCTGTATCCTAGCCAAACCCGGCTGCACCCCAGCCATACCCGGCTGTACCCCAGCCAAACCCGGCTGCACCCCAGTCATACCCGGCTGCACCCCAGCCATACCTGGCTGTACCCCAGCCAAACCCGGCTGCACCCCAGCCATACCCGGCTGCACCCCATCCATACCCGGCTGCACCCCAGGAGCATGACCCGGAGCAGGCACCCCTCCCGGTAACCTCTCCAGGATCATCTGTAGTAGACCTGCCAGACGATCATCTCGATCCGGGGCAACGCCTACGGCAGCACCCCCACCAGGGCCCACCGCACCGCCAGTTACATCAGGACCCGCACCAGCCCCTCCAGCCCTCTCACTGGAACCCGTAGCTGTTACACCCACGGACCCCTCCTGAAACGCCTGCGAGTCAGCTACCCGCTCCTGTGTAGTCTCCTGGGACACCCACGTGGCAGCAGACTCACTCCCAAGTCCCCGCCCACGCCCACGCCCAGCACGACTACCACGACCTCTACGGCCCCCGCGACCTCTGCCTCTAGTCCCCCTAGTCATCACTCTGCACTAACCCGCAAAATACAAAGTACTAGAAAAACAGAAATCACATAAACACATACCGTGGAATCTCATTGAAGGCTCGGAAGGGATGATCTAGGACTCCATACCCACACAACAATCAATTGACTAACTCGCATAATCAATTAATTAACTAGCCCTAGAATCGCTAGGGCTCTGATACCAAACTGTGACGACCCAACCCGTCAAATAAAAAAAAAATTTCAACCCGGATCACTATTATCATAAATAATGATCCTCAACGGTCCAATAACAAACAGCGCGGAAACAATGATTCAAACAATCAAATACAATTATCGTTCAACAGCCCATACTTATTAATTCTAGTTCAATTCGGTAATACACATAGTTCTGAAATTGCTAACACCCTAGCAATTCTAACTTATTACACGAAAACGAGCCACTAGATCATTCCCCTCGTCCCGGCCATGATTCCACGATCACTGACTGTCTTTACCTGCATCACATGGTTATAAGAGATGCGTGAGTATTATCATAAATACTCAGTGAGACGGTCATCCCATCTACAGGTTATACACACATGCATAAGCAAAAGATACAATACCAGGATGAACAAACAATAATGCATCACACAACAACCAAACGAGAACAACACGTTCAATATGTCAAACTGACGGTAATCAAAAACCCGTGTCGATCGACACACCTCCTTGTGTCGATCGACACACATCAAACCCGTGTCGATCGACACACCTCCTTGTGTCGATCGACACAACCTGCCGACACTGTGTCGATCGACACACCCAACTGCGTCGATCGACACACCAACCCAGAAACTCATCAAACCGATTTTTCTGCACAAAAATCCACCAAAAATCCATACAAGAATCGATCCAAACAACACACAATCGCATCCTATCAATTCCTTTACCCAGATAAGCCTATGGTCACGCACTCACCTCGAATTCGGATAGAAAAGGCTAAGAATCCGACGAAGAACACGAAGAACATGAAGAACAAATCCGAGATCCTTCACCGTACGGTCCACCCACGCTTCCACAACCTCACAAACACTCACACAAGCCTAATAAGATTGAGAAACACGGAGGAAACAACAACAACAACCTCTACTCTCAATCCTCTCACTTTCTCTCTCAAAAACCATTTTCCTCTGCCCAGAAATCTGATTTTTGACTTAAATAGCCAGACCAGCCGACACTCTGTCGATCGACACACCCACTTGTGTCGATCGACACATGACCAATCAATACGTCATTCTGACGGCAATCGAAAATCCGTGTCGATCGACACACCCCAACTGTGTCGATCGACACACCACTCGCTGCTTGACTCCTCTTGAGTCAAAACAGCCGTGTCGATCGACACACAACCCTTGTGTCGATCGACACCCATCCAAAAATTACTTTTTGGATCACGGGCGTTACAGCTTCTCTTTTAATATATAGAAGATTTTTATCAGAAGTTAAACAAGGTTGAGAAATAAATTTTGAAAATAAATATTCAAAAACATTATTACATCTTCTATATATTAATTGAGGAGACACTAGAGGAAAATATTTACATATGTTTGATTTATTTGATGCATAATACATATAATTTTTTACCCTTACAAATATAAGAAATCATATGTTTTGTCATACATGTTTAAATATTAAAAAAATTATATATATTAAAATTGATTAATCAATTTATTCAATCATTTAAACCCGTGTTTGGGCGCGGGCCAAAATCTAGTTTCTATTTAAAATGAAGAAAGATATTACAATACTGAATTTTGTGAGTAAAATGATAGAAAATGATTGCTTTTAAATTACATCATTTTGTAATATCAACGCATTTAAAATTAACGTGTTGAGATATTTTTTTTTTTGAACAAAGTGTTGAGATATTTAATAAATTAAAAAAACATAAATATTATTAAAAATAAAATGAAGGCCTATAAAACTGAAAAGGCGAAGAGCAAATTCAGTATTTTGGAAGTGAACATTCCTTGGGGAGCTTGTCATGGAACCTTGCATAATCTTGGCAATAATCATAAATCAAGTGATACTTCCTCACCCATTTAAACCATCTCTTTTGCACTCTTGTCAAAGAACTAAATTCATTCTTGTTCCACCAGTTTTCATTGCTCTCTTCTCTACACAATCCTGAGTTATTTTTCCAAACACAAGCATCAACCTTGTAATCACCAAAGGATGCCACAAATGGACCCTTTGACCAATCAATCTTATCACGCCCACCGCGTGTAGCCCAGCTCTCACCGTTCCATAGACTCGCCTTTACACTCATAGGTTGCCACATTGGGTAGGGTACACCTTTATCCGCGTGGTTTCTGTACAATCTTATCGGAATTTGGTCCACCATAAATCTGAAACCACACCCAAAACAACATTCTTATGCATTGGATTACGTAGTGAAAGGATTTTGGTTGAAGAATCTTACACAATTTGGTGAATGTTCCACAAGATGGAGTAGGTGTGAAAGTCCTTTGTTGGGTCGAACCAGAGATGAATCCTTTCTTCACGGTTATCAAATCCATTGGCATAGACATTTGTCTGGAGCACGTAAGGCTGCTCGTCAACGTTTCCCAGGAATTCAAAGTCTATCTCATCCCGGTTTGGCTGATCCGAGGACATCTGATTTAGTGTTTCAAATATGAATCAATGGCATTATGAGATTCATGTCTAGTTAGGATGATATTAGGGTTGTCACAAACTATTTATAAATGGTATATTTGATTTAATTTTTTAAGAAAAATTTAGAACTTAGTTCATATGTTGCATCTAGTTTACAACTTTTTTTGTAATCGGAACCATATTCAAATGCTCCAGTTGCACATGCTAAAAGACGGTCATAGAAGATAAAGGGCGAAAGGTTCTTACGTAATAAGCAACCACGGTTCCTTGAGAACTTCCAGGGATTAGTTTGATCTTCATATCTATTTGCCCAAACAAGAACGTCTGGATGGAAGCAAAAGAAGCCCCTACATATGTGTATAAAATCGGAAGATTAGTTATTGATGGTGGTAAAAAATCAAAAGGCGATTGGGACAGTAAATGAAAATATTATACACTAGTGAAAATCCACGCGTTGCGAGGAACAACTACTTAGATAATTTTAAAAATTATTTAACATCATATATATTAATATACTTAAATGATGTTTAAAATTATGCTCACAATTTATATTTATATAAAAAACATAATTTTCAAATGTTTAATATGAAAGTGAACCATATGATGATACATATACAAATATTTTTATTTAAACACTATATTTTCAATTTTGCTCTAAAATTTATTGTATTCTTCTTAGATCTCTTTGATAAAGTTTGTGTCCACTATTGTAAAAAAAATTGAATATTGAGTCCATAGGTGGCCGAAAAGATAAAACTTATATAGTAAAATATGCAATAATTCATAGATAAATATCTATGTAAAACAAATTAGTGAAATTAGTTTGAAATCTAGTTGTTATATTATCTAAATTTATATAGCTTCTAAAATGTTTTAAAAAATGGTAGTTTTTAATACAACTTTATTTTTATTCATGTATTTATGGGTATTTGCATAAAACACTCTATATAGAAATCAAGAATCAAGACCGTATGTGTCATAAAAAAATCTTTATTTTTTAATGAAGATCATAATATATAAAAAATGCATTTTCTAATACTCGTTTAGTATTGTTTGCATAGTGAAAAAATCTAGTACAAAATTTTCAATGGTGTGTCAAGATTAGTTTTGCTTCGCCAAAACTTAAATATTATAATTGCGGAGTTAATTTGACCTTACAATATTAGTAAATTAGAAATTCAAAAGTAAAAAACAATTTCAAATTATTTTATGTGATATTATTTTAAAATATATAAAGTTTTCTTGTTCTATTAAAATATTGATCTATTAAACATTATAGAAATTTATATAATGATATTATTGCATGTCGCCAATACAAAAAAATATTGGAAAGATAATTCGATGTTAAATTTTTATTTTAAATTAATATATTGATATCACATTTTTAGTTTAAAGAATCAATACAAAAATCCTAAAATTTAGGGGGATTAATGTCAAAATTAAGTAAATATAAGATCCTAAACTAAAAAATAAAAAGTTTTTAACACAAAAAAATGACACATGACATCCTCTCATGACTTGGGTTTAAACAAACCTTAAAATATTATATAAGATATATACCAGATTCTTGATCGAGCTTAAGAGTTCTTGATCGACCATCACTAGAGGTGTTAACGTGGGTGGGAGACCATGTCACGAAGAAGTCTTTGTTAAAGTCTCCGGATGAAACAACGGACGCTTCGGAGAGCCATAAGAGCAAGCTTGCTATTAAGAATCCTATGAGATATAAAAATGATTTTGAGCGATATATAACAGCCATTAATTAATTGAGATGCATGAGATTGGGTTGGAAATATGATCATTTATCAGTATATATACATATTGTATTGCATGAAAAGTGTTTGAAGTAAATTGTTTTCCTATACAAAGAATATCTTTGACGAGAAGCAAAGAGGATACACAGTTACATTGGAATGTTCGATTGTTTTCTTTCCAAAACGTAGGAATCTTGCTTGTTTGCTTCCTTACAATTACTTACATATTATGGATGCTAGCTTTTATATATTTTATGTAATTGAAAAGTTTAGGCAACTAGTCGATTACAAATACAAATGACCTCCTTTTAGCGTTTTTTTATTTTAGTTATGTTTGATCATTACATCCCTTATATATTAATTAGAGAGTGATTATCTTATGTCTCTTGCTCATATCCAATTTTCCAAAATTTATCGTGACATGACAATCTTTAAATGTGACATGACAAAACTCTTATAGACATTTAGCCCACTAATAATGTTTAAATGTTTCTATCATTTTTAGCCCATTAATTATATACACGAAAATTATAGCCCACTAATGATTAAACTTTTAAAAAAAATTAGCCCACTAATTACCTTATTAATCAAGCTAAAAAAAAATTCTTCTCTTCTTCTCTTCTTCCTTTCTTTCTTTTTCTCTTTCGTCCTTTCTCCATTTTCTTTATTTTTAACTTAAATATATATAAGTATATACACATATGATTAGTGAATATATATATGGATAAACAAAATTACAAATAGAAATAATTTATGGGAACAAACATAATATTATACACTTTGAAATAATATCATGTCCATTATTCAATTTTTACATTTAAAAAAACAAATCAGTTTAGCACTATCATATTACACTTTTATATTTAAGAAAAAAATGAAAAATTCAATAAAAAATAATAAAGGTCAGGCCATAAAAAAATTTATAATTTTAAATCTTATATTTTTTGTAATAATTTTAAATAACAATAATTTTAAGATTTAAATTATATGTATATAAAAAAATAAAATGGTAGAACTAAACTTTCAAAAAATTATATTATTAACAAAAAAATGTTAACAACAATGTCTATAATAAAACTAAAACATATGCATATTTTTAAATTTTCAAAATGTAGAATTAAAAATAAAAAATTATAAATAAGTTATCCGCGTGTACGCGGAAGAGTCACCTAGTTATTAATTATCCAGTAAACAGCCAAACAAATTTTTATTTAATCATCTGGATTTATGAATTATTACAAATTATAAGAACAACTAGAATAAGACCTGCATTAATACGCGGGTAAATACAATACGCGGATAAATACAATATAAATTAATGAAATAAATATATAAATTTTAATTAGTAATCCGTTGAATTTTTAAAATACTATTTAACGTGGATCCTAAAACTAATAGAGGTCAATTTATATCATAATTCTCATTTCATAATCCATATAATGCAAATCCAAAGCTATATATAATGAAAATTTAAATCATATTCTAAATAACATAGAAAATATACATTTTAACCCATTATGAATATTTATGAATTATGTGATAGAAAATTAAAAAAAAAAAGACTATAGTTCAATTAGAAAAGAGTAAATTTTATGTCAGTAACCTCATAAAAACTATAAAATAATGTTGTGAACTATCACATAAGTACATGATTGATAATTGTATTTCATTAATGTCATCATTTTATTTCTCATAGAGATTTATACACACCAAACTTAATACAATATTAACTTAATAGTAAATATAATAAAATTATTTTTTAACTTATATATATTTTCAATATATACACTTGGAGAGTACCAATGACATCATATCTTAAAAATTTTCATTTTTTTTTTGATATTCTATAACTCTATATTGATAAAATAAGTATTCTTATAGATTTTTTATTTTATTTTATTTTTGAATGGTTGTGTATATCTTTAAACTTTTAAATTGAGATTTGTATAACCTTTCTAACTTTTTTTTTTGCAATTTATATACCTTCTTTTTATATTATTCGTCTTTTAATTTATTTTAATTGACATTTCTATTCAATATATATTATTTGTTTCTTTCATTGTTTATGTCATTGTCTATATTTTATCTTAAATTTTGTTTATTAATTAGTTTGGATTATTATAAATTTTACTTTTTTGGTCGAAGTTAGAAATTTTACTTTTTATTATTTAGTTAGTAACTCGACAATTACTTTTTATTTTAAATTTTAGTTTTTAATTATTTTAAGTTTTAAGACATGTCATCATCTGATCAATATTATATAAATATTCTGATATGGTGACTTATAATTTTGCTTACGTGTCATGCTTATATAAAAACGCATTACGGTAAATACTTTTGATTCTAAACTTTACAACGCCTATAGTTTGAAAAATGTAATTAGATTCTAAATTACGACTCACACAAATATATAATATTTATTTTAATATATATCTTATTATGTCTTGTTAAATCGTCAATTTATTATAGTTATTTCATACATGTTATTATGTTAACAAAATGACACTTTGATGATATCTCATTTTGTGTTATCTATTTAGGGGCTGGTATTCAGTTAAAGAATTCAATTTGTTTTGAAAAAATTGGATTTTCTAGAGAATTTCACTGTTATTCAATAAATGTTGCAGAAAAATTGAATAACACATGAATTTAAAAGAATTGAGATTCTAATCAATTGAATAACACATGAATTTGTTATTCAATTGATTAGAATCTTAATTCTTTTAAATTCATGTGTTATTCAATTTTTCTGCAACATTTATTCATTTAGATTTCAAAAGAACTTAATAGAATTCTAAGAAAAAAAATGTGAAGAGCCAATTCCTACCATTTTTGCTGGAATTTTGATGGAAGCTTATTCTTCCACAATACTTTAAAAACAATTCTTTTATAATCACAAGTTCAATACCCCCTACTTAGATAATTTGAAATGGAAATAATATATTTTGTAATATAAAAATTTAGAAATATTACCTATTTAGTATGACGGTTTTTTTATTTTTGTTAATTGTTCCATAATCCTTTTCTATAATATATTTCTTCTTTTCTTTTAAAATTTTTTTTTGTTAATATTGACACATGTCACAATCTAAATTACATATTTTTGTTAATATTGACACATGAAGTAATATGGTGAGTTAGAATTTTGCCTACGTGTCATGCCCTTATCGCGCGCACTCTCTTTTATATAATAATATTACATAGAAAATTATACAACGGACAATTTTAGTCTTGACAAACGGAACTACTCTGAATGACTCTCTTTGTACCATGCTGAAAATCTCTTATAAATTTTGCCTCTATTAATTTGTATTCTACGGGATATAAACTTCATACATACGGGTGTAGAAGTATTAATGAACAATTTTGTCAAACTACTGGACTAAGGAGGTTTTCACCATCCAAAACAGCTTAAGCCTCACTTTATATGTTAACGGGATAAAGTTAAACCGATAGCTGGCAAAAAAAAAAAAAATTAAAATTATTGTATATATATATAATTACTCTTCAATAAAAAAATTTATGGTCTAAATCATAATAATGTTGCTTGTTTTTAACTGATTCCAAATTACGACGGTAACTGGTGACTACTAGAAAAAAAGAAGAATGATGAAAAAAACAAATATATAATATTATTGTTCAGTATTAAAATTTGAATTAAAGACATAAATAATAGTATTGATCAGTTCCTCTCACCGTTCCATAGACTCGCCTTTACACTCATTCATAGGGGTGGGCATTCGGTGTCCCTTTCGGATTTGGATCGGGTATTTTGGTTTTTTGGTCTTTTTGGTTTAGGCCTAGAAATACCATTCGAGTTTATATTTTATTCGGTATGGTATCGGATTGGATTCCTTCGGATTTGGTACATTTGAAGTACCTCATAGTGTAAATAAATTTCAAGTGATTATTGTATGAGAAGAAGATTCAAAACCAACAAATGAACACAACAAGTACATTCTTGCATTCATAATTAAGAATTTAAAAGTGTGACCAAAGGAAAAAAATTAAGAACTTAAAACATCAACTGAAATGTCCACTAAAACAGAGTTTAAATTCATATTGAAACCGAAATGTTTAGAAAAATAAATGTTAAGGTCTGTTGAATCCTTCCAATTTGAAAATTTGTTTCGATATATTAAGTGGGAAAGGGGATCTAGAGTTTTGCTTTGGGTTTTGGATAAGAAAGGGGAAAAGACGGGAGAGAAACATTTAGTGATAGGTTATAGGCGTATATATCTTTATATACATGTTTGGTTTGTTTTTGTTTTGACTTTGGTTTCAGGTTTAATCCGAACCCGACCGAACCCGAACGTAAAACAACATGAGAACCATTCGGTTATTTCAATAGAACCGATACCGACTAATACCGCCTACTTCAGATCGAGTTTGGATTCAGATTTTGGGTTCGGATAATTTGGCCACCCTACAAGTCATTCATACACATTCATAATATTTTTGTTAAATATAATTAATATAATAAACACATTATATTGGATTTTTGGTTCGGTTTAGTTTTAATCGAACAAACCCAACCAAACTCAAACCGACCCAAACCAAACCAATGTCTCTACACAAACCGTTTTGGTTGAGTTTCTTCCCAATCCGAGGTTTAATTTGGTTCGGTTAAAATGCCTTTGCCAGTCTCGAAATTGCCACATTTCGTCTCGCATTGTCTAGAGTCAGGGCTGGGCCGTGGACAGCTAGCAAAAGAAAAAAAATGAGCCCATTAACAAAGACATCTTTAGCAACAAAAATTACAAAACTGCATTGAGAAGGCTCAAACTCACGTTCTATGATGCCTTTAACTTCAGTTTTTACTTGTTACCACTACACCAAAAGCAACTATTACGAATTGATGCTCTTAATTTTTGAATATATTATCATTATCCATGAGATTTTGTAAATATAAAATTATTAAAACACACACTCTCTCTTCCTTTTACTCAACTTTATACCTTCTCTTTCATCCTTTTACTCAACTTTTATTAATTTTATATTCTCTTTAAATATAAAATTATTAAAAGCACACTTTTTCTCTCTTCAAAAGTATCAAAAGTATCAACTATTTGATACCCTCTCTCCAAAAATACCCACTATCTCTTCTCTTTACTCAAATTTTATTAATTTTATATTTCAATACATCCTATTATTTCAACCAAAAACTCTCTCTTTTTTCCTTTTACTCAAATTTTAATAATTTTATATCTAATGATACCCACCAAATCTCATGGATAATGATGCTCTAGGGCCTGCCTTGTCTACAGTCAAAGCCTAACTTCAGTTCTAAGATGATGGCTTTGATTGGTTGCATTTTTCTAGGGAAGTACAAATTTTACTATTTCTTGTGTAACCAATCAATAAACAGAATTACAAAAAATTATATCACTATTTTTTACTGTATTATAGTTTCTAATCACTATTTATACTGCTTATATTTGTACTTGTACTATAAAAAATTTTGTACTGCTCTGTGTTACCAATCGGATGTGATATTTTCTATGATATTTTTTTTTTTATGTCATAGCTATGGCGTCATAGATATTGCGTCATATATATGTTGATAAAGCAAATAAAATATATTTTTTCTAAAAAAAACTATTCTTCACGACTTTTCACTTATGGTCTTCTTCATTTTGTATTTTTATCATTTTTTAGATCGTCTTTCTATATTAAAAACATATATTTTATATGATATAAAATAAAATCATCGATTTCATATGATTTAAAAGTATTCTTTAGAGCATGGAACAAACACATTTTCTTAATATGCTATTGTTTTCAACTCCATTTAACTTATAATTTCACGTAAGGAAATAACATGAAAAGTATTTTAGTTTGGGAAAACTAACTTAAAAAAATTGATGGATGATTATATTCATGAGGACAAAACTGATTTAAAGTATGGATCCATAATGTTTTGTTAAAAGTTTTAACTTAAAACTAAAACATGAAAAAAACAAAATAACTTGAAAATAATTCGAACAAAATTACCAAAAAAATAGATTATGGAGGATATTCCCGAAAGTTTTCATATTGAAAAAAATGAGTTAATATATCGAAGTATTTCGTTTTACCAAAAATATTGTGGAACACACGTTATGGCCGCCCAAGATGCAAGGTAGTTTCCTAATCTCTATATAAACCACCTTTTCGAACCCCTAAAATCATCACACAACAAAGTTCGTAAATAGCCATAACATACTTAAGCAAAATGAAAGTCATTAGCTATTCTCGACTTGTACTAATGTTGGCAGTCCTTGTAGGGGCTGTTGTTCTTCCCTCGAAGGCTCAAGATAGCCCACAAGACTATGTCAGTGCTCACAACCAGGCACGATCAGCCGTAGGGGTAGGACCCATGCAATGGGACGAGAGGATTGCAGGCTTCGCTCGGAGCTACGCGGAGCAACTAAGAGGTGACTGCAGACTCATACACTCTGGTGGTCCTTACGGGGAGAACTTGGCCGGGAGTAGCGGAGACTTAACTGGCATCCGCGCCGTGAATTTGTGGGTTAACGAGAAGGCTAACTACAACTACCCTACGAACACGTGCAACGGAGAGTGCCGTCACTATACTCAGGTTGTTTGGAGAAACTCGGTGAGACTCGGATGTGCCAAAGTGAGGTGTAACAATGGTGGAACCATCATCAGCTGCAACTATGATCCTCGTGGGAATTATGTGAACGAGAAGCCTTACTAAGTAGTAATTATTCTGCATATCCATGCATACAAGACGTACGTGCTTAATATATTTATTTCAATAAGGAGCATCATATGAAGGATGTGTATCATTATTAATTAAATAATACAAATTAGTGCTGAGATTACTAGTATACAACTATCCATTTTAAAACCCTGCATATATAGCCTCTCTCTCTCTCTCTCTCTCTCTCTCTCTCTCTCTCTCTCTCTCTCTCTCTCTCTCTCTCTCTCTCTCTCTCTCTCTCTCTCTCTCTCTCTCTCTCTCTCTCTCTCTCTCTCTCTCTCTCTCTCTCTCTCTCTCTCTCTCTCTCTCCATAATTTGTTTATTTTTCAAGAAAACGATCTTCATAATATTTATTTTATTTTTTTTGAGAACGATCTTCATAATTAGGTTAAAGATTTTTTTTTAAGGATTTTAAATCTAAAAAAGGCTAATATCTGAACTAGTAACGGAATAAAAGTTTCAACCAAGAGGGTGCAGTAAACTTTTAGAATGTCCGTTAACCAAACTTTTCCAAAATTCGTTAAATTCTCAAAGAATGTCCATGATATTTTATAGGCCAAATTCGTTTGGTTTGTCCCAACGACGGCAAGTGACTGTAACCAAATGTTATTGTATCCATGTCCTATTATATTACGACCAATCACGATTGAGGGGTTAGATTGGTTCACCTGCTACCACCGTAAACGCTGTGTTTGCGCGTGGTAGCAGTTGTTAGCGTTTACAATAATCATAGGAAATGTCTTAAATCCAAAAAGTTGCTTCCCTCGAACGTTTGCGGTTGCGGACGGTTGGATAATTACAAAAATAAAAATGGGAAAATTGCTGTAAATAACCCACAAATTCATTTATATGTGAAACCTAAACCCCACGTCTTATATTTGCGAAAACTAACCCAAAGGGGTAGTGAAATTACAATTAGACCCCTTATGACCAAAGAAAAAAACGGATGTCCCAGTTACCATTTTACCCTTTACGAAGTCTACATTGTGAAATAGAAGTCTACATACGAAGTCTACATGCGAAGTCCACAAGAGAAGTCTACTAACTGATTATTTACAAAATTTAAATTTATAAATTAACAAAAATTATTTTGATTAAATATTTGTATTCATGATGAAAGTATAAACAATTGTGAAGTATTAAAAATAAAATTTCACAAAATTTCACAAAATTAACCAATAAAGACAAATTAGGTACATTCTATACTTAAGATATTTGTGTAGACTTCCCAGGGAAGTCTACTTACTGATTATTTACAAAATTTAAATTTATAAATTAACAAAAATTATTTTGATTAAATATTTGTATTCATGATGAAAGTATAAACAATTTTGAAGTATTAAAAATAAAATTTAACAAAATTTCACAATTGTAACCAATAAAGACAAATTAGGTACATTCTATACTTTAGATATTTGTGTAGACTTCCTTGGGAAGTCTACTTACCGATTATTTACAAAATTTAAATTTATAAATTAGCAAAAATTATTTTGATTAAATATTTGTATTCATGATGAAAGTATAAACAATTGTGAAGTATTAAAAATAAAATTTCACAAAATTTCACAAAATTAACCAATAAAGACAAATTAGGTTATACATTCATAATGAAATGAATACTAAACCCATATGTTTTGATATTTATGTATCTACATGTTGGTAGTTATTTTTTTTTATATTTATAGTTTCATGAGTTTATGTTGTAATGGTTTAGATTTAGGGATTTATATTTATGAATGTTACATTTGAAGGTATATATGTTATATTTCATCAAAAATAGTTGATGTATATAATCTGTAGACTTCTCCCGGAAGTCTACATTTAGGGTTTAGGGTTTAGGGAATCGTAGACTTCGTTTGTAGACTTCACAGTAAACCGAAAAATTTAACCTAACCGGATGTTTTTTACCTGCCTATATAAACTCAACCCTAATCGTTTTGTTAAAAAACTTTCACTCGCTCTTTTATGGTCGCCTCTCCTCCGTTGCTGCCGATTTTCGAAGGGGTAAATATTTGTTCTTCATTGATTTATAACTCATCCTCATTTCTTATATGTATTTTATATATCATGTTCATCTGTTTCTCACTTTTATGGTCTTCTTTATGGTTTGTTGCAGATCTGACTCTTGGAGGTCCTCATCTAGCCGGTAAACTTTATCTGACCCGCCATCTTTCTTTAACATGTCTTTTTGGTTTGTTGCAGATCTGACCCTTTAGGAGGTCCTCATATAGCCGGTAAACTTCGTCGTCCTCATATAGCCGGTAAAATTGACATTTGTTTCTCTCTGACTATTCCAGATCTAAGTCACACCTTCGTCACAATATGTAGTCTACAATGTAGACTTCTTTGGTCTACATTGTAGACTTCCAAAGAAGTCTACATTGTAGACTTGTTTTTCAATAGAATAGCACGAAAATGCATATTTATTGAATTATTGTTATATGGTCATTAGGGATGGGTCAATACAGCTACACACAACCGTCAAGTAGTTCCATAAGGAAGGAGAGTTCAACTGCTCGACGTCGAGCGGGTAGAACCTCTGGTTTTCCCAACCGCTGTTACTGCGGTTTAGTGCCAGTTCTCCAAACATCCACTACTGCCGATAATCCGGGTCGGAGATTCTATGGTTGTCATAACCATGCGGTAAAGAATTTTGTAACTATTGTTTGTTTGCTATTGGCGTTTATATATAAATATATAATAGCAAAATCTTTTGTATAGGATGGTTTGTACCATATTTTCAAGTGGTGGGATGAGGCTATAATGGAAGAGGTTGAAGAGATGAAGATGGTGGTCGAACAACAAGCTGATTTATTCCGTTACTTCATAAGTAACGAGAGCCAGGCCCTAAGAGATTGTATTGATAAACCAACGATTCGGCGTTGCATTGAGAAAACAGACATAGAGCTAGCCCAACTGAAGGAGATTTATTGAGACTCGTTACAGTTGCTTGGAGATGAGGAATGCAATGGAGCGTGTATAATCCTCGTATATGTGATCGGTTGTGTTTGTGTTTGCTTTACAAGATTTTAGTTTTTTTTTAATTAAAGTACTGCGTTATTAAAAACAATTTTCGACGACCCTCTAATTTTGTATATTCGAGAGGGTTTAAACATGTACTGTATGGATTGAAATGGATGTAACATATTTAGGCTATTTGGTTCTCTTTTTCCCTTTTTTGGGTAGTAACATGCACTCACATTAGGTCGAAATTAAATTAAATTTAAATCAAATAAATAAAATAAATTAAGACGCAAACTCACACAATGGATACAATTTCAAATTAAATACTTATAAAGTTAATTAATTATATACGACACTTTTACTATGCTTAAGAAGTCTACATACGAAGTGTACAGTAGAAGTCTACATGTGAAGTCTACAATTACATAACCGAGGGAAAGATCTGTAGACTTCCCATGTAGACTTCCCATGTAGACTTCGTTGATTTACCAAACCCATAAAACCGTTATCGGTTTACTATGACATGTTATAAAATTTTCTTGTAAACCGACGCAACTGTTCAGTTTACCCAACAGTTAGTTAACTGTTCCTTTAACCGTGGGTTACTGTTCATTTATCCTACATAAATATCTGCTTTTTTTTTATTTTTTACCGACATTCTCCAACCGGGAAAACCATAGCCACCGCTGAGGCGCCACCGTCGTTCCTCTTCTTCACCGAAGGTACTCTCTTTTTCTCTTCTTCTCTTCATCTCTTCTTCTCTTCTTCTCTTCTTCTATTGTTTCTCTATTCACTTCGTGTTCGTCGTTTCTATCTCTCCCGTTTTCGCCTTAGTTAATCTTCGTCTTCTCTTCCCAGATCTGGTTCATCTTCGCTGTGGAGTGAAGATGAACCAGATCTGGAAGGGAGATACAGACGAAAACGAAGAGGAAGATAAGTAGGGGAAAGATAGAAACGATGAGAGGGAGAGAAGAGAGATTTCCTTTGTCTATTTGAATGACAAAACTAACTTTATGTGTTTCACTCTCTCATCTAGGTCGGGTTACCGCTTGCTTCGCTACGAAATCAACTTATTCAACTTCTGTCAAAGGTTTGTTTCATTCCCTTTTTGTTTTACCGCTTGATTCGATACGAAATGTTTCCCTTTTTGTTTTACCGCTAAATTCGCTACGAAATCAACTTCTCCGGTAGACTACTGTTGCAGACTTCTCAGGGAGACTACTGTTGCAGACGTCTCATGTAGACTTCTGTTGTAGACTTCTCATGTAGACTTCTGTTCAGACTTCTCATGTAGACTTCTGTCACAGACTTCTCCTGTAGACTTCTCCTTCATTATCCTTCTGTCGCAGCCTTCTCATTCTTATTTAAATTACAGATTATTGTTGTTTGCTGATGACGTCTCAGAACGAATTCCCGTTAAGGCTTTACACAAAAGACCAGGAACCTCTACCGCAAAAAAGCATAGGTTATTATGCAGGTGACTCAAGGCTGTTCGATGCTATGACAGCAGAAGATGGTCTACGTTCTGATGAATTTAGTGAGATATACCATTCTCCACTGGGTGTGTTCCTTAAGTTCCATTCTCTGAAATTTGGATGGGCATCCAGGCTGGTGCATCACTTGCTTAGTTTTCAGCTTGACCACAAGAAGCCGTATGAGATATGGACTCTCATCAATGCTGAACCGATTAGGTTTTCGCTTTATGAGTTTGAACATATCACTGGTTTAAACTGAGACTATACAGAGAATCTGGAATCTCCGGAAGTTGAGGTTAGCGATGATATGAAAGCATTCTGGGGTCTTCTAGGAGTTGATTTAGAGTCGGGTCCAAGTATTAATGACTTGGTAGCAGCTTGTAACCGATGCCAAGATTGGTCTCGGGAGGATCGCATGAGGTTGGGATATCTCTGCATCTTTGCAGGTTATATTGAAGCTCGGAGAGAGACTACATCCACTCCGGTTAAGCTGGCTAGACTAGTTATGGATGAACAAGCTTTTCTGAACTACCCGTGGGGAAGAGTCGCTTTCCTGAATTTGATAAAGTCTGTGAAGGAGAAGGACGTGACGAAAAACTCCTATGTTATTGAGGGTTTTGTTCAAGTTCTCCAAGTTTGGTTGTATTGGGCTCTACCAGATTTTGGGTCTAAGTTTGGTTCGCCTCTACCCAAGTCACCAACTCCACCGCTACTTGCTTACCAAGGATCAAGAGGCCGTAAAAATTTCAAAGAGAATTTGGCGAAACAGGTATTTTCATAACTTTATTGGTGTAGACTTCTAGTACACTTATACTGTGGAATTATTGCGAAGACTGCTACTGTAAATCTCTTCCTGTGTAGATATCTTCTTGTGCAAATCTAATCCTGTGTAGACTTCCTGTGTAGACTTCCTGTATAGACTCCCTGTGTAGACTTCCTGTGTAGACTTCCTCTGTTCACTTCCTGTGTAGCTTCATGTGTAGAATTCGGACTTCATTTGTAGACTTCTAAAGTGGACTTATCCTGGTTCTAATGAATTGTTATTTCTTTCCTTTTGTAGACCATTGTTGCGAACTTTGTTAGGATGGATACTATCGAAGAGATGAGTCCTCTTTGGGACGGTGATGTGGAAGATGAAACTGTTGACAACATTTTGAAGGTATCGTTTGGTAAAGGCTGGAAGTGGAAAAACAGGCACTGGCCAGATATTGGGGTTAACAGCTACAAGCGTCCAGGTATTGAGTCCGATAGCAGGCTCTGGTTTTTCTGTTATTTTTAAAAGTATCTAACATTGTGACTTTTGCAACAGCTGTTGTGAAGGGTGAACCAGTCGCTTATGTGAAGTCTAAATCAACATGTGTGAAGGCTGACCTTCACACAGACAGCCAAAGTCGGAAAAGGAAGCGGTCTAAGACCGATGATGAAGAAGGAGAGCCGATGTCATTTGTGCTCAAACTACAATCACACTTTGATAAGTGTTTTACGGGCTTGAGAACAACGATGATGGAAGGGTTGTCCAGGTGTGAGATGCAGATTAAAGACCTTGCTGATAAGGTGGATGCTATGGGGAAAGCCATGGTGAAAGGTGGAGTGAACGTGGATGTGTAATATGGAGAGGAAAAGGGAGAGGGAGTGAAAGAGGGAGATGGAGTGAAAGAGGGAAATGGAGAGAAAGAGGGAGAGGGAGAGAAAGGCCATGAGCAGGTGCAGTCCACTCAATGTTTCTCCTCCACCAAATGTTGCTGCTGAGCATGTCAAAGGTAGTGCTCCTCCTACACCTCCATCACCCGCTGCTGATAAGAAAGGAGATGACGATGCTGTGAAGGACACCGTCAAACAAGTGATTTCTGATGTCCAAGTTAGTAAAAAATTCAAACCCAAACACCAAAAAAAAGTTATTGATAATACACGGAAAAGCGAGAGGCTTAGAGGAAAAGTAGTAAAGAAGAAGTAGTATCATCATTTGTTTGATGTTTATTTGTGGATCTTGCTGTTATTCCAAGACTTGTTATTACATTGTTTTGTTTTTTAAGTGGTATGGAAGAACCTTGTGCTTTTTCATTTTTATTTAATTTTAAGTCTACTCAATTTGTAAGTTAATTGACTTTTAAAATGGAATATTGCAGAGTGAATTCGTTAAGGTTAAGGTGGAACGTGTTGAAGTTCAGAGTCAAAGAGTCCATCTTCCATGTGAGCCAAGTGTGGAGATTATTCCAAGGGTAGAACGAAAACCGGATTACATTCCAAATCAACAAGCGAAATAACAAAAGAAGAAACAGGCTAACCAGATCTTGGCACGGGGCAAGAGTGAAAGGCTAAAGAGGCCTGCTGCAACACAGGTATCTCCTTATGAGCCCGCTGCTGCACAAAAGAAGGTTAGAATCAGAATTCCAACAGGAAGAGGATATGATCCTTTTGCCGTTGTGCAATTCCTGAAGGTTAAGAAAATGGATGATTGGCTCAGAAAACAACCGTAAGTATCTCTCTACTTGTACTACATTCTTTTTAAATTTGTAATAATATCTGAATTGTGGTTATTCTGAATTATGATCATGGACAGCGATTATGGGAAGATACAATCGAGCACAACCTCAGAATGGTTTTGGATTCTTCGGACCGAACGTGAGTTTCTCAAAGATTCGGTAAGTAGACTTCATCAGTAGACTTCATATGTAGACTTCATCTGTAGACTTCATATGTAGACTTCATCTGTAGACTTTCATTATTGTTCTGTTTTTTTGTTCTGTCTTTGCTGACCTGGTATCTTACTATGTATTGCAGCACATGGATGCTGCATTAGCTCTACTGAGAGTTCGGCACAACGTTCATCCGGAGTGGTTTAGGAGTGAAAGAGTGTGCTTTGCTGAGTGTATGTTAACCATGATGTGGACTGCCAAGTACAAGGAGGAGTTTCTGCCTTCTTCTGCAAATGCAGATGGTGGTGGTAAACTCCTACCTGCTGGAGCGTTGGATTACCAAAAAGGTGATCTACCATCTTATGGCAGAACAAAGAAGCTCTGGGGTGTTGAAGTTGATGATATATACGTCCCATTGCATATCAAAGGCGATCATTGGGTGGCATTGTGGATAAATATCCCAATGAGACACATTGTTGTGTGGGATAGTATTTACAGTTACACATCTGATGCAAAAATTGCCGAGTTAGTGGAGCCTATATGCGTCATAATGCCTCATCTAATCTGGGATACATGCATGTTGGAGGACAGGTGGAAGCACATATATGAGCCATACACTCATGAGCGGGTTAAAGCCGGAGTACCACAGAACGTACAAAGTGGTGATTGTGGAGTGTACACTTTGAAGTATATCGAACTCCACTGCGATGCCAACATTCTTGCTATTAGGGAAAAGCTTGCTGCTGAGATATTCGACGAGACGGAAATACGCGGTACTGAATTTTGGGACTATTCCGTCTTGGACCTATATGAATCCTAATATTGGTCCACCGAGGAATATGTTTTTGTAATCCCGCTTAACTTTTAGGATTCTTACTACTAACCTTTTTAGATGTAAGACAAACTCACATCCTTTATTCTTTTGCTACTATTGCGGGATGTAAATATTATATTGTATGGCTAATGCCAAAACTCGTAGTGTTGGATGATAATATATTCAGTTATTTGCTTATTTAATTAGCTTTAAAATGATACATTACCAAGTTTTTCTTCCATCATAAATACATAATAAAAATACTACTTTCAAACAAGATTATCAAGTTTTACACAGAAGCTCATTCAACAAGAAAAATGGAATTATCAACTTCACATCGGCTTCTTCTTCCGTAGACTTCACATGTAGACTTATCTAGTAGACTTCGCCGGTAGACTTCCACCGGGCAGTTGCTGCTAAAGATGGTACTGGGCAGTTGCTGCCGAGCTATTAAGTAACACAATTCGGCTTTGTATGTCCTCCTTGCTTGCACTTTGAACAATTGTATTGATTGTGAAGCTTCCGCGGTTTTGTGGCTTTCATCTTCGCGATTTCTAGCCAAGTTTGCCACCTCGACTTCTTCTTTCTACCAGCACGAGGCCTAACATCGGGAGGGAGACATGACGCTGTTCCACTTCCTTGTAAGGCGTCATTGGCGGGATAAATGTTTTGCGAGTATGCGGCATACAAATAATCCCTCCCATAGGACGGGCAGATAGCAGTAGAGACATGTTGACGAGCCGATGCCAACGCCGCGATAGCATGGGAGCAAGGTATCTTCTCAGTATAAAAGACACCGCAAGAACATTTTTTATTTCCCAAATGAACAAGAGCTTCTCGTGCTCCTCCCTTGACATGAAATTCCCATTCATTGATTTTTTCCACCGTCATTCTGGACGCGTAATCTTCACGAATGGCCAACAAAGTTTCAACTCCTCGGCTGTGGTGTGTTGTTAGACTCAATGCATCTTCTCGCCTTTTAGAAAACCACCTTCCTAACTTCTCCCGGATAAATTCCAAAAGGAATGCTATGGGAAATCCTTTCGCCTTTTTAATTGCTGCATTGATAGATTCGGCAATATTTGTCGTTTTTATGTTGTACCTATCTCCCTCGAGTGAACACGTGACCATAGCTTCGGGTCTGCTTCCTCCAAATAGACCGCAAGTTCGGGCTTCACGCTACGGATCGAAGCCATGTATCTGTCATAATCTTCTTCCGTATAGGCATATGCAGCGCCTTTGACCAAGTACATTAGATGTTTCCCCTTATATTTCGTGACAATGTTACATTGAAGATGATAGTAACATATACCACGTGTTGCCCAAGGGAAAACCGTGTCGCACGCCTTCTTAATAGACAAGTGTCTGTCAGAAACTATCACAAGAGGATACTGATCTGAGATACAACCGCGGAGTTTTGTAAAAAACCATTCCCATGAAGCATCATTCTCACTATCAACAATTCCGAAAGCCAAAGGAAATATCTGAAAATTACCGTCTTGTGCGGCTGCCACTAGCAAAACCCCTTCGTATTTACCCGTCAAATGAGTCCCATCCACAACAATCACACGTCTAAGATACTGAAAACCAGCTATGGAGGCTCCGAATGCAATAAATAGATATTTAAATCGATTCATAGCATCAAGCTCAATACCCGTAACTGTTCCGGGGTTGGCTTTTTCGAGTAGGTGCAAATAAGAAGGCAATTTCTCATATCCATCTTCCGCTGTTCCTCTAACCAATTGTTGGGCACACCTTAGCGATCTATATGAAGTAAAATAATCGATATTCATACCAAACATCTTCTTCATTGAGTCTTTGATGTGTTCCGGCGTAATTCCATTGATAATTCCAACGCGGTCAATAAATAACTTTCCAATATATTTGGGAGTAGCATTCCGACGGTGCGAAACTCGGTCCGATAATGAACATGTATGGACTTTCGAGTACTTCGTCACCCAAAACCGGTTTGGTTCATTTGTGACAATCGCTCTGAGCCTCCACTTGCATTCTTTCACAATACAAGTAGCCACGAACATTTTTTTTAATGACTTATACACCTTGAATGCAAATCTTGACTTGATCGCCGTCAGTCGCAATGCTGAGACCAACTCTTCTTTGGTAGCAAAACTCTGTTTGACAAATATATTATCAGACCATGTCATATTTGATATTGATCCTCCTTGGCCACCAATGAAATCAAATGAGATGTCATCTTCATCCTCATCTTTGACTTTTCCAAATAGACTGTAGTCCTCATCAACATCATCTTCAGTTTTAATACCATCATCTCCATTCTCATCATCATCCAAATTACCACCAACACCGGCATCCTCATCAACATGCTCATCTTCTTCAGCATCTTCATCCTTGAATTCCCCTTCATTTTCGTCTACACCTTCATCTTCATAGTTGCCGTCATTGTCATCCTCATCCTCATCACTAGCTTTATCCTCGTCGAAGTGACATGAGACACAAATGCGTATAACATGCGTTTTACCTAGCTCGATCAAATTCTGGACTTGTCTATCATTTGCAACATGTATAGGCGGTGTATCCGGATCCATCTGTCCCAATATTGACTCTGTTTTTTTGCCTAACATATATTCATCTTGAACCATTTCAACAAGTTCCGCATGAGTAGAACCATCATGCAAGAAGAACAATCTCCCTCCTCTCTCATTATCAACCGCAAATTGCCATGACGTATCTTCCTTAAACCATTCTCCATAAACAGCCAGAAACTGAACCATTATCTGTGGACAAAGAGCCAAAAAAACACATTAGATATCGTTATTGGAAGTCTACAGGAGAAGTCTACATAATATGAGTTACATACCAATCAAACAAGAAAATTAATTTATAAAATATAGACTATACATTTGAATACCAAATTTTTATACATTAAAACACCATAATTTACATGCATTTAGAAAAAACAAAAACCACAAAATTCATTACCAATTAATTATAAAAAATTAATTACTGAAATCGTACATGTAGACTTCCCGTGGACGTCTACATAGTAGACTTCCCGTGGAAGTCTACAAATATGATAATAAAAAAAGAAAATTAAGTTAATGCGAATCTATCAAACATATACATGTCAAACTTATACACATAAAAACACAATAATTAACACGCATTTACAAAAATTAAAAATCTCAAAATTCATTACTAATGAACTATAAAAGCACTATTACTGAAAATCAGAATGTAGACTTCCTTGGGAAGTCTACTTAGGAAGTCTACATGAGAAGTCTACAAATCTCATTTACAAAAATTAACACGCATTTACAAAAATTAAAAATCTCAAAATTCATTACTAATGAACTATAAAAGCACTATTACTGAAAATCAGAATGTAGACTTCCTTGGGAAGTCTACTTAGGAAGTCTACATGAGAAGTCTACAAATATGAGCTAAATACCAATTAAACAAGAAAATTAATTTATAAATTATATATTATACATTTGCATACAAAATTTTTATACAATTTAACACCAGAATTAACACGCATTTAGAAAAAACAAAAACAACAGAATTCATTACTAATTAATTAAAAATAATTAATTACTGAAAATCGAAAATGTAGACTTCCGTGGACGTCTACACAAAAATATCTCCGTAGACTTCGTTTGTAGACTTCGTCTGACGTGGGAGGTTAGTTTTGACATTGACTAAAGTTTTGACTTTTGTGTAGACTTCGTCAGACGTAGCAGGTTAGTTTTGACATTGACTTAAGTTTTGACTTTAAAGTAGACTTCGTTTGTAGACTTCGTCTGACGTGGAAGGTTAGTTTTGCAATTGACTTAAGTTTGACTTTTGAAAGAAGTCTACAAACGAAGTCTACATACCAAGTAGACTTCGCAAAGAAATCTACATGGGATGTAGACTTCGTTTGTAGACTTCGTCTGACGTGGCAGGTTAGTTTTGCAATTGACTTAAGGTTTGACTTCAAAGTAGACTTCGTTTGTAGACTTCGTCTGACGTGGCAGGTTAGTTTTGACATATTTTCTAAAAAAGAGTTTAGTTTTGGGTTTGACCAAACAATTAATTAAATTAAATAGATGTCTACAAACGAAGTCTACGTGTGAAGTCTACAAACGAAGTCTACTTTTCCGTGGTCAAATTTCTGAGATTTTAGTCAATGTCAAAACTAACCTGCCACGTCAGACGAAGTCTACTTTGAACGTCTTCAAACAAAGTCAAAGTCCAGTCAATTGCAAAACTAACATGCCATGTCAGACGAAGTCTACTAATATTTTGTAGACTTCTGCTCTAAAAAGTCAAAGTTTTAGTCAATGTCAAAACTAACCTACTTTATGTAGACTTCGACAGGAAGTCTACAAACGTGTTTTTTTGTTTCCAAAGGATAACGTGTAGACTTCCGTGTAAGTCTACATTGAAAATTTTCAAAAAAAGTCAATGTCAAAACTAACCTATCCGTTGACTTGTAGACTTCGACATGGAAGTCTACATTCGCAAATGAGATCTGAAAAATCAAAAAATTCAACTAAGTTTACCTTTTTTCGCCGCGAAAGCTCGTTTTTAGCTTCTTTAACCACCTCTAACTTTGAATCTCACTGATAACAAAGAACCCAAGTCCTTGTTATGCAAGAACCATCGAAAATCGGTGTGTTTATAAACGAAATGGTTTGTTGAGAGTTTATTTGATGCAATTCGTGAGGAAAAGGAAGAGAATAGGTAATAAGATGAGATATTGAGCATTTACACTTAAAAAAAAAACGGTTGGGATGCATTTAGAGCTCAAAATCAGTTGTTCATGGTGGTTGGCAAAATTGAACAAGATGGCATTTTCGTAAATATTTTGAGATCTTTTGGTTTTTGTGTATTTTCCAATATTTCCGAAATTAAAAAAAAAAAATTAGAATATAATGGCATTTTCGTGAATAAGTGGTGAGGAGAAGGATAAAGAAGGGAGAAAGTGGCAAAATAAGAGAGAGGGGATATAGGGGTATAGGTTTGACATTGACCACAAATTGTGGGTTATTTGTGCAACTATCCCAATAAAAATTGATTTTTCTTTTGATAAAAAAAAAAGATTTACTTAAAAATCAAAATAAATATAATAAATTAAAAAATTGATATTTTAGTAACTATAATTACGAAATATATCAATAATTTGAAACTATCTAATTAAAACTTAATAACCTATTATAATTTCATATTTCTAAAATCTTCAAATCGTAATTTTTTCAATAAATTGTTCTTGATCACTGATTAATAAATCTAACAAGCTAAAATGTTCAAAATCACATTAATCTCTAAAATAAAAAATTCTCCATTAAAATCACAATTTTCATCTTTTTTTTTTCCGTCACAGTCATAACTTTCGTATAAACTAATTTTTTTTAAAAAACATAAAAATATATTCATGGTATTCTATTACTAATTATATTGAATCAATGATTTTTTTATATATTAGTTTAATATTATGGTTTTTGATTTTTTTATAACTATATAATGTGTTTATATTATTAATTTAATGTTTAACCGCTACTCCACCCGCTGTCAACCAGTCATAAACATTCTGCAAATGCACCAGTTTTCAACCGTTGTTGCCAGTCGTATAAATCGCTCAATTACACTTGAAACTACTACCGTCCGCTTCCGCAATCTCCCGCAATCGCATCCACTGCGTCTGAGTTTTTAATTTGCTAGATTTTCAGCGACGCGGTTTTTATTAATGCGATTAGTCGCAACGATTGGTAACACGACATCGAGAAGAAGAATAGTTGCTCACTCAATAAATTAACTCAACTAATTGAAATTATATTTTAAAATGACATTAAATAAATCATATTTAAATAATAAACCTGAAATCAGTTTATATTAAAAAAAATTATGTTGAAATAATTTGTTATTTTTTTTTTAACATCTGGTATTCCATAATCATTAAAAATTGTGCATAACTAGTGAAATTTTTTTTATAGAATACATATTTTTATACTTGCAATTAACTTAAAACAATAATATATCATAGACCAAGTTAAACATTGCTATGCCTCTTCTTCGATTATGTACACTTGCTTCCGAAAACCGGCGGAAGTTTTGATTATTACGACATCGCCGGACAGGAGTTCTACCAGTGAGAGATAATGCGATTATTCATTAAATCGACATCCAGAGATCAACGAGCGTATGTGAAATGAAATCGTGATACCGATGCTTTTTGGATCACATTCAGACGTGACAAACTTAGATTTAGACGCACAAATGATAACAAAACGACACCATAAGGAAGAACAAAACGGCACGCTGACAACCACACTTTAGACGCACAAATGATAAGAGAACACAAAAGTACAGTTTCCCTTAATATAATCTTTTTCTTATTCTCTACTTTATCTTCATGCAACAATCTATTGTCCAATCTACTACACATCACAAGGAGGAGAAGATGATGAGGAATAAACGATGAAGATGACGTCGTAAGTTGAAGAAGACGATCATGTAGATTCCACGTCATATCAATCATTGTAGAATTCCAGAGCCTCGAGAAGCGTTACGTTGAAGATCGCTTATGCGAGCGAATGTGATGAGAAAAGTCCACCGTAATAAGCAAATTCATCGCCGAATCGATCATGATATCCAACTTGTGGAAGTTCAACTCGACGAAACACCGGAGCCGGAGCCGTTCGGAGCCGGAGACTTGATAAAGTCACGTTCGGAGCTGGAGAAGAACCGTCGCAACCGTCGCCTTTTCAATCTCTGACATGAATCCGAACTGCAAACTTGTTATGTATACATTATAGAACTAGCCACCGCCGAATGCCGGCGGTCCTAAACCGGTGAGATCGTAGTCCTACGTGTCCAAAGGAAAATGGCGATGGTTCAAAAATCGTTTGTGAGAGAGAAGACGGTTACACATGTCAATTTTGTTATTTATCACTGATATATTTATTCATTAATTATTTTATAATTTTCCCATTTGATTACTAATTATATTTGTGGGTTTTATGTTTATGAAATAAAGTTATTATAAATATTGCATAAATTGTATTTCTTATTTAAAAAATATCATTTCATTAATTACAAAAGTTAAGTGATTAGTCGCAACGATCGATAGCAGAGGGTAACGAACTAGTGACAAGTTTAGCAATTGGTTGCGCGACATCTTATGGCCAGTCGCAGCGGGTGCGATTGCGGTTGTGGAAGTTTACGAAAGCGGGCGGTAGCGATTTTAAGCGTTATGATGCGATTTATACAACTCGTGCAGCGGTTGAAAACTTTTACGTTTGCGGGATGTTTATGACTGGTTGACAACGGATGCAGTTGTGGTTAAACAAAAAACTAATTATAAACACATTATATAATTATTAAAAAAAATCAAAAACCATACTATTAATATGAAATATAAAAAAATATTAATTCAAGAGAAATTTCAAAAAATACCACTTGTTTACAATCTTTACAAAAATGTCATTTTTTCAAAATTATTTATTCATTATATCTTTTATGTTTGGGTTAACAATGTTGTATTATGGTTTAATTTTGAGGATTTAAGGGGTTTTAGGGGTCAAAAGATTTTTTAGGTTTTTATAATTTTAAGATTAAGGCTCTAAAAATCATAATTAGTGATATTTTTGCAAATGAACACCAAAAGTGGCATTTTTGCAAATGTTGACACAAAAAATGGCATTTTTGCAAAAGTCCATTAATTCAATATAATTAGTAATAGAATACCATAAGTATATTTCTTATGTTCATTTATAAAAAATTTTAATTTAGACGAAAATTATAATTGTGATAAAAAAAAGATGAAAATCGTGATTTTAATGGAGTAATTTTTTATTTTAAACAGGTTAATGTGATTTGGAACATTTTTGTTTGTTATATTTTATCAATTAGTGATCAAGAAAAATTTATCGAAAAATTATGATTTGAAGATTTTATAATATATAAGGTTATTAAATATTAATTAGAAAGTTTCAAATTATATATATATTTCGTAATTCTAGTTACTAAAATATTAATTTTTAATTTATTATATTTATTCTGATTTATAAATTAATTTTAAACTTTTTAATTATTCAACCGCAAACGCTTGAGGGAAGCAGCTTTTGAATTTGAAAGGTGTACAGCGACACGAAGAGGTATAAAACGGTTCTTATGATTGTTGTCAAACGCCAACAACCGCTACCATCCGCAAATGCATTGTTTCCAGATGGTAGCATGTGAACCAATCAACCCCTTAATCGTGAGTTGCAATCGCTGTAACAAGGCAAGAAAACAGAACCATAGTCACCTTTCAAGTTTATATATTTATCAAAAGTCATTCAAGTACAGATGACCTAAAGATGCATTATGCAAGAATCAGGCTTTGATTATTCCTCCTTAAATAGTTGTTGAAAACTGCTTACTATTAACTTAAATAGTTGCAATCGAAATAAAAGTCTAAGATGCTACTGTATCTTTTTGGTTATTAAATTAACTCTTTAGATTCACGAGAGCAATTACAAAAATATCACTTTTTGTGTACACATTTGCAAGAATACTATTTAGGGGTGTCCATTTACAAAAATACCACTAATTATAGATTTATAAACTCTATATCTTAAAATTCTAAACCCTAAAAAATGTTTTGACTCCTAAAACCCCCTAAATCCTCATAACTAAACCCTAATAGAATACAATTAACCCAAATATAAATAATATAAAGAAAAAAATAATTTTGAAAAAGTGGCATTTGTGTAAAAATTACAAAAGTGTGGTATTTTTGTAAAGTGGCACTTGAAAAGTGGTATTTTTAAAAATTTCTCTATATGAGATGGTTCATCGATTTTCTTTAGATTCGTCGACTTTTAGAGGAAAAAATGCTATCTTCGACTAAAATAGTCGGTTATCTTTTTATTTGGATTTACCGATCATTTGATTAAAGAATTTTACGGTAGATGGATTTATTATTTTTTATTCTCTCTGTTTTATTTTATATGATTTTTAAGGTTTTTACACATGAATTAAGAAATCATTTAATTTTTTAATTTTTTAATACAAAACATATTTTATCATCAATTCCAAAACTAATCAACCAATGAAAAAACAATCTGCAAAATTTAAACAGTCAAAACAATAAAAACACAATTAATTTTTGCATATAAATCTAAAAATATCAAATGAAATGAAACAAAAAAACTTATCTAAAACATCATATATAATGAAACGGAGGTAGTATATTATTGCTTTATGTTTAATGTATGTTGATACAAGCCTAAGTTATCATGTTTTTGCATGATTTTTTACAACAATGAGATGAAATTAGTGATATATATATATATATGTAAGAAAATCAACTAGCATCCAAGGTTTTATAATCGTAAAGAAGAGAGAAAAAGAAGAAGGGTATGTATATATTAACCCTTTATTTATTGTGCTATGTATCTATTTTCAAAATCTTTGTATTTGAAAGAGTTTTGTCTCTAAACAATCTTCTATATATTAAAAGAGAAGTATTTTTAGATTAATTTACTTAGTTGTCAAATTCTCAGTTTTTTTGAATTTTTAATTAAAAACTAAATCCTATTATTAATTCTCTACTATATATTACCCAAACACTCCACAATCCTATTAATTCTCTACTATACTATTATCCAAACACTACACAATCACACAATCTTTCTAACCAAACCATTTTTTTTATTTGTTTAAAAAATAAAAATAAAAGAAAGTTTACTATTAATATTCACTTACTCTGATAATTTACCTTAAACCTATAAAATTTAATTCATATTTGTAATATTTTATTCTGTATATTTGATTTATAAACCATATTTTTGAAGATTATGATATTAAATAAATACATTTCATTAATAAGTGATATATATCGACTAAAAACTAAAAATTTGTTGTTTTCAATTATTTCACGGATGGGATACATTTCTATACAAAATAATTGCAAAATTTATATATATATATATAAACGAGTTTTACATTTCATATAATAATGTTTCCAATAATTATAGATGATTTTTAAACTAAAACTATATTAGTTTTACTCGCATATCATATTATCCCGCGGATAACAATCTAGTTGTCTACATTTTTTCAAATTAACTACGTAAACTATAATCCTTGAAATTGAACAGTCAATCAAGTATATATATATTTTTTTTGGGTCGAAAATTCAATCAAGTACCTTTTTTTTTTAATTTAAATGGCTGAAAATACCAGGTATAAAAATGAACTCCACTCGGATGTTAAACTTGAATATTGCATTTGGATGCTTAATTTGGATACAACATGTAAATAGATAAGTGAACAGACTTTTAGATCTCTTTTTTTTTAACATCTACTTTTAGATCTCTTTTAGTCACAATTTAATTGTTTTTTTTTTCTAATAAAAATGAGATACCGATAAGAGTTGAGAGGGCCTAAAACAGCCTCATTCCACGTTGATTATTCAATGTTGACGATAGCTTATCAGTCTCGAGGTATCTGCAATGCTTAGTTCTTAGCCAATCTAAATTCTTAAATATAAAATTATTAAAACACACGCTCTCTTTTTTTTTTACTTAATTTTTTACTTTTTTTTCATCATTTTACTCAATTTTTATTAATTTTATATTTAAACACTCTCTCATCATTTTAAGAACACTCTCCAAAAATTCTTATTTAAAAACACTCTTCTTTCTTTTACTCATCTTTTATTAATTTTATATTTAAACACACCCACTATTTTCTCTCTTTACTCAAACAAAAACACTCTATTTCTTCTTTTTACTCAAATTTTAATAATTTTATATTTTAAAAACATGCTTAAGAAACACCATTGCACATGCCCTAAGAACATGTACATTAGAATCTCTATAATGGAGTTCTCATCAAATAAAAAAAATATAAAATAATAAAAAGTTGGAGAAAGAAGAAAATTGGAGTTTTCAAATGTCTCATTTGAAAAATAATTCTATCTATTTTGAGAGACTCCACTAGTATGTGTTTCTTTTCTATTGGTTCTTTGCTTTTTTATTAATTTAAATTTTAAACAAATAATAAAAATGAATAAAATACTATTTTTGAGAGACTCATCAAGACTCTATGCGATGTACATGCTCTACTTAATAAGTCATCATGCATGGTTTGTTTTTCCCCACAAGAACAACGTCGTGTTCTGTGGTCATGCCCCACCATTCCAATACGATTTTGTTCATGTTGCTATATTGTGGGTACCACTAATTTGTGTTGTTATAACAAATAAACGAATGGTATTCTTGATTTGATCTACAAGAAAATTGGAAGCCACCATAAACGGTAATATATTATTTTTAATTTCTTTTTATTTTAATTTGAAAAACACAAGTTTAATTTATTTCCCCAACAACATGATATTTGAAGCGCCAAACTGTTACTAAAAATAAATTTTCTATCCGCTTAACTTCGATTAATCTTGATCAGTTCCGGTTATGAAATAAGAATTGTCGGTACATCTTTATGACGTGGCTATTAAAAAACATCGTTGAGACATCGCGACTATATTAAGAGGTTTGCTATTAACCAGACCTCATAATCCCAAAAAATATAAGATTCATGTATATCAAAAATCTTGAATATCAAAGGGTAGGTTTGTAGATTGACACGTCAATCTCCATCATAATCTGGAAGGGTTTTAGCGAGTTCCAATATATAAGGACGTCCCATAAAGAATAGGACCATCACACCAAACCTAGGAACTATATTCCCGCTGCATCCTAACGACAACGTTTGAGGATCTAGCACTTACTTTTGACGTCCAATGAATTTATTTATAACTTTTCCAATATCAATACGTTGTAATACAAAACGGTTACAAGCCGACTTTGTTGATCAATGAAGATATACGTTCCTTTGTTATTCTGTAGAACTGTCTACTTCCGAAATTTTTTGTCAAAACAGTTGGGCAACGTAAGATATGACAAACAAAGATAAAAACGATGTTTCTGCAGGAGGTCACATCCCTCATGGTACCGCTACTCAACTGGAGGCACTCACTGACCAGATGAAAAAACAAAGAAAGACTAGCACAAGACAACGATGCAGAGAACACTTCCTTAAGGGCTAAAAACGCCTCTTTGATAGCCAAAGATACATGCACCACTGTTGGCACTCGGAACCGGTTTCAAAAACATGTCAATTCGATGCAGCCACTGAACAAAATTCCACCGAATTTGTATATTAAGACGATGTTAGTGCATCAAACTGGCGCACTTCACAGTTACGAATGTCGCTCGATCTTTGCTTTGCCCTAATGAAGCAGCAAAGAATCGATCAGCAGACGACTCATACATAGAAGCGCTAGTTTTCAAATATTTCGAAGAAGGGGAAGCGATTATTAATCTACATCCAAACAATTACCAAGAGCTAGCGTTCCAAACTACTATTTAGACACTCTGTTCACAGTTTGTTCACAGATGATAGCACACTTGTAGAGATGCGAAAGAAGTTTACATTCCTTTCAATGAAGATGTAAGATGAAACGACATATCTAGACAATCACATAGCACAATACAAACAAAAGATGTTCACTACCACGATTAAACGAGAATATCGTGAAGCTAACATGTGCAATAGATTTGGTACAAGCCTTACCGGGTCAACCCTTCAGTGATTTACAAACCTACTGAACATTTCGATAGACTCCTTTGCATTGCTAACTGACTGTGTTGTTGAGGGTTTTGCAAGAAGCATAAACCTAGAACAGACATTTGATGATTTATAAGAGGTCATACAGAAGAAAGGAGAGTCATTGTGCAGTTACTTTGGACGCTTTAAATAAGAGAAAGCGTTCATCCAAAGTTTTTATCACGTTTAACACCATCTGGGTATTTAAAAGGGAGTTTAATTTTTGACGGCGACTTATATAGGAAATTGGCAAAGTATCAGTGTAAGGCTACAGAAGACTTGCTCTGTAGAGATTGGGCACAAATCAAGTAGGAAGAGGATCCAGTCTACTGCGACTGTTTCACGAGTGGTAAGACATGAAAAAACAACAAGGGTTGACAAATCATACCATAAACCTCTTAGTGAGAATAGCAATGGCAGAAGCGACAACAAAAGAATTCACCGACCGTTTGACAAAATTTATAGCGAAAGCACTCTACATCAACATGGTTAGCGATCGATAACCTGTCAATCTCTCACGCAGAGTTGATCAGCATGTTAAACAGTTGAGAGGTACAGTAAGATGGCCTTATAAAATGAAAAACACGAGATGACATGCGTGAAACCTCAAAGCAGTGTGAATTTTATAACAACCATGGTCATTGAAATGAAGAATGCATCTCCCTAAGGATTGAGGTGAACGAACTATTGAGCAAATGTTATTTAACGATAGGAATGATAGTAGAGCACTGAATAAACTTGTTCATACTTCACCTCCAAAGCATGATCGGGTCATCAATGTTATTTCAGGAGGTTCCGAAGTTAGTAGAGTTACATATACAATTTCTAAAAACAACACAAGAAGTACCAGAATCGTCAGACCAATGGCAACGTAAAGAGTGAAGCTACACCAACATACACAATCAACTTCACATCAAATGAATATTGAAGGGGTCCTAGCTCTGCACCATGATGCGCTAGTCATATCTTTTACAATTGATAACTGCTTGATGAAAATGATAATAATCGACAACGAAAGTTAAATTGACATCCTCTTTATATTTTATACGAAAGATTAGGCCTTGACGAGGCTGAGTAGTCACGAAAATCAACGACATTGGTAGGATTTAATGGTGAAGTGAAGCAGACAGTAGGAGAGGTAATGTTAGCTGTTACGCAAGGAGAAAAAATCGACAAAAAAAATTTGGATTGCGCAGCTGCTTACATATGAGACGTATTCACAATATGAAAGCAGTGTCATCACCTCTTCATCAAACCATCAAGTTTTTCATTCCATTAGAACATAAGAGATTAAGGGATAACAAGAGAATTCACGCTCATTCTACCAAACTAAGTTGAAAGGGGGATTCCCTAAAAAATAACATATCTGTAGCATAGGGAAGGCAAAAACTGACCTGAACGGCTAAAAAGCTTTTCATCCAAAGGCCTACTATTTTAGGTTTGTTTGACTTTTTTGGATGTTGGTTTTTGCTTTGTTTTTTCACTTTCGTTTTTCGAATCCAAGAGACATCACTACTTTTTGTTTTAATTTTATTGCCACGGTGTAACGCCCCCGATCATCGGGTAACGTCCTTTGACCGAGAACGCTACGTACTGTTCTGAGGATGGCCGATCCTAAGTTCCAGAAACAGATTAAGGAACTCGGGACCAACTCTTTGCAGATCAGTTTACCCGTTCTGTCTCGATCCTAAGACTTTGCAACCCGAATCGGGCCAGAGCGGTTGGTTTGTCCGGACTGGACTTAATATCATTTGAAACTTTAAGATTATACCAAAAACACTTTATTTATTATAACTTAGGTGCCAAACGTACATTCCATAAAAACTAAAGCCGGCATGAGACCACGAGCTCAAAACGGTTTAGAATATCAGAAAGCATAACTAATTTACAAGGGACAAGAGAAAACTACCGCTGGTACTCCTAAGCCTTGTGCTTGAACCCAGGTTTACCCCCTAAGTTCACCTGCAAAACAAGTGAGTCATGAGTAATCTAAGATTACTCAGTGAGTCAGGGTTCCTCTAACGGTTTTAGCGTTCCCATCCCAACCCTAATAACAATCACACACAAGAATGAATACACGAAAGGATTCAACAGTCAACAATATGCATGCATGAATTCTCTTCATTTAAGGCCTTGCGAATCCATGTTCCGGCATTAGTGGAATGTAAGACACATAGTCTTCCAACATCCCGAGTTCTGCGGAACACCCAGATGAACTCAATACACCGTCGTGTATCATGGCCTATGGGTGCGACCCACATACCGCCATGGCGTGACCTCGGCACGACTTCTTCGGAAAACTTAGGACCGCGTTTAACAGGTTATTACCACACATGACTTTAACCAAAGACATGCTAATAACCAATCACACAGTACTTACCACCAAAGTATCTACCATTCACTTAGGCAGATACCAATACAAGTACAGTGCTAACATACGACAACCAAGTTCAGTATATAATCAAACATAATGATGAGAACCTCATGACTATACTATAGAATGATATTTCATACTATTCTAGAATAACATAACGCATTGTACCGAGACTCACAGTTTAACAGAGGTTTTCCTTAGGAAATCTGGCCCTTCTGCCTGGACTTGATCGAAACTGAGACTAAGGATTGCTCGGACTGATCCGCTTATGCTCGAAGGGAACTAGGACCGATTTTAGACAAGTATACGTACTAAAGGGGAAGAAATTTTGAATGCTTAAGGCTAAGGGTACGGGGTCCTATTTATAGGGGCAGTTAGGGGCACGGAGTGGCTCGCGGAGGGCCACGATGCATCATCCAAAACGTGACGTTAAACTTGTCGACGTGGTGCACTACAACCCACTCGTTCGACCGGCCTAGGACGTGGAGCAACGACAACCCCTCGTCCTACCAACCCACGACGTGGAGTGATGGGAGCCGTTCGGCTCCACTGACTTACCCGCATACGTTCCGTGGCGTCCCTCCTCGATCAACCGTTCGTCCGTTACTCGCGGCACGAACCAACTCAACCCACCATCTATTTTCCATCCCGATCATTTTCCCGATGGAATTTGGATTTGCTTAGATCAAAACTCCTCTTAGGATTTTCCTTAGTCCCTTCCAAGTCTAGTCTCACTATGGCTGCATACTTGAAGGAGTAGGTCCATCTGTTCCGGCCTAGGTATTAGCAGGGGTATAACACACGGTCTATGGACAAACGTTATCAAATAAACATTCATTATTTACAAATCGCTTAAAAGACTGGTCAAGTTCTACTAACCAGAAGACACTTCCTAAAATGCGACTTTGATGAAGTGAAGGTCTAGAATAGCAATGGTCATCTAGGTTGTTTAAGATCCAGAGGTCACTACAATGATCTAGAGATCGTTCTCATGACCACCAAGATCCAAAAATCGTATATCACGATGTTTATCAAGCGTGAAGAAAAATGAGAAAAACTGAAACTTGAAAACATTTCTAAAAGAATGTTACCAGCGTTGGTGTTTGATGGTGGTGGATATGAAGATCAAGTTGTAGCTTGAAGGAGAGAAAACAAGAGTTATACTCAAAAACTCTATGTGATATAAAACCCGTCCAACGAGATTGTCTACACACATGTACTTGGACACTTCAAAGTTGGCAAGCCAGATTGTCTCATGCTTAATTCAAAACATTGTAGAACTATATTTTATGATTTCACATAAACCATAAACTCATGTCAATCTCGGAATAATAAGAACAGAAGCGGAAGCGTACCTTTTAGATTCATGACTTGTTTTCTGAATTCTAGGAATGGCTCTTCCAAAACAAACCCTATGTGACTTTAGTTCTCTGGTGATGGGATGCAGAGAGTTTCTGTATTTTCGGCTAGGGTTGCTTTGGGACCATAACCCTCCTTTATATAGAGTATTAATTTCTAATTCGGCCCTTAATCAAATTAGAAATTACTAAAGGTATCCACATATTAATATTTCATAACACTTATGCCCATAGCCTTTTACTTTATTATAAATGTGACCACTATAGAATTAGGCTAATTAATTAATGACCCTAACACATTAGATATTAACATATGTGACCCCACTTAATGATCTTACAATTTCCCACTGGGTCATATATGTGCCTGAAAATGTGATAGTCCTTATGAGCTCAAATATGTCGTTAATTCCCGAGCATAAAACAATCTTGTCCATTAGTTATAACAACATAGGATCATGGCGGCTTTTGTCATATCAATCATAACTAAACCTTCCATGATCACTGAAATCAATATAACCAAATGACATAGATCAATTATGAAACATGTAGCATGAAAATCACATGAAAAATGGTCAGCACATGTCGATTTTCAACTGGTCCTACTTTAATGAGATCTTTTAACTTTATTGTACAAAGTGTAAGCCGAATACTTAAACTTAAACTTTATTTCTGATCAGATAAGAAAAATGTGCATAAACACAACTAAAACATAAAACCCAAAAAACAAAATGGGAAAACTCCCACTAAACCAAATGATCATCCAACTCTAAAACACCCATTCGAGCAGTATGCTCATGAAAGACCTTCGGTGTAACTCCTTTTGTAAGAGGATCTGCTATCATGGAGTTTGTCCCTAAGTGTTCTATGGAAATCTCTCCACTTTGTACTCTCTCCTCAACAACTAGGAACTTGATTTCAATAAACTTGGACTTTGTCGCACTCCTATTCTTGTTGGAGTACATAACAGCTGATTTATTGTCAAAATATAACTTTAGTGGTCATTCGATCCCCTCAACAATTCGCAGCCCAGTGACAAAATTCCTCAGCCAAAATCCCTTGTCAGATGCTTCAAAAACTGCTACAAATTCTACCGCCATTGTGGAGGAAGCTACTAATGATTGCTTTGCACTACGCCAAGCAACAGCTCCACCAGCCAACAGAAAAACATAGCCTGAAGTGGACTTTTTACTATCTTGGCATCCAGCAAAATCAGAATCAGAATATCCTAAGATCTCCAAATTCTCTAATCTCTGATAAGTGAGCATGTAGTCCTTTGTTCTTTGCAAGTACCTCATGACCCTTTTGGCTGCTTTCCAATGATCCATACCTGGATTGCTTAAGTATCTACCCAAAACTCCAACTATGTACGCTATATCTGGACGCGTACAAACTTGAGCATACATCAGACTCCCTACTGCCAATGCATAAGGGATCTTTTGCATCTCCTGGATTTCCAACTTTCCTTTAGGGCATTGTTTGAGACAAAATTTGTCTCCCTTAGCGACTGGGGTATCTCCTGGTTTGCAATCATGCATTCCAAATCTTTTAAGTACTTTATCGATATAACTCTTTTGTGATAATCTAAGAATTCCTCGAGAACGATCTCGATGAATCTCGATCCCTAAAACAAAAGATGCCTCACCAAGATCTTTCATCTCAAAATTCTTATTAAGAAATCCCTTTGTTTCCAACCAGCATAGCCATATTGTTAGTGCCTAAAAGTATGTCATCGACATATAAAACAAGGAAAATACACTTGCTCCCACTGAATTTTTGATATACACAATTTTCAACCAAATTCACCTCAAAACCAAAAGAGATTATTACTTCATGAAATTTGTGGTACCACTGACGAGAAGCTTGTTTTAGTCCATAGATGGATTTCTTTAACTTGCATACCATCTTCTTTGGATCACCTATCACAAAGTTTTCTGGTTGCTCCATATAAATCGTCTCATCAATGTTTCCATTGAGAAACACTGTCTTGACATCCATCTGATGAAGTTCTAAGTCATATTGTGCAACAAGGGCCATGATTGTTCTAAAAAAATCATTTGATGAAACTGGAGAAAAGGTTTCTTTATAGTCAATCCCTTCCTTTTGAGTATAGCCTTTAGCTACTAGACGAGCCTTATACCTCTCCACATTACCAGTTGAATCCATTTTGGTCTTAAATATCCATTTGCAACCAATGGCTTTCATTCCTTCTGGTAATTGGACAACGTTCCAAATATGATTGTCTAGCATTGACTGATACTCTTCTTCACTAGCTTTGACCCACTTAACTGAATTGGAACTACCCATGGCCTCACGGAAATTGATAGGATCATTTTCCAACTGGGTTTGATTTTCCTCTTGTTCCAAAAGAAACACTATATAATCATCCGGAATAGCGCTTTTTCTTTCTCTAGTGAATCGCCGCAAAGGCACTAGTTCTTGTTGCACTAATTCTTGAGGATTTAGAATTTGACCTTCATGTTCAATAACATTGTCATCTTCATTTGGAGGAAGGACTTCAGTATCAACTTGAGGTTCCAGATTTACTTTATCTAAAGCAAATATATGAACCGGGTTAGAAACTGAATCCGATTCTTCCTCAAAGATGATGTCTCTATCCTCATTTCTCCCCCCAAATTCAACATCCTCAAAGAATGTAGCTGTTCCCGTCTCAAAAATATTCTTCTGTTTGGGATCATAAAAGTTATAGCCCCTAGATCGCTCAGAATAACCAATAAAGTAACTGCTCACAGTTCTGGAGTCCAATTTCTTCTCAAATGGCCTATAAGGCCTAGCCTCAACTGGACATCCCCAAATGTGAAAATGCTTTAGACTGGGTTTTCTTCCAGTCCAAAGCTCATAAGGTGTCTTTGCAGTTGCTTTAGTTGGTACTCTATTAAGAATGTAAGCTGCAGTCTTTAGTGCCTCTCCCCAGAGTGATTCTGGTAAGGTGCAATGACAAATCATACTCCTTACCATATCCTTAAGAGTGCGATTACATCTTTCAGATACACCATTCATACTGGGAGACCCAGGCATAGTGTATTGTGGGACAATTCCATACTCCTCTAGGTATCTGGCAAATGGTCCTGGACATTGTTCACCTGAACCGTCATACCGACCGTAATATTCACCACCACGATCAGATCTGACAGTCTTTATCCTTCGCTCAAGTTGGTTTTCAACTTCAGCCTTAAACTTTTTTTTTTTAACACATCCAAAGACTCTGACTTTTCATTAATAAGAAATAAATATGCATATCGAGAGTAGTCGTCTATGAAAGATATAAAGTATTGTTGACCATTCCAAGATGTCTTAGGGAAAGGTCCACAAATATCTGTATGTATCAACTCAAGAACTTCCGTAGCTCTATATGCACCCAATTTCTTATGTTTAGTCTGTTTCCCTTTAATGCAATCCATACAGACATCACAATTTGTGAAGTCAACTGAATCCAATATACCATCTGACATAAGTCTCTCAACTCTATTTTTAGAGATGTGACCTAAGCGTTTGTGCCATAGATTTCCTGAATTTGCATTTTCGAATTTTCGTTTAGTACCCCTTGATTCAACACTTAAACTTTCATTATGAGAAGGTAGAGTTTCAAGCAGATAAAGACTGTGATTTTTCATAAGTCTACCAGTTCCAATTAAAACTGAATTTAAAGACAAAGAAACTTTTCTATTTCTAGTTAGACAAGAATAACCAGATTCGTCTATATAAGGAACAGAAACCAAATTTTGTCTAATTGACGGTACAACAAAAGTGTCTTTTAAATCCAGAAAATGACCAGTACTAAAAAACAGTCTAAAATGCGCAATTGCCTCCACATGCACCATAAAACCATTAGCCACATGAATGCTTCTTTCAGCTTCAGTTGGTTTTCGGTAGCTCAAGCAATCCTGCAATGAAATACTGATGTTAGTTGTTGCAGCTGAATCTAACCACCAAGTGTTTCTGGGTACTTCCACTAAGTTCACCTCAGAACAGACCATAGCAAGAAACATACCTTTCTTCCCACGCCAAGCATGGTACTTTTGGCAGTCCTTCTACATATGTCCAACTTTCTTACAAAAGAAGCATGTATCTTCAACCTTAGCATGCTTCATTTGAGATGGACCTTTAGCAGCCTCATTCTTAATGGTCTCAATTTTCCTTCTTTTACCTTGACCCTTAGAGGTGTTTACCATATGAGCACTTTCAGACCTTTCTTGTTTCATCCTTTCCTCCTCATTCACACAATATGAAATAAGCTCATTAAGAGACCATTTCTCCTTCTGTGTGTTGTAATTGGATTTCAACTGATTGAATTGAGGAGGAAGAGAGTTCAAGACAAAAAATATGAGCACATCTTCCGAAAGCTCAGTCTTGAGTGTCTTAAGTTTGGAAACGATGTTTGACATTTCCAAAATGTACTCCCTTATGTTTCCTTTGCCGTGATACCTCATGGTACTAAAGCGCTACAGAAGCGTGCTTATTTCTGCTTTATCACTACTTGCAAACCGCAAGTCCATCTCAGCAAAGAACTGTTTGAGATTATTGGTCCCCTCATTTCCTCTAAAGGTTTCCGGAATGGTGTCCATAATGATCATTAAACCAATACGATTAGAACGTTCCCACTTCTCACAAACCGTCTTATACTCAGCAGTGCTAGTATCTGTAGGAGAAGCAGGTTGTTCCATCCTTAACGCAAGGTCAAGATCCATACACCCAAGGACAATTTTAACTTTACTTTTCCATTCCTTGTAGTTGGAACCAGAAAGTGTTGGAATTAAACCTAAGTTTGCAGATACTGTAGCAAAATTTGCTGCAAAAGAGAACAATCTGTATTAGTAACTCACTACTAAAATGAAAAATCAATAATAAACAACAAACGATTGTATAACCCATCTCAAGATACCAAGTGCATTATCAATATCAAGTCTTTGGACAGTAATATTAACTGCTAGCGGTACTCTTGTTGTAATGATCAAACATTGACAATAATGTACAATAAACAATAAACCTTCCTTTGGGCCGATTTATTATTCACATGGTTTTTCCCAATAATCGTCACATGTTTATCATCACATGTATGTATGTAATCCGGCCAAATATAAACCTTCTTTTGGGCCGATTTAATATTTGCATCGATATACACACATATACATATGTAAATTCGGCCAAATATAAACCTTCCTTTGGGCCGATTTGATATTCGCATGAATTTATATACGTATACAATCAAATTTATTTATTGATTTAAAACTGAATTTTATTCTTGCGCAGACATATAAAAATAAGTCTGAGGGCTCCTTATATAAGGATTCCGAAGTGGCAGAATGGTTGAAGTCACTTAAGGGGCGCCAGCTTTTACCACGCGACCTGGGTTCAAATCCCACCTTCTGCGTTTTAATTCTTTATTAAAAGTTGGATTGAGCCTGATTTATTGTTTTGTGTGAAAACTGGCCCAACTGAGTTAAAACAAAAGAAAATGGGCCAGAACAAACAAAACAGGCCCATACGAATTTGTCTTCAACCTTTTGACTTAGGGTTTTCATAAACACCAAAAATCAGCCGTCAAGAACCAATTTTAGATCCGAATTAGCATAATAAACATCATTTTCTTTAGAATAATTATCAAAAAATTTAATCCAGATCCATATTCAAACATGCATATAATCCAGATCTAAACAAAAAACTTAATTCCATTGATTCCAGAAATAGATCTAAACATTCAAATATCTTAGATCTAATCAAAAATTAATCCACAGATTCAAGAATACTAAATCTAGACATAAACCTGATTATTAAACAGAAACTGAACATGATGCTCTGATACCAATTGTTAGAACTATATTTTATGATTTCACATAAACCATAAACTCATGTCAATCTCTGAATAATAAGAACATAAGCGGAAGCGTACTTTTTGGATTAATGACTTGTTTTCTGAATTCTAGGAATGGCTCTTCCAAAACAAACCCTATGTGACTTTAGTTCTCTGGTGATGGGATGCAGAGAGTTTCTGTATTTTCGGCTAGGGTTGCTTGGGGACCATAACCCTCCTTTATATAGAGTATTAATTTCTAATTCGGCCCTTCATCAAATTATAAATTACTAAAGGTATCCACATATTAATATTTCATAACACTTATGCCCATAGCCTTTTACTTTATTATAAATGTGACCACTATAGAATTAGGCTTATTAATTAATGACCCTAACACATTAGATATTAACATACGTGACCCCACTTAATGATATTACAATTAAACTTACCACAACCACTCAAACACAGCCACATGTCCCTACAAAGCCGTAATTGTTTGCAAATTATAATGAATGCCATCTAAAACCTTAGCCGCACGAAAAAATCTCAAAACAATTCAAAACCACACCAAGTAATTATCACTGACTTCGAAAACATGTAGAAAGCTACTCTCAAATTTTTAGAATTTCAAAGACGGTCAAACTATAAATTTATACTATAAATTCACAAAAAAAAAAATCTGAAAATTATGGAGTATCTTGTTAAAACACGACTTGATCTAATATATGTTCTAAGATGAATTTCTAGAGATTCTAATCATATACCAAATTTATATTGCTTAGAATCAGTTGACCCGTTACCGATCAAATTTGGGAAAATCCTTTTTCTATCCTATAAGAATTCTCACCACTTTTGAATTCCCGGACGTTCCATTTTCTAACAAGGTTTCAAAATTCCATTAAATTTTCGTTCTCCGATTCCGCCAAAACAGAATCACAAAACTGTTACGGAATAGGATAATTACCATTTGTTAGATAGCATATCTTTTGTGTATATCTTCTTTACTTGCACAGCAAGTCTCGTGTACCTATATATATATTTCCTACAAGTGAATAATAAGACACAGCTAAGAAGCTATTCTACTAAGATTTACATGGTATCAGAGCCAAAGTAAACAAACCCTAAAAAAAAAACCTAGCCGACTTCTTCTTCCTTACGAAGAAATTTTTTTTCTTCTCTTCTACAAATCTTAATTTTTTTTTTTACCTACGATTTCTATTCTACAAAAGCTATGGCTGGTGAAACTAACGTCGAGACAAATCCTTTTACAAGGGAATCAATCACCTCTTCTTCGTATCATCTATCTTCTAATGATCAACCACATCTTGTTCTTACCTCGTTTCATCTCACCGGTGAAAACTATGAAAAGTGGGCTAAGGTCGCAAGAAACAATCTCTCAGCCAAACGAAAATTAGGCTTTGTCGATGGTTCACTTCCGAAGCCACGCGATGACTCACTAGATCAACAACGCTGGATCCAAAACAATTCTATGATATGTGGTTGGCTCTACGCTAGTCTCGATCCAAAGGTTCAGAAAGTCATCTCTTTCGTTGATAACGCTAAAGCTCTATGGGACAATCTTCGTATCCGTTACTCTATCGATAACGCTTCTCGTGTTCATCAAATCAAAACCGGTATCGCTGGATGTACTCAAAACGGACAGGAGGTTGCTGACTATTTCGGCAAACTTAAGGTGATGTGGGATGATCTTGATGATTTTGAACCGATAATTGAATGTTGCTGCAGCTCTCCGACGTGTCCCCAACGTCAGAGACAACATAGTCGTCGCGAACTTGAGCGTATTCATCAATTCCTCATGGGACTTGATTCTTCTAGGTTTGGTACTGCACATACTAATGTTTTGAGCCGTCTCAATCGCGAAACAGACATGACACTCGATCATGTTTATTCTGAAGTTATTGTTGAAGAACATCATCTGACAATTGCTCGAAGCAAAGAAGATCGACTTGATGCGGTTGGTTTTGCAGTCCAAACTGGTGTTAACGCCATAGCTTCTACTACTCGTCTAAATCAGGGTCCTTGCACCCATTGTGGTCGAACAAATCACTCTGTTGATACATGTTTTCAACTTCATGGATTGCCTGAATGGTGGATTGAAAAGCATGGTGACAATCGAGGAGGCTCTCGTTTGGAGACAACTAGAGGAAGGGGCCGCGGTTCCAAGTCTCGTGTACCTATATATATATTTCCTACAAGTGAATAATAAGACACAGCTAAGAAGCTATTCTACTAAGATTTACAAAAACGGCCTCATACAATTTTACCGTGTAAAATACGGTAACATAAAAACACATCATGGACATATGATACGGTTAAAAATCAACTCATGTCTATTTCGAATCGCTGGATCGGGATACAATATAATAATATTAAATTTGTAAGAGTTGATACGTTAAAGAATGTTTTAAAATTGAAATACATGTAATTTTTTTTTTAAACTAACTACCTATTCACTATAAGATAATTTAAATTATGAAATAGAAGATTTTAGAAATATAAAAACTAACAAAAGAAACTTGAATGACATAAAAAAATCTTTAATACATATAATATAGTAGAAACTCTATAAATTAATAATCATCATAAATTAATAATTTTTCTCAATCCAAAGTTGGGTAAATGTAAAAATTAACAAATTTCAATAGATAATAAAATAATAATTTTTTTGAAATTTCTATGTAAAATAGGGTCCTAATAATACTATAAATTAATAATCTTATATAATTATGCATATATAACTAAGGTAATGTACCTAAGCTGCCATGATGCGGAAGATAAGAGGATCTGGTTGAAGGAGAAATATGGTGAATACACCACCAAGTTACGTTATTATGCAGCTCAGGAGAGCCTAAATCAACCCCACATTAAGAGCTCTCTGAACTGGACCACTGATATATGGACTCTGCAAACAGCACCAAAGGTTAGAACCTTTCTCTGGCGTTCAGCAAGTGGGGCACTAGCTGTGGGTGAAAGGCTAGCCTAGAGGATCACAGACTCAAACATCTGATGTCCTAGATGTGGTGGTAATGAATCCAAACCCGGGCCAATAGGGTGGAAAAGTCCTTATGCACATGGCTCATTATAGATCTCACAATTTTAACTGATTTTATTTTTTTTGCAAAAAGGCCCTCAATTTTTATAAATTTTGTCAAAAAGGCCCTAAATATTTAGAACTTTACAAAAAAAAAACCCTAAAATTTTTTTTTGAGCACAAGGCCCTTTAAACTTTGGGCCGGGTCTGAATGAATCCATTACCCATATGCTCTGTCACTGTGTGTTTGCATCTCAGATTTGGGACCTCGCCCGTTTTGCTGGTCATGTCTCTTCCCACCAGCACCCCAACTTTGAGGACATGTGGAAAGAAGTTAAAACCACTGAGTGTTTACCTCCCTTTGGAATTGGAAGAGGAAGCCTGGCACCATGGATATGTTGGAACTTGTGGAAGGCCAGGAATGACTTGCTGTTCAATAACAAGGGTTCTCCAGCCCATGAGCTTGTCTCTAAATCCATCAAAGATGCTAGAGAGTGGCAAGAGAAGCAGGAGCGTAAAACCAGAACAGAGAAGAATCTGGTGACTCGGGAGATTAATAAGGTACAAGCTGAGGTGGTGTGCCAAACAAATGCGGCTTTGAAGGAAGATCTACAGCTTGCTGGGGTAGGATGGACCTACCTTCATCAGGAAATGGTCTCTCAACAGATGTTCTCCCAAGTACTAATGCATGTAGACTCACTACTCAGAAGGACTAGCAGTTCGAGCAGCATTCTCACAAGCTGTTGATGACAACATAAGGACTTTATCGGTCGAATCCGATTCCTTACAACTAGTGAGAGCCATAAATGCAGGCTCTAGTGTTTCCAAACTACATGGTATCCTCCATAATATCGTTTTCCTCTCAACAAAGTTTGATGCCATTTCATTTCATCACATTTCCAGAAAAGAAAACCTTGTTGCAGATTCCTTAGCAAAGGCTGCTTTGTATAACTTTGTATGACTTTGATTCTCAGTTATATAAAGTATTTGGTTTGACAAAAAAACTATGGTAATGTACTAAAATATGGCTTCCATAATTTTTTTTTATTTTACTTAATACATAAAAAACTTTTGTGATTTTTTTCTTGGTATTCAAAACTTGTGAAAAATTATAGACCCGATAATTGATTTTGTACACATAACTCTTTCCAAATGTATCGTAATATATATCGTCTCTAACTTTATCATCAACATTAAGAATAATAATCATGATTTTTTCTAAATTTGTATTTAATAATGTAAATCATTTTTATATGAATATTATATTATGATAGTAACATTCATTCTATTGCGATAACCAAAAGTATAAATCATAATGTCAAGTTAATGCATATGATTTTTACAAATAGATTCAATTAAATTCTTTACCATAACATCATTTGAACTTTTTTTAAAGAAAACTATTGTAACGCCCGTGAACCAAAATTGAGAATTTTGGAAGGTTGATTTGAACTGGTTGGTTCGATTTAATCGTCGGTTTACTAGAAAGGTTAAGGGAACCCTAAGTTTCGACTATATAAGTCGTGCAGGCTGCCTTTGTGTCGTTTTTGGTTAAAAAAACAGAGAGGAAATAGAGGGTTGAAAGGAAATGAAAGAGAAGAGAAGAAGAGAAAGAGATGATGACAGTTCTCATCGTGCGGTAAGTTCTCGACGGACATGCTAATTTGATTGGATTGGAGTGAAACTTCTACGGTAAGTTCTCCACTCTCATATTTAGCTTTGGAAAAATCGATTTGTCAATTGGATTAATATTCTGAGAGTTATTGTTGTTTTTCCGAGAGTGGTTCGTACAGAATTGGATATGCGACAGTCCACTTCGTGGGTGTTTTCCCGTCGAACGAGAAGGACTTAGGAGGCGATCTGCATAGCATTGGAAAGGTTTCGGTCTCAGGTTTCCAGATCAGGTTTTTGATCTTGATTCTGAGGTAATCTCCGTTCTCAGTGTGTTTTTCAAAGTCAGTGTATCATTCCTGTTTTCTGAAATCCTAATTCGGTTTAGGGTTTTTGGAGAAAGGATCGTGTTTGATCCGTTTCCTTCGTGGAAGAGGAAGGAATCCAAATTGGAGAGTGTTAGGAGTCTCTGATTTAGTTGTTCTTCATGTTCTTGTCTATTTTATTTCGAAATCAAGGTGAGTGCGTGACCATGGCTTATTTGGGTAAATGAAATGTTAGAATGCGTTTGATTGATGTTTGGATTGATGTGTTATTCTCGTGTTGATTATTGTGTTATGCATTGTTGTTTGACGCTTGGTATTGTGATATTTTCTTATGTATGTGTGTATAGCCAAGTAGATGGAATAACCGTCTCACTGAGTATTTGTAATACTCACGCATCTCTTTTAACCATGTGATGTAGGTAAAGATAAAGTATGATCGTGGAATCATGGCTATGAAGAGGAGGATGATCTAAGGTCTCGGTTTATTGTGTTTGATGTTATTTAGAATTGTTAAATTGCTGGTTTGTGAATTTAGAATTGATAAGTTGAAATTTTTGGAAATAGTTATGTTGATTTATTGGAATTGAATAATGTTGATTTTGAATTTGTGAGTTAAATTACATATTCGATTATGTTTAAATTAATAAATTTTCAAAGTCCTTTTACTCTACGGTTACCACTTCATTTAATTTAATGGCCGCCGAAGACGCACATTTATATAAATCATCTTTTCTAACCCCAAGATCATATCATAACAAAGCCATTGTAACGAAAGTCCTTGGCTATTCTCGACTTGTGCTAATCTTGGTAGCCCTTGTAGAAGCTCTTGTTCTTCCTTCCAAGGCTCAAGACAGCTCACAAGACTACGTAAATGGTCACAACCAGGCACGAGCAGAGGTAGGTGTAGGGCCCATACAGTGGGACGAGAGGGTTGCAGAATTCGCTCGGAGCTACGCAAACCAACGAACTGGAGACTGCAATCTCATACACTCTGGTGGTCCTTACGGGGAGAACTTGGCCAAGAGTAGCGGAGACTTATCTGGCATCAGCGCCGTGAATCTGTGGGTTGACGAGAAGGCTAACTATGACTACCCTACGAACACATGCAACGGAGTGTGTGGTCATTATACTCAGGTTGTTTGGAGAAACTCAGTGAGACTTGGATGTGGCAAAGCGAGGTGTAATAATGGTGGAACCATCATCGTTTGCAGTTATGACCCTCCTGGGAATTATGAGAACCAAAAGCCTTACTAATGAGATCATCGTTTGCAGTTATGACCCTCCTGGGAATTATGAGAACCAAAAGCCTTACTAATGAGTGATTATGCATATACACATAAAACACGTGCATACAGGATGTACGTTTTATATATATCAATAAAGAGCATCATATTCAGGATGTGTATCAATATTTATATAATAAGATAATACAAATAAGAGCTGATTTAGTTTACTAATATACTACTATCCATTGAAAAACCCTAATCAAAGATAATCTATAAGCCTCCCGAGAAAAGGAGAGAGAAGCATACCCATGCAAAACCACACACGTGCATTCAAACCGGGCACGGCCGTGGTTGGATTTGGGTAGATCCGTAGATGGTCTCTTTGGCCTAATTTAAACAAGTTATTGTTTTCAACTCTGTAACTGATACAAATTCTGAAAGGGTGAAGGAATTATCTTCTCCTCTTTAATTAGGAATTAATTCGAAATTTTTGAAACTAGTATTCTATAACTTTAACTTTGCTACTTAAATCATCTCTCTCTCTAAACTATATATCATACAATAGTTTTCGCACAAATCAATTATCAAATACGGTAATCCAAGACCTTTCACAATCTTATGTATTTCATAGAGAAAACTAGTGAAATGTTATCTTCATGCAATATGTCGTTCACAAAATCAGCGATTTCTTCCACGCACTCTTGCTCAAGTTGTGATATGATTTTATTTTCACCAACCTACTTGCTGTTGATAAAGGCGACACCCCTTTATCCGCATTATGCGTATATCAGAAGCTTCATTGCATCTAACATATAAAAGAATCCTCGGACTTCTAATTAGGTTATTCTACTATATGCTCATCCTCAACAAATGTTGGCATATATTCACGCCATGCATCATTCACCATCTAAACAATTCATAAATTATCTACTTTCGGGGTTCGTTAACCTATCTCCATTACCATGTTTACTGTTATTAGCACAATTCACCATTGAATCATCTTTTTCAATTTGTATAGACAGTAGCTATTATATATAAATATATTCTTTTTTGATAATTAGGAGGAGTTCGGATCTAGATCTTGTTCTCTCCTATGTCCTTAAACCAGCTTTTGCTAATACCTTATAACATGCCATAAAATATAATAGCTTGAACTAGGACTGCAACAGGACCATCATGATGTTAATTTTTCTTGACAAATCACGCTTTAAACTCACGAGAAACTTCTCTGAAATCATTTGTTTAAGTGTGCCCACTGCTTGAAAAAATCATCTAAAAGACAACGAACAAAAAAAGTCACTGTTGCAAATTTTGTTGATAGTTAACAATTACAGGAATGTTAAAGAAAAAAAATGTATTAATTACAAGTAGTTCTGCCAATCCTAATCTACAATTCAGATTTGAAGCCTACTATGAAATTCTAACATCGTTAATGTCAATCCTAACATAAATAAGTCATTCCTAATCTACTTGCCAACCCTAATTTAGTTTATTTGCCAATACTACCATCTATTTGTCATTCATAATATGCATTCCAAATTAAAAGCATAACATTATATTTCAGCATCTTTAATTTCAACACTAATTTAAATTAGTGGAAATTGTCCAAAGTAGTACAAAAATGAAAACTAATACAAAAAAATAGTACATAGGAAAAATTGTAGCACTTTTTCAAAATACTAGCGTTACCCTTAAACACGAGCAGAATTTGCGCAAACTCTTCTTATAGTTTGTTAAAGAAAACAAATTGTAGGTAGACTTGCCAAGTGTAACATCCCAGAATCAGGTATAAGATTTTTAGGAACTTAGAATAATTTACACAGGTTCAGAAAATGTTATAGGAAGGAGAAAATGGTCTTTAGGCAATGGAAACTTATGGACTGGCCCGCGAAAAGGTAAACGGGTCTCCTACAATTATAAAGGGAAAGGAAACCCTAATTTTCCCTTAAGAAAGAAGGAAAAAACATGGTGAAGAAGGGAGGCTAGTGGGTTTGGCCCGTGTAGTAAGGAGGTGGAGAAAAATAAGAAAAGTGAATATTCTCTAGGAGAATTTTCGTGGGATATAAATAGGAAGCTAGGGAGATTATATTTTACACACCAAAATCATTCTTCTCTTCCAAAGCCAAAGGTAAACGCTTGGGAAGGAAAAATCAGAGGAGCTTGAGAACGAACTCAGCACCCCAGCCCCGCGGTAGGGAAGGTTCACGGTTGAGTAAGGCGCGATCCGTACCTAACTTTCCTTTCTAGTCTTTTCTATATTGATTTCATAGGGTGTTTAGGTAGTCATGGGTAGTAGTCGAGGAAGCTCGGTTAGGATATGGGATCTAGACTAGAGACTCAGCAAGAGTAGAGTAGTGGCAGTATTCCACTTGACTACGGTCAAGCACGAGAGTGTCTCGTGGACGGTGAGGAGCTGCGGTATGGCCACAAAGGGTTGCCGCATGTAGTTAGGCCACCGGCCTGGATGTATAAGGCCTTATTGGTGGAAAGAGAGCATCGGTAAGGCCTCGGGATGCCTCGATGAGAGTCTCAATCCAGACAGTCATGCTACGTCTCGATGGGTATCGACATGGCCTTGGGGTGCCTCGATTATCCTTGACAAAGCACTAGTATGGTTAACGTACCACACCACGATAGGTAGCGTGACCGTACCATGAAGAGCGGCTTAGGGATGCGCCAAAGAGGGCATCATGCTGCGGCACGGTGAATCCTCGTGCCGCAAGGAAATCGATATAGTAATCGATAGCGCCACGGTGGAGCCTTGGTGAATAGAGCAATGGCGCCTAGATAGAGTATCGGCAGGCACATCGTCAGAAAATGACACAAGACCAGATCGGCAAGCCAAGGCTTGACCGACGGTGCAATGGCAGAGCATCCGGTTGGGTCAGAGAGGATCCAACTAAGGACAAGTAGGTGAAGGCAGGCAAGGAGCTTGACAAGGTTGGGAACCCTGACAGGATACTTAGTCTATTCACGTTGGGCTATGGAGCAGGATACATGCGCTGTGAGCTCCGGGCATGGAATGTAACAATAGTCTCGAGGAAACTTGGTCGGCCTTGGCAGATCAAGGGTGACGCATTGCTTGGTGGGTTGAAGGAAGGTTGTGGTTTGTATGGGCGGATCACTGTTAGAGATCAACTCGCATTCATATCGTTAGGATTGTTTACGAAGTGAGTCTTGGCTAAGCTATACCCTACCAAGAGAGCTACCTTGGTATTTTCACCAGATCTCTCCGTGCCATCGTCTCGGCTCGTCCCCACCTCGTCGTCGCTCTCCCTCTCTCTTCTCCTCGGCGTAGATCCTTCTTCCTCGGAGAAGAACCCCCATTCCTTCTTCCTTATTGCTATTTTTTCCAACTTTTTTTTGTTTTTGCAGTTCATTTCGTCGTTCAACAAGCTCGCCATTGACTACGAAGTGACAGTTCGCTCGCAGAATCGCCTACTTAGTAATGTTCAGAAGGCTTGCGACAACCATAAGAAGCAGAAAAGGGATGCAGAGGATCGCATTGCTACTCTCGAAGCTGCTATGAAGGAAATCGAGGAAAAGAGTCGCGAGATGGATGGGACGTTCACAGAGTCTGAATCTGAGAGGATGCGTCATCATCGTCAGAAGAATCAACTAAGTTGTGCGGCCGTTTCCTCTGCCGAACTTGCGGTGGTGCAATGACCAGCTCCTCTATCTCGATATCTTCTCCATTCGCGATTCTCTCTGCTAACTCCTTCACTTTTTTGGCTGCTTGGGACCGGGTAAGGATGTTAACCGATTGCGGCAGAGTGATGCTCGGGTGCTTGATGAACTCCACCAGAATGATACGCTTTAAGTCATCGTCAGATGTTGAGGCGAGGGCTGCCAGTGCGTCAGCGTTGGTGTTCTCACCCCTTGGAATTCGTGTAAGCGTAAATTCTGTGAATTGCAAAGCCAACTCTTTTGCTACCTTCAAGTAGGCTTCCATACGGCCATCTTTGGTTGCGTATTTGCCATTGAATTAGTTGGCAACCAACTGCGAATCACAAAATGTGTGTACTTGGCCGATCTTGAGTCCCTGGGCGAGTTTCATACCAGCAATGAGGGCCTCGTACTCAGCCTCATTATTAGATGCTCAAAATCCCAAGCGAAAAGATTGCTCGAGTATCTCGCCAGCTGGTGATGTCAGACGTATGCCGACTCCAGAGCCACTTTTTGATGATGAACCATCAACGTGAAGTTGCCAAGTATAACTGTTGTTTGTGGTGTTATCGTGTTGCTCCGGGAGCTCAATCAAAAAGTCAGCCAGTACTTGAGATTTTGCGCAGGATCGGCCGCGATACTCTATATCATACTCGCTTAATTCAACAGCCCATTTAGCAAGCCTGCCAGATTGACTTGGGCTATGCAAGACTGAGCGCAGCGGGAACGTACTCAAACCACGATCGTGTGGGACTGAAAATACGGTCTTAGTTTCCGAGACGACATGATGACGGACAATGCCATTTTCTCCATTTGAGGATATCTCGTTTCTGCTTCAGTAAGGGTTTTGCTAACGTAAAATACAGGTCTTTGCTCGCCTCGTTCCTCTCGAACTAGTGTGCCACTTACTGCCGTAGGTGAGACTACTATGTATAGAAATAGCGGCTCTCCTTCAACTAGTTTTGCGAGAACTGGAGGCGTAGCCAGGTACGCTTTTAATTGTTGAAAGGCTTCTTCATATTTGTCTGTCCAATCAAAGTGTTTGACTCCGCGCAGAGCGTCGTAGAACGGCAGGTACCTATCGGTAGAGCAAGAAATGAATCTGTTGAGTGCAGCCACTCTTCCTGCCAGTCTTTGCACCTCTCGCTTATTCTTTGGTGAAGCCATCTCTATGAGGGCGTCGATCTGTTTTGGATTTGCCTCTATGTCGCGGTGGGTGACTAAGTATCCAAGGAACTCGCCTGATGTGACTGCAAATCGACATCTCGCTGGATTCAACTTCATGTTGTGGAGGTTGAGTTGTTTAAAACATTCCGCTAAGTCTGACATATGGTCTTTCTCCCCTCTGCCTGAAATTCCCTACCCCGCAGGGAATAAAGACAATCCTAGGCAGTCAAAAGGAGTCCCGCATGTGCATCATGGTGCTTGTGTTCCACCATGATGCACATGCGGGACTCCTTTTGACTGCCTAGGATTGTCTTTATTCCCTGCGGGGTAGGGAATTTCAGGCAGAGGGGATAGGTTGATGCCATAGCGCGCATGGAATTCAGCCATGGAGTACCATGATAACGTTGTAAATTGCTGGCTGATCTGCTACGGAAAAATTGACTATCTTCATGACTCCGCCGGCCTGAACTGGTAACTTGATTATGCCCATTGTCATTGTTGTGTCTCCGGAGAAACCTGTTAGGGGCTTGGGAAATGGTTCGATTGTAGATAGCTCGATCTTCATCCTTTGTAGAGTATCTAAAAAAATTACGTCCACCGTGCTACCAGTGTCCACCAAGATTCGCACGACGTCACGATTGTCGATGATCAGCTCAATAACGAGTGGGTCTTCGTGTCTGAATAGTAATGAGATCCGCCAATGATCATGTTTATCCGTTGTCTTGGTTCGTGTGGCGGCTGCTCGTCATCTCTCCTTCCTCGCTTTGTGTTATCACCGTTTATCCGATCAGGATTTTCAGTACTGACATCTACCTCGAAGTCTCTGACGCTAATGTTGTTGCCAAGCTTCCCTTCTGCCAGTTTTGCTGCGAGTTTTAGACCCAGAACACGACAATTTGCAGTGGAGTGGCCGGCGAAGTTGTGAAATTCGCAGTGCGCCGTCTCATCATAGGAGCTTTGACCTCTCATCCAGGTGTTGCTCCTTCCTCGGTCTCAACCATATCCAAGCGACTCTATTTGGTAGTTATGTGCTCCTTTAAAACCTCCCTCGTGCTACACGAAGCCAAGGATTTGATTTGCCTTCTTGTTACCAGGTTGATTTTGTGGCTGCGTCAGGCCGGGTTGGCTGGCTAGTTTTGATTTCCCATGTTTGGCTGCCAGAATTTTTACGTCCTCTTCGTTTGCTGCGAATTCTGTGGCGCGGTGCATGGCGTCTTGGATGGTTGAAGGGGCGTTTAATGCCAATTCCTTGCGGAAGTTTGAGTCGTACCACAAGGACTTTTTCAAAACTTGAATGGCGGCCGAGTCGCTTAGCCCTCTGACTTTTGACAAGACTGCTTTGAAGCGGTCGATAAAATTCTGTAACGTTTCATTTTGGCCTTGGTTCATAGTCCATAGATCAGCGTCCTCAGTCTGGCGCTCCATGAATATGGCGTACTGCTTCATGAACGCCTCTGTTAATTGCTTGAAGTTATCTATGGAATTCCGCTCTAGTCGGGAGAACCATTGTAGAGCCGGTCCCTTCAGGTGCTCAACGAACAGAAGGCATCTTCCTGCGTCTTTCTTGTCTTCCTTAAAATTAGGTCAGCCCACTGCGATGATGAAGGCTGTAATGTGTTCTGTTGGATCGGTTTTACCTTCGTATGTTGGTAGCCTTATCTTTCCTGGATCGGACACGTGAGCTCTAGTGATTGTAGTAGTGAACGGGGTATATGTGCCTCTTCTAGTACCAAGTCAAGCTGAGGAGCTTTACTCACAGCCTTATGCATCTGAGATTGAACTGCCTTCATATCCTCGGCTGCTCGTTCCATCCTCGCACGCATCTCATCTATCTCGGCTTTCTGGGCGCGCAATGCCTTGTCACGCCGGTCGTCAAGCTGTTGGATCTAGAGGAGATCCTCGTCACTGATGTTATTTTGTTCGGTCTCTTCGCCGCCTTGGGTCGTTCCGCCTTAGCGCACCGCAGTATGTTCTGCATCAGTACGTCTTCCCAAGTTAACCTCGGTTGGCGCATCCTCGTCGAGGTTGACGACTTGTGGTTGCCCATCGGCGGCATACACGTCCTTCTCCAGCGGTCGGGTCACGTGTCTTGTGTTGCTTCTATCGCCTGTCTCTGAGGTGGTGTGTGACGGCAGGAAGGTCCGAGTTCTGGGCGCGCCATCTGGTGTTGAGAAGAGACTAGTCGGAATGAGTCGCTCTCCTGGTCGCCTAAACAAACCTTGACCTCGGCCCCGACTTGCTATGGTGATGGTGTTAAGTTTCTCTTCCACCATGGCGTTCACTTTTTCTTGGTTCTCCTGCCTCTTGAGCATTGCGTCCATCGCTGCCTTGATCTGGTTTAGTACTTCCAGTGCAGGCACTGCGTCCATTGCGCCTTGGTTGACTTCCTTGTTGCCAGGGTTGTCGACTTGGTTATCGCTCGCGTTATCATTACGGTTTTCGCCACTGTTGTCGTCGACGCGGTTGCCATCCGTGTAGGTGATGCGTCTGTCGCCATCAGTGTTGTCGATGCGTTCGATGGTCATCTTCTACTCTGTTTGTGAAGTGATTCCTTTAAGTAAGAAGATCTCAAGTCCCCTTAGACGGTGCCAAACTGTGGACGGCGGATCCTACACAGTTGAATTTGTCAAGGGCTGAAAAGAGAGCTGAGTCTTCTGAGTATGAATCACAATGCAAAAGTTGAAGATATGTTTTATTGCTGTTTATGTTAAGCTCTGGTTACAAATGAATCGATCCCCCTTTAGGGAGATGATAATGAACTATATATAGTACAGTAAAACCTCTATAAATTAATAACGTTGGGACCACGATATTTTATTAATTTAGCGAAATATTAATTTATCGAGAGATTAATTAGGTCAAAAACTTAATTTGGGATTTGAAAATTGTATTAATTTAGCGAAGTATTAATTTATTGAGTATTAATTTATAGAGGTTCTACTCTTCTAAGTAAAATGGGCCAGCTAATAAATGGACCTAGCCCATTAAGCAATATATTAAAATTAGGCCCATTAATCCATTAAGCCCATTTTTGTTAATGGGTTTTATGTCATTTTGGGCCTAGATTCAGACTAGGCCTTTTTAGACTTGCTCCGGTTTTGTTAGGATGCTGCCCAGTTGATCTTGTCGTTATATCGATCTCATAGGGGTGAAATCTGACCCCTACAGGAAGCTATTAGGATAATCAAATGGTTATACTAGTATTACCTTAGCTAATCCGACGCATGGTTGTAAGTAAGGTCTGGTGAGAGAAGAGTCAAAAAGGGTTTGACGAACTCAAGTCAGATGGCTTACGGTCAAGGGGATAGAGGATAGACGTAGGATCGCTTGGACTGTCATAGTACGAGTTGGTATCATGAGCTATCCACAATTAACGGATTAGATTATGTGTGCATTTATGCAGGGACGCCTACCGTGTGGCCATAGATGTGTCATGAGTATCGTTATGGGATAGCCATGCTTACCTGGGGCCGACCATACGGGGCAAAGGTATTGATTGAAATGCTTCAGCTATTGTTTGGGAACATAGAAAAAAGAATAGGATGAATGGATAGAGATTTATTGTGAACCTTAGGAGAGTTTAGAGTAGAGTGCATACTAACCGATAGGATATTAGGTTCACTAGGCCACATATACATTATTACATAGGGGCGTTTGTATGGGCATTTGTCGCCGACTTGTTTATGTTTGGCCTGAAAAGTGGCACGAAGACTTGGTAGACAAGAACTACCAGAAGGGCTCCGAGAGTCTATGGAGGTTCGCCCTACGGGAAAGAATATGTTGTGGAAATTCTGTCTACAGGCAGAATATATAATGGAGGTTCGGACAAGATCGGAAATGGAACAGGGTTCCTCCGTCTTGTGTTGAATAATGGAGCCCGGGGCTCCCGTATATATATTAAGATTATGTAATTTATGGTGGTTTGGGTAAGTCGGAAACAAAAGTGGGATTCTTCCGTCTTGTGTTGAATAGAAGAGTCAGGGACTCCCATATATATATATATATATATATATATATATATATATATATATATATATATATGTATAATATTCAAACTGAAGGAAGTGCGGTAGCACTTACCTGTCATTGGGTAAACGCATGGTGCCGAGGCATCATGTGGTAGTAGTGGTAAAGGGTAGATAGGTTATGTTAGGTCGTGAGACGGAGAAGACCGTCTTACTGAGTATTCCATACTCACCCACTTACCAGGCCTGCAGGATATGAAATCTGGTGGTCAGATGGCTCATAGGAAAGCAAGGCAGGAGGATACGGTAGAGACTTTTCCAAGGCATGGTTTAGAGTTCCTTACGTTATAATTTCACCGCACAATGTAATAAAATTTTTTTAGAGTAATGAGAGAACCAATTTGACTAGCATTTTGCGGTGGGATTCATAGTCCCTAAAGCGCGTGTTACACCAAGTATGGCAACTTTGTTAAGACTGCATGTATTCTGTTTTCCATAACATAATTTGCGCAGACTCTGTTTAAACTTTGTTCAGATCAGTATATGATGAGCAAAGTGGACATAATCTGCTAAGGTTGGGGAGACTCTGCTAAGATTTGGCAGACTCTCCTAAGACATACCAAACTCTGTTTGTACTCTACTACTTTTAGTAAGAGTTGTGCACACTATGCTTAAACGTCTTGGGTTCAGATAATACACTGTTAACTCTAAAGTTTTAGGTTCAGATAATACACTGTCTCTTGGGAATTCCAGCTCATTTCCATTTTGATGGTTTTTTTTAATCTAAAGAAGGACAATGAAGATCTTCTCCAAGTTGCAGGTATGTCGACATGCACTTTAGTGCCTATTCTTTGCCTTTTTAACTAGATAATCTAGCCAGTCAAGATGAGTTAATACTCTGAACCTACGTTTTTTGAGATCTTTGGGATCTAACATGATCTCTTGGTTTGCAAAGAAGCAGTCGACTGTGTTTAGAAGTTCCATCGAGGCAAAGTATAAAACTCTCTCTAACACGGCTGCAAAATTGACCTCGCCGTGAAATCATCTTTGTGTTTCTCAATCTTCTCCTCTTGAGTTATACTATGATAACCTCTCTATTACTTGTTTGTTATCTTCATAAGCGGTCCAAGCATTTTCACTATACCCGAGAGAGAATAGCTCTTGGCACTCTTGATGTTTATCACATTTCAGCAACTCATCAGTTGTTTGATATCTTTACTATGATCTCTACTTCCCTTTCTAAATTTTCTCTTTTCTCTTAAGAATTTGATTTTATATGTTTGATAAAGCTTACGAAACGAAAAAATATAACACCCTGCACGGTTTGATCACGATGGCTAGATCTGTCATATAGGCGATAGCAGTGAAGAATTTCCATAGCATCAGATTCAGATCCATAGTGTTCCGATCTTTTAAAGGTTCCGCGAGGAGTCTTTGGTATTCCTTGGCATTTAATCAAAGATCAATTGCAATCCAGAATCCATACGTAGTATTGGTTAGTTTTTGAGTATCTGATATTAAAAACAATTTGCAATCTGTAGACCCAAAACAAAACTAAAATAAAGAGTTTGAAGGACAAAACATCAAAATTTACAAGAGTAAGATCCAACCCACCAAAACATGTTATTTGATTTAAGAACACTGGTGTGATTCAGGTTACAAAACCTCTAATCGTATAAAGAGTTGCGATGAATAAATCGTTCCAAGTGTCTGCAAGGCCAGGGAGGCACCAATGCATGCAGTCATCGTGATTCTTTCCACCAGTAGCTGCCGGATGAGCATCAGCTCTGTACTCGCTCATTCGAGTTATGTCCAAAACGTGGAAGGCGCTTCTACTCTTAAGGGAATTATGCAGGTGTTGATTCACCAATCGAACCTCTACATTTGTTCTGTTGTTCCTCACCGAGAACAATTCTTCAACCTACCACAAAAAAAATGAAACAGATTATTACCCAATTTACTGTCCTAAAGCTGAAGTTCTAAAATTTCACACTCTACCCGTTATCTAGTTCATACCACTCCCAAAAACCATGGTATTCCTGATCACTGGATAGAGCAACGGGGGTATTGATAATTAGTAACTGTCAGATCAACAAGGTACCCGAATGTTACCACTTACCAGTCCCATTTACTCATGTGATCCCTGGTTCGAAATACTCATACTGTCCAGAGTACCGAAAAGAATGGGTGCTAATACTCCAATGCCAGAATACCATACCAAAATACCTCAGTCCCCGACATATCTGATCCAAAATACTCAAAAATACCTACGTAACTCGAGATACCTATAAATACAACATATATTTATTCTTCATCTTGGTAACTTATCAAACCAAGCTACCCGTACATAGTACATTTATTCTCAGGTACCCAAAACTCTTGTTATCTACGCTCTTCTAGGCCTGGTAAGGGATAGTTGGAACTTCTGAGGATATCTGGCCATTCCCACCCATCGTTCATTATATAAACTAATAATTTGATGTTCAAAGACCTGTACGCTCGTCAAAGAGAATGTGCTTATGCAAACTAATTATTTTCTGTAGCTTTTTGTGCGTCTGTCAGCGTGTGCGTGTGTTTATGGCATTCAACACTTTCATAACATCAGTTAACAATTAGGTCAATAATAAAATTGATCGAAAATTACTTACTTCTGCAGGTAGCAAAGGTTGCAGTCGTTGACAAGTACCACCTTGGTCCCAATCACCTCCTTCAAAATGCCTGGGTGATTGTGTCCGGAAGAATATGATCCCCCCCGGTCGCTTTGTTTTCTCCATAAAATTTACCTATTATAATGGTTTGTATGAGGATCACAATATTTCACTACCAATAGTTCATCATATCGCACACTTTGGTTCTGGCTCAAAGACAGATTTCCAATACAAAATGCTATAAAGTCAGCCAGAAGTAATCATATCACATGCTCATTTTTGTAAACAGATAATCTAGTGGAGTTTTCAATGGCAGTATCAAATATCTTAAGCTGTCTTGCAATAACAAAGGGAAACAGAGAAATTCAGACAGCATACCATATTGCTCAGAACCCGATCCAGGCCAGCAGCAGGAGGTATAGGAGGAAGTATTGGCCGGCCGCCTTCAAAGAAAAGCATAGGAGAATTTAAAGGATCAAATTTTGATGGCGCCCACCACCTTACAAAGAGAAAGACAACAAAAGACTTTTAACAGCATCTCAAGTTCGCATAACAAATTTGTGTCTAAATGAAAGATAACAAACCATGGTATCATTTAACAAGTATAATGAGACTCTTTCACCCATGAAATTTAACGCAATGATCAGCATAGAGAACATATATTTCCAAATCTTTTATTTCTGCAATCGGCAGTACCAGCAAATATTTTGGCAAGTTGACAGGTTTCATTTTGTGACTGTGTCATATATGTATGTGTGTATTTTAACTTAAGAGCGCAGTGGACTGACTGGAACAGAGAGTAGCTCAAACAAGGAGGATTTCCCACTTCACACAACAATATCTGGAACTTAATGTCTAAATACAAGCATGAACCAGAAGTAGACAAACTTAGTGACTGTGGTCATATGGCATTGGATCTAACGTTGTGGTAAATCAGATGATGATGCATTTAACAAATTCAACAGGTTTCATATTAATCAGAAAAGAAATGTAAAAAAGGTACTTACCAATGCCCAGTGTTCAAAACAAGAATGTCATGGAAGTTTGGAGCCTTTGCCCATGAGCTTTCAGGTATATCAACATCAACTCTATAGCCCTCTTTAAATCCAAGAGCTTCTAACTCACCACCATTAGCATTAGCTGACCACCTGAATTCAGCGATAGGAATTATGTCTGATCAGTTTGAAACCCATATTAAACCATGGTATATCTACGTTATACATGCACAAAGTTAAGAGAGACAGGAATAAGCATGAAAAGAAGGATTACAGTAGACAATTATAATGGATATAGAATACTGTTCAAACGTAAAACAGGTAGCACAATCTTAAAGTTGGAGAAGCTACAAGAAATTTACTCTAAAAATACAAATCTTCCGAGGAACATGATAGCATGCAATAGAGCAAACAAAAAAACAATCAGTAAACCAAAAGTCAGTTAAAACAATACGCATTATATACTATCATTTTCACAAACCAAGATACATGAGCACCAAAGAGAACTTAGCTTACCTACCATAACGTGCCAAGAGATTTGTTCGATGATACGCAATGGTAAGATTATATTGCAAAAATGTGAATCCACGATCTGCACCAGCTGGACGCCACTTCTTCAAATCGACCGTCACAGTCTTTAACATGCAGAACAGAGATACAAACATGTTCCTATTCAAGGAATCACCTACAAATCCTGCACTGTTGAAAAATCTTAAGACGTACAGAACACACAAACTCCTTGACCAAACAGCAAGAATGTCATTTTCATATTCAAGAGTACCATCAAAGGGCTCAACAGAGTTCAAAAACCTATCAGGTTCACTAGCACTTTTGACTTAGCTTCTGATTCCTCAAATTCCAAATACAAGTACTGTATAAGGAGTGCTTGAAGGAGGTTTGAGAGAAGATATAGTACCGATGTTGGTATTTCGGTGAGTCTCGAGAAATTTAAGTGGATCAAAAGATGGAAGATCACAGTCCTTAGGCTTCCATCGCCACTTGGAGATCTCGAGGCCGTTAGTTTTGTTGTTACGAACGCAGTTCCATCCTTTGAAGATCTCTTTACAGCTACTATCATACCTAGCGGATCTGGGATTAGAGTCGTAGATCCAGGACCCATCAGAGAAGTCGCAAACGGCGGAGACACCAGTTCGGGAAGCGTCGGATCTCGGGGGGAAGACGGTGGCCGAGCGGTGGGTGGTGGGAGAGGAGAGAGAAGCGCGTTTCGATAGAGAGAGAAGGAAGAAAATGGAGATGAAACAGAGAAGCGATAATAGAGGGAAGAGAGAGAGTTTGTTGGGTGGAGTCGTAGCCATCTCTCATAACTTGTCAGCCATGGCGGAGATTAGGCTTCTTCCCAAATTTAAAGTTTTTACGTTTTTTTTTTCTTTTTCAATATTGAGTTTTCCATTCCTTTTTCTCTCATACAATATTATAGGCGTGAGCACTGGGATATCCATTAGGCTATCGGGCCGAGTAGTTCGGATATCGGGTTTTCGGGTACATAGATATAATACCCATTCAGATTTTAAGAATTTTCGGGTCGGGTTTGGGTTTGAGAGTCAAAACCGAAAATAACCGAATTTTGTTCGGGTTTGGATTTTGTTCGGTTATTTCGGTTTTAAAACCTGAAATACCCGATTAAACCAAAATATATGAATGAAACCTGCAATTTCGGACAACTCTCTAAACCTGTTACAAACACATACAAAACTAGAAATTGCAACTCATTCTGTTTCCAATTAATCATAAAAAATCCAGTATAAGACAATCCAAATTCCAAAAAAAAAAATGTTCAAATAATATTCCAAAGCCAAAAAAATATTCGGAAAAACCAAACAGAAGAAAGAGACGTTCAAGGAATCCGTGAAAGAAAAAAACGCAATCCAAAATCAGATGAATCTCTTGGTTCCCTGTTACAATAATAACAAAGAAACAACCTGAGAACGATAATTAACTACCAAAATGCAACAAGTACAACAAATGAAAGTGATCAGAAATGAGAAAGATAGTTATGTTATACTCTAGTGCTATGAAAGTGATTCAATCATCTAGAATAGAAGATACTTCAAACACTGAAAAATACACACAAAAACACAATGATAACAGATTTAGAGAATGATTAGATAGATATTAAATACAACGAAAATACATAAGACATACTTTTTTGAAGACTGTCTAACATTTCGAGATAAGCAAGCATTTCTTCATTTCTGATCACTTTCTCGTTATACTGAATCTTAGATTTCAGCCACTGCTCTGTACACATCAAGAGCTCTATATGAAAGTCTCCTAGAAGAATCTAAGACTACCACTAGTGCTAAAAGCACTTTCAAATGCAACTAATGACACTTGCAATGCAAATAGATCCTTTGCGATTTCTGATAAAACCAAATACTTCCCACTGTTCACCTTCCACCAAGAGAGCAAATCAAACTCAGTCCCTAACATTAATTTAGGCGTCTCAACCGGTTCCTTCAAATATTTCTCCATTTCATCCCCTGGATCATTAATCCCTTTCTCTTTCACCATCTCCTTATACACACATTTCATCCTCTCGTAACCACAATCCTTAATAACCAATTCCATTCTGTCAACTACTTGGTCGTGGCCACTCGACGAAGTCTGACTAGATTATGATGATGGCACAGGAGATGATGAAGAATGTTTACTAAACCTACCATTATACTCTTTAAAAAGAGTATCTAGAAGAGTATTCAGAGAATCATACATGGCTAGAGATTCCAGACTTTCTTCCCCATACAGCTTATCATAACAGAGCTTAGCAAAGTTCATCTTCTTAGTAGGATCAAACACAGAAGATACAACCAACATTTTATTAATGTTCTTTACCGCATCCCAATACTTGTGAAACTTCTTCAACATCTCATCAGCTTGTATACTCAAATCCAAATCACAACTAGTAGACATTTTAGACACGTTACTCTCTATGGTCACAATTTCACCATAATACTCATGGGAGTTAACTTTTGTTGAAGCAGAAACGACCAAAGTGCTATTGTAAAATATGACCAAAAACTTTTGTAACTTGTCCACTACATTCCAATTTCTACTAGTAAGAGGTCCAACTCTCTTAGCACCATTCCCATGTTCTAGAAAGTAATCATTATATAGCTTATCATCTTCTTCCATCTTATCAAAAGCTACCCTAAACTGAATTGCACTAGATAACATCAGAAATATAGAGTTCCACCTAGTCGTAACATCCAGAGACAAACTTCCACGGGTTAACCTTCCTCTTATCTACTTTTAGCTCAAAATCCTTCAGCCTATTAGTAGATGCTCTAAAATACATAATTCCATTATGAATAACACTTATATTTTCACGTAAATCAGCCAACCCTTCCTTTGCAACCAAGTTAATGATATGCGCAGCACACCTCATATGCATATAATCCCATCTAAGACAAATGCATCACTAGAAACTTTGCTGAACTCAGTGTGAAACCTCTTTAAAGCTGAAGTATTTGTAGTTGCATTGTCAACCGTAATACAAAATATTTTCTCTATTCCCCATTCAGCTAGCACGTCTATCAAAACTTTAGCAATAGTCTTACCTTTGTCATCCAGACGTATTTGAAACCAATGATTAGTTTTTGTAACCTCCAGTTTGCATCAACGAAATGGCATGTAACCACCATGTAACTTGCAGCTGTTGAAAATGTAAAGGCAAACAATTAATCTCTTAGTATAAGAAATAGCTTACAATAATTTAAGTAGAAGTAATAATGTATACATGTGGTTTCACACTTCCAAATGTCAGTTGTAAGAGAAACTCTTTGTTTCGTACTTGATATCATGTTCTGTATTTCCTCTTTCATTTTGCCGTACATCTGCACTATGTCTCTAGTTGCAGTCCTTCTTGAATGAGCCTTATACATTTTGACCTTAAAACAGAAATAGTTGGATTAAGTTTCAAAGAGTTAAATGGCAATTTCATAGATGTATATAGAGAGAAAAATAAGACATGTACCTTATTACAGAAGTGTTTAAAACCAATGCCTTCAGTGAAAGATAGAGGTAACTCGGCTAAGACAACCAACTCATTTGATGCTTCTCTGAAAACAGCTTCACTCACTTTGGCTGCCATCAACTATCCATCGTTATTGATAATAGGCTGCTTGTTACCTTGCCCATCGAACCATGCCTTGTATTCCTTGCAACTTTTCGAGTGATTAGAGAGAACTATAGTGCCAGACTTTGATGGATATGATAGGGGCCTCTGACAATAGTTACATGTACATTTGTCTCGATTAGTACTTAATCTAGTGAAATGTTCCCAATTAGGAGACCTTGTGCTGAGTACTCTCTTTGGTTTAGCCTGCTGAGAAGAACCTCCACTTGGTTTCTCTTTCCTTTTCCCTCTACTTTCCGGCATCAACAACTCCTCTGCATCAGCTTCAAAATGCACTTCTTCATCTTCATCATTGTCCCTCGTATTTTTAGTTGATGAAGAATCCATCTGAAACAAGAAGCACATGTATAAGACATAGATAGTAAGATAGCACACACCATACAAACACGAATTACACAAACAATAAAATTCCAGACTTAGTTTCTAAAAAACTAAACAAACAACAAAGAGATATCAGTCATCACTACTTGGAGACACTTTGTTGTGTCTTATAACTCATTTATTTTTCTTCGTTGGTTTATGGTTGTCTCTAGTTGTAGAGAACTAGAAGTAAGTTTCACGTCTTTCACTTGTTGGAAGGAGTTTTCATTAGATAACTTAAAACAATAATCTTCTACTGTTTTGTTACACTTTAAGCATTTAGTCTCCATAAAAAAAATGTTTACACAAATAATAAACAAATGGAGCAGTGAGGGTTATCAAATGGTAGAATTTGGATGGATTCATTAGTTCACAAACTAATCAAAGCTATATCAGAACGAATCACAAAAAAAAATCGATACTAAATCCAACTACTAACAAAACCCTAGTCGAAATTATAAGAAATCAGAATCGATTAAGAAAGTAAACCCTAATCAAATCTATATAAGATCAAATCTCAAACAAAAACGATAGTAAAAACCAAACCCCTAACAAAAACATAAACGAAACTATAAGAAATCAATTCATAAACGAAACCATAATCAAAACTACATAAAATCAAAATCAAAGCTTTATCGAGTAAGAAACAAAACCTAAGATTGATTTCTAGACGTCTCTGATGGAGGAGACGATGTTCTTCGGCGATCTCTTGAATTTTCCAGTTTGGATGAAAATGAAAGAAAATCAGCTTTAATTTTATTGTAGGGATCGGGTTTCGAAAAGGGAAAGCGAAGAGGTTGGGACTGTAACCTCAGAAGCCCCAAACTTCACATTTTTATTCCAAAAGACCCCAATCTTAAAATTGATTTTTGTTTTGATTTTTTTTTAATTAAAAAACGGTTAAATACTCAATAACCCTTAATAAATCAGCATATTTACCAACCCAACCAGACATATCCACCCGAACCCGTTGGATCCGAGCAAAAATCGGATCTTACTGCAAAATCAAAAAAAAAACGGAAAAAAAATCAGTCCGCCATTTCTTCCCCATTTCTTCCTTTTCTTTCGCGATTTCATCTCTTCTCTTCATCTCTTTTTGCGAAAAATCTGTGAGCCAAACCGTCTCCCGTTTTCTTCTTTCGACTCCATCACCGTCAGTTAAAGGTGAGCGTCTCAATCTTCTTGAGTTTCAGAAATTGGTTTTGATTTTGATTTCGAATGGGTTTGGATATCCAATTGGGTTTTGGTTGCAAGAAGGGGTTTTTGATTTCTAATCGAGTTTTGATTTGTATATATGTTATCGATTTGAAATTAGGGTGTTTGAAGAAAAATCAATTTGGGGTTTTGATTTGTAGTGTGGTTTTGAGGTTTGTTGGATTTTGATATGAAGAAATGAGACAATATAGGTCCAGAAATGTATGGGTTCGAGTTTGAAACTAGGGTTTTAAGTAAAACTGATTTTATTGGTATGTAATGTCGGATTTGGAAGGAATGGTTTTAGGATTTGATATGAATTGGGAAAAGATGTGAATTGTGAATTGTCTTTTTTGATTGTGAATTGTGTCTGATTTGTCTTGTTTTGAATTGTCTTGTTTCCGCTGTGTATTCCGTGTATAATTGTGAATTGTCTTGTTTTGCTTCTAATGGTCCGTTTTGAGTTTTGATATGAATTGAGAAAAGATGTTTTGTGTCTGTTTTGATTATGGTGTTGTTTGTTGTTGTGGATTTTGCAGAAATGGGTCCTAAGATGAGGGGAGGACGTTGTAAAAGGATCCCTTCAAAAGAAGGGACTTCAACTTCAAAGGAGCTGACTTCAAAGGATCCAACTTCAAACACGTCAAGTAGTAGGGATCCAACTGAAGTAGCTCATGCGCAATCTGAAATTGAAGAATGCATTACGGTTTCGGAGGTATGTGATTCAAGATTGGGGTCATATTATATAGTATAAATGTGGATTATTACTTAGGAGAATTGGTACTAGATAGTATATAAGTTAGTATATAAGTTAGTTTATAAGCTAGTATTTAGAGGAATTGGTTCTGAGTATTCAGTATAAACCGTATAAAAGTTAGTATTTAGGTGAACGTATAACTGTTAGTTGAACTGGTACTACTGTATATAACTGTTAGCAATAAGTGGTACTACTGTGTATAACTGGTACTACGGTGTATAACTGGTACTACTGTGTATAACCGGTACCATTAGGATTGTAATAATGTTTTGATTGCAGGATATATCTGATACTCCTACTCTTCCGATGCAGCCTTTGACGATGTTCCACCCACCGAGCAAATATAATACGGTATGCAAGATCCAAACAAGGTGTGATTTGGCCACCTTCTTAGAGATGATAGAGAATCCGGATTTTGCACCAGAGTTGGCGTGGTTTAAATCTCACCCGCAGTTTAAACACCTTTTCCACATGGAGAGAGAAGCAAACCGTAAGCTCCAGGGTTTGTTTATGCTGCTGATTCGAACGGTAAAGCTTGATGAGAAGAAAAATCTTTGGTTTGTGGTGAATGGTATTCCAATCCGGTACTCTCTGAGAGAGCATGGTCTGATCAGTGGGTTATTTTGCCATGAATACTCTGCAACACTTCATCCGAAGATGAGGTTGCGTGATTACACGTGTCAGTTTAAGAAGAAGCTGTTTACGAGGACATCCGTAAGAGTCAAAGATGTCAAAGACAAGATTCTTTCGATGAAGAAGAGGTCTCAAGATCGGCTGAGGATGATGATATTGTATTTCTTAAGCGCGGTACTTGCAAAAAAGGCCGGGGCTGATTCAGCTATAGAGCCATTCTTGTTTAGAATGGCTGAGGATCCGGATTTGTGTATATCATTTCCGTGGGGGCGATACACCTTTGATGACTCTGTCGGGAATGTTTATTACTTGATGACAAAGATAGAAAAGATGACTTGTGGTCCGCGGGAAGAACAATTGACATTGCCTGGATTTGTAATTCCATTGGAGGTAAAGATATTATTTCCTTGAATCTATAAATGTTTTTAATCTATTAATGCTTTAACATTTAACCTTTGACGTGTTATTTCTCTATATGTAGGTTCTGCCTTTCGAAGTTATACCAAATCTAAGGAGATCATACAGAGTAGATATTGAAGGGGCAGAGAAAGACTGTCCAAGGATGTGCAAGCGAAAGTTTGAAACCTCTACTATGAAAGGTTGGCCAGTGGAAGAGATATATGAGAAGCTTGGTTCTACTAAGGTACTACTGAGTATAACTGGTACTACTGTGTATAACTGGTACTACTGTGTATAACTGGTAGTACTGGTGTGATACACAGTAGTATCTTAATTATAATTCGTTTTGGTTAATGTTAATAGGATGTTAATAGCTGTTTTGTAACATTGACAGGATATTCATAGTATCTTGGAACCGGAAGGAGAAGAAAGAGCTCTTTGTGAGCTCATCTTTGATGATGATTTAGGTTATGATGCTTTGGATATGTTGCCAGACTGTTGGAGCAAACATCTTCAAGAGAATAAAAAGATTTGTTGGGAAAAGATGTATGAGGAAGATGTGGATTCCCGAAAGCCTGAGGAGACGGAGCAAGAGGAAGAAGAAACTGTTGAACCCGAGAATGCTCATGGGATTGTTAAACTGTTGAAAGAAATGGAAAAGAGACTGACCGCGAAAATGGACACAGGGTTTGATAAGGTGAAGGCTGAGTTTTCGGGTTTAGAGGATAAGTTTCTCGGTTTAGAGAAGGATGTAAAGGATCTCAAAGATGAATTTTGGAGAGGTGGTGGAAGAGATAGTGGCTTTGATTTCAATTTCGGATATGAGAGGGATGAGAGAGCTGAGGGTACGGGAAACAAAGGAAAAGAGAAAGTAGGAGAAGAAGGAGGAGAGAAAGGACAGAAAGAAGGAGAGAAGGGAGGAGAAGAAGGAGGAGAGAAAGTACATAAAGAAGGAGAGAAGGGAGGAGAAGAAGGAGGACAGAAAGTACATCAAGAAGGAGAGAAGGGAGGAGAAGAAGAGAAAGGAGAAGAAGATAAGGAGATAGAAGAAGAGGAGACAGAAGAAGAGGAGACAGAAGAAGAAGAGAAAGGAGAGAAGACAGAAGAAGAAGAGAAAGGAGAGGCGACAGAAGAAGAAGAGAAAGAAGGAGAGAAGATAGCAGAAGAAGAGAAAACAGAAGAAGAGAAAGCAGAAGAAGAAAAGAAAACAGAAGAAGAAGAAGAAGAGAAAGTAGAGGCGACAGTAGAAGAAGAGAAAGGAGAGAAGATAGCAGAAGAAAAGAAAACAGAAGAAGAGAAAGCAGAAGAAGAAGAGAAAATAGAAGAAGTAGGATAGAAAGTAGAGGCTACCAAGTTGGGAACAGTTATAGGGATTGATCTTGGTACCAACTACTCTTGTGTTGGTGTTTACAAGAATAGCCATGTTGAAATCATTGCCAATGACCAAGGAAACCGTATTACACCTTCATGGGTTGGTTTCACTGACTCCGAGAGGCTCATTGGTGAAGCTGCTAAGAACCAGGCGGCTGTTAATCCTGAGAGAACCATCTTCAACATCAAGAGATTGATCGGAAGAAAGTAAGTTCATTCTCTTTTTTTTCCTGTGTTTGTTTTATTTCATCATTCATGTTGAATGTTGCTCTTGTGTCAGGTTCGAGGACGAACAGGACAGGAAGCTTGTACCTTACCAGGTTGTCAACAAAGATGGAAAGCCATACATTGAAGTCAAGATCAACGATGGTGAGACTAAGGTTTTCAGTCCTGAGGAGATTAGTGCCATGATCCTGACTAAGATGAAGAGGACAGCTGAAGTTTACCTTGGGAAGAAAATCAAGGACGCTGTTGTCACTGTGCCAGGTTAGCTCCTTCTTGTCAATTCTGCATCATCATTTTTATCTCCAAATTCTAAACAACAGTTGATTGATTCTTTATCTGGTTTTGACTGTTTGCACAGCTTACTTCAATAATGCTCAAAGGCAAGCGACCAAGGATGCTGGTGTTATTGCTGGTCTCGATGTTGCCAGAATCATCAACGAACCCACTGCTGCTGCTATTGCCTATGGTCTTGATAAGAACAGTGGTGAGAAGAACATCCTTGTCTTTGATCTTGGTGGTGGTACTTTTGATGTTAGTGTCTTGACCATTGACAATGGAGTGTTTAAGGTTCTATCCACAGATGGTGACACTCACTTGGGAGGTAATTTACCATTTTGATCACTCGAATCCATCTTTTAATCAGTGAAAACCACAAAATTAAGTTGATGTTAAACCTTTGTTGCGCAGGTGAGGACTTTGACCACATAATTATGGAGTACTTCATCAATGTGATCAAGAAGAAGCACAAAAAGGACATCAGCAATGACAACAAGGCTCTCGGTAAGCTCCGAAGGGAATGTGAGAGGGCCAAGAGAGCTCTTAGTAGCCAGCAGGAAGCCCGTGTGGAGATTGAGTTCTTCTTTGACGGTGTTGATTTCTCTGAGCCACTCACAAGAGCTCGTTTTGAGGAGTTTAACAATGACTTGTTTAAGAAGATCATGAGATACGTGAAGAAGGCCATGGATGATGCTAGTCTACAAAAGAGCCAGATCGATGAGATTGTCCTTGTTGGTGGAAGCACTAGGATTCCAAAGGTTCAACAGCTGTTGAAAGACTTCTTTGACGGGAAGGAGTCGAACAAGTCATTGAACCCTGAGGAGGCTGTTGCTTATGGTGCTGCTGTCTATGGTGGTATTTTGAGCGGAAGAGGCGGTGATGAGACCAAAGACAAAGGAGAAGAAGCAGGACAGAAAGTAGGAGAGAAGACAGAAGAGAAAGGAGAAGAAAGAGGACAGAAAGTAGGAGAAGAAGGAGGAGAAAAAGCAGGAAAGAAGACAGAAGAAGAACAAGCCGCGACGGCTCTGACTCTTATCGCAGGTGAACCAAAGAAGAAGAAGCAGAAGGTGGAAGCTACGAAGCGGGATGTGGATGCTAGGGAGATTAAGCCATCTATGCACACGAGAACACCATACACAGTAGAGAAGAAAGGGAGAAACACGAGGAAAGCAACTGTGAAGAAAGAGGATGATGGAGCTGTGAAAGCGGGTGGATCTAAGAACGCAACTGTGAAAGAGTCTAAGAAAAGAAAGGAGACCGGAGATGTCGTACGCACGAGCCCACGCAAGAAGACAAAGAAGAAGAATTAGGAGTCTATGTTTTTAGGTTGATGTTATTAGGATGATGTTATTTTCTGTTGGTTGTGTTCTCTTTTTTAGGTACTTAAGTGTTGGAGGGATTTAAGGGAAACAAATACTCATATTTTGTTATGTTCTCGGTTTCGTACTACTAGTAATACTGGGTACTACTGTGTATTAATCCAATACTACTGGGTACTACTGAGATTAGCAACCACGTTTTTATCACACTAAAAATATTAAAAACGTTTAACACATGCGCCGCAAAACGAATAAAAAATAATATTTACTTTACTCATAGTTATACTTAGTTTTCTAGTAGTACTGGCTTGCACATAGTTATATTTTGACTGTTTTCACGTATAACCAGTAGTAAGTACATAAGATTATAAATTTTCTAGTAGTATTGATCCAATTGATCACTTTAAATATATTTCCTATCATTTCGTATACTAAAATTTCCGAAAACACCATAATCGGATGTTTCACATAAAAAGTTGCTACTAACTCATACATAAACCATATGTATAAGGTCTAGTTTTAGGAAAAATATATGTTTTGCTCTAAATTCTTTGAAATTTTTCGTATGTTTCTAGTGGTACCTAAGTATCAAGTAGACACAGTCCTAGGTACATAAATGGACATAGTAAGGAAACAAAACGAAATTTCGAAAAGAGAGAAAATACTTGAACACAGTTATATTCAGTCATACATAGTCATACAAATAATACGTAGTAATACGCAGTTATACGTAGTTATACCGGGCAGAGAGAATTACGAAAATAACAAAACATAGTCATACGCAGTTATACATAGTTATATCTGCCAGAGAGAATTACCAAAATAACAAAACACAGTCATACGCAGTTATACATAGTTATATCTGCCAGAGATAATTACGAAAATAACAAAACACAGTCATACGCAGTTATACATAGTTATATCTGCCAGAGAGAATTACCAAAATAACAAAACACAGTCATACGCAGTTATACATAGTTATATCTGCCAGAGAGAATTATTAAAATAACAAAACACAGTCATACGCAGTTATATGTAGTTATACCTGCCAGTGACACCATTTGTACCTAGTTAGGTTCCTGGACATTGGATTTCTGCAAATTGGGATTTTGTACACATCCCTTTCCTCTTCCTTTTCCTCTTCCTTTTCCTCCATGTTCTCCAGGTGATAAGAACCGTGTTTGTTGAGCCGGTCCTTTCTTAGTTTCGTGGGGCGGAGGCATGCCTTCCCGAAACGAGTTCCATTCTGTCATAGGAATCACCCAAGTTGACATATGTGGGATAGGATATATCGTCCTAGAATATGCCATTACCCACTGCTCAACCGTATAAAACTTCGAGGCAAACTCATAACAACGGACCTCAGTCCCTCCGCTTAATCGGATGATACCTTGTATCGCATGCACGTATGGGTACCTATCGATATCAAAATATTTGCAACTGCAAGTTTTGTTTGTCAAATTAACCACATAATTCTTCCCATCTTCTCCAATCACATTGTACTCCAACGACCAGCTGTTTAACTCTTGCGATAATAGCTTCTTTGCAATCGGTAAATTACTCTCTATAATGTTGTTCACATAAGGCACCAGCTTCTGTGAGTCGGGTACTTCAGTGGATGCCTTCCGATACTTGTTGAACCATTCAGCTATTTTTTCTATGATCATATCAATCATAGGCAATAACGAAAACACCATTGATTGATTCTACACTATTGGTGGTTGCTATGTTGTATCTTTCTCCTGGAAAATAACATCTTGCCCATTTTTCCACCTCAACACTTTTATTGAGATACACGGCTGCAACAGGATATCTTCTCCTGAACGAACTATAAAGTCTTATGAACACATCCTCTGTATAAGCTTCCGCGCATAACATGAATTGCCCCGCAACCGTTTTTTTAAGGGTATTAGAAACGCTTCCTTTCAGATTCTGACCCAAATGGTATATACAATACCCATGGTGAGCCAACGGGAACACCACACGTATTGAGTTGATGAGGGATACATTCCTATCAGATATAAACACCAGTTCACGCTCGGATCGCTTGGCTTTTTCAGGATCATCCTTATCCTCTTCCACTATCACTAGTTTTAATTTATTCATAAACCACATCCAATTTTTTTCTTTCTCACCATCAGCTACACCGAAAGCAATTGGATAATGGTGATGATCGGGATCTTGAGCCATCGCAACGATTAGTACTCCACCATATGCATGTTTAAGGTGGGTGGCATCCACAATGATGACTTTCCTCATGGATTTGAACCCTTCAATACAAGCTCCCAGTGCAAAGAACATATACTTAAACCTATTATGTTCATCCCATTCTACACAAGTTTGTGTACCCTCATTCATCTTCCGTAGCATATACAAATATGCCTCCAACATCAGATAACTCTGCTCAGGACTTCCTCTAACAGTATTAGCAGCTAGTTGTTTTCCCCTCCAACAAGTAGTGTATGATAGGTCAACACTAGCTTTTGTTTTAACAAGCTTCATCAGATGTTTCGGCCTCGGAGTCTCCAAACTACCAGGATACTCTTCCTCCAAAATATAGGAAAGTATTTTTGCTGACCCTTTCCTTCTTTTTATCCTTGTACTTGCATTAGCTCGAGAGCATGTATGCATCTTCCTGTAAGTTACAAGTGACCAACGATCTGAATCACGAATCGCAACAACCCGCACATACCACTTGCAACCTTTATCTGCTGCCACACATTTCAGCACATATCGTTTTGTACACGTCTTGTTTACAACGTACTCAAAACAATTTTTATGTGAAGCTAGTTGAACTAAGAGTTGCACTTCGATTTTACTTCCAAATTCTTGACCCAATTTCATATCTACACCATCTTCCCATGGAGTGGATACAAGGCTAGATCCATCCACAAAATGTTCTTGCTCATTATTTTGCTCATTATCTTCATGCATATAAAAATGTTCTTGCTCTTCGTGATCTGTGATTAAAAAAACAAACAGTTATACCTAGTTATACAGAAAGTAATACATAGTTATACCTAGTTATACTAAACAGACAGAACACACAAAACTAATCAAACAGTTATACGTAGTTATACCTAGTTATACAGAAAGTAATACATAGTTATACCTAGTTATACTAAACAGACAGAACACACAAAACTAATCAAACAATTATACCTAGTTATACCTAGTTATACTAGACAGACAGAACACACAAAACTAATCAAACAGTTATACCTAGTTATACAAGACAGAAAAAACACATAAAACTAATCAAACACTTGTACCTACATTTTCCCAGTTTTACCAGACAGACATAACACACAAAATGAGTCACACATATACCTTGATCTACCAACGCATGGTGTTCCAATGGTTCGTCTGTGTATAAAGTTATCATATCATTATCCCCTACAACAACATCACTTTCTCCAACATCTCTTCTCGCTTCCACACATCTCTGAGTTTCATCCACAACATTGATGGGACCATCCACATTGATGAGCTCCACATTCAAAAGCTTTCTACAACCATCTCCATTCACTTGCATTAGGTAATCAAAAACCTCATCATCATTCGAAATTTTTAATGGTGTCCAAAGATTCAGAATCATCGGAAAGTAACTAAGTTTCAACTGCGTCGTAGCTTCATCTATCATGATCTTTCTGCTAATTCCGTCAACCAACGCCGAATAAGTCACCTCCTCCGGCGCACTTCGTATCGCTAAAGTCTTAATTCGATCTCCTTTTGAACTCCATCTTGAGCAATCACCTTCCATTGAGTAACATCCTCCATAATCAAAACATATGATTGTGCAATTCATTGTCATGTCCCCTGCAGTACCAAAACATATGTACCAATTATTCTCGATAGTACTTGTTCTACCAGTTATTCTCAGTAGTACCAGTTATACCTATAAAAATTACGTCTGATTTGTTTGCTTTATAATGATTCAGCTGCCACAAAACCTAGCACATTACCCTAATACACTTATAAAAAAAGTCCAATACCCAGAAATACATTGGATATCCAATATCCAAATTTAATTTACAAACAAATTTCCAAAACTATAACAAAACCTAATGTAACCCTAAACATGAAACTTGCTAGACAATGAAATATCATACCTTAATTTAGAAGACTCAACTGTGCAAGAATGAAACAACTCTTAATCTTTGCCTCTGTTTTTCGTAACTCCTACAGGAAGAAGAAGATGGACTAGGGCAAAGAGGCTTCAATGAGATGGAGAAGAAGAAGGGTGATGGCAAAGAGATGATGAGATGAAGAACACAGAAGAAGGACGAGGAAGAGAAGTGAAGCAGATCCGAAGAAGAAGCTCTATTTTTTTTTTTCAGCGAGAGGAGAGACAGAGGAGAAATCGCGACGGGAAGAGAGAGGAAGAGAGAGAAAGAGTATAGTGGTTGTTTTTGATTTGTTGAAAATTAATTTGGTTGGTAAAAATTTTAATTTGTTTGGTGGGTTATTTAATTGGATGTTTATATATAATAATAATAAAAAAGAAGGGTAGAGTTGAGAGGGGAAAGATTGAGGGGTTGTTAAGTTTGTCAAGGGCTCTAAGAAATTTTTTTGCCCATTTGGGGCTTATGAGGTTATGGTCCAAGAGGTTGGCTATTACAGGTTTTAATAATTAGATTGTAGTGTATGTTATTGTTTAGGATAAAATATATATGGCATATAGTTTACGTTTATGTGTCAGGTTAATCGGGTAACCCAGTTTTTTTGGTTAAACCAAAACCGAACCCGAACCCGAATAAATATGTATATAAAATCCATTCGGGTATTCAGGTATACCCGAACCTGTTCCGAATTCGGTTTTTCGGGTCGGTTTCGGGTTTCGGGTACAGATTATATGTCCATGCCTACAATATTACTTAGATAGTTTCTGTTCATATAGTTTGGATTAGGGGTGGAATTATCATCTTAGATCCGAGATCCGATCCATTATCCGGATATCAAAATTTTAAAGTCTCGATATTCGGATCCGATTTCGGACGCATTAAATATACTAAAAACATATTTTTGCATATTAAGCTATTTTTATATAATAATATATATAAATTGATTTTAGTTCTTTTTGTAATATTTTATATTTATTATGAAAAATTATCATTCAAAAATTTAACTAATTTTTTTAAATTTTTTTTCATTTATTTATTAATTCTTTTAATTTTTTTTAATATTAATTTTGGATCCAAATCTGGATATTTTTTTTTTTGGTCTGATATCCAAAGTCCCGATATTCGGAGACTATAGATCTGGATTCGGATACCCTGAAATTCTAAAATATATGGATCCGTCCTACCCCTAATTCGGATAATTGGATAGTATAGGATATTAGTTAGTTTGAGTATCATTTTTACTGAAATTAACGAAAATTTTTGAAATTTAATTAAATTAGGTTTAATTCAGTTAAAATCATATAAAATCAAATAATTTCGGATAATTTTGGGTATATTCGAGTAGTTCCAGTCATAAATTTAAATTATTATTTTAGTATAAATCAGTTTTAAGATGCCAAAATTTTGATCGGTTTCAGAGAACAAAACAGAAAACCTAATCAATTTTAATATTGGGCAGATTGGTTTGGCTGAATTACCCAAATCCGAACCAAAAACCAAAAACCAAAAATCTCAGTTTGGTCTGGTTGAAAATCTCAGCACTAATTATATTATTTAGAAATAAATTTTCATACGTGGCGGCCTCACCACCGGAATTTTGAACTGCGAAATTATCGTGCTGCCTTTAATGAAATCGTTCTAATTACACCTTGCCTGGAAAATTTTTATGACTAAAAAGACTCTTATTAATGGGCTGTTAAAATTGAGCCCAAAAAGTGGCCCACAGAATATCGGTATTCTATATAATACTATGATATTATATAAAAACCCTAGCCGTTTCAAATATATTTTCTGCTATATATTTTTGATATCATTGTTTCTAATTTTTTCTTTATTTGCAGATGTGTCAAATATACGTGTATGGAGGTATGAATTTAGTATTATGTAACTATTGTCATGTTGATAGTTTAATTCAATCTATGTTTCTTCATGAATGAACTAGACAAGTTGGTATAACATCGAGTGATATCACTTCTCGACGAAAAAGAGCAACAACAACAACAACTATGGCAACCTTAATTTCTTTAAGTGTGTTATGTATTCTTATATATACGTCACCTCAACATAGGAAAAAAACCATTCATGATTTAGGTAATGAATTTCGATGCTCTCTTCTTTAGTTTTTGTTTTGGTTTTCTTTGTACCAATTACGTTTCCTCTTTACTTCGTACTTTGTTGTATGTGGTTATTGTGTTGATGTTATATGAATTATTTTGTTCTATTGGCCACTCTTTTTACCGTTGTTCTCTCTGCTCTCTAATTTGGAAAATCGTTCGCAATTATATTTGATGTATTTTGTTTCCTATACTATATATGTTTTCTTGGTTTTCGTTATATTTTATTGATAAGTTTAGAGATAAGTGTTTAACATATCTTCTTCTTTATTTTTCGTTCTAGACTTAAACCTTTCTAGTCCTCAAGCAAAATCCAAGTATAGAAAAGAGGTTTGAAAATAATTCGATTTAGAAAACCATTTGAAAATAACGTTGATACTAATACCGTATGTAACATGATCGATCCAAGGGTATCTTCATCATACGCCATATAAGTTTCGTAGCCTACTCCATGTTTTAATCACAATCCTGCAAAAATCTCAACTACACTTCATTTGACTCTCTACATTCATTAAGGTGTAGGTGGATTTCTCATCATGGGAATCATTCGAGGTAGACGACGCTAGGTATTGAAAAAGGCTAATATATGTGGTGAGGTTAAAAGTTTTTAGGGTTACCATAGACTCCGGATGCGAGACATTATGCAAAATCGCAAGAGAAAATGGACCTCTTGATATCCACAATTTTCCCAACCACTTTCTTCACGTTTTTTCCTTTCCCCCAGACTTAGATCTTTCTCCGGGAATCACTTGAAATCTCTTCTACTCGTCTCTTCTTTTGTATCATGACTTTTCTTAGGTATTCTTTGGCCTTAAAACTCTTAGACAACCGTATCTTTTTGATATGAGTCAAATATAGGCACGAAATGTTACCGTGTTTAAGCATCCAAGGAAACGGCCAAGCTCGTTGTAAAATTTTCTATGTACTCCTCCATTCTTTACCAGATCGTCGCATCTCTAGTGATTGAAAAATTGCATCGATCATTTTCTCTCTGACGTTTTTACACATATCTGCAAGTATAAAACTAAAAGAGAGTGCATGAGGTCTGAAAAGAGGTAAAGGATTTTAGGTAGGGTACCGACTAAAGATGAGCTGACCATTCATGACAACAAAGAGTGGTAAAAGAGGATAAAATGTCATGAATGTGTAATTCGTTTCCCCGATCTAACTCCTTAATGAGAAATATTTAAAATCAGGTTAGCAGTCAAATAAATAGAGTCAAAATCGGATTCATCAAAACTTATGCAAGACGAATTATATGGGGCGAGTTCCAGTCATGAAGGTTTCTGAATCGTCTATCCTGGACAAACCCTGTAACAATGGTTATTAGATAATAAAATCTACACATAAATTCCTGAAAATATCATAGTTCAAAATATAGGTTTTCGACTCAATAAAAGACCCAAAGAAAATCATTAAGATGACTCAAAACATGAGAAAATAGAAAACAGACGTTAGTACGATAAATCCCCCCAAACTTACTTCACACCATCCCGGAGTGAATAGTCACATAAGGGTGAGATGAATCAAGATAATAAAAATAAAAATAATAGAAGGATAGATAGTAGTCGATACACCTGGCTCAAAAGACGGGTGACATAAACTCTGGTGAATCCGGAACTATCGCGTGAAAGTGATCTTCACCGGACTCGTAATGGACGATTTCCATCTCGTCTGAAGCGGTTGCCTGGACTAGTGAGTGACGTCCGTACTGGGCACTGGCATTGTCTTCATTGGCTCGTGTGTTGTGATGGCTAGAAACATCATCATCGACATTCGCATCATGCTCAAACGTAGGGATGAACGAAAGACTACCAAAATCGTCGCTACTTGTTGTGGCGGTTGTGCTTCTAGAGGATCGCCTAAAGAGATGTGGAACTGATTTCTTGACCGCTGTTACAAGCTTAGAAATCATATTTCCTTGCTTAGAAACCTTAGCTTCAAGAGCTACTCTCTTCTTCTTTTCTTCTTCAAAGCTAGTGCGAAGTCATTCATCAAAACGGGTGTTTGTAGCGGCTGGAAATTGGGGCTCATTAGGTGGCGGGTGAAAGGTGGATAGCTGGAAAATACCTGCTCCTTTTTGTCCTCTAGACCTCTCCTTTCGTGCCATCCTAGCTTTCGATTGATAGTAGAGCAAAACTCCAACAAGAGGACATCCGGGACAATGATAAAACCATGTAGAACGAGGAGGTCAAAATAAGTATTACCATCACTCAAGACTGGGATATCCTTATGTGGGAGTAGAACACACTTGTTCTCTTCTTCGTATGGGTGGTGAAAAGGTACCCAAAGTTTGTAGATTGCTCGTACCATCCATAAAGAAAGTGATTCCATTGAAGGGCATGGAGATCAAGCTTGCTTTCAACCATCAAAGGGAATTCTAGTTGAAAATCAACACCACACGCATGTAGTATGGCCGTGATTGTTCCACCAAATCACTCGATGCTCCCTTTGGTATCTACTGCTTAGCGGCATCATGCTTGATTTGTACCATTCTTCTAGCTAAAAGCGAGGCAAGATTCACTTTCTTGGGGTTCTCCACAAACGGTGATATTAGCATGTAAAACTCTTCTTGTTTCACCACTCCATACTCGTGCCTACTGAAAATGAGTTGAGAAAGTAGATAGTAGACATAACGAATCGCCGGGTGTGTAATCTTTGATGCTTTAGAAGCTCCGGGTTTTAGTCTATCACTTGCAATCTTTGACCATTCATCATAATGAGCTTCACTACCACTGAACTTAATCGTCTCATGACACTCAAGTCCCAAAATATCACAAAGTTCTTCAATACTCAAAGTAAACGATTTCTCCTTAACCGTAAAAGCTAGAATTCCCTCCTTTGCTATGGTCGTCTTTGTCTTGGGGTAAGACAATATTACCGTGGCGAGGAATTCTCTTGCAAGCTTCCCATAGGTATGGTGAGAGATAGTCACAAATTTCGATAGGCCCAATGCTTCAAGATACCATTCAACATCCTTTCGAATACCGAGTAAATCGAGGGTCTCGAAATCAATACCAAGAGTTGGAAGCATAGCAAACTGTTGTAGACCAGCCATAGTCCACGTTATCATTTATTTCGGGTCCAACATGCTTCATTATAACACTCGGTGCTTGAGTCACAACAGTAGTTGACTTGACACGCGATTTCTTTTTCTTCTTCTTAGGCGGGGATACATGAGGTATCGTTTGTGTGACTTCCACAAACTTCATTGATGCTTGAGTAGCATCATCTTCTTCATCTCTTTGTTGGTAACCAAGTTGTTCCTCATTCTCCACCAAAGTATCCTTTCCATGTTTCTTTGATGACTTTTTCGATTTGGGCTTAGAATGTGTAGGGTGAGGGACTTGAGCTTTGTGATCATGTGTGGTCATGTGGTGCTTCTTGGGTTTATGTCCTCGCTTAGATTTCCTTGGAAAAATCTCATTCTCCATTGAAGTTCCTACAAAAGAAAAATCTCGAAAGAGCATGTTACAGTCTTGAAAATCATAATTTGCAAAATAATTGCTTCCTATAGGAAATTGAATGATAATAATGTATATCAAGACATTAGAAATATGTAAGAATGATAACCAAAGATAAAATAATTTTTCCCTAATTAAATCATAATTTTTGGATTTAATGGTAATGACATGTGAAAAACACTAAAATTTTGCAATTAAAGTTCTAATGTGTCAAAATTCATACCAATCCTATGTATATATGATAAACCCATACCTATGGATGCATTAACTAACCATGAATCACCCAAATTCATTTATAATTGTGACCTCACAAATTCATATTGTGAAAAAGTAATTAAAAGTGTAAAACATGTAATTAACCCATCAATAATGCTTATATGATGTCTAAATAAGTATTCCTATAGTAATTCTCTAACAACCTAGCCAATTTAAGCTAAATCAATGATACCCGTTGCCAGCCGATAGAGGTCACTAAAACCAATCTAGTTCCCCGAACCAACATGTCTAAGGTACCTTTACCTCTTGACCATGGCCTCAGGCTTTGCAACCCATTCCATGATCTTGAGTTGTGTTAGTCTAGATAAGACTAATATCAGATCAACAACCACAATTTCATAAAACGTACTTTTATATATTTGCAACAACTTTACAATGTTTAAGTTTGGCCAAGGCATAGAGCCCAAAAGAGTCGTAAAAACATATCACTAACATAGCTTTACAAAAGACATATAAAATCCTACTTCTGGTGGTCCTATCGTTCTGCACGCCCACTAGTGGTTCCCTCTAAAGGCTTACCTGCAAAACGAATTGGAGTCATGAGTACTAATTACTCAGTGAGCCAAGGCTCCCTCTAACAGACAATAAATATATTTCCCAATCCAAAACCCAAAATAACAATCAACAAGCAATCACACAAACAATCAGAGAATGCACATGCGGAATAGAGAAATCAAACATAATATAACCAAGGACCTTCCACACTGAAGTCCTGTCTCGTGTAACCAAACCCTAAACCGCAAATTGATAACTTCCTTCCATTGTCCATTTTACCTCACATGGCCCTAACCACTAAGGCTAAAAGACCAGTGATCCGACTTTGTAATACCACGGCCCTAGGCTGCAATCTTGTTCCTCCGGATTTTACAATCGGTAGTCACGGCCCTAGGCTGCAATCCCGTTCCTCCGTGACTAGCGATATCTGGAAGTGTCAACCGCTCTCTACAATTGTTAAAACGTTACATGATCCTCTTGATCACTTGTAACGCCTAACCTCACACACAACATAAAATTTACCTTTGACCCGCATGTATCTACACAGATCACACGCGAATCAGCTTCCTCTTGAAATCCTGCATCCACCACTACAAGAAAACATAGTTTTAGCGTCGGCAAAATTCGATGCTAAATCGTTGCTAAAGTCCTTTAGCATCGACTTAGCGTCGAATCACAAATCGACGCTAATCTGTCGACGCTAAACAGGTTTCGACGCTAATTCGACGCTAATTTAGCGTGGATTTTAATTCGTTGCTAATTCGATGGGAGAAATCGACGCTAATTCGATGCTAACATCGACAGAGACGGATTCAATGCTAAATCGACGCTATTTTAGTATTGGAAAAATCGACGCTAAATTAGCGTCGAATTAGCATCGAAATATTATTTAAAAAAAAAAAATCTTTGTAAATGAAATTATTTTTAATAAATTTCAAAATTTTTAAAAAATTAGGAAATTTTATATTTAAATGCGAAAATAAAAACAGAAATTGTTTAAAAACACTGAAAATACAAACAAAAATTACAATTTTAAGGTTCGTCTCTTAAATTAATGTTGTCTCTATATTCATTCACCATCGCTTCGGCTTCGTCGTCGAACTGCGGTTGAGCTATAGCTGGAGGTGGCTGTGCAGGGCGCGGTATCTGGGAGAGGGCAGCAGGTAAAGCCGGGTTATCCACTGCAATTATGTCCATCAGATTGGTTAACACCGTGAGTTGGCTTTGCATCGAACTGTTGGTTGACCGCATATCTTCTTGTTCCGTCTTTAGCCGCTCAATCTCAGCATTAGCAGTGGTCAACTGCATTGCCAACTCCGGATCAGAAGAACTCGGAGTGTAGCTATACCAAGCGGTAGAAGAAGCTGCTAGAAGATCGGCGATAGATCCAACACCCAAGATCCGTCCTTTTTTCTTCGGTGCAACCTATAAAATGAAAACGTTATAAAATCAAATTGTTAAAAATATGATAAAAAATAAATTAAAATATTATATTCAAAACTAAAAAAATTACCTCTTCGTAAATTTTATCATAATCGGCGACACCCATTGTAGACTGGACATAGCTACCACCGGGAGAGTACTGTGACTCTAGCTTTGCCACTCGAGCGTTGTAGGCGTTGAACGTTTGTTCCGCTTGAGCGGTAACAAACGTCCCATCCTTGCGCCGATGAGTCCTCTCCATGACTTTCACAATCGGAGCAAGCTGGTCGCCATCGAACTGTAAAAATAAAAATAAAAAAATATATATAAAAATAAAAGTTAGATTATATATATAATATATAAATCAAATAATATAATAAACTATTTTAATTAAAAATTAGATCATACCATATCCAATCGTATAGTGACGTATGATGATTGACCCGCACAATACTTGGACGGTCCATCTCCTTCGGCCACTGGCGTAAGACGCGATGCAGAACACTTCGATGATTTCGCTATCGAAGAGGGTTCCTCCCAATACCGAACTAGACCCGCCCAAACATCGGGATCCATCCCCGAATGCATCGCATCATCGCCTTTCGCCCGCCAAGCTTTCTTCCAGTTACCGACAGTGCTATTGAGACGCAATTTAGCCTTCTTCTCGAAGGCCTCTCGCACTTCGTGAGTACGAAATTCTTCCCAGTGCCATTTTTGCTACAAAAATACGAATAATATTAGTAATAGTTCTAAAATCAAATAATTTATTAAATAAAAGATATAATATGACTTACCGCTCATGACTCAAACCAAATATCACGAACCGATTGCGGCGTCTGTGTCCAATTAGCATGCGACATATGGAAATAGCCGATGATGACTTTGGTGACCGAACGAGAGACACAATTATCGGTAAACCTATAAAACAAAATACTTTGATGTTAATAAGTTATTTAAAACATATAATTATAAATTAACGAGAAATATTGTAAAAAATTAAACATACCAAAAAGTATTGGGAGGCTTCCGCGGATGGAGCATCTTAACCCGTTCGTGACGACCAGGTTGGCGAAGAAGCTCAGCAATCCGCATCATAAGAGGCGGGTTTGGCGGTGGAGGCGCCTGCTCCGTATCATCGGGCTGAGCTGCTTCGTCTTCGTCTCCTTGTGGGTTAACTGTGGCCGTGGCGGTGGCGGAGCTCGCGGTTGAACTCGTGGTGGAGGACGTGGACGATAGTTCACAGCCGATTGGGAACCCGAACCCGATCCTGATCCCGATCCGCAACGACCACCTACGGATCCGGGAATCGTAGAATCCTCGCCGAATAACTCTCCGTATGAAGGTGGACCCACCTATAAAATCAAAACAAATTTATTAAAATAAACAATGAAAAGTATAAATATGAAATAAAATTACAATAACTAAATACATTATAAAATCTAAAAAAAAAATTCTAAAACACGAAATATTTTTTTTTTATTTTTAAAAAATCCTAATAATCGTAATAATTTTAAAAAACAATTTAATAATTATTTGTAAACATAAATGGTGAACTAAAAACGAATTTATTAAATTAAAATACATAAAAAATAAATTCATAAATTCGTTTTTTTAACAAAAATTTATAAAAAAATCAATCTTAAAATTGTTAAATAATTTTATAGAGCAAACCATTAATTCATAAATTCATAAATTGTATGTATGACTTATTCTTACAAACACATAATTTAACTTCTAAAATAATTTTATATTTTTCATAAAAACTTGTAAAATTAAAATACATAAAAAGTAAATTCATAAATTCGTTTTTTAAGAAAAATTTATAAAAAAAATCAATCTTAAAATTGTTAAATAATTTTTTAGAGCAAACCATAAATTCATAAATTGTATGTATAACTTATTCTTACAAACACATAATTTAACTTCTAAAATAATTTTATATTTTTCAGAAAAACCTTGTAAAATAATTTTTTAAAAAGGTAAATTCATAAATTTATTTTTATTTTATTTTTCATAAATAACTTATAAAATAATTTAAAAAAATATAAATCCAAAACTTGAAAAATAATTTCATTATTATTAAATCAAATTTTTTTTTCATATATCCAAAGATTCAACTTATAAAACAATTTCATACATCTTAACAAACCTAAATTCCCTTTTCTAAAATTCCGTTTCATACAAATTTCATACACCTTAACAAACCTACATTTCATTCATAACAATCCCTAATACTTCTTCTTAAACCCAAAATACAAATCTACACATAATACACATAAGAAAAATGAGAAAAATACACATACCATCACTACAAGAATATTGAGTATTCATAGCGCCCGAAAAACGCTATTGAATGATATCATAGCGGTATTAGGTACGCTGTATCATCGGCCGCGATAATAGGTCCGTCACTTAAGGTAGCGGTTTTTGGTCCGCTATTGTTAGTAGGCATTAACATAGCGTTTTTTCACTGCAATAAATATATATACGATAGCAATTACTTTGTGTCATAATTATTTATATAATAGCTTTTTCTTAGTGCTATCTAAATTGAAAACATAGCATTTGTTGTTTTGTTATAAAATGTGTTCGTATGATTTACAGATTTTGGTATTTTATTATTGCTATTTTCTTAAAATCTGTAAATAAAAGCTGAAAATTAAATAGGCGTTCCTATTGTTATTCCTAATGTTTACCAAATTGTCCAACAAACACAACCAACAAGAAATTCCCAAACAAATTGTTGAACATATTGTCCATAAGACCAACAAACCCAACTTAAACCATAGTACCAATTTGAAACTCAGAAAGTTCAAATAAATTTAATTTTGTCATTAGGCCAAGCAACAGTTGTACCTAAAGCATCGGATATGAATTGTACTTCTGAATTTGGTCTCCATACTCTTGCATCCCCAATCTTTGCCACTTTCACCCATACCTTACTCGCATTATCACCTATTGGGACAAAGTGAACTGTGTCTTGTGGATTTGTAGAAGTAACTCGGCCTTCCGCGATGACTTTTCCTGAGTCACCGCAATCTAAAAGGATGCACTGCTTCGTGCGAATTGATTTGGAGGTATCCACACTGTTATTTGCACTTCAATGAGATGGAATGAAATAAATGAAGAAACCGGCGGCGAAAGCGAAAACGGAGTGAATAAGAAGTCGAAATCGGAGTGTGAAAGTATGTCGGTTTTGCGAAAGTGAAGAAGAAGAAGAACTGTTTCGTTTATATATTATCGCTATTCGACGCTAAGAACTGTTTCGTTTATATATTATCGAATTAACGTCGAATAGAGTTAAAGTTTTTTATAATCATTCGGTTATAAGAAACATTGACATGGTTAAGATTGTTTTCTATCCTTCTTGGTTTCTTTACCCTAAACCCTATATATCAAATATTTTACACTTAGCGTCGAAATGGCATCGAAACAACACATTTCGATGCTATTTCGACGCTAATTAGCAACGTATTTGCATCGAACCTGAACAATTCGATGCTAATTCGACGCTAAATCTGAAATATTTGATGTATAGAGTTTAGGGTAAAGAATAGAAAAGGCGTCGAATTTTTAATTGTGCGACGCTAATTCGACGCTAATTTAGCGTCGATTTGTGGACAGGCGAAGTTAATTCGACGCTAATTTAGCGTCGATTGGTAGACAGGCGACGCTAATTCGACGCTAACTGAAAAATATTAAATATGTCGGTTTTGGTTAAAGATAGCCGATCGGATACAAAAACAATCTTAATCATGTCAATCCTTCTTCAAACCGAATGGTTTTAAAATTTGAAATTTTTGGTAAATACATAATTGTACATAATGTTACTGTTGATATATGTAAAATTCTATAGGTTTTTTGAAATCTTTATTCGTAACATTTGTTTTAAAATTGGAATACATATATACCTATACAATCGCAATTAAGATACAATAAAGATAACATTTATGCTTCACTGTCTGAATTATCATTTGAGGTATCGTCATCATCATTGGTACTTTCTGCATTTTCGTTTATAAACTCGTTTTCGGGATTTTCTGCATCGGTAGCATCGGAAAGTATTTCAACTTCTCTATTTTGCGGATCTATCAGAATGATGCTATCTAGATCTTGTTTTGGAGTTGTTAGATCCACGGCAGTTTCATATTGCATTGGCGCGTCGTCGGATTCAACTATAATTCCTCTCGGATGACACCAAACTTTCCTAGTCGAACCCCTCGCCCGATAACTGGATCAAACCACTCGCATTTGAAAAGTGTGCACTTTAAGTTAACTAAACCAGGGTATTGTACTTCAATAATGTCTTGTATAATGCCATAAAGATCGGTGTCCCCGGCTCGAACGACGACAACGTAGTTCGCAGTTGCTCTATTTTTCCCACGTTCGAACGTATGGAATACATAACCTCGTGTAAAATACATTGGGGATGACATAACTTTTCCCAATGGACCTTGGATCAACTCTCTAAACCATACAGGGTACGACGTGTCTCCATAATCAACCTGCCAAATATAGTATATACAATATAAATATAATATACATAGTTTATATATAGATATCTGTTTTAATGGAAACCATATATATATAAAAAATTTTTTTAATTATCTTACCTGACTTCTCAACCATTTAGCAAAGTGTTGGTCTTTACGTTTTTCAATCTCGCCGGGTGATGCATTTGGGAAAGCCTCGGTAACCTGGCGAATGAATTCACTAATAGAAAATATAGTTATAACAAATGAAATCATTAACATATATACGTTAAAAATAACCCTTTTGACCTCAATTCCATAGTTTGTAATTATATGTACCTCAGAAATGGGCTAACTTCGTCGCATTGTAAGAGAATATATGTGTGTGCACAATTATAGTCTTCGTGCGAGGACCAGTCTTCTTCTCTTATGATTCCGGCATGCCTACCTACTGCACAGAATATATCTGGAACATCAGAAACTGGATACGCTTGTGCGATGCCTCCATTGTCGTATCTACGTGGAGCTCTTTTACGCGTCCGGACAGTTGGAGGGAAGTAATATGAGGTGGAATGAGAGGTTTCTTCGGTTAAACTTCCCGCAACAATTGATCCCTCAACCCTCGTCAGGTTTTTTGCCTTTCCTTTTAAGTGTTTCATGAATCTCTCGAAAGGATACATCCAACGAAATTGAACGGGTCCTCCTAAATCGGCTTCGTATGGGAGATGGACAGGAAGATGCTCCATACATCAAAGAAAGATGGAGGGAATATCTTCTCTAAGTTGCACAGCAATATCGCGATGTTATTATTTAGTTGTTCAATTCCATCCTGAGTCAGAGTTCGCACACACAGATCCCGAAAAAATGCACCAACACCTGAAACCAAAGTTCAGATTTCCAATATCAGTAGAATGGATCGAAATGTAATAACACACATCATTTGTTTATATATTAATATATCGTCATAGAAAATAGACTTGCAAGTGATTCATGCACGTTCGTTGGCAAAAGCTCCGCAAATGCGAAAGGCAATAATCTCTGCATTAACACATGACAATCATGACTCTTCATACCAGATAATTTTTTGCCTTGCTCCACAGACTTAGATAGTTTTGACACGTATTCATCTGGGAACTTAACTTCGGTGGAAACCCAGTTGAAGAATGTTGATTTGCCTTCGTTTGACAATCTAAAGATAGGCACTGGAGCTCTCCCATCTCCCGTGAGATGTAACTCAACTCTAGAGCATATAAGAGGCAAATCCAGTCTAGACTTTAAATTGTCTTTAGACCTCCCTGGAACATTTAAGATGGTGTGCATGATGTTATCGAAGAAGTTTTTCTCAATGTGCATGACATCAAGATTGTGACGTAGTAGATGATCCTTCCAGTACGGTAGTTCCCAGAAAATACTCTTCTTATGCCAATTATGTTCTTCAAGGTATCCATCTAGGAGATTGGTTGGAATATTAAGCTAGTTACCACCACGTTTTGCTGTGTCCTGAGCTCCATAATAATCAAGTTGACCTTCAATTTGCTCTCCAGAAAGATATGCAGGTGGGGGGATACGTACACGTTTGCCCTTTGTGAACAACCTTCTGTTTCCCCGGTACGGATGGTTCATAGGGAGAAACCTTCGGTGACAATCGAACCAACAAGAATTCCTACCATTTTTTAGTTGAAAGGTGCCTGTCTCATTTTGGCAATACGGACATGACAATCTACCATGTGTTGTCCAACCAGATAACATTCCGTACGCTGGAAAATCGCTTATCGTCCACGTAAGCACAGCTCGCATGTTAAAATTCTTTTTCCTAGAGTAATCAAAAGTACGAACACCATGAGACCACAACATGTTCAACTCGTGAATAAGCGGCTGTAAAAACACATCAATAGATCTTCTTGGATGCTTCGGACCAGGGACTAAAATACTCAAAACAGAAATTCTCTCTGCATGCACATATCAGGCAGAAGGTTATAAGGTGTCAATATAACTGGCCACAAAGAATATTGCCTGCCAGACATACTGAACGGACTAAAACCATCGGTACATAGTCCAAGATAAACATTGCGCTTTTCTTTAGCAAAATTAGAGTGTACCGATTTGAAGTGCTTCCAAGCTTTTGCATCAGAAGGATGATGAACTTCTCCTTCACTAGTTAAATGTTCCGCATGCCACCTCATTGATGCAGCTGTTTGTTCTGATTGGTATAGCCTTTGTAGCCTATCTGTTATGGGCAGGTACCACATTCTCTGGTATGGCACTTTACTTCTACCAGCTCCTTGGGGCTTAAATCTTGGTTTGTGGCAAAATCGACATTCCTGTAGATCTTCATCATCTTTCCAAAATATCATGCAATTGTCAATGCAAACATCTATCATCTGCGAGGGCAAACCAAAACTAGAGACTAGTTTATGTATATCATAATATGACTCAGCAGCTTGATTACCCTCAGGCAAATACTCTTTTATAAGAGCTGTCCAATCATCCATGCAACTCTCAGATTGATTATGATCAGATTTTATTGTCATCATCCTAGATGCCAATGATAACTTAGTGAGACCTTCCCTACAACCTTCATAGATTAGTTGCTTTGCAGAATCAAGCATATTATAAAATTTTTTAGCATCTTCATTGGGTTCCTCAACAACATCATCATCAGTAGACATAACTCCAGGAAATGCATCGGTTACCATTTCTTCGAACCTATTATGGTCTAACCTGACATCATGATCATAATTATTAACAAATTCATGAGACTGATCATATTGTTCATTCGAATAACCCTGATCCATAGGTTGGTAACTAGTACTACCTGAAGTTTCATCTCCATATCTCTCTCCATGATAAAACCAAACATAGTACTCAGGTGTGAACCCTCTATTAAATAAATGCATACCGGCTACATCAATTGTCTGCAGCTTCGAATTTTTGCACTTCTGACACGGGCACATCATCACTCCGGTCCGTTGAATTGTAGGCGCACTACTTGCTTGAGCCATGAAAATTTCAAGCCCGTTGAGGAACTCTTCTGAAATTCCTCCATTTTCATCTCTACGGCGATACATCCACCTTCTTAGCTCGTATATATCGCCCATCTTATTCAGAAAATATTAACTAAGAAAATTTTTTGAAATTTTTTTTTTTTCTTCAATGATATTGGCGACTGATCTGGGGAAGTATATATAAGACATTTAGCAACGATTTTGCTTTGAATTTGCATCGTATTTTAGCATCGAATTAGCATCAAATTATTTAGCGTCGAATTTGTTTCGTATTAGCGTCGATTTAGCATCGGTTTTATAGAAATTGGTGAACCCATTAAAAACGTGCGACCTACCTACCCAGTTCGACGGAATATTCGACGCTAAAACCGACGCTATATGATCGACGCTAATTTAGCGTCGAATTGAAGATAAGGACGCTAATTCGACGCTAATTCGATGCAATTTAGCGTCGAATTAGCGTCTCTATTTTCCGTCTCAATTTTGCGTCGACTTAACGTCGAATTTTTTGAACGACACAAAAACGATGCAAATTTTGTGTCGACGCAAAATCGACGCTAAAACTTTTTTTTCTTGTAATGCACAATGGTTAGCGGCAAGTATAAACACAATCATCCCATAACTCATGCAGCACGCAATCAAACATCATGCACGCAATCAAGCATAAGAATAAACAAGCAACGTGTGCCCTACTCATCTAGCACACGACAAACATCACCAAGACTCACCTTATTCTGAATGGTTAAGGCTTAGATTCGGACTTAGGCTCTAGACCGGATCTGGTTCTTTGGTTCCATGGACTACTTCGTTCACGAAAATGGATAGAACTTAGGCTAGACTTTTGGCTATTCCTGCTCCTACTCGATGGCTCAAGACAACAGCCTAGCTGGATCACGATCACGGACAAAGATTCGAATTTTCTAGACTGATTTTGTCAGAAGTTTGGAACGATTTTTATGCATAAAATGGGAGCTACTTAGGTCCTATTTATAGGGAAATTTTCGTCCACCAGATTCTGGGATTTGTCGTGCTTATTGATGATTCGTCGCGTACGGTTGCGACACCTCGTGCTTACGGGTTCGTCGTGCTTCTGACTTGTCGTGCTTGTAGATTTGTCGTGCTTGCAGATTTGTCGTGCTTCCGTTGACTCTTCACACAAGATCGCGACACCACATGCTTACGGTTTTGTTGTGCTTCTGACTTGTCGTGCTTGCAGATTTTTCGTGCTTGTGGATTTTTTGTGCTTCCAATGACTCGTCACACAAGATCGCGATACCTCGTGCTTACGGGATTTGTCGTGCTTCGTTGATCCCAAACACGTCAATCCCGAGTAGCTGTGTCGTGTTTCCACATACTTTTATATTTTTGTAAAAATATCAAGTTTGAAAAATCACGCCACCTCGTGTTTCGGGCCAGCTCGTGCTTAAAATCCTGTCATGGCTGGGTAGGACACGGGACGGATTTGGTCGAGATGTGGGATGGTCGAGATGCGGGACGAAGTTGGTCGTGTCGCGACACAAGGGACGGGATCAAGGACTCGAACTACGGTCACGTACTGACCCGATGTTAGCATCCGGTGTTGTGACACGGGACGAGGCACGAGCGTGTGATTGAGACGCGGGGCAAAGTCACCCGATTACCGGTCACGAGTCTCGACGGATGCATGCGACCGGTGCTAGGACACTCGAGAAGCGGCACGTGGGAAAGCGATACCGGTCGAGAACGCGGTCCGATATTCCGTCCGTTGCTTCGCCTGGTCGTGACTTGGTCGCGGAAGGAGCGACACCAGTCATTCGCGGTCCGGTATCATGTCCGGTACCGGCCGACAGAAAAATAATTTTTTTATTTTTATTTTTATAAATCCTGTAAAATAAAAATAAAATAGATTAGTATAGTATAAGCCTAGAAAAACCAAAATTGAAATTTTAAAAAAATATTTAGAGCATAAATAAAAATAAAAATATGGGTTGCCTCCCACAAAGCGCTTGTTTAAAATCAATTAGCTCGGTTCCTTTGAAGAATTTAGACTTCCGGTGAATCTACTAAAGGAATGGTGGTTCCTTTAGCTTCATTAGACTCTGAACTTTCGACTTCTATGATGACTCCAAGTGAATCTCCATTGTCATATTTGACAACTTGTGCATCCGGGAAAAGTTTCAAAGAGTTCTCAAGCTTACGCTTGATGGTTTCCCTGTTGATCTCGTCTTCTCTTGGGAGGAGGATCTTTATCACCATGTTCTCAATGACAAACTTCTCCTTTGCCTTGTTCCCATTCTTAGCATCATCCATAGGTGTCAAAGTTGGCTTGACATCCTTGTAAACGTCTTTATGCTTCACCTTGGATAGTTTTGCAACTATCTTTTCTTTAGTCGTAGGATCTCCTTCTTTGACTCCTTTCTTAGCATCTCCGGGATCTATAATAGGTTTCATAGTCTTTACTCCTGATATGCTCAGGTTTTAACCCTATCAAACTACTGCAAGTGCACAACAACTGTTGTAGTATTTTAGGGATCGAATCCACAGAGACCAAGTGTTACACTACGAAAATATGAGATTGAAATTAAGCTAAGATGGTAAAATGTGATTGGTTGCAATATTGAAATGGAAATAGCAATTATAAACGTGTAAACTTATGGAATTAAAAGCGTTAGGCTTAAGGGATATTCTCGGGAAATCATAGATCATAAATCAGACATTTATTCAGGGAACAATTCAGCGCGATCTTAAACTCAAACATAATTGTATAACCAATCCACTATCGTGGCATCAGAGACTTTATCTAGCAACCTAGAAATCTAAACTGTCGTTTGAACCTAGAATTGTACACAAGCATTAACGAACTGGTTTGATATGTTCACAAATCGCCTTAACATCAGCTTTCGTTGGCTAAGGACAATTTGCTCATCTACGTTCTTTCGGGCGTTTAATCTAACACTTTTGGTATGCTAAACATCCTAACATCAAGAAAAGAGGTGATCAATCCCATTCAATCATTAAGAACAACAATAGATGAAGACAAGTATAAATCCCTATTTATGTCTAATTCAATGATCCATGAATTCTTTTGAACACCCACAAGCCTAACTAATGATCTACTCACACATATTCAAAAGAAATTCACAAAAAGATAATATAACAACCATAACTAAATCAAAGAAAAGGATTAAAGAGTTGAGAAATCTTATTAGGGTACAAGGATGAAGAACAATCTCCCAAATCTTCTTACAAAAATTCAAAAACAAGATAAGAGAATCAAGAACAAGAAAAACCAAAAGGGAGAAATCAAGAAGAGAAAAACAAAAGAGATGATGAAAGTCAAGAGTTGTTGTCAATAATTGAGTCCAAAAATCAGATAAATATGGCCAAAACACGTTTTTAGCCAAAGAAAACACGTTTTGGTTAAAATAATGCAAGATTAGGTAACTGATTTTCTTGTCTTTTGGGCAGTTTTAATAAGTGGATCGATCGATCCATATGTGGATCGATCGATCCAGTTACTAAAGATATCGATCGATCGATTTTCTTTGTGCTGGGTCGAGCTGCAGATCCCGCGGAATTTTTGAAGAAAACATGGATCGATCGATCCAAAGGTGGATCGATCGATCCAGTTACTAAAAATATTGGTCGATTGATCCTTTCCTGGCTGGATCGATCCGTGGATCCCGCGGAATTTTTGTTCTAGTAATCGGATCGATCGATCCAAGGGTGGATCGATCGATCCAGTTACTAAAAATCTGTATTTGCTTCTTTTGCTCGCCAGACGGACTTGTCTTCACTAAATCTTCCATAACTTTTGATCCTTTGCATTAACCTTCATTCAAACGTGTTTTAACCTGAAAAGACTCTAAAAATATTGAAAATACTCGATAGAACTCAGAAATCAAGGGTTAGAATGCGTTGAAAACGCAACACATCAACTCCAATCGAGCTTGGTACACGCTTAGCATCTACTTCATCGTAGAAGAGATTCTTGTTGATGTTGGCGAAAGAGATTCTTCGGTTAGGAAAATCAACAATGGCTCCGGCGGTTGCTAAGAATTGTAATCCAAGTATCAATGGATTCAACGTTCCGGTCTTCATCTCCAATACTTGAAAATACGTATGAACAATTCATTCTCATACGTTGACCATGACGTTTTGAAGCATTCTATAAGGGGTAGAGGATGGTAAATCGGCATACACTGTGACGACCCAACCCGTCAAAATAAAAAAAAAATTTCAACCCGGATCACTATTATCATAAATAGTGATCCTCAACGGTCCAAATTAAGACAATGCGGAAACAAGTGACTTAAACAATCAAACACGATTATCATTTAACAAGCCCATACTATCAAATTATTATATCCATTTAGTTAAATCAATTCAACGAAAAACATAGTTGTGGAATTGCTAACACCCTAGCAATTCTAACTTATTACACGAAAACGAGCCACTAGATCATCCACTCGTCCCGGCCATGATTCCATGATCACACCTTCTCTTTACCTGCATCACATGGTTATACGAGATGCGTGAGTTATCATAAATACCTAGTGAGACGGTCATCCCATCTACCTGACTATACACACATGCATAAGAAAAAGATACAATACCAGGGTTATCAAACAACACTACAACACACGAACAATCAAAAGCGAATCTGCACATCCTCTGATCATGCGTCGATCGACGTAACCACTATGTGTCGATCGATGCACCACACCTGCGTCGATCGACACACAATCCAGTGTCGATCGATGTTGTGCCCATGTGTCGATCGACGCACAGCACCTGCGTCGATCGACGCACAAAACGCAGAAACCCAGACCGAACCTATCCTCTCATGGATCGATTCCGAAACTCGTTTCCATCGATCTTCGACACAAAACACACCAATACAACATGAAATACAACCACAAACAACAATCAATCGCATAAAACCGTTGACCCCGCATAAGACCGTCCAATAATCAAACAAGAACATGTCCGATCAACCGTTGACCCCGCATTGGATCAAATGATCGTACAACAATCAAACAAGAACATGTACGACCATTGGTGTAACATATGCTACCAGGATTTGTCCAAACCTGAATTCCAGACTCCAGTAATAACCCCAAACTCCAGTAATAACCCCAGACTCGACGTCCACAACACAACCCTAGCCCTCAGCCAGCACAACTCGTGATCACACCTGATCCCCGAGTCTTACTAGGCTCACACTAGCCTCATTGCACCATTTCCATGGATACATTCCTGACCAAACCCGGTTAGCACCCTTAGAAATCATTTCCCGATATGAATCACCTAACCTTGTCTCACTAAGGTTGACACTCTCATCCAAAACCCGCCCAAATTTTCCCAGAAAACATCTACAATGCAACACTCGCTGATCTAGATCAGGGCTATCCGATCGATCGCGCAACAAGCAGACAAGAACATGCCCAACCAACCGTAGACCCAGACCTTGGATCAATTGGTCGCACAACAATCAAACAAGAACATGTACGACCAAAGAGGCTACATATGTTTACCAGGATCATCTGAACTAAGGTTCCAAACTTAAGTAAAAACCCTAGATTAGACATCCCATACCACCTGAGATCATTCCCGATCCCTGAAGTTCATCCAATCTCATAATTATAATCACACTACAGGTACTATTGCTCAAACTCATATCTCTATACACCAGAATACTCGCAGGGTCGTCACCCATCGAGCTCTCGATGTATACTATACCGGCTCTCGGTATGCTCCAGCCCCTCCGCTCTTAGGACACACAGTCCATCAGCTCTCGGCTGCAGAGGAATCACACATCCTTTGGAGAGACCTCTATCCCTCAAAGTATATGTAGGAGAATCTCACCATCCCTGGAGCAGTAACACTGTAACGTGCATCATAAGCACCTGTCGACCGATTTACTTCCGTGATTCTTATCCCGATATTCCCTAACCCGGAATATCACCCATGTCCAATCCCTCGGTCATCTGAAACAACCCAATCACCAGGGTGTTTCCATCGGAGTCCTTGGAAATGACAGTCCTAACTCACATAAGACTTCTGTTCCAGACTTCCCCTAGAAAATAGGCAGGTTCTAACTCACATAAAACCTCTATTTTCCAGCACATCTAGGGAATATACCCGTCCTAACCCCTTAGGATCTCCATCCCTAGATACTCCTCCTAGAACATAGACAAGCTCTAACACCCATAGAGCTTTCTATTCTAGCCCCTCAAACAACCTCCCAGTCATCACACACATGACTTAACCTAGTCATCAAACCCATGACCTCCCAGTCATACCATAAGAACATCCGCCTTATAACCAAAGATAATAAGAAAAACCCCATCTTATTAAATTTCAACAATGTATATCGTTACAACCCAAACAAAAATACATACAACTCATAGCAACAAGTTAATACAACCACTGGAAACCAGAAAGACACTCAAGCCTCCGCTTGCTTCTTGAACCACTTCGAGAACTTTGCATTCATCCTTGCTTCTGGTTTCCAAGTCTCCTCCTCAACACCATCACAGTCCCACACGACTCTCACCAATGGTATCCTCTTCCAGCGCAACACCTTGACTCTCCGCTCGAGAATCCTCATAGGTCTCGCCTCCAACGTCATGTTGGGCTGAAGATCCTCTGGGATCCTAGCCAACACCTCCTCAGACTCATGTAGACACTTTCGCAGCATCGATACATGGAATACCTTATGAAATGCTCTCATACTCTGAGGTAACTCCAACCGATAAGCCACTGGTCCGACCCGCTCCACCACTCTGAATGGACCCATAAACCTCGGATTAGCTTATTCTCAAAAATGGATATGTTAGGACCCCTCAACATCGCTGCCTTGAGATACACCAAATCTCCCAGCTCAAACTCCAGCTCTTTTCGTCTTCTATCAGCATAACTCTTCTTGCCGATCCTGAGCCTCCCTCATGTTCAGCCTCAAGACACGGATCTTCTCCGTCGTCTCCTGAACAAAATCCGCACCAAACATGCTCCTCTCCCCCACCTGAGTCCCGCACAATGGTGTCCTACACGGCCTCCCATACAGAGCCTCATATGGAGCCATCCCAATACTCGCCTGGTATGAGTTATTGTACGCAAACTCAACCAAGTTCAGATGATCCGCCCAATGACCACCATAATCTAGCACGCACATCCTCCACAGGTCCTCTAAAGTCTTAATAGTCCTCTCCGACTGCCCATCTGTCTGAGGATGATACGCAGTGTTCATGTGCACCTTAGTGCCCATCTCTGCCAGAACTCAGACGTAAACCTCAGATCCCTGTCTGACACAATACTCGCTGGCACCCCGTGCAGCCTCACTATCTCACGCACATACTTCTTAGCCAACACCACCATTCCATCGGTCTTTTTGATGGTAAGAAAATGTGCTGACTTGGTCAGACGATCCACAACCACCCAAATCGCATCATAGGTCCGTGACACTGGTAATCCTGTCACAAAATCCATGGTAATCATATCCCACTTCCACTCGAAAATAGGCAAACTCTGCAACATACCACTCGGAACCTGATGCTCAACCTTCACTAACTGACACACGTTGCATGCTGTAACCCAGTTAGATACATCTCTCTTCATCCCGACCCAGTGATAATATCATTTCAGATCACGATACACCTTGGTCGCCCCCGGATGAATCGATAACATGCTCGCATGAGCTTCACGCAGGATCTCTTACCTCAGATCCTCATCTTTGGGTACACAAACCCATCCGTTCACCAGTATCGTCCCATTCGCCGAGACCACATACTCTGTACCTGTAACCCTAGCAGCATCAATCAAGATCGGATCCAACTCTTGAGCTGCTCGAATACGACTCAGCAAATCTGCCTGGTTAGCTACCTCTAACCCCAACGGCTCTTGTGAGATCACACACAACCTCAATGTACTGATCTCGCTCACCAAAGCTTCCATACCACGTTCCTGAGCCGAAGTAACCCTCATCCGACTCAACGCATCTGCAACCAGATTAGCCTTACCCGGATGGTATCCGATCTCCAAATCGTAATCCGCTACCAACTCCATCCAGCGCCTCTGTCTCTAGTTCAGCTCCGGCTGAGTGAAGAAATACTTCAGACTCTTATGGTCTGTGAACACCTGAACCTTTTCGCCATAAATATAAGATCTCCAAATCTTTAGAGCGAAAATCACCGCAACTAACTCCAAATCATAGGTAGGGTAGTTGCACTCATGCTTCCTCAACTGCCTCGAAGCATACGCAATAACCTTTCCATGCTGCATCAAGACACAACCCAGACCAACACCTGAAGCATCAGTATACACCACGAAAGGCTCACCCGGCTCGGGTAACACCAACACTGGTGTACTCGTCAACATCTCTTTTAGCTTGCTAAAACTCTCCTCGCAAGCTGAGGACCACACAAAAGGAACATCCTTCCCTGTCAACTTGGTCATCGTCTTAGCCATACTCGTGAATCCCGCGACGAATCTCCAATAATAACCTACCAACCCAAGAAAACTCCTGATCTCAATGGCATTCGTCGGTCTAGGCTATCCTCTGATAGCCTCAATCTTAGCCGGATCCACAGAAACTCCCTCTGCAGACACCACATGGCCAAGGAAACTCATCTCTTGCTGCCATAAACTGCACTTGCTCAACTTCGCAAATAACTTCTGCTCCCGCAGCTTCCCCAGAACTACTCTCAGATGTAACTCATGCTCCTCAGGACTCTTCGAATACACCAGAATATCATCAATAAAGATGATCACAAACACATCCAGATACTCCTGGAATACCCCGTTCATCAACCGCATGAACGCTGCTGGTGCATTCGTCAAACCAAAAGGCATCACCACGAACTCAAAATGCCCATACCTCGTCCTGAAAGCAGTCTTCCTAACATCTGCCTCATCAATCAGAATCTGATGGTATCCCGAAGCCAAGTCAATCTTAGCGAACCAGGTAGCCCCTCGCAACTGATCCAGCAACTCATCAATGCGTGGCAGAGGGTACCTATTCTTCACAGTGACCCGGTTAAGTCCCCGATAATCGATGGACAACCGAAAACTACCATCTTTTTTCTTCACAAACAACACCGGCGCTCCCCACGGTAAAACACTTGGCTGAATAAAACCCTTATCCAACAAATCATCCAGCTGCTTCTTCAGCTGCTGGAGCCATACGGTAAGGTGCCTTAGATATCGGAGTAGTCCCGGGTTCCAACTCAATAACAAACGGATCCGACCGCGATGGCGATAATCCTTGCAATGACTGAAACACATCCTGGAAATCCCGAACAACTCGAATATCCTCAACTGCAACCCCTCCAACAGACTCCGGCATCACTATCGTCACCAGATACGACTCGTAGCCCCTGAGCAGCAACTGCTCGGCCTGTATCGTGGAAATCACGAGACTCCAGGAAGTCGGTCTTACACCCTGATAAACTAACCTCCCCGCCTCTCGCTCAAACATAACTCACCCTCGGTGGCAATCCAGATGGACCCTGTAACGATCAGATATGCTGGCATCAACTCTCCCGCCACCAGAACCTCCACGCCACGAGCCCGCCCAAAAGTAGCTAACGAATTGCCATCCGCAACCTTAACTACTCCGAGCTGCTCCCCGGGATCACTCTGGATTCCGATGCTCTCCGCATACTCTGGCGTAATAAAGCTCTTTGTAGCTCCCGAATCAAAAAACACGTGGGACTCATACCCGCCCACAACTAAGGTCCCTGCACAATCCCATGTGTTTGAGAACCCTAACATTCTAGCACAGACTCACAATTTCCCAACAGACAAAATTCACACAACCACAAATTTAAAAGTCAAGTTCAGAAATACCTGTGATCCACCCGCCTCCACTGACGTGAACTCTCGCGGTGCCGCTGCAATCTGAGGCAATGGCTGCACTACCAATGGTTGCACTACAGCCACCGCCAACGGCTGCAGCTTCGGACACTTGGGCTTAATATGCCCTGTCTCTCTGCAGTGGTAACACACCCGCGTATCTAGGATCCTGACCCGCACATCCCGAGTCCCGGTCCTCTTCGGACAGCTCGCCACACGATGGTACATGGTCCCACACTAATAGCATCCCAAACCACCCTGACTGGCCCCGGAACTGCCCTCCCAGTTCCTCTTATGTCCCTGAGCAGGCTTGCCGCCCCTGCCTGAACTCACCTGCTGCTGAGATCTCCTCGGCTGCCGCTGCACTAGTGGACTAACCACCACAACCTGCTCACCGAGATCCTCCTCGATCGCAGCAACCATCTCAACCAGCTCCGCCCTCGTGGCGAACCTACTTGCCCTGCAGCGAATCCTCAAGAACCTCCTAACCTGGGCATCCTTGCCCTCCACGCCTCTCCCTGCATATACCAGAAGTCGACTGAACTCAATGCATGATTACTTTGACCGATCTCCCTGAGTCAGGTCCAGAAACCTAGACTCCAAACGGTCCAGGTCCAGAAACCTAGACTCCAAACGGTCCACCGCATCCTGCGAAAAATACTTGGCGTTAAACTCCGCCAAGAAATCCTCCCAGACCATCTCGGCCTGCACCCTCCTGGCCTCTACACCTCTCCACCAGAGATGCGAATCACCCTCCAGATAATGCACAGCCAGATCCACTCTGTATCCATCTGGACACCTGATAGATCGAAAGTTACGCTCTAACCTCAGCCGCCACCCATCAGCCTCCTCAGGCTTAGCATCACCCGAGAAAAATGCAGTACCAATCCGCTGCATCTGCTCCATCATCCGCAGATAAGATGGAAGCTCCTCTACCCCAGCCATACCCGGCTGCACCCCAGCCAATCTATGCTGCACCCCAGCCAACCCCGGTTGCACCCCAGCCAACCCCGGCTGCACACCAGGAGCATGACTCGTAGTAGGCACCACTCCCGGTAACCTGTCCAGAATCATCTGTAGTAGACCTGCCAGACAATCATCTCGATCCGGGGCAACGCCTACGGCAGCACCCCCACCAGGGCCCACCGCACCGCCAGCTACACCGGGACCCACACCAGTCCCTCCAGCCCTCACACTGGAACCCGTAGCTGTCACACCCACGGATCTCTCCTGAAACGTCTGCGAGTCAGCTACTCGCTCCTGCGTAGTCTCCTGGGACACCCACGTGGCAGCAGACTCACTCCCAAGTCCCCGCCCACGTCCACATCCAGCACGACCACCTCGACCTCTACTAACCCGCAGAATATTAAGTACTAGAAAACAGAAATCACATAAACACATACCATGGAATCTCATTGAAAGCTCGGAAGAGATGATCTAGGACTCCATACCAACACAACAATCAATTGACTAACTCGCATAATCAATTAATTAACTAGCCCTAAAACCGCTAGAGCTCTGATACCAAACTATGACGACCCAACCTGTTAAAAAAAAAAAAAAAAATTAACCCGGATCACTATTATCATAAATAGTGATCCTCAACGGTCCAATATAAGACAATGCGGAAACAAGTGACTTAAACAATCAAACACGATTATCATTTAACAAGCTCATACTATCAAATTACTATATCCATTTAGTTAAATCAATTCAATGATAAACATAGTTCTGGAATTGCTAACACCCTAGTAATTCTAACTTATTACACGAAAACGAGCCACTAGATCATCCCCTCGTCCCGGCCATGATTCCATGATCACACCTTCTCTTTACCTGCATCACATGGTTATACGAGATGCGTGAGTATTATCATAAATACCCAGTGAGACGATAATCCCATCTACCTGGCTATACATACATGCATAAGAAAAATATACAATACCAGGGTTATCAAACAACACTACAACACACGAACAATCAAAAGCGTCGATCGATGCACCACACCTGCGTCGATTGACACACAACCCGGCGTCGATCGATGCTGTGCCCGTGTGTCGATCGACGCACAAAACGCAGAAACCCATAATCGAACCTATCCTCTCATGGATCGATTCCGGAACTCGTTTCCATCGATCTCCGACACAAAACACACCAATACAACATGAAATCCAACCACAAACAACAATCAATCGCATCCTATCCAATCCTTTACCCAGATAAGCCATGGTCACGCACTTACCTCGATTTCTGATAGAGAAAGCTATGAAATCGAAGAAGAACACGAAGAACACGGATCCAAAATCCGAAATCGTTCCCTGCACGATCCTTACTCGCTCTCACAACCTCACAATCACCAAAAACAAGCCTATAAGATCGAGAACACGAAGGAAAACAACGATAATCTCTTCTTCTCTCAATCCTCTCTCTTTCACTCTGATTTTCTCTGTTTTCTGCCCAAAAAACGCGTTGTTCGACTTAAATAGCCAGCCTGCCGACACCTGCGTCAATCGACACAAAGCACCGGCGTCGATCGACACTCCTGCCGACACCTGCGTCGATCGACGCAGGTGTGGTGCGTCAATCGGCGCAAGACCAGAACCCGACTTCTCACAAGTCCAAAAGACGTGCATCGATCGACGCACCACACCTGCATCGATGGACGCAACACCAAAATCTACTTTTTGGTTCACTGGCATTACATACTCTATATAGACTTTGGATGGTTTGAAATCGGCCAATCCTAGTATGTTTGCCATGACTAATGACATGAAATTGATGTTTGCTCTAGTATTACACAAGCAATCGTGGATCTCCTTTCCATTGATAGAACATGGAAAAACAAACTTCCCTGGATCATTGACTTTTTCCAAAGGTATCCTCTTTAGTCTTCTCTTATAAGCTCTCTTAGATTCGCCAGGAAGGCGTTCCTCTTTAGGTACTTGGACTAAGATAACCTCTTCTTCAAGTGGTTTAGGAGTGACCACGGCCTCTTCTTCTTTAGTAGAAGCAACATTGCAAAACTTCTTTGCTTTCTCTTCGTCTTGTATTCTAACGGTTTCCGAGGTTTGAGCGAGTTGTGTATCCATCTTAGAGAGATGAGTAACAATAGACTCGATCTTAGCGTTAAGCTCCGAACACCTACTTTCCACTATTTGGTTTACCTCCTTCTTGTATTGGCCGAAGGCTTCTAGCATTTGGTTCTTCATATCTTCAAGTTTAGCATCAAAGGAAACCGGTACGGTTGGTTTGGATGGGTTAAATGGCAGTTTCACTTGATACATTCCCTTAGAGTAGAATGGTTGCTTGGACTGATATTGGCCTCCTTGGTTGACGTTTTGTTGAGGATAGAATTGATCTTAAGGATTTTCGACATTGTTGCTTCGATAAGAAAAATTTGGATGAGATCGAAAATTAATGTTGTTGTTGAAATTTCGATTCCCATAGTTTTCCCCTATGTAGTTTAACTCCTCTTGATTCTCTTCCATTCCATCTCCAATACGCTCCATGTTAGGACATAACTTGTATTAGCACTACAAGAAAACAGGCAAATTTCCGACGGTCAAAACGTCGGAAAGCCGTCGGAATAGGGCTTATTCCGACGGCTTTCCGACGGTTTTGACCGGTCGGTTCTATCTCGTCGGAAATAAAATTCCGTTGGAATTCCGTCGGAAATACTGACGGATTTCCGACGGAAAAGAAATAACCGGAATCCTTCAGAATTCCGTCGGAAATCCGTCAGTATGTCATTGTCCGACGGATTTCCGACGGCTACACATACCGACGGATTTCCGACGGCTACGTATACCGACGGATATTTTATTTATTAAAAAAAAATTTTTTAATTTAATTAAATTTAATGAAATTAAATTAAAATAAAATAAATTAAATTAAAATAAAATATAAATTAAAATTAAAATTAAATTAAAATAAAAATAAAAAAACAACATTTAAAATTAAGTTTCAATATTTTTAAAAGTGATTTAGAAAATTAAAATATTACATAACGTGTTATCTATCAGTTACGGAAGAACTCGTTCATCCTTTCTTCCATTTCCCGCATTCGTGCCATCTGCTCTTCCATTGCCTGCATGCGTTCCTGCTATTTCTGCAAGCGTGCCTGCTGTTCCTCGTAGCGAGCTGCATCTTGTGCGCGTTGTACCTCCAACCCGCTCACCCGCTCGAGAAGCTCGGCATTCTGTGCCCTCAACGTACTATCTGCATGAAAGCGGTAAGAATTGACGGACGTGGATGAACTGTCTTCCGGGAGGACAAACACACGACCTCTGTGCTTAGGCACAACCTACGAAAAAAAATCAATCAATAAATGTTGTAAATTGTTTATATTTAAATTTATTTAAAATTTAATTAAATTTGACAGTGTTACTAACCTGATAGGTAAACTCGTTGATCATCTCGAGAGGAACTTCCGTGGCCGGGGGAGTTCCTTCGACGATCGGTTGGAATTGGAGGTACTCCTCACCCAGCCTCTCCACGCTCTCCACGATTTCACGAGCAATGGGATCTTGAATTTCCCCCGTCTTTCTGTTGGTGTGCGCATCTTTGACCAAGTCAAGATGTGACGGACGCACACCGGTCCTCTCCATCTGTTGGCATAGATAATGAAAGAAATATGAGAAGTGTTATAAATAAAATTTTAGTAAAATTTATAAAATTACCAGCTTCTGAAGACGTGACGCTTTGCTCGTCGCACCGAGGTTATGGGTCGCCGTTTCCTTCCCCTTCCGGTCGCTGTTCCGGTTAGACGAGTTCTTTCCGGAGCTTGCGTTTGTCTCCTCCCGTTCCCAATGGGCAAGTAGTCCACCCCATAATGTGGGGTTATCTTGCAATCTGCGCGGCACTTTTCCCTCTTTGTACCACATGTCCTTCCATTCGTTTATCTTCAACGAATATTTCCGGGAGGCTTTTCTGTAGAACTCCCGTCGGACCCGGGAAGTCAACTGTGGATCCCAAGTAAATTCTTGCTGAAAAAAAAACGTACCCATATTAGTATTGACAATTTTAATAGAAATAAAAATCTAAATTCTTAATAGGAAAAAAAAACATACCGCAAATTGCCGAAACCAGGTCTCCTGGTCTGCCACCGGCATCGAAGTAAATGTGGGATACGGGAAAGTTATCAACGAATTAGTCATTGCGTTGATCGAACTCGTAATCCCGTTTCCCGAAAATTGAAACCTAAACAATATTTAGTTAAATATTTTTTTAAGTTAATATAATCAAATACATTTTTAAATAAAACTTACCAGGTCGTGTTAGGTGGCAAGTCAGGATCTAGGCGAGGCAACCTATCCCGTCCGGGTTGCGAAACAAACTCCTCAATGGTCATGGCCGTGGGAGCTGAGGGCTGTGTACCCATTGGAGGAGACGGGTGTTGGGGATCCGGAAAGCTAGTCTCTGGGATATGCGACTGACTCCCTCCCCTACTGGAAGTACCGGATCCAGTAGAGTGATGAAATCGCCCATAGTCCCTACGATTTCCAAAATGTTTACATACCGTTGAAATTTACTTACATATATAAATATAAATTCTGATATTAAATATAAATATATGTAAATTTAAATCATAAATTTTAAAGATAAATTTACAGATAATTTAATTTACATTACGGATTTAGGGATTTTCAGTTTTTGAGAATTTGCCGACATCGAATTTTTGAGATTTCCGAATTATAAAATTTACGGGAATTGGGGACTTAGCGATTTTAGGATATTGATATTTTGAGAAGTAGGGATTTTGGAATTTAGGGATTAATTTATGGAATTTCGGGATTTCATAAATTAAGGTTTTAGGGAGTTAGGGATTGTGGGAAATTGAGGTTTCTCTAAATAGGTATTTAGGGATATTTGGATTACAGATTTCAGATATGAACATTTAGGAATTTACAGATTTAGAAAATTTTTGGAATCTCAGATTTGGTAATTTAAAGTTTTAGATATTTACGATTTTTCCAGAATTTGGGATTTTGTAATTTAAACAAATAAAAAAATTAGTAAAATTTCAACAATTTAGAATTTTACTAATATTTTTAAATTATAAATATTTATAATTTTCTAAAAATAACAAATACATATTAAAATGTAAATAAATTTTATAAACCCGAAAATTCTCTAAATCACAAAATTTACAAAATTCAAAACTTTTCAAACATCCTAAACCCGTACATTTCTACATTTCTATTAATTTTTAACATCCTAAATCTAACAAATTCACAAAATTCCCTAAATTCATAATTTACAAAAAAAAACTTCGAAAAACTTACATTGGATTGATGATTTGTTGCTAGAGATTGAGATTGTGGATGAATTTGGTGATTCCAGCGTGTTTCTGGCTTGGATCGATCGATTTCCGGCGAGATTTTCGATTTTTTTCCGACTTTTCGTTCTGTCGATACGAAGAAGAAGACGATGTTGAGGCTCTTAGGCGGCAGAAATTAGGGTTTCCGTCGGAAATCCGTCGGTATTTTTGACGGATTTCCGACGGATCGTAATTTTTTATTAAATTAATTTTTTTTTTATACGGTTTTGTTTTATATTATATAAAATATTAAATCCGTCGGAAATCCGTCAACAATACCGACGGATTTCCGACGGATTGTAATTTTTTATTAAAGAAAATTTTTTTTTTTATACGGTTTTGTTTTATATTATATAAAATATTAAATCCGTCGGAAATCCGTCAAAAATACCGACGGATTGTAATTTTTTATTAAATTAATTTTTTTTATACGGTTTTGTTTTATATTATATAAAATATTAAATCCGTCGGAAATCCGTCAAAAATATCGACGGATTTCCGACGGATCGTAATTTTTTATTAAATTAATTTTGTTTTTTTACTGTTTTGTTTTATATTATATAAAATATTAAATCCGTCGGAAATCCGTCAAAAATACCGACGGATTTCCGACGGATCGTAATTTTTTATTAAATTAATTTTTTTTTATACGGTTTTGTTTTATATTATATAAAATATTAAATCCGTCGGAAATCCGTCAAAAATACTGACGGATTTCCGACGGATTGTAATTTTTTTTTTAATATCATATATCTGTTTTAAAAATAAAAATTACAATCCGTCGGAAAACTGTGAAAAATCTATCGCTTAAAAGTCCGCGTGGTGACCCGATTGCAGAGTTAAAAAAATGTCCAAACATTTATTCATAAATTATTTTAAATTTATCCGGGAATTGAATAAAAGAGTTACACAACGAAATTTTATAACAGATAAAAAACAAAAGCCGAAAGGAAATTTATTTATTTTAAGGTTTGAAAAACATATGTCTCTGTATCCACTCCAAACTTACCTTTTGTTAGAACCTGAAACTTTTTTTTCCCTTTTTTTCTTTGGCGGAGAATCTACATATCATTTGCAAAATTTCCTTTCGATTGCATCAACATCTATATTTAAGTTCGGACTTTCTGGTCTTTGGGCAAATTCATCATCATTGTACTGATCCTTTTTATTCTTCGGTGTACCTTCTAAATATCCGCCGCAAACATCTCTTTTGATTGCATCAACATCTATATTTAAGTTCGGACTTTCTGGTCTCTGGGCAAATTCATAATCATAGTAGTGATCCTTACATTCATTTGAAGTACTTCCACCGTAAGTATCTGACGTTTCAATCAAGCGAGATGGTTGTACGTCTTCGAGAACTCGCATATACCTGCAGCGTAAGCGGATGTTAATAAGTTCGAGCCCATATCCATCATTGGCTCGTCCATCCAAGACCGAAAATATGAACTCATCGCTAACAAATTTTTTTGATTTTTAAAATTGTGTTATGAATGAACGAAGAAACGAAGGAACTTATATAAAACGGATTTCCGTCGGAATTCCGTCGGAAATCCGTCACAAAACTCCGACATAACACCCCACCAATCCCATCGGCAACCGCTAACGAATGGTAACCACTCAAATTTGCCGACATCGAAAATATCGGATTTCCGTCGGTAGTCCGTCGGAAAGTCGTCAGAATATTACGACAGTTTATTTTCCGTCGGAAATCCGTCGGTACAAACGACGGATTTCCGACAGAATACCGACGGTAGATAAAACCGTCGGTATTCCGTCGGAATTTTGCGACGGATTTCCGACGGACTAAATGTTAGTCGCAAATGCGTCGGTTTTCCGTTGGAAAATTCCGACGAAAATATTGGCCGTCGGAATAGTGGCTGTTTTCTTGTAGTGTAGCAATGTCTTCAATGGCATGAACTCTTCTTTGGCTCCTAAGTAGTTGTGAAACCGTGTTCTTGATCTCCGCGAATTGAGATGAATCGGTTGATGATCTAGTAGTGTTGATGCTCCTATTGTAGTCTTGAGAACAATTAGCATCACTAGCGGCGAGGTTCTCGATCAAAAGCTTTGCCTCCGGTACAAGCTTGGTCATGAAATTTCCATTACTTGCAGCATTCAAAGATGTTTGATGCTTGTTATCGATTCCATTGTATAAGATGTTCCATAAGTTTCCTTCCGAAAAACCATGATTAGGGCAGTCCCTAGTGTACTCCTTGAATCGTTCTAAGGTTTCAAAGAAGGATTCGATTGGTCCTTGATTGAAACTTGAGATCTTGTTCCTTATGGAATTCGATCTTTGCTTGGTATATAATTGGTTCAAGAAACCTCATTTGTATTCGTCTCAAGTAGTGATGGATCTTGGGGGTAGAGATTTCATCCATCTAAGTGCCTTGTCGTTTGGAGAGAACGAAAAGAGCTTGCATTTAAAGTAGTCGCAGGAACTCCATTAGCACGAGTTGTACTGAAAATTTCTTCGAAAGTATCAAGGTGATCAAGAGGATGTTCTGTGGACAGCCCATGGAATTGGTTTTGTTTCACCAATGCGATGATTTGAGGTTTAATCTTGAAATCATTCCTTTGAGGTAGAGGTGGGCGGATGGGGCTTCTATCAAAGAAGAAAGCATCGGAGGAATCAACATCTCCGATAGTTTGATGTTGGACTTGTCTTTCACGCAAGGGTTATTGGAAGTTTTGGTTCCCTTGAGGTTGAAGATGTTGAGCTTGTTGTTGGATTCTTAAATTCCCAGGTCGGATGAGATGTTGATCATCTCCATCATTAGGATTTCTGACAATGTCTTCTTGAGGACCACGGACATCATCGCGAATAGGATGGTTTTGGCGAGCACCAATGGGTTGGTTCTCATCGATACTGGCTCTCTCAAGAGCAGCAGCAGCAAGAGCAAGAGCTCGTTGCTCTTCAGTCATGGCTTGTTCATTGAATTGATCGGCCATCCTTAGTTGTCTTTGTTTTCTAAGAGCTCGTTCAAGCTTGTCGAAGCAACAATACTAGAAATTCTAACAAGAAGAATCTAGTACTAGGCATAAACACCTGAAACACACGGAAAAGGATAAAAGAAAACGAGAAATCAAATCCGAAAAAGAAAGAAACAAACTTGAAATAAAAAGAAAAACTGAAATTAAAGCGTTCTAGACTGAGTTTTAATCAAAAATTTGAAGCTGATATTCTTCGAAGTCCCTGACAACGGCGCCAAAAACTTGATGTGTTGTCGAGTTTTACCTCTCAACTAACTACCTGCAAGTGCATAGCGATCACAATTAGTATAGCTAAGGGATCGTATCCACAAGGACTTCTTAACCACACTTCAAATTGTAATGAATAAAACTAAGTTAGGACAAGATATTTTTGTCGTTTTTGTGATTGAAAATAAAGTAAGCAGCGAATGTAAATTGTAATAAAAATCAATAAAAGAAAAGCGCTAGGACATAGGTATTTCACAGAGAATCATGCAACAATAAAGATTGATTGATTTTAGGGATTTGGGAATTATGAACCGTCTAGAACACAAAGCACTGATTTAAGGTCATCCCACTGTCGTGACGTAACTAACTATCTACATTTTAGCACCCTAATAGACTCAACTGTCGTAGGTTATTACAAGGTGAAAACATACATTATGGTTCAAGTTTGATAAAGTTCACCAAACTCCTTAACTAACCTTTCAAATTGTTAAGATGTTTGGCTCATCAAATACTAGTTCAGGCAATATAACAAGCTTTTGGAGAGTATATCAACCCAAGATCAGATCACTAGATGCGCGGTAAAGCAATCATGCATTGAGTACAAGTAAAGATGAAGACTCTAATGTATTCCCTAAACAATCATCAATCAATTATCCAATTATGAAACTCATTGAAAGCCCTAAACCCTAAAAAATGAATTACTCGGACATGATGCACGAAAAAGCAGAGATAGATGATGAATTCATGATAAATAAACTTGAATTAAAGAGTAAGGATAAAGGGATTCTTCTCTATATCGAGTTACAAAACGAGATCATCCACCGGATTGCTCTAGAATCCAAATCTAATGAAGAACACCAAGGGGACTCTCGGTGGCTGCTCCTATGATAAAACAACTCTTAATATTTTGGAATATCCCTAACAAAAGGTTAAAAACAAGTATATATAGGCTTAGGTTCTTCTAGGGTTCACTTCGGGCAAAACGGTCTTTTTACGTCAAATCCTCTCCAAGTCGGTTTGGCAATGTCGGCCAAGTAACACAACTGGTATTGGGTCCAAAGTACCTTGATTTGTGCCAGCATCGGCCTGGAATATCGGTCCAGGAGGTGGTCCGGTAATTGGGTCGATTCTGTACTTGTTTCACTTTTGAGGCAGCTTGACGTGTCTTCAGTAAATCCAGTGTATCTTCCTGCTCACAGCTCTAATTGAGATAATTCAAACTTCATTGTAAAGATGACTAAAATATATATCTTCACAACAAGTTTCGTTAAATTCCAAATTGATTTGATCCTCCGTTCACGGCTGAACTTCTGGCGTATGCATTATGTCCAATTTGGTAGAATGTTGATTCTTGTGAATTCTTGGTTCTTGATGGTTTCTTTGGCTTGTGTAAGTTGTTGTGGCTTGGTTTACACCTATTTTGGCTTTTTAGATCCTTTTTGCTTGATTTCCCTATAAAGACTCTAAAACTACAAATACGAGAAAAACTACGTTTAAAGGTATAAAACCGTAGATAAATGCTTAGAAAATATAGTAAAATAGATAGTAATATAGGTAAAATATGAGACATATCAAAACAACAATGGCTTGGATTTGGGTTCTGGTCTTAATGCTAGAGTTTCTCACACCACTAATGCACCGTTGACAGATGCATATCGTATCGGTATTAGTGGCCTAAGTGACGAACAATGGAAGACATTGGTTGCTATTCTTGCTGAACGAAAACCACCCTCTACCACACGACTCACTAGTAAGTACTTTCTTGAATCTTGGATTGTTGACACAGGGACCTCGAATCACATGACTGGATCAATTGAATTTTTGGTAGATGTTTGTGATATAGCACCGGTTTTGATCAAACTTTCAGATGGACGGTTTACTACATCCACTAAACATGGACGTGTTCATCTTGGTTCATCTCTCAGTCTTCAAGATGTGTTTTTTGTTGATGGGCTTCAGTGTCATCTGATTTTGGTTTCATAGTTAACTAGAGATAGAGGTTGCATATTTCAGATTACTGATCGACTATGTATTATTCAGGATCGCACCACGGTGATGCTGATTGGAGTGGCTGAGCAGGAATATGGACTATATGTTTTTAGAAGTTACGAAGTTACAGCGGCGGTAACAAGCTCAGATGCGTCGTCTATTGAAGTTTGGCACCGTCGTTTGGGACATACATCCTCTAAAGCTTTGGATATGTTGAATTTTTCATATTGTAGTACTCTTGATTTTGATTCAAAGGCGTGTGAGATTTGTATCCGCGCTAAACAAGCAAGAGATTCGTTTCCTTTGAGTAGTAATAAGACAAGTTTTGCATTTAAATGAATTCATTGTGATCTTTGGGGTCCGTATCGCACATCTGCTTTATGTGGTTCACGATATTTTCTCACAATTGTCGATGACTACTCTCGAGGAGTTTGGATTTACTTACTAAAATCAAAGCAAGAAGCACCACAACATCTTAAGAACTTTTTAACACTTGTAGAACGACAATTTTCTACTCAAGTTAAAATTGTTCGTAGCGACAATGGTTCTGAATTTGTGAGTATGATGAATTTCTTTGCTCAAAATGGTATCATTCACGAAATATCTTGCGTTGGAACTCCTCAGCAGAATGGTCAAGTCGAAAGAAAGCATAAACATATTCTTAACGTTGGCATGTGTATAATCTTGAGACTCAAACCATATCTGTTTCGCGTGATGTTCTCTTTCACGAATCAATTTTTTCGTTTCAAAATTCTGCTCTTGTTTCACAATCTCCGACGTCAAATCCACCTTCGTATCATCTCAATGATGAATTTGATATTCCTGTATCACCGCCTTCTCCTACACCAGATCCTATTGCTCATGCTTCGTCTTCTCAACCTGAACCTCTTGCTCATGATTCGCCTCTTGAACCTGAACCGTCCGCTTCTCCGACTACATTAGACATTCCTATATCCACTGTTTCGGGACAGATTGAATCTCTGGTTTCTTCTTCTTTAGAAACGTCTTCACCGCAGATTGACAAAGTCATTGAACCAGAAGTCTTAGGACATGGTCATCGTAAGAAAAATCCTCCTACTAAGCTTGCTGATTACGTGACTCAACTGCTTCATGAGCCACATCCTTCAGCAACATCGTATCCTCTTGATAACTATCTCTCTAGTTCTCAATTCTCTAAGAATTACCAGATATATCTCCTCGCTATTACTTCTGGAGTTGAGCCTCAAAACTACAGCGAGACCATTCTCGATGAAAATTGGCGTCTCGCCATCAAAGATGAAATGGTTTCCCTAGACGATGCATGTACATTTACTATCGTTGATCTTCCTCCTGGAAAGAAAGCACTCGGTTGTAAATGGGTTTTTCGATTGAAATTAAAAGCTGATGGCGATCTTGAAAGACATAAAGCTCAGCTAGTGATACTTGGAAACAATCAGACATAAGGGATTGATTATAATGAAACCTTTGCACCCGTGGCAAAGATGGTCACTGTTAGAGCTTTTCTTTAACAAATTGTTTCCTTAGATTGGGAGGTTCATCAAATGGATATCCATAATAGGTTTCTCCATGGTGACCTTTATGAAGAAGTATACATGCAACTTCCTCCAGGATTTCGTACTGATGATAAAAGAAAGGTTTGTCGTCTTCATAAATCCCTTTATGGTTTAAAACAAACTCCTCGTTTTGGTTCGCTAAGTTGAGTACGGCTTTGATAGAGTATGGGTTTGAGCAAAACGAGTCTGATTACTGCCTTTTCATGCTTGAACAAGGATCTATAAGGGTCCATGTTTTGGTTTATGTATATGATCTTATCATCAAAGGAAGTATTACGGCTGTGATTTCTGAGTTTAAGCAATATTTGAGTTCATGTTTTCACATGAAAGATCTTGGTGTTCTAAGATACTTCTTGGGTATAGAAGCTGCTCGCAATCCGAGTGGAATGTACTTATGCCAGCGTAAGTATGCTCTCAATATTTTCACAGAAACATGCCTTCTCAGTGTCAAGCCAGTTTCTTTTCCTCTCGAGCAAAATCACAAACTTGTGCTTGCAAAAGGTGACACTATTCCCAACCCCTCTAAGTATCATCGAATCATTGGCCGTCTTATTTATCTTGGGGTTACACATCCAGAGTTGTCCTATGTCATTCACATACTCTCACAGTTCATGAATGATCCTAAAGCTGATCATTGGGAGGCAACATTGCGAGTGGTCCGATATCTGAAAAACAGTCCTGGTCAGGGTATTCTTCTCCGTTCAAATACAGAACTGACACTTACTGCTTGGTGTGATTCTGATTGTGCCTCTTGTCCACTTACTCGTCGCTCTCTTACCGGATGGTTTATACAATTTGGTGGTTCATCGTTGTCTTGGAAAACACGGAAACAAGATCTCGTCTCTTTATCATGGCTGAAGCAGAATATCGCGCTATGGTCAAAACTCTTTGTGAAATTATCTGGTTACGAGAGTTACATCCGTCTCTTGGCATCTCGTGTACATCTCCAACCATGGTACATTCTGATAGCTTGTCGGCTATTAAATTAGCTGCAAATCCTGTTTTTTCTCACACAAAAGACATTGAGAAAGACTGCCATTTCATTTGGGACGAGCTCATTCGTGGAACCATCACTACCAAACATGTTTCTACAAAATCTCAACTTGCGGATATTATGACAAAAGCTTTAGGATGTCGAGAGTTTGAAGCTTTTCTTGTCAAGTTGGGTGTTTGTGTACCTTGGGGGGGGGTATTGGGCCCTCATTGGGCTGAGTCTAATGTTCGTATCGAGTCAATGCTAGGCCATATGTTGTACCCTCTATATAAAGGCAATACCCTGGAACTTAATACACAAGAAACCTTTTTACCACTTTATAGGGTTCTTGACATATTTTGTTTCACATGTTTCAACTAATATTTTAGACCGTCGTCAAAGTTGAGACCAAACCGTGGGAATCTCCTGGCGACTCTGGAGGTTTAGTTGCTATTAAGGTTGACTGAAATAGGTTTGGACATGAAAGGTGTTGATTGCGGTTGTTTTGTCTTGATGAAACTTTATTCTCAATAAATCTTGGTTTTGTGGTTCGAAACTGTTCATATTGAGATTGTGGTTTTTGTTCATTTAGAGAAGACAACAGTTATAAGGAACTCGAAAGAGTTCATATCTTTTGTTTTTCATATATGGAGAAAGAGGGAGATGTGTTTGATTTGGTGTTTGATGAGATTCTGGTGAAAGTGAATGTATGTACTTATAAATAGATAGAGAGAAGGCACAACAAATGATGTTTTTTATTTTACTTTTTGGTTCAATGTTATCTTCAATTTTTTTTTTAATTGTAAAGTATATATGCAGTTTGGATTTTCCATTAAACAATGGATCCATAATTAACAGTCAAATTAATATTTAACTGATGAATAAACAAGTGGATTCATGTAGATATCTCATAGTCTTGCTTTTACGCATTTTTATTAAGTAAAACTAGGATGGTATTCGCGCTATGCGCGAGATAATGATTATAGAGTAAAAATTATTACCAAGTGGATTCACGTAGATTTAATAAGTAGCTAAACAAGTGGATTCACGTAGATATCTCATAGTCTCGCTTTTATGCATATAATGATTTTTACGATTGAGTCAATCGTCAACAATAAAACTTTGTGGGACATAGTCAAGTAAACAATAACTGTAAGAGAAATACAAAAACATTTTTGTTATAATACATAGACTACTAAAAATTTCTTTATTAATCTTTTAACAACGTCGTTTTACTCATACGACGTCGTTTAGATGCTTAATATTAGTCGCCTTAAACCGACCCCGTTTTCTTGGATATATTGTTTCGTCTTCACACCCTAAACAGCATTGTTTTGTTTCTACTTTAATATGTAAAATTTTTTTTTCAAAAATAAATGATCGGGAGATGATCACCAAGACTATTTATCATGCCGTCAAGCTTATAATTTATTTTTGTTACCACGTGGCATTTAACGATTTATTGCTTTTCAAATAAAAAAATTATCCTCGACAATATTTATGTTATATATCGCTTTATATATATATACATATATATATATATATATATGTTTTAAAATAAAATTGATTATATCTATATCCAATGATTCGTATCAGTTTAAAATTAAAATTTTGCGTAACGCATGAAGTATAAATCCATTATATATAATGGGAGAGTTTTCTCTCCATCTAAAAATGTCAACACCTAAGTCAAAGTTCTTAACAATAAATTTTATTTTAAATCTTCAATTATTATGTTTACGTATATTAATTATCACTTATAACTAATAAAAGTTTGTATTAAATTAAAAACGAAAATACTTAAAGAAATGATTTGAAAGTCATACATATATACAAGAATATTTGAGCATTTTATTGTTGTAAATATCAAATTACAACATGAATTATATTGATTGATATTGTACTTCATTTGAGAGTAATATAAACATTATGAGTTTATGATAAAGATAGAAGATAGATGTTTACATATTTTGATTTCAAAATTGAAAATATGAAAATGAATATAAATATAAGAACAATTGAATAAGAATGTAGATAAACGACATCAGAGAACCAAAGAAAAAAATAAATGATGTTAATTATTTAAATATCTTAATTGTGTATCAAGCAATTGTTAGAAGTGTGAAAGTCTAAAGAGAAAGAAGATATATGTTTTGGTAAAATATATTGAACAGGAATATAAAATAAGGTGAAATTTTGGAATCTATGATTTATTCAAAATATGATATTTGATTCCTTGATATAAAATAAGAAAATTATGATAAATAAAGCGGTAAACGGTTAAACACAAAACTAGAAAAACTATATATATATTTCTAGAAATGAAATATATATTTCTATTAATCAAATATATATTGATAACAAAATCTTAAAGAAACATTTTTTTTTTCAAATAGAAATGATCGTATCAATATTAAAATAATTGAGCATCACTTCATATTTTCATACAACATAAAAGAAAATATTAATTTAATTTCAATTCAAAAAAATATTATTTTATCTATAAAAATGATGGTTTTGTCAACTATAAGTATAAAACTACTAGATCACTTAAATATCTCTCCACAATAATTAACATGATCGTGACACGTGTCAAGTCGGTTGACCAGATTTTGACACGTGTATACAGGTATAAAAGAATTCTTTTCAATTAGATTTAGCAATATGTCAAAATATTTGTAACGCCCGTGAACCAAAAATGTGAATTTTGGTTGTGTGTCGATTGACACGTGTGTTTAATTCGCGAAGGAATCTGTTTCTTAGAGCTGTGTCGCGTGATACAAGAGGTTTGTGTCAAGCGACACATGCTTAAATTGGACCGTGTGGTTTTGATTTCTGATCGGGTTTGGTTTGGGTTGGTTTAGGGAACCTAGGGTTCCGTATTTAAGCAGAGAAAAGCGTTTTCACTTGGGGTTGGCCGAAAATTTGAGCAGAGAAAGAGTTTTAGAGAGTTTTGTGAGAGAAGTGTTTTTCTTGAGAGAGAAACAGTTCTGCTCGGGTTTTTGGAGGAGATGATTGGCGGAGAAGATCGGATCTGATCAGAATGACACTTTCAGGGTAAGTTCTCCTATCGTTTCTCTTGATGTGGGTGAAAACCGCGTGACTTTTGGATGGGTATTCGCTGAGTTATGGCCGTTGAATTGTGTGAGGTTTCTGCAGTCTCGAGTCTGCGATCAGTTCACTTCGAGGGAGGATTTCCGTCGAACCAGAGAGAATCAGGAGATGATCCTTATGCCGTTGGAAATCTCTCTCTCTTTAGTTTTTGTATTAGGTTTTGGATCCTGATTTGGAGGTAATCTCCATTCTCTGTGTTCGTTTGATTTCAGGGTGTTGTTTCTGAAATCTCTGTTTTTTCAGTTTCGATTAGCGAGATTGCAGGCTGTTTTCCCGTGGATATGTTTGGAGTTAGGAGACGTTCTATACACCGTTGCGAAGCTCTTGGTATCTAGTTTCCAGATCAGGTTTCAGACCTTGATTTGGTAAAGGGAGTCACGAGTTATTCCCTTCTGTTCGGGTCATGTCGGGAGTGTCTTGTTTCCTCGTTGTAATCCATTTGCAAAGGTGAGTGCGTGACCATAGGCTCTCGAATTAGGATTGTGTGGAATACGATTGATTGTGGCTTGTTTTTACTGTGTTTGGTGATTGAATTGTGCAGGATCGTGGTCTAAGTCCTTGAGATTGAGCCATGAGAGGATAGGTTCAATCTTAGGGTTCTGCAGGTCTGTGTCGATCGACACCTAGAGATTGTGTCGATCGACACAGTTGACAGTCGAGTGTCGATCGACACAGTTGACAGTCGAGTGTCGATCGACACCTAGAGGCTCTGTCGATCGACACAGAAGCTGCTGTCCTGTTCATGTTGTTTGTTATTTGCTATGCTTGCTGTTTGATAACCCTGGTATTGTTTGCATTCCTTCTCTGAGTAATTGGCTTGTAGATGGGAGGACCGTCTCACTGGGTATTTATGATAATACTCATGCATCTCTTTTAACTATGTGATGCAGGTAAAGACAAAGTGCGATCGTGGAATCAGGGCGAGGACGGGATGATGGATCTAGTGGCTCGTCGTTTTGTGTTTTAATTGAATTGCTAGGTTGATAGTAATTCAGATTAGAACGGGTTAGGTTGTTGAAATATTGGTTGACTGTTTTGAATGATTGGTTAAATTGATAATGAAATTGTTTGGTTTGAAGGTTTAGTTTGATTTCTGCTAGTTATTTGTTGACTTGTGAAATTGATTGGATTATTGAGGATTATCATTTATGGGAATGATAATCTGATTCAATGTAAAAAAAAAAAAAAACGGCTCGGGTTGTTTCAGTTTGGTATCAGAGCCCTTATGGTTCTAGGGCGGGAGAACGTAGTTGATTGAATGTGATTGTCAATTGCGTTGTTTGTGGATTGCTTGATTGATTATGAGTAGTTAGTCAGTTGATTGTTGTGTGGGTTTGGAGCCCTAGATCATCATATTCGAGCCTTCAAAGAGATTCCACGGTATGTGTTGTTTGACCTCTTATGCTTTTTAGTATGCTTAGTTTCTGCTTCTGGTTGAGAAGAGGAATTGTTAGATATACTAGAGTTCTGCCATTGGTAGGGCAGAGTGTGATGGGTAGAGGTACTAGTGTTGCTAGAGGTATTGGCTGGGGAGGCCAAGGTGGGTGTGGTGGGCGTAGGCGCGGGCAGGGACTTATGAGTGAATCTGCTGCCGCGTGTGTGGCCCAGGAGACCACGCAGGAGCAGGTGGCGGATTCGCAGACGTATCAGGAGGGATCCGTGAGAGTTCCGGGGTGGCCACTGCGTGTACCAGTGTGAGGGCTGGTGGGACTAGTGAGGGTCCCGGTGTGGTTGGCGATGCGGCGGGCCCAGGTGGGGGTGCTGTCGCAGGTGTTGGCCAGGATCGAGAGGATAGTCTGGCGAGTCTGCTACATTTGATCTTGGAGCGGTTATCGGGAGGGGTGCCGGCTCAGAGTTAGGCTCCGGGGGTTCAGCCTAGTGTGGCTGGTGTGCAGCCGGGAGTGGTGGCTGTGGAGGAGCTCCCATCCTATCTTAGGATGATGGAGCAGATGTAGAGGATTAGCATGAGAGTTTTCTCGAGAGGTGTTAAGCCTGAGGGGCCGATGAGCGGCGGATGAGTGTGAAGCGTAACTTCGACTCTTTGAGGTATCCGGAGGGATTCCGAATACAGGCAGTGATGGCATGGGTGGATTTTTGGTTGGGTTTAATGCCAAGTATTTCCGCAAGAGGCGGCATCGACTTGTGTTGAGTTTTTGGAGTTGACTCAGGGCGACCGATCAGTGAGGGAATTCGATGCGGAGTTCTATCAACTCCTGGTTCATGCGAGTGGAGGCATAGAGGGCGAGTAGGCCCAGGTGGAGAGGTTCTTGAGAGAACTTCAAGCAGATTTGAGGACTTGCTGTAGAGCGAGTAAGTTTGCCACGAGGGTGGAGCTGGCTGAGATTGCTGCGACGGTTGAAGAGGACCTGAGAGAGCATGTGGTGGTGGTTAATCCTCCTGTCCAACAGAGAATGTCACAGTAGCAGGTAGATCCGAGCAAGGGCGGTAAGCATGCGCAAGGACATAAGAGGAAGTGGGAGAGTACTTTGGAACCGAGTCAGAGGGTTCAGGGTGGGCTGAGATGCTTCGGGTGTGGGAGCATGGATCACAGGTTGGCGAGCTGTCCTAGGATGGACGAGTCTCGGGATAGTACGTTAGGGTTCTTAGGCACATGAGAATTGCGCAGGGACCTTAGTAGTGGGGTGTGAGTCCCACGGTTGTTAATTCTGGAGCAACGAATTGCTACATTACTCCGGAGTGTGCGGATAGCAGCGGGATCTAGAGTGATTCTAGGGAAACGTCGGGAGTAGTTAGAGTGGCTGGTGGGAAGTCATTGGCTACTTTTAGGCGGGCTCGTGGAGTGAATGCTTTGGTGGCGGCGAGTTGATGCCCGCAGATCTGATTATCTGTCTGGTGGAGTTGTATGATGTCATCTTGGGGATGGATTGGCTGGATCGGTATAGGGTCCATCTTGATTGTTAGCGGGGACTTAGTTGAGTAAGTGTAGTTTCTGGTAGCGAGAGATGGGTTTTCTCGGCCATATTGTGTCGGCAGAGGGAGTTTTTGTGGGTCCGGCTAAGATTGAGGCTATCAGAGGGTGGCCTAGTCCGAGGAATGCGACAGAGATCAGGAGTTTTCTCGGGTTAGCTGGGTATTATCAGAGGTTCATCAAGGGTTTTGCGAGTATAGCGCAGGCAATGACGAAGTTGACGGGGAAGGATGTCCCTTTTGTGTGGTATTCAGCTTGCGAGGAGAGTTTTGGGAAGGTAAAAGAGATGATGGCTAGTACACCAGTATTGGCGTTGCTTGATCCGGGTGAGCCTTACGTGGTGTATACGGATGCATCGGGAGTTGGTCTGGGTTGTGTCTTGATGCAGCAGAGGAAGGTAATTGCATATGCTTCGCGGCGGTTGAGGAAGCATGAGTGCAACTACCCTACTCATGAATTGGAGTTGGCTGCGGTGATCTTTGCCTTGAAGACTTGGCGATCTTATCTTTATGGCGGGAAGGTCCAGGTATTCACGGGCCATAAGAGTCTGAAGTATTTCTTCACTCAGCCAGAGCTGAACCAGAGACAGAGGCGCTGGATGGAGTTGGTAGCAGATTATGATCTCGAGATTGGGTACCATCCGGGTAAGGCTAATCTGGTGGCTGATGCTTTGAGTCGGAAGCGAGTTGCTTCGGCTCAGGAGCGGGATTTGGAGGAGTTAGCGAGTGAGCTCAGTACATTAAGGTTGTGCGTGATCTCACAGGAGCCGTCGGAGTTGAGGCAGCTAACCAGGAAGATGTGTTGAGCAAGGTTGGGAAGCTCAGGAGAAGGATCAGAGGTTGATTGATGCTTCTCGGGTTACAGGTTCAGAGTATCAGGTCTCAGTGAATAGGACGATACTAGTGAACGGACGGGTTTGTGTAGCCAGGAATGAGAGTCTCGGGCAAGAGATTCTGTGAGGGGCTCGTTGAGCATGTTGACGATTCATCCGGGAGCGACCAAGATGTACAGAGTCTGAAGAGGTATTATCTTTGGGGTGGGATGAAGAAGGATGTGTGTGCTGGATTATGGTGGTCTTTGGGCAGATCATCTGAACCTGGTAGAGTTTGCGTATAACAACAACTATCAGGCGGGTATCCGGATGGCTCCATATGAGGCATTGTATAGGAGGCCGTGTAGGACACCATTATGCTGGACTCAAGTGGGGGAGAGGAGCATGTTTGGTGCGAGGTTTGTTCAGGAAACGACGGAGAAGATCCGTGTCTTGAGGCTGAACATGAAGGAAGCTCAGGATCGGCAGAAGAGTTATGCCGATAAGAGGAAGAAGGAGTTGGAGTTTGAGCTGGGAGATCTGGGGTATCTCAAGGCAGATAGATTGAGGGATCCTAACAGATCCATTTTGGAGAACAAGCTAGGTCTGAGGTTTATGGATCCGTTCAGAGTTATGAAGCGGGTCGGACCGGTAGCTTATCGTTTGGAGTTACCTCAGAACATGAAGGCTTTTCATATAAGGTCTTCCATGTGTCGATGCAGTGGAAGTGTCGGTATGAGTTTGAGGAAGTGTTGGCTAGCATCCCGGAGGATCTTCAACCCAACATGACTTTAGAGGCGAGACCTGTGAGGATTCTCGAGAGGAGGGTCAAGGTTCTGCGCCGGAGGAGGATACCGTAGGTGAGAGTCGTGTGGGACTGTGACGGTATTGAGGAGGAGACTTGGGAACCAGAGGCGATGATGAAGACTAAGTTCTCGAAATGGTTCGAGAAGCAAGCAGAGGCTTGGGGAGTCTTTCATTTCGTTGGTTTCGGTCTTTTGGTTTGGTTGCAGCATGTGGCTACGGTTGCTGTATTTTCGTTTTGTTGTAACGATATACATCTTGTGTTTAATAAGATGGGATTTCTTATTATTTGTGTTTCATAAGATGTGAGTTCTTATGAGGGGTTTTTAGGATGTGGAGTTCCTATGTCATGAGGTTTGGACTATGAGATGTGAGTTCTTATAGTAGATGACCGGTGAGGGTCATGTGTGTTGTGTTGTCTGGCGGCATGGACGTTCTATGGGAGTTAGAGCTAGTCCATGGCTAGAGATCCTAGGGGCGGCGATCCTATGGGTAGTTAGGTTTCGTCCGTTCGCTAGGAGAGCTGGCTGGAAAGTAGAAGTCTTAGGTGGAATCGAGACTGGTCTATTTTCTAGAGGAGTCGGAAAGCAGGCCTTAGGTGGGATCGAAGTTTGTCTGTCTCGGGACTCTAGCTGGCTGGAAAGTAGAAGTCTTAGGTGGAATCGAGACTGGTCTATTTTCTAGAGGAGTCGGGAAGCATGCCATAGGTGGGATCGAGGTTTGTCTGTCTCGGGACTCTGAGCTGGGGAATAGAGATCCTAGGTGGGATCGGGATCTGTCTATTTCCTAGGGGAGTCTGGAAAGAAGGTTCTGCAGGACTTGTCTTTTCCAGGGACTCCAATTGACTCGCTGAGGGGCCATATACGATATTCCGCTGAGGGAATGTCATGAGAGCCACGTGAAGGAATTCGAGTCAATAGGTACTGATAGCCATGTTACAGAAGATGCCGGGCATACCTGAGGGAACATGATTCTCTCTAGGGAACCAGTACGGTTTCCTGTATATATATATCTCGAGAGACAGATGAGATCTCTCCAGGGGACAATTGGTGTCTCCTGCTCGCAGAGCGTTTGACGGACTCTGTGCTCCGAGGATGTGTCAGCGGGGAGCAGACCAGCCTGACGGGTGGCCGCCCGGAGGGTGATTGGATGTTATACACTTGACCTCAGTGTGACGACCTTGGGGGTGCTAGGTGTGTATATATATATACATATACATTGAGTGCGGGTAGGGCGTTCTGTAATGTGACTATGTGTTGAGACTTGATGAGCTTCGGGGATCGCTGCGGATCTCAGGTGGTATCCGCCGGGTAGGGCCAGGAGTGTGTTTTGATGGATCTAGTCTAGGGCTGTTGTTTGTTTCTGGAACCTCGTTCAGACGACTCTGGGACTTATGTAGCGTCTTGGTCGTGCATGTTCTTGTTTGATTGTTGCACGATCAGTTGGTTCTTTCGCTGGGTCTACGGTTGGTCGGGCATGTTCTTGTTTGATTGTTGAACGATCAATTGGGCAGGCCTGGTCGGGACTATAAACGGTGCATTTCGGTGTGTTCCGGGGAAATTTGGTCGGGTTTCTGGGCGTAAGTGACGGTTTTGGCAGGGGTCAGGTATGTGTAACTTGTGATTCAAGGACGAATCCTTGTTAGTGGGGGAGAATTGTAACGCCCGTGAACCAAAAATGTGATTTTTGGTTGTGTGTCGATTGACAAGTGTGTTTAATTCGCGAAGGAATCTGTTTGCTGGAGCTGTGTCGCGCGACACAAGAGGTTTGTGTTAAGCGACACATGCTTAAATTGGACCGTGTAGTTTTGATTTCTGATCGGGTTTGGTTTGGGTTGGTTTAGGGAACCTAGGGTTCCGTATTTAAGCAGAGAAAAGCGTTTTCTCTTGGGGTTGGCCGAAAATTTGAGCAGAGAAAAAGGTTTAGAGAGTTTTGTGAGAGAAGTGTTTTTCTTGAGAGAGAAACAGTTCTGCTCAGGTTTTTGGAGGAGATGATTGGCAGAGAAGATTGGATCTGATCAGAATTAAACTTTCAGGGTAAGTTCTCCTATCTTTTCTCTTGATGTGGGTGAAAACCGCGTGACTTTTGGATGAGTATTCGCTGAGTTATGGCCGTTGAATTGTGTGAGATTTCTGCAGTCTCGAGTCTGCGATCAGTCCACTTCGAGGGAGGATTTCCGTCGAACCAGAGAGAATCAGGAGATGATCCTTATGCCGTTGGAAATCTCTCTCTGTCTAGTTTTTGTATTAGGTTTTGGATCCTGATTTAGAGGTAATCTACGTTCTCTATGTTCGTTTGATTTCAGGGTGTTGTTTCTGAAATCTCAGTTTTTCCAGTTTTGATTAGAGAGATTGCGGGCTGTTTTCCCGTCGATATGTTTGGAGTTAGGAGACGTTCTATACACCGTTGCGAAGCACTTGGTATCTAGTTTCCAGATCAGGTTTCAGACCTTGATTTAGTAAAGGGAGTCGCGAGTTATTCCCTTCTATTCGGGTCATGTCGGGAGTGACTTGTTTCCTCGTTTCAATCCATTTGCAAAGGTGAGTGCGTGACCATAGGCTCTCGAATTAGGATTGTGTGGAATACGATTGATTGTGGCTTGTTTTTACTGTGTTTGGTGATTGAATTGTGCAGGATCGTGGTCTAAGTCCTTGAGATTGAGCCATGAGAGGATAGGTTCAATCTTAGGGTTATGCAGGTCTGTGTCGATCGACACCTAGAGGTTGTGTCGATCGACATAGTTGACAGTCGAGTGTCGATCGACACCTAGAGGCTCTGTCGATCGACACAGAAGCTGCTGTCCTGTTCATGTTGTTTGTTATTTGCTATGCTTGCTGTTTGATAACCCTGGTATTGTATGCATTCCTTCTCTGAGTAATTGGCCTATAGATGGGAGGACCGTCTCACTGGGTATTTATGATAATACTCACGCATCTCTTTTAACCATGTGATGCAGATAAAGACAAAGTGCGATCGTGGAATTAGGGCGAGGACGGGATGATGGATCTAGTGGCTCGTCGTTGTGTGTTTTAATTGAATTGCTAGGTTGATAGTAATTCAGATTAGAACGGGTTAGGTTGTTGAAATATTGGTTGACTGTTTTGAATGATTGGTTAAATTGATAATGGAATTGTTTGGTTTGAAGGTTTAGTTTGATTTCCGCTGGTTATTTGTTGACTTGTGAAATTGATTGGATTATTGAGGATTTATGGGAATGATAATCTGATTCAATGTAAAAAAAAAAAAAACGGGTCGGATTGTTTCAATATTTATCAATTTATCTTTATTTTGGAAATAGTAAAAAGTAAACTTAACTTAATATGAACAGAAAAAATGCCACTTTTTGTATGCACATTTGCAAGAATGCCATTTAGGGGTGTCCATTTACAAAAATGCCACTAATTATAGATTTATAAAGCCAATATCTTAAAATATTAAACCTTAATGTTTTGACACCTAAAACCCCCTAAACACTCAAAACTAAACCCTAATAGAATAATTAACCCAAACATAAATAATATAAAAAAAAAATAATTTTAAAAAGTGGTATATTTGTAAAGATTTTAAAAGTGTGGCATTTTTGTAAAGTGGCACTTGAAAAGTGATATTTTTTGAAATTTCTCAAAATTTAAACCTAGTTTAAATAGTATTAGAAAAATCTAATTATTTAAATATATGTGAAATAATTTAATTGAATATCAAATAATCTAAGAAATAAATATGAGAATAAAATCGATAACTATTTGATAGATTTTTCTATAAATAGTTTGAGACAATTATAAAAATGTCATTTTTGGTGTGTCTATTTTTAAAAATATCATTATGGATTGTCCATTTTCAAAAGAACCACTAATTAAGGATTTATAAACCCTAAATCTTAAAATTCCAAACCCTTAAAAATGTTTTGACCCTTACTCTTAATAAACTCTAAACCCTCAAAACTAAACTTTGTACAACATTGTTAACCCATATATATATATTGATTAAATGATTTTGAAAAAATGGTATTTTTAAAAAGATTTTGAAAAAGTGACATTTCAAAGTGACATTTCTCAAATGTTTTGTACTAACATTCTCAATTTTATTTTATCACTTCACGGAGGTGATTTTGTCTTCTTTTTTTTCATGTTTGATTTGTTTTACGGGATTTATAAAATATTTAGAGAGTAAAAATAGTTCAAATACAAACATGGAAATATATTTATCAACATTTTGAAAAACAAATATTTGAGTTGTAAAATAAAAAATGAAATTAAAAGATACACCTAATTTAAATATGAATAAGAAAAACTAATAATTTGAAAATATGTGATAAAATTTATTTCTAAATCAAATAACAATAACATCAAAATTAATAAATAAATGTTATGATTCTTGATTAGTGGTTTTACAAGAATGTTTTCACTTTTACTTTATTTACTTTAATATGTGATCTATTTTTATTTTATACAGTTAAATATTTTATTTTTCATTTTTCACATATTTAGAAGAGATCAAATTACGGCATAAAAGCAGGAGAAGTGTTGGAATAAATAATTAGAAACTCTGAATAAATGGAAATAATATATATGACAAATCTTCTAAATTATATTGAGATCTGTCAGTAAATCTCTTAGTTTAGATACTCTCACAATTGTGATTATCATCATCAAGTATTCTATTTACTTACACATTCAACAAAGACTCTTCTTCAATCTTTGGATCTCTCTGCATTTTGAAAGACTCTTCTTGACGATTTTTGTTGTCGGAGATTCCATAAGACCGTGTGGACTCTGACTCGAGTTTTGAAGAAAAGGATTGTCTCTGAAACAACTCGGCAAAAGCATAATTCAGGTTTGACTTGCCTTGGTCATTTGCACTCTTATAGAAATCTACTAATTAAGCCTTTTTGCACTCTTAGAGATCTGCTAACGAATGAATCTTTTGGTCGAAAAGCATAATCGTTTGGTATAAGTGTATGATCTCTCTCTAAACCCTAGCTTGAAATATAGGCTGCATAAATGGAGAGCGGAAACAACGACAAAATCAAGCTAGAAGAAGCACTTTCTAGAGAAAAGGAAAAATTAGAAAAGTTACTACTTGAGTGTTATGAGGATGAACAAGCTAAATGGCATTTACAAGCTAAAGCCTTGGAGCAAATGCACCAAGAGAAGTTGCGTCGTCTTTGGGAAGAAATAGGATATGTTCTTTGGGAAGAAATAGAAAATGTTCGTGCTATAGATCGGGAAAAGTTAGAGAAAGTAAAGTGGGAACTAAAAGCTTTTAAAATCAGACATGGACTAGTCGAAGGGCATGTTGAAGTTTACAAGAGAGATGTGAATGCGATGCGAGAAGAGAGGGACAATGCTCTCAAATTAGTCCATGAGATCACAACAAAGCATGAGAATATGTGTCTCAAGGCTGAGGTGTTCGAGAGCCAGTACGAGGGCAAGTTAATTCTCACGAAAGCTCTTACTAAAGAAAAACAAAAGATCACAACAAAGCATGAGAATATGTGTCTCAAGGCTGAGATTTTCGAGAGCAAGTACAAGAGCGAGCTAAATCTCACGGAAGCTCTTACGAAAGAAAAAAAAAGGATCACAACAAAGCATGAGAATATGTGTCTCAAGGCTGAGGAGTTCGAAAGCAAGTACAAGAGCGAGCTAATTCTCACGGAAGCTCTTATGAAAGAAAAACAAGAGATCACAACAAAGCATGAGAATATGTATCTCATGGCTGAGAAGCTCGAGAGCGAGCTAAATCTCACGAAAGCTCTTCTTATTAAAGCAAAACAAGAGCTTGAGATATCTTACAGTACTAAAGATGCAGATGCGATGCGAAAGGAGAGGGACAATGCTATCAAATTTGTCAATGAGATCACAACAAAAAAGCAAGTAGCATCATTTATTTGCCCTATCTCACAGGCAAGTCCTTATAATCTTGATATCCTTACAAGGAGATTACTTGCACAACTCTCAATCTTGTATACTAGTAATATACATGTATGTTTAACGTTTGTGTGGTTTTATATATTCGCAGGAAGTGATGAAAGATCCACATGTGACAAGCGATGGATTCACGTACGAAGCAGAATCTATTAGGACATGGTTTAGCACAGGTAAACATACATCACCAATGACAAATCTCAAGCTTTCTCACACCAATCTTGTCCCTAACCGGGCTCTCCGTTCAGCGATTCAGGAATTGGTTTGATTCTTCTTGCTTTTCGATCCGGTTTAGTCTGGTTAAAATTTGATCTTGGGCCTTCTATAATGGCCTTTAACTCTTGTTCCTTATTGATGAGTCTTGGCTTGAGTTTGTGATCCAGTTTATGTAGCTACTTTTAAACCTCGTTACCGGGTCGTACGTGGCTCGGTTTGGACCGTGTTTTCTTTTCCTAAATATCCTAAAATAGAAAAAAAAAATCATTTTTGCTGATAATGGTAAAGTAGACAAGTTTTTGAACAAAAAAAAAAAAACCTTTTTTCAGCAGCAAAGAAAATAAAAAGTCATTTGAAAAACGGGACAATGTTGACGTAAGTAACACTTTGGTCGCTTTTTAATTCAAGAATCTTGATAACTTCTCTTCTTGTAATAGAATTGTTTTTCAGTTTTCTAAGTATCTACACTAACCAAAAAGTAATTGTTTGCTCCATTTAAACTCAATCTTGAGTTGAAAGAAACCATGCTTAAAAAGCCGAAACCCTATGTAATGAAAGAACCAATCTTTATTAATGTCGATTGATAAATATTTCATTATATCTCATTCTTGATTGATTTTTGTAATTAATTTGATTTATTTTGTATTTCTGGTGATTTATTTGATGATTTATAACTTGAGTCTATATAAGTTCATTTTTCTATTCATTGTAAACATATAGAATTTTTTGAAAAAATAAAAGAGAGATTTTTTTCACCTTTAAAATTTAGGCTTTGTTTGCTTGTCTTTTCTATTGTGTGTGATTCCCTTAGAAAGCAAGTGAGATCTTTGTCTTTGTGTATGATTCACATAGACATTGATTTGTATTCCTATCACAAAGTCATTCCGCAACTTTGTGTGGCGAATTTCGATCCATTCAAGCCGTAGGCCTTGAAACCGTGTGACCATAAACTTGGTGTGATGCCAATCTTATATTACTTCTACTTAGAGCCCTACGACTATTCACATATGACACTCCAAGGTTTCATGAAAGATATCTACAATTTTTTTTTAAACCCGAAACCCAACCCAAGTAGTTAACGCTAAAGAGAGAAAACACCATGTGCCCAAACAAAAGAAGAAAAAAACATATTGATTTTTTTTAAGATAAAAAATATTACTATGCGAGTTAGGTTGATTTTGTTTCAATTTGAACCGTCAGTTCATATCTCTCAAATATGTGCAGGGTTAAGGTGTAACATCTATAATCAAAGAATTTGATGGCATAAGGTTACTAAAAAAATTCATATTTTACGTGTTTGTATTTAGATTTAGATTTTGGTACTAAATCTATGTACTTTTTTCAATGTTTACGTGTATATGTGAGGGTTTATACTCTCATAATAAAATTTACAACTTTTTAATTTTCTAAATAGAAATTGATGGTATAACGTTAATAAAGAGTTTTAAACGTTTCTTTCAAAAAATATTAGTCAAAAGAATAAAAATATAAGATTTGTCGTAATTAAAAATAATAAATGTGGGTATTGGAAAAAGAGTATAACAATGATAGTGGCAACAAAATTCAAAATATTCGAAATATCATCAAAATAAATACACAAAATATTACATTTTATATTCAAAAATAAAGATTACATATAAAATACTGATTTCTAAAATTAGATCTAAAAATTACAAATTGAATAATAAATTAAAACCATTAATATATGGTATAAGTGGCATCATGTTCCAAGTATTTTAATATCGCTTACAATGCTATATGATTAATTATACACGAAAATTGTATTAGGCATGTGTTTACTTTAGTTGCATAATTTTAGTTTCGATTAAGAATTTGAAAAATAATTAATTAAAAAACATCGATCGCAACTCAAATATGTCAATTATTGAGGTCGCAATGACAAGAAAATGTCGTGTATTTGGAAGACGCGAATCATTAATAAATCAATGGTTATCAAATCTATTAATAAATGGGGCAATTACAAGAATGCCACTTTTTGTGTGCATATTTGCAAAAATGCCGTTTAGGGATATCCATTTACAAAAATATCACTAATTATAGATTTATAAAGCCTATATCTTAAAATTTTAAACCCTAAAAAATGTTTTGACACCTAAAACCCCCTAAACACTCAAAACTAAACTCTAATAGAACATAGTTAACTCAAACATAAATAATATAAAGAAAAAATAATTTTGAAAAAGTGGCATTTTTTTAAAGATTTCAAAAGTGTGGTATTTTTGTAAAATGACATTTGAAAAGTTGCATTTTTTTTAATTTCTCTTAGTAAATCGATGGTTATCAAAAATTTCGAACCAAACCGAACTGAAGTTTGTTCATTTCGATTCTAGGTCGGTTAGTTGTGGTAAACCGATCTCTAACCCGTTCGGTTTTTCGGTTTTTATGAAAATCTTAGGTTCTTTTTCCTTTCCCCTTCGATTTATTCGGTTGAATTCACAGACGTCGTCATCGTTCCCCATCTTCTTCAACCGTCATTTACTCATTTTCATTATTTTTTAACGTTGTTGCTGCCTGCAACTGCAACAGTTAAGTTTTGTTTTACAAATTATTATTTTTAGTGGGCTTTAGGTTTAATTTGTATAATTTATTGGCCTATTTACATAAAATAGTTATATGTCATTGGATTTTTCATTCTGGTCCACTTAACTATGTGAACCCTAAACAAAACGAAATTATCACAAATTTAACCAAATTTATCAATGTTTTTTTTTTTAAATATCAAAAATTTTGGTTCAATTCGGTAGAATTTTTATAACCCGAAATACCTGATAACCGAACCGAACCGAACTATCCGAAATCGCATGCCTAAGTCTTTGTATTAATTTATTAATATATCTCAGTTTCATTTAGATATATTCCTAGCATAAAACTATAGATATTGGCTCGGTTCTATACTAATATTTTAGATACTAAATAGTTGTTGAAAGGAAGATGTCCAAGCTTTTATTAAAAAAAAATAATTTTTTTTTCTTGAATTCTTCGATTTTTGTTTTTAGGATCAAATTTTGTGGATTTGGGTTTATGTTTTGTATTCTTGGCATTAACACATTAATAAAAAAATTAAGATTTTTGAAAATTCTCTTTTTTTAAAAAATCGATTCTATATTTTGTACCATATATGAATACTTAAATATTAGATTAATGTTTTTATTTTTAGTGAAATGTTACGTTTATTGATGGGAGGAAATAATGACTATTTGCAAGCTAGAAATATTTTGGATAAAAAAAAAACAGTAAACAAAGAATGGTCTCAATGTTAGTATATGCTACCATTATTATATAAATATTTAACGAAAGAGTAGAAAAAGAGGAAGACAATCTCCGGGGCAAGGATATATATGGAAGAGGAGACATGCATAAGAATCATGAGAAAAATTTAATAGAAAAAAAAATGAGATACTCCTTTAGAGGTGTCCTCATGAAAAGCTATATTTAGAAAGAGAGTTTGGACCCCACTATCCCTAGCAACTTTATCTCTTTTCTAGTCCATTACCATTACATAAATATTGGACATGTATCATGATGTTTCAAACATAATCGATCTAACTCTCGAATCAATTTACTCTCTAATGTTAGCCTAAATTAGGTGTCAGAGAGTCCTCAGGAGGAGAACTCGTTATCATCCTCCCAAAACCTTTTTGGCGATATTATTTATGTAGAGTCCAGCACATCTAGATGATCATCGTTGCTATTTTATTAGAGACGGTAACTTAGGCAAATGTGTCTCTCATCCTCCACAAAAATTTAGGTATAATTTTTAATTTTTACATGTATTTATGAGGATTTAAGCTCCCATGTTAGAGTTTAATATCCCTTGGTTTTTAAAAATGGAGGATACATATAAACATCGAGGATATTAAACTATTTTAAAATACATTCATGAAAAATATAAAAATAAAAATATTTGCAGTAATTAAATATGATAAATGTGGATATTTTAAAAGGAGGGTAACTGTAACACCCCAGATCATCGCTGACCAGGACGCCTCAGTAGATACCAAGAGACATATCGGTAAAGGTCAGTAGAACAAGTCTAGTTTGGCGAACCAATCCACTTAAGGTATCTTTACCTCTCAACCACGGCCTAAGGTTTTGTAACCCGTTCTATGATCTCGAGTTGTGTTAGTCTGGACAAGACTAATATCAGATCAACAAACAAAGTTTCATAAAACATATTTATATTTATTTGCAACAACTTTACAAGGTTTAACAAGGCCTAGAGCCCAAAAGAGTCGTAAAAACATATCACAAACATAACTTTACAAAAGACATGAAAAACCTACTTTCGGTGGTCCTATCGTTCCGCACGTCCAGTAGTGGTTCTCTCTATAGGTTTCCTTGCAAAACATATTGGAGTCATGAGTACTAAGGGTATTTCCAACCCCACTCCATTTTTTACTCTAAAATAGGGTTTGCAGTCAAATTTGCTCTAACTCACTCCATCTTCATCTCCAAAATAGAGTAAAAAATAGGTTTACTCCAAATATGGAGTAACTGTTGGACCAATTAAAATTCAAAAATCAATTAAGGTTTCATGAGTCATACAATTGATAAGATTAAATTGGTTAAGTAAATAAAAGAGCCTAATGGCTCATGGAGAAATCTCAAGACTTAAAACCTTAAAATTACACTATGATGTAATTGAAATCAAACAAGTCTTGCCAAATAATTTGGAACTAAGATATATGGATTTGGATTTGGTTAATGGATCATAAATCTAATGGTCCAAATTCATCATGAAAGTTTTTTGATTAACTATGTTTAATACAAAACAAAACAAAATATCTTACTAATATCCAATACAAGAAACGAGAAAATCAAGTGGTCATATGGCATTATTATTGACATTCATTAATGATTGTCTTTACGTTAGCATAAAAAATTGTCCACTCCATGATTGAATTTAATTGTCAAGATATACTAAAACGTTTCTTTTCAAACTTGGCCAAGAAGTAGCATGAAACGGACGTGTGCTAATGCCATGATTTGTCTTTATTGAGTCAAATTTTATATTAAACAAATTCCATAAATCTTGCTTTTGAAAAGTCTATATAACGACACTTCCTCTCTTCTCCAAAACAAATTCTTATACATTCAAAAACTACTAAAATTTCCACCAATCTCTCAGCTATTTTTTTATCTTTAAAAATAAGTGCCTCGAGAGTATTTCATAGTTTCTTAGTTCGTAGATTCTATAATCGAGTGTCACGACTATAGTCTAACACAATTTTATTCTGGGATTCAGAATCTCAAAAATCCGTTGGGCGATTTTATGAATTAAGAAGAGAGATCATATCTCGACTCTGTGTATTTTTTTTAAATCGTTTTCATATATCGTTTATTCTCTTCTCCTTAATTTGCTTTTCTTCAATCCGGTTTGTTGGTTCCTACAGTAACTCCATTTATTACTCTATTTTTTTTGTTTTTCACTCCATTTTTTACTACAAAATATAGTAGAGTTGGAGTAAAACACAACTCCATTTTAGAATTCTTCCATTTTAGAGTAAAAACAATAGAGTTTTAGATTGGAGATGGTCTAAGTACCCAGTGAGTCAAAGCTCCCTCTAACATACAATAAATATTTTCCAATCCAAACCTAAAATAACAATCAACAACCAATCACACAATAATTAGAGAATGCATATGCGGAAAACATAACTCAATCATAACACATCAAGAGGACCCCTTATTGCAGTCCCCTTTTCATGGTAACATGTTAGGTAACAAAACCCTATTAGTAGATTGACAACTTCCTTCCATTGTCCCTTTTACCTCAATCGGCCCTAACCACAAAAACTAAAAGACCAGTGATACAACTATTGTAATACCACGGCCAAAGACTGCAATCCCGTTCCTCCGTGGATTATCAAATATTTTCAACCGCTCTCTACTATTGTTAGGAAGTTAGAATGTTAGAACGTTAGGATATTACATGATCCTCTTGATCACTTGCAATATATTTAACTCGACACACAACACAAACATTTACATTAGACCCGCATGTATCGACTCAGATCACATGCGAATCAACTTCCTCTTGAAACCCTGCATCCACAAAGATTAGTGGCAAGTGCATATACAATCATCTTATGTCTAATGCAACATGCAATCGCACAACCAAACATTATGCTCAAACAGTCAAAGAAAACACTTAGCCAAATTCATAAAATTCTAGCATGAACCTCTACGAGTATAAAACATAACAATAAACAAGAACGTGTGTTCTACTCATCTAACACACGGTAAGTATCACCAACACTCGCCTTGTTCTGAACGGTTAAGGCTTAGATTTAGACTTAGGATCTAGATCGGATTCGGTTATTTGGCTATTCTACAGACTACCGAATCTTCCTTCACGAAAACAGATATCACTTAGGTTAGACTCTCGACGAAAGACTTTTTCGATGCTACACAGTGATTCACGATCACGGCTTGGACAGGATCACGACCGTGGACAATGATTCAGATTTTCTAAGGCAAATTTATTAGAGGTTTTGAACGAAATCTATGTAGAAAATGGGAGCTAATATGTCCTATATATAAGCTTAAGCAAGCTAGTAGGCATAGAGTTGGGTTAGCACGTATGTGTTGTGCTTCCCAGTGACTCGTTATACACGGCCGCGACACCTCGTGCTTACAATTTTATCGTGCTTACGGTTTTGTCATGCTTCTGATTTTTTATGCTTGCGGATTTGTCGTGCTTCATATGACTCATCACACAAGATTGCGATGCCTCGTGCTTACGGGTTTGTCGTGCTTGCAAATTTGGCATGCTTCAGATGACTCGCCATACAAGATCGCGATGCCTCGTGCTTATGGTTTTGTCATGCTTCTGACTTGTCGTGCTTGCGGATTGATAGGTCATAAATTCAATCAAAGTTTTATCCAATGTAAAACAACCTAGGCTACAAGTGCAGAACCAATCGATCTTAGTACTTAGGGATCGAATCCACATAGAATTAGAAACACTCAGTGGAAATTAGAATTAAGAACTCGGCTATGTCAAGCAAATGGTTTTGAGAGTAATCAAACGGTATTCAATATCGGTTTTAAAGTAATAATAAAGAAACGTTGGGTCTTTCGGGGATTCTCAGGATTTCATAGTCCAAATTATTCAGGTAATTCCTATATATAATTGATTTGGTTTTCCTCCTCAAACATGAACACATATTAAACTAGTCAGGCTCTCACGATTCTCGCGATTCTAGCTACTATTTCACGATTCTCACGATTCTAGCTACTAATCTTATCAACCTACTCTCCCAGTGACAAAGACTAAGATCTAATGCAATGCAAATATGTTCAAGTGTTCATTCAATCCTAAAGGTCTAACTCTCGTCTTCCTAAAGAATAAAACTCATCAAACATCTTTTTCAGACAAGTAATGGAACAGTTAGAACTCTATATTTTATCTAAGATATGTTTCAAGGAGATTAAGATGAAGGAGTATTCTAAACCTAACAAAAGTGTCACCCTAGTTCATAAATCCTATATATCGAACCATGAAAATCCCTCGAATTGATTCCCCTAGAAACCAACAATAGAACTACTCAGATATGGTGAAGTAAATCAAAGCAAAAGCAATAGATAAACTCATTGTATTACAAAAAGTAGTAAAGGATTAGAGAAACTTCTCCAAGGGTTACAAAGAGGTCATGAAGTGATGATGGTGGTGAACGTCAGTCTTTGCTCTTGAGGCTGATGAGTCTCCATTTATAGGCTTAGAAGTCGGCTAGGGCTTTTCCCAAATGATTTAGGAGAAAATCTTCAAAAAAGAAAATCCCCAATCTTCTCAGATGGGGTGATCGATCGATCACCTCCTAGGATCGGTCGATCATCGTGTTAATGCGTCTGTCCGTTAAAACAGTGAGTTTACGATCGATCGATTGCCTATGACGATCGGTCGATCGTGGCTAAATATTCTGAAACGCCTTTAGCTTGTTCCTTACTCGAATAGATTTCCTTAGATTGAAGATATCCCAAAATCTAATCGTCGGATTGGGACAACCGAATATTCATTTCGAAGCTGAGATCCTCCTCTCTCTCGTGGTTGATAGCTCTAAAGTTTTAATGCTAAAAATAAAGAAAAAGAGTGTGTTAGTAACAAAAAGAAAAACAAAAACCTAGACAAAATTCTAATGCTAAAAATATGTAGGCAACAATTAAGTCCACGGTAACGGCGCCAAAAACTTGATAACTCCAAAGTTTTACCCTAGAAAAATCCCTGCAAGTGCACATAATCGCAGTTATAGTATAAAGGGTTATCGTATCCCAAGAGACCTAATGTTACGCTGCAAATTTTAGTTTCAAATCAAGTTAAGCAAATAAATAAAGAGACTAACAAAAATAATAAAACAAATCGGTTGTATTTGAGTTCAAATTCAGGAGACAAATGCTAGGCTTTCGGGTAATTCACAGGACATTCAAATTAGACAAACTAGAATGTTAGGGAGATTATAGGATCCGTTCTAGAACATGAAAACTCTGTAAAGCTAACCAACTTCCGTTGTGAAAACTATTTATGTCTAACTCCCAAATTCCTTTGTAAATTCAATAAGTTAAACAAGCATTAAACACTAATTCAATTGTTCACAAATTGTCTAAATCAAATTCCTTTGCAGATAGATAATTTGCTCATCCAAGATAGTTCAGGTAAATATCAATACTTCCACATCTAATAATTGACCTAATATCTCAATTCTAGGTGATCAAACTAGAATTAGCATTAATAACAATCTAGATGAAGAACCAAGTGATAAACCCTAACAATTCTAGCAAGTCTAACAATTTCTCATAATCTTTTGAATAACCCTAAGCCTAACAAATAAACTACTCAGACATGGTGAATGAAACAAACATCATAACTGAATAATATTGCATTAAAAAGATAAGGAAAGAGATACAGAGGGTTCGAAGAATTCTCAAATATCTGAAGTAAAACTTGTCTCCCTCAAAACTCTCAATCTCTCTAGGTCTCCAAAAGCAATAGAAAATAAAGCTCTAAATCGTGATAGATAAAACAATGGCTGAAAAATCCCCTTTTATGGGTTAAAACACGGATTGGCTGAATAAGAAAAACTTCTGAAACTTCTGGGCAACTTTTGCAAAAAAGAAATTCTTCATCGCCCCGAGTGTCGCCCGACACCAATCGCAGATTTTGTTCTTCTTTGTTATCCTTCATGAGATCTTTATTCTTCTTTACTCGTTTTGATTCCAAAATCCTCCATATAACTCCAAAAACTCCCAACTCGTATAGTAACCTGTAAAGACTCAAGAACACTCCAAAACACTAAAAAGACTTGATAAATCAGTAGATATCATTGTTGAAAACTGGTAAAACCATGATATGTCAACTCCCGCAGACTTAGCCTTTGCTTGCCCTCAAGCAAAACATAAACTAAGAGTGTGAAAAAGGTTTGAAAACACAGAAACTTACCTTCTCTTAGAGCATTGAACTGACCTTTTCAACTCGTAATCCACATAATGCGAAACCAATCAAAATCAGACCACCATGTACTTCTCCGCAGACATTCGCAGCCTCCCAAATTCATCCACGATTTCGCAACAGAATCCATAAGTCATCATCGCTAGATCTCATCAATGATTTCAATGTCAAGAACCTTCTAGACTCATTCCCGTACTATACCCTGACAAACCAACCATACAACTCTTGGTACTCTTTCTCTCCCCCAGACTTATTTGATTCTTATCCTTTTTTTTAGAAACTCAAAAGCAGTGCTATTCACTGTTATATTCCTTGTGAGGAGATGTGGTCGTGAAAATGCTCGCCCTCTACATCCGTTCTACGGGACTCAGACTGCTAGTTTTGAGCTCAGGGTGATCATCTCTTGAGTAATAACTCTTTGGTTTTCTACTCGAAGAAAATCATATCACCATCACTTTCTACACAGGTTGCATTCGTCAGGTATGAACAAGAAGTCAAGCCCTATGAACACCAATCACAAAGGAAATCGCTGAATTAGCTCGGACTTGGCGAATTTTGCTGGAAATAACGGACGTCTCTAGTTAACCGGTCAGCCTCTAGATTTTTTATTAGTCTGATTCTGAAATCGATTCTACAAAAATGGTCACTCATCTGAAAAAGACAATCCAATAAACAAAAGAAGGGTCATAGTTTCCAACATCTTTGACTCAATAAAACACTTGGACTCAAAAGAAACAAAAGAAAAAAAAAAAGAGAAAAAAAAATTTGTTAGTAAATGATAAATAGCCTCCCCAGACTTACTTCACAATGTCTCGGTGTGAAAATAAATCAAGAAGAAGGCAAAACAGACTCAGAAGAATGAAAATAAAAGTAGAAAAGAAAACTTACCGGTGGGTTGCCTCCCACCAAGCGCTTGTTTTCAGTCATTACCTTGACTGAGTCGGGGTTCATGGGTGAGGTGGATCTTTGAAGGGGCTTGTATCTTCCTCATCCCTTGTTAAACTCGCATGTGATCGCTCTCCTCCTCCAGACTTCCAAGGAACAACACCAGGAAAGAGGTTCATGGTGTTTTACATCATCTCTTGGATAACTACCTCTCATTTCTCCATAAATTCTAAGGGGATGATAATTCTCAACTTGGATAAAGGTTTTTAGGTCCCTTTGTGCGTCACCTTGTGGTCAGTCTGGACTCCATCACATCTCGGGGAGGTTAGAGTCGAAGTGGAAGTACATGGGATCTTCTTCACGTTCTCTCTAGGGTCTAAGCTCTGTTTTCCTCCATTAGTAACAGTCATACAAGAAGTCTCTTGAACACGAAGCGCACGGTAGAAGACATTCTTGTTGATCTTGGAGAAAGAGATTCGCCGATTAGGAAAATCCACAATCACACCTACAGTTGCAATGAAGGATGAACCAAGAACCAATGGCTTGTTGCTATCTTTTTTCAGCTCCATAACGTGGAAATCCGCAGGAACAAGACAATCTTCTACTTGAAGAATCAGGTCGAGAATGAAGCCTTTTGAAGTTGTAGAAGAAGCGTCAGCAAGCTCGATAGATGGCCTCGAAGGTTATAGATCTATAATCCCTAGCTTCTTTGCAACAGCATAAGACATGACATTCACATTAGCTTCTATGTCACAGAGAGAATCTTTTGATTGAGCAAGGAATAACGAATTTCTCTGGATTCATTATCTTAGGTAACTTTCTCAATGGTGGTTGAGCATGTTGTTAAGGAAAAACAATAAGCACAAATAGCGCAGCGGAATAAATTTTCCCACACTTATGTGAACCTATGAGAAAAATATAGAATACAGCAGCAGCAAATCAAAGCAGTAAGGTATATGAGACAACGAATTATTTTACGTGGAAAACCTCCTCGATGTGAGGAGCAAAAACCACGGGACCGTACTCCACACAAAAATCTACTATATCAAATTTCACTACAAGAAAACACAGATTTAGCATCGTCATATTTCGACGCTAAATCGACGCTAAAAGCCACTAGCGTCGATTTAGCGTCAAAACACATTTCGACGCTAAATCGTCGACGCTAATTACAATTCGATGCTATTCTGATGCTAAATTAGCGTCGAATTAGCATCGATATACGTCGATGCAACAATTCGACGCTAATTCGACGCTAATTTAGCATCGAATTATAGCATCGACAAAATTCGATGCTAATTCGACGCTAATTTAGTATCAGAATAGCATCGATATAGGGTCGGTTTGATAAAAAAAATTTTTAAAAAAATGAATTTTTTTTTAAATTATAAAATATAATAAAAATTAAAATATTATAAAAATTAAAATATTATAAAATAAAATTATCTTATACAAATTAAATTAAAACCCTAATCTAATGATCTTGTTGAGTCATGAGGTTGATAACATCTTCTGGTGTTATCTCTTCGTTTTCCTGCTGTGACTGCGATGGATCGGGAGATGTACGAGGCGGTGGAGGATGATGCATTCCTTGCAAAGTAGTTGCTAATCTCGGGTTCTCCACTGCAATGATGTCGAAGAGACTTGTGTTGGCAGACCCGCTTGTTCTGTCTCGACCCACTGTATAACACCGAGAGACTACTCCTCAGACCCGCTTGTTCTGTCTCGAGCTGCGCAATCCTAGTGTTGGCAGCATCCAACTGTCTCGTCAACTACGGATGAGTGTAAGAGTAGCGAGCAGACGATGAAGCTGCAGGGACATCTTTGATGGATCCAACACCCATCGTTCGTCCTTTCTTCTTCGGTGCAACTTATAAAATAAAAGTGTTATACAATAAAATTGTAATTTAAAAAAATTAAATATAATATAAGAAACAAAAAAATTACCTCTTCGTAAAGTCTATCGAAGTCTTGGACACTCATCGTAGACTGGACAGACTCATCTAGCTCTGCCAGTCGTGCGTTGTACGCGTTGAACGTTTATTCCGCTTGAGCGGTAACAAATGTTCCATCCTTCCTCCGATGAGTTTCCTCCATAACTTTGTGCATCGGAGGAAGTTCACCGCCATTAGCCTGGTAAACAAAAATAAACATTAAAAAAATGAAATATATAAATAAATAAATATTTAAAACAAATCAAATGAATTAAGTTAATTAAAATATTACCATGTTGATGCGTACTGTGGCGTATGAAGATTGACCTGTACAATGCTTTGAAGGTCCATCTCCTTCGGCCACATGTGTGAGACGGGCTGCCGAACACTTTCCCGATTTAACCACCGAGTGGGGATCCTCCCAAAAATTTACTAGCCCCGACCAAACATCGGGATCCATCCCCTTCGGCTTCCCCTCATCGCCTTTCGCGCGCCACGCTTTCGTCAAGTTACCGACGTAACCGTTTAGACGCTTTAGCGCCTTATGCTCGAACTCCGCTCGCACTTCGAAAGTACGGAATTCCTCCCAGTGCCACCCTTGCTACAAAAATACGAATAATGTTATGAATATATTTACATAAAAGACTTTAATCAATTAAAATAAATAAGATAAAATGACTTACCGCCCATGACTCGAACCAAATATCCCGAACATGCTGCGGGGTCTGGCTCCAATTAGCATGGGGCATCGTGAAATAGGCTGCGATGGCTCTGGTGACAGAACGCGATACCTTGTTATCGCTAAACCTGTTAAACAAAAATTTACAATGATTTAATTTTAATTTGTAATTAAAAATTTAATAAACAAAAATGTAAAAGATATAATCATACCATAATGTACTAGGAGGCCTCATCGGATGGAGACTCTGGACCCGTGTCTCTCGTCCAGGTTGGCGGAGAAACTCGGTAATCCGCATCATGATAGGCGCGTTTGCCGGTGGCGGCTCAGAGTACTCATCGGAAGGGTGTGCGTCGTCTTCTTCTATTTGCGGCTCTGGGTTTGGCTGAGGCGGTGGCGGTGGCGGTGGCGGTGGCGAAGCCCTTGGGGGAGCCCGTGGCGGAGCCCGACGACGATAGTTCGCATCCTGCGAACCCGATCCCGACCCTGATCCGGATCCGCGTCGAGCATCGGATCCGGGAACCGTAACATCCTCGCCAAATAACTGGCCGTATGAAGGAGGTACTCGATCCGCCTATAAAATAAAACAAAATTATTAAATTAAAACATGTAAAAGATAAATTCATAAAGAAATTAAACAATCTTTAATACACTAAATCACAAGTCATCTGACCAATGATATTGTGCCACATGTTATATTTTAGAATTAACAAAAAGAGTAATCAATTAAAAAAGGAAACAAAATAGACAAATAAAAAGAAAAAATTCCATTAAAATCCAAGAAAATCGCTTGGAAACGGATTGAGGGTTGTTTCCTATCAGCCACGACTCACGAATCATGATCTTTCTCTTTCCTCCACGATCTCTGATGTTCAACAAGTTAAAGAGCCACCAATATAACTCGCAAACTCAGTTTATCATATTCACCCTTCGAATTAGGTATTTGATTGTGAAGAACCCGAAGGTTATGAGGTCGAAAGGGAGCGATATTGGATTCACGCTGAGAAGATGAGATCAATGATTAAAGCTATAAGAGGAAACTGTGGCAGCGATTCTTCACTACAGTTACATATTTGCTTTTATTCATACTTTTGTTTCCCCAAGTTACAACATCACTTCAATGTAAATTCTATAATTTTACTTACTTATCACATGATTCAATACTTACCCTTGATTTTAGATAAACTATAGATCGAAGTGGTTCAAACATACAACAATGTTTAAAGGGACAACACCAAAGATATCATCTAAGCACTGGAAATAGTAATGGTAACAACACAAGTGATCGACTTTCCAAGCCACCGAGATTACTTCAACACTTTTGCTGGAAATCTATTGTGCTCGAAGAGGATGTTTCCTAAAATCTAATTAATATCAAATTTCCTAAAATCTATTTCCTATTTATTTTTTAAAACCTATTTGATATCAAATTCCCTAAAATTTTATTCCTATATATTTCCTCAAACTAGTTTCTATCAAATTACTATCATATTTAATTACCATTTATATGTAAAAATTACTAATATATATACAAATTATGAAAAAAAAAGAAAAAATTACCATCAAATTTTTTTGTGGTGGTGGGATTCCGGCGGTGGTGGGAGGCGAGAGAGAGAGAATTCGGCGGTGAGAGAGAGGGGTAACCGGCGGTGGTTCGTGGCCGAGAGAGAGAGAATCTGGCGGTGAGAGAGAGAGAGGTAGCGGCGGTGGTTCGAAGCGGAGAGAGAGAGAATCGGGCGGTGAGAGAGAGAGGGAATCGACGGTGAGACAGAGAGAGAGAGAAAATCCGGCGTGACGGGCCGAGAGAGAGAGGCGGAGAGAGATTTACAGAGAGATTGCAGGTTTGCGGCAGAGAGGAGAAGAGATCTGTCGACCTAAATTAAAACAAATACCGACGTTAATTCGACGCTAATTTCAATTTTTGTTCTTCTTTGTGACGATGAATTTTTAGTTTACCGCGTGTTGATCTGAAATTTTTTGATTTAGCGTCGAATTAGCGGCGAAAAAGCATCGGTTTAACCAAAATCTGTTTGAAATCATTCGGTTTAACCAAAATCTGTTTGAAAAAGGTTTCGGTTTACCGCCATTGGTTAAATTAAATTAATTCAAAATAGCGTCGAATTAGCGTCAAAACCCAAAAATTCGATGCGGTTTACATTCGAAACCCTATACCCCAAATACCAAATTTGTTTGATTTAGCGTCGAATTAGCGTCGGTGTATCTTGATTTCGAGGCTAATTCGACGCTAATAGCGTCGAAGTAGCGTCGAAATTTTGAGTTTCGATGCTAATTTGATGCTACACCGACGCTAATTATTTCTTTTTGATATTGGGTAGCGAACCCGACACTGATACGAAAACAATCTTAGCGTCTTTCCTTCTTTGTTGTTTCCGAATCTTTTTAAAGTCTAAAATTTTTTGTAGTTACTTATAGAAGTTAATATAACATATGAACTTATATGTAAAACTATATAGTTATTTGAAATCTTGATATATTACATATTATTATTTTAATTATGAATAAATTCTTATGTTTCGTGACAAAGATTCAATCGTCACTACATATGCTTCACTCTGATGCTAAATTTTTTACCGAATACTCTTATTTTGGGGTTTTGGTTCAGGTTTAGCATCGAATTAGCGTCGATTGCTACAAAATGATCCATTACGACGCTAATTCGACGCTCAGGTAGCGTCGAATACATCAGTTTGCAGCAATCGACACTAATTCGACGCTAAGGTAGCGTCGAATTAGCGTCGATTCTGACAAAATGGTGCATTACGACGCTAATTCGACGCTAAGGTAGCGTCGAATTCGCGTCGATTCCGACAAAATGGTGCATTCGACGCTAATTCAACGCTAAACCTGAACCAAACCGCTAACTTAGCATCGAATTAGCGGCGAATGAATCAGGTTGGGCTAGTTCGACGCTAATTCGACGCTGAATTAGCGTCGAATTAGCGTCGACCTTAACATATTTTTAAAAACTATATAGTTTATAAATTAAAAATATTCTACTGTTAGAAAAATTCGAATATTTTTTAGTTTGCAAATTTAAATTATCCGGCATACAAGTAAAAATGCTCTTTTTATAATTTTTTAAAAATTAGAAAAATATTGTAAAAATTTGAAAAATTTGAAAATTTAAATTATCCAGCATACAAATAAACATTTTGTTATACATATGAAATAAAAAGAAAAAGTAATATATGATTCACTCTGAATCGTCATTTGAGTTCACGTCATCCTCATCGGTACTTTCTCCACTCTCGTTTGCGAAATCGTCTTCGGGGTTTTCTGCATCGGTTGCATCCGGAAGTATTTCAGCTTCTCGATTTTGCGGATCTATAAGAATGATGTTGTCTATATCTTGTTCTGGAGTTGTTAGATCCACCGCATTTTCATATTGCATAGGAGCGTCGTCAAATTCAACTATCATTCCTCTGGGGGCTATTTTAAGCACAGATAACCATGAGATCCCTGTTTTTCTAACACGTGGATATGGAATGAAGCAAACTTGATCCGCTTGTGATGCAAGGACAAACGAATCGTACTTTGCATAAGAACGCGATCCGTTAACATCGATGACACCAAACTTTCCTAATCGAACCCCTCGCCCGACAACTGGATCAAACCACTCGCATTTGAAAAGGGTGCACTTTAAGTTAACCAAACCAGGGAATTGCACTTGAACAATGTCTTGTATAATGCCATAAAAATCTGTGTCCCCGGCTCGAACTACCACACCATAGTTCGCAGTTGCTCTATTTTTCCACGTTCAAACGTATGAAACACATAACCTCGTGTACAATACATTGGAGATGACGTAATTTTCCCCAACGGACCTTGGATCAACTCTCTAAACCATACAGGGTATGATGTGTCTCCATAATCAACCTAGCAAATATAGTAAACACATTGTAAGTATAGTATAGACATTTATATATATGTTTTTACAGATGAGCTGAATATATATAATTTGTTTTGAACGTACCTGAGTTCTCAACCATTTAGCAAAGTGTAGATCTTTACTTTTTTCAATCTCCCCAGCGGATGCATTTGGGAAAGCCTCGTTGACTTGGCGAATGAATTCACTAATACAAAATATAGTTAAAACAAATGTTTTTAAAGCATATATAAGTACAAAAATAACCCTTTAGACCTCAATCCATAGTGGGTAATTATAATATGTACCTAAAAAATGGGCTGACTTCGTCGCATTGTAATAGAATATATGTGTGTGCGCAATTGTAGTCTTCGTATGAGAACCAATCTTCCTCGCTTGTGATTCCGGCATGCCTACCAACTGTACAGAATATATCTGGGACATCAGAAACTGGATATGTTTGCGCGATGCCACCATCGTCGTACCTACGTGGAGCTATTTTTCGTGTCCGGACGGTTGGAGAGAAGTAATATGAGCTGAAATGAGAGGTTTCTTCGGTTAAACTTCCCGCAACAATTGATCCCTCAACCCTAGCCAAGTTTTTTGCCTTTCCTTTTAAGTGTTTCATGAATCTCTCGAAAGGATACATCCAACGAATTGAACGGGTCCTCCTAAATCGGCTTCGTAAGGAAGATGGACAGGAAGATGCTCCATAACATCAAAGAAAGATGGAGGGAATATCTTCTCTAAGTTGCACAACAATATAGCGATGTTATTGTTTAGTTGTTGAATTCCATCTTCAGTCAGAGTTCGCACACACAGATCTCGAAAAAATGCGCCAACACCTAAAACCATAGTAAAACCATATCAACAAAAACAGAAATGTAATTTTTCACATATCATAACAAAATATATTTATATATCATCATAGAAAATATACCTACAAGTGATTCATGCACGTTTGTTGGCAAAAGCTCTGCAAAGGCGAAAGGCAATAATCTCTCCATAAACACATGACAATCATGACTCTTCATACCAGAAAATTTTTTTCCTTGCTCCACAGACTTAGAGAGTTTTGACATATCCATCTGGGAACTTAACTTCGGTGGAAACCCAGTTGAAGAATGTTGATTTGCCTTCGCTTGACAATCTAAAGATAGGCACTGGAGCTCTCCCATCTCCCGTGAGATGTAACTCGACTCTAGAGCATATAAGAGGCAAATCCAATCTAGACTTCAAGTTGTCTTTAGACTTGCCTGAAACATTTAAGATGGTGTGCATGATGTTATCGAAAAAGTTTTTCTCAATGTGCATGACATCAAGATTGTGGCGCAATAGATGATCCTTCCAGTACGGTGGATCCCAAAAAATGCTCTTCTTATGCCAATTATGTTCGACAAGGTATCCATCTGGGAGATTGGTCGGGATGTTAAGCCAGTTACCTCCACATTTTGCTGTGTCCTGAGCTCCCCAATAATCAAGTTGAACTTCAATTTGCTCTCCTGAAAGATATGGAGGTGGGGGGATACGTACACGTTTGCCCTTTGTGAATAGTCTTCTATTCCCCCGGTACGGATGGTTCATAGGGAGTGTAACGCCCGTGATCCAAAAAGTAATTTTTGGGTGAGTGTCGATCGACACAAGGTTTGTGTGTCGATCGACACGGCTGTTTTGACTCAAGAGGAGTCGAGCAGCGAGTGGTGTGTCGATCGACACAGTTGGGGTGTGTCGATCGACACGGATTTTCGATTGCCGTCAGAATGACGTATTGATTGGTCATGTGTCGATCGACACAAGTGGGTGTGTCGATCGACAGAGTTTCGGCTGGTCTGGCTATTTAAATCGAAAATCAGATTTCTGGGCAGAAGAAAATGGTTTTTGAGAGAGAAAGTGAGAGGATTGAGAGGAGAGGTTGTTGTTGTTGTTTCCTTCGTGTTTCTCAATCTTATTAGGCTTGTGGGAGTGTTTGTGAGGTTGTGGAAGCGTGGGAGGACCGTACGGTGAAGGATCTCAGATTTGTTCTTCGTGTTCTTCGTGTTCTTCGTGTTCTTCGTCGGATTCTTAGCCTTTTCTATCCGAATTCGAGGTGAGTGCGTGACCATAGGCTTATCTAGGTAAAGGAATTGATAGGATACGATTGTGTGTTGTGTGGATCGATTTTTGTATGGATTTTGGTTGATTTTTGTGCAGAAAATCGGTTTGATGAGTTTCTGGGTTGGTTGTGTCGATCGACACGGTTTTGATAGTGTCGGCAGGTTGTGTCGATCGACACAGGGTGGTGTGTCGATCGACACGGGTTTGATGTGTGTCGATCGACACAAGGAGGTGTGTCGATCGACACGGGTTTTCAATTGCCGTCAGTTTGACATATTGAACGTGTTGTTCTCGTTTGGTTGTTGTGTGATGCATTATTGTTTGTTCATCCTGGTATTGTATCTTTTGCTTATGCCTGTGTGTATAGCCTGTAGATGGGATGACCGTCTCACTGGGTATTTATGATAATACTCACGCATCTCTTATAACCATGTGATGCAGGTAAAGACAGTCAGTGATCGTGGAATCATGGCCGGGACGAGGGGAATGATCTAGTGTCTCGTTTTCGTGTAATAAGTTAGAATTGCTAGGGTGTTAGCAATTTCAGAACTATGTGAATTACCGAATTGAACTAGAATTAATAAGTATGGGCTTGTTAAACGATAAATTGTATTTGATTGTTTGAATCATTGTTTCCGCTGTTTGTTTATTGGACCGTTGAGGACCATTATTTATGATAATAGTGATCCGGGTTGAAATTTTTTTTATTTGACGGGTTGGGTCGTCACAGTTTGGTATCAGAGCCCTAGCGGTTCTAGGGCTAGTTAATTAATTGATTATGCGAGTTAGTCAATTGACTGTTGTGTGGGTATGGAGTCCTAGATCATCCCTTCTGAACCTTCAATAAGATTCCACGGTATGTGTTTATGTGATTTCTGTTTTTCTAGTACTTAGTATTCTACGGGTTAGTGCAGAGTGATGACTAGGGGGACTAGAGGCAGAGGTCGCGGGGGCCGTAGAGGTCGTGGTAGTCGTGCTGGGCGTGGGCGTGGGTGGGGACTTGGGAGTGAGTCTGCTACCACGTGGGTGTCCCAGGAGACTACACAGGAGCGGGTAGCTGACTCGCAGGCGTTTCAGGAGGGGTCCGTGGGTGTGACAGCTACGGGTTCCAGTGAGAGGGCTGGAGGGGCTGGTGCGGGTCCTGATGTAGCTGGCGGTGCGGTGGGCCCTGGTGGGGGGGCTGCCGTAGGCGTTGCCCCGGATCGAGATGATCGTCTGGCAGGTCTACTACAGATGATCCTGGAGAGGTTACCGGGAGGGGTGCCTGCTCCGGGTCATGCTCCTGGGGTGCAGCCGGGTATGGCTGGGGTGCAGCCGGGTATGGCTGGGGTGCAGCCGGGTTTGGCTGGGGTACAGCCGGGTATGGCTGGGGTTGAGGAGCTTCCATCTTATCTGCGGATGATGGAGCAGATGCAGCGGATTGGTACTGCATTTTTCTCGGGCGGTGCTAGGCCTGAGGAGGCTGATGGGTGGCGGATGAGGTTAGAGCGTAACTTTCGCTCCATCAGGTGTCCAGAGGGATACAAAGTGGATCTGGCGGTACATTACCTAGAGGGTGATGCGCATCTCTGGTGGAGAGGTGTTGAGGCCAGGAGGGTGCAGGCCGAGATGGTCTGGGAGGATTTCTTGGCGGAGTTTAACGCCAAGTATTTCCCGCAGGAAGCGGTGGACCGTTTGGAGTCTAGATTTCTGGACCTAACTCAGGGAGATCGGTCAGTGAGGGAGTTCGATGCTGAGTTCAGTCGACTTCTGGTACATGCAGGGAGAGGTATGGAGGGCGAGGATGCCCAGGTTAGGAGGTTCTTGCGAGGACTTCGTCCCAGGTTAGGAGGTTCTTGCGAGGACTTCGTCCAGATTTGAGGACTCGCTGCAGGGCGAGTAGGTTCGCCACGAGGGCGGAGCTGGTTGAGATGGCTGCTGCGATCGAGGAGGATCTCGGGGAGCAGGTTGTGGTGGTTAGTCCACCGGTGCAGCAGCAGCCGAGGAGATCTCAGCAGCAGATGAGTTCAGGCAGGGGCGGCAAGCTTGCTCAGGGACAGAAGAGGAAGTGGGAGAGCACTTCAGGGGCCAGTCAGAGCGGTTCGGGATGCTTCGGGTGTGGGAGCATGTCCCATCGTGTGGCGAGCTGTCCGAAGAGGACCGGGACCGAGACTCGAGATGTGCGGGTCGGGGTTCAGGATACGCGGGTGTGTTATCACTGCAGAGAGACGGGGCATATTAAGCCCAAGTGTCCGAAGCTGCAGCAGTTGGCGGTGGCCGCAGTGCAGCCGTTGTCTCAGATTGCAGCAGCACCGCGTGTGTTCACGTCTGCGGAGGCGGGTGGATCTAGCACCAGACCGATCACAGGTATTTCCGAACTTGACTTTTAAATTCATGGTTGTTTGAGTTTTTGTCTGTTGGGAAATTGTGAGTCTGTGCTAGAATGGTAGGGTTCTGAGGCACATGGGATTGTGCAGGGACCTTAGTTGTGGGCGGTTATGAGTCCCACGTGTTGTTTGATTCGGGAGCTACGAATAGCTTTATTACGCCGGAGTGTGCGGAGAGTAGCGGAATCCAGAGTGATTCCGGGGAACAGGCGGGAGTAGTCAAGGTTGCTGGTGGTAGGACGTTGGCTACTTTCGGGCGGGCTCGTGGTGTGGATGTTCTGGTGGCGGGAGAGTTGATGCCAGCAGATCTGATCATCAGTCCGGTGGAGCTGTACGATGTTATCCTGGGTATGGATTGGTTGGATCGTTACAGGGTCCATCTGGATTGCCACCGAGGGCGAGTTGTGTTTGAGCGAGAGGCGGGGAGGTTGGTTTATCAGGGTGTGAGACCGACTTCCGGGAGTCTCGTGATTTCCACGATACAGGCCGAGCAGTTGCTTCTCAAGGGCTGCGAGGCGTATCTGGTGACGATAGTGTTGCCTGAGTCTGTTGGAGGGGTTGCAGTTGAGGATATTCGAGTTGTTCGGGATTTCCAGGATGTGTTCCAGTCGTTGGAGGGATTATCGCCATCGCGGTCGGATCCGTTTGTTATTGAGTTGGAACCAGGGACTACTCCGATATCTAAGGCACCTTACCGTATGGCTCCAGCAGAGATGGCAGAGCTGAAGAAGCAGCTGGATGATTTGCTGGATAAGGGTTTTATTCGGCCTAGTGTTTCACCGTGGGGAGCGCCGGTGTTGTTTGTGAAGAAGAAAGATGGTAGTTTCCGGTTGTGCATCGATTATCGGAGACTTAACCGAGTCACCGTGAAGAACAGGTACCCTCTGCCGCGCATTGATGAGTTGTTGGATCAGTTGCGAGGGGCTACCTGGTTCTCCAAGATCGACTTGGCTTCGGGGTACCATCAGATTCCGATTGAGGAGGCAGATGTGAGGAAGACTGCTTTCAGGACGAGGTATGGGCATTTTGAGTTCGTCGTGATGCCTTTCGGTTTGACGAATGCACCAGCAGCGTTCATGCGGTTGATGAACGGGGTATTCCAGGAGTATCTGGATGTGTTTGTGATCATCTTTATCGATGATATTTTGGTGTATTCGAAGAGTCCTGAGGAGCATGAGTTGCATCTGAGAGTAGTTTTGGGGAAGCTGCGGGAGCAGAAGCTATTTGCGAAGTTGAGCAAGTGCAGTTTCTGGCAGAGGGAGATGAGTTTTCTTGGCCATGTGGTGTCTGCAGAGGGAGTTCTGTGGATCCGGCTAAGATCGAGGCTATCAGAGGGTGGCCTAGACCGAGGAATGCCACTGAGATTAGGAGTTTTCTTGGGTTGGCAGGTTATTATCGGAGATTCATTGCGGGGTTTGCAAGTTTGGCTAAGTCGATGACCAGGTTGACAGGGAAGGATGTTCCGTTTGTGTGGTCGTCTACTTGCGAGGAGAGTTTCGGGAAGCTGAAGGAGATGTTGACATGTACACCTGTGTTGGCGTTACCCGAGCCGGGTGAGCCTTACGTGGTGTATACCGATGCTTCGGGTGTTGGTTTGGGTTGTGTCCTGATGCAGCAGGGAAAGGTTATTGCGTATGCTTCGAGGCAGTTGAGGAAGCATGAGTGCAATTACCCTACCCATGATTTGGAGTTGGCTGCGGTAATTTTCGCTCTAAAGATCTGGAGATCTTATCTTTATGGCGGAAAGGTTCAGGTGTTCACAGACCATAAGAGTTTGAAGTATTTCTTCACTCAGCCGGAGTTGAACCAGAGACAGAGGCGCTGGATGGAGTTGGTAGCAGATTATGATTTGGAGATCGGATACCATCCGGGTAAGGCTAATCTGGTTGCAGATGCATTGAGTCGGATGAGGGTTGCTTCGGCTCAGGAGCGTGATATGGAAGCTCTGGTGAGCGAGATTAGTACGTTGAGATTGTGTGTGATCTCACAGGAGCCGTTGGGGTTAGAGGTGGCTAACCAGGCAGATTTGCTGAGTCGTATTCGAGCAGCTCAGGAGTTGGATCCGATGTTGATTGATGCTGCTAGGGTTGCAGGTTCAGAGTATATGGTCTCGGCAAATGGGACGATACTGGTGAACGGACGGGTTTGTGTACCCAAGGATGAGGATCTGAGGCAAGAGATCTTGCGTGAGGCTCATGCGAGCATGTTATCGATTCATCCGGGGGCGACCAAGATGTATCGTGATCTGAAGCGGTATTATCACTGGGTCGGGATGAAGAGGGATGTAGCTAATTGGGTTGCAGCGTGTAACGTGTGTCAGCTGGTGAAGGCTGAACATCAGGTTCCGAGTGGTATGTTGCAGAGTTTGCCCATTCCGGAGTGGAAGTGGGATATAATTACCATGGACTTCGTGACGGGGTTGCCGTTGTCACGGACGTATGATGCGATATGGGTGATTGTGGATCGTCTGACCAAGTCAGCACATTTTCTTGCCATCAAGAAGACCGATGGGACGGTGGTGTTGGCTAAGAAGTATGTGCGTGAGATAGTGAGGCTGCACGGGGTGCCAGCGAGTATTGTGTCAGACAGGGATCCGAGGTTTACGTCTGAGTTCTGGAGGGCGTTTCAGGGAGAGATGGGCACTAAGGTGCACATGAGCACGGCTTATCATCCTCAGACAGATGGGCAGTCAGAGAGAACTATTCAGACTTTAGAGGACCTGTTGAGGATGTGCGTGCTGGATTATGGTGGTCATTGGGCGGACCATCTGAACTTGGTTGAGTTTGCGTACAACAACTCATACCAGGCAAGTATTGGGATGGCTCCATATGAGGCTCTGTATGGGAGGCCATGTAGGACACCATTGTGCTGGACTCAAGTGGGGGAGAGGAGCATGTTTGGTGCGGATTTTGTTCAGGAGACGACGGAAAAGATCCGTGTCTTGAGACTGAACATGAGAGAGGCTCAGGATCGGCAGAAGAGTTATGCTGATAAGAGACGGAAAGAGCTGGAGTTTGAGCTGGGAGATCTGGTGTATCTCAAGGCAGCAATGTTGAGGGGTCCTAACAGATCCATTTCAGAGAATAAACTAAGTCCGAGGTTTATGGGTCCGTTCCGGGTGGTGGAGCGGGTTGGACCAGTGGCTTATCGGTTGGAGTTACCTCAATGTATGAGAGCGTTTCATAAGGTATTTCATGTATCGATGCTGCGGAAGTGTCTACATAAGTCTGAGGAGGTGTTGGCTAGGATTCCGGAGGATCTTCAGCCCAACATGACGTTGGTGGCGAGACCTGTGAGGATTCTCGAGAGGAGATTCAAGGTTCTGCGCCGGAAGAGGATACCATTGGTGAGAGTCGTGTGGGACTGTGATTGTATTGAGGAGGAGACTTGGGAACCAGAAGCAAGTATGAAGACGAAGTTCTCGAAGTGGTTCGAGAAGCAAGCGGAGGCTTGAGTGTCTTTTTGGTTTTCAGTGGTTGTTTTAGCTTGTGGCTATGAGTTGTATGTATTTTCGTTTGGGTTGTAACGATATACATTGTTGAGATTTAATAAGATGGAGTTTTCTTATTATCTTGGGTTATAAGACGGATGTTCTTATGGTATGACTGGGAGGTCATGGGTTTGATGACTGGGTTAGGTCATGTGTGTGATGACGGAGAGGTCATTTGAGGGGCTAGGGTAGAAGCTCTATGGGAGTTAGGGCTTGTCTAGGTATCTAGGGATGGGGGGGTCCTAAGGGGTTAGGACGGGTAGATCCCTAGATGGCGCTGGAAAATAGAGGTTTTATGTGAGTTAGAACCTGTCTATTTTCTAGGGGGAGTCTGGAACAGAAGTCTTATGTGAGTTAGGACTGTCTTTTCCAGGGACTCCGATGGAAACACCCTGGCGATTGGGTTGTTTCAGATGACCTGGGGATTGGTCATGAGGGATATTCCGGGTTAGGGAATATCGGGGTAGGAAACACCCTGGCGATTGGGTTGTTTCAGGTGACCTGGGGATTGGTCATGAGTGATATTCCGGGTTAGGGAATATCAGGATGGGAACCACGGAAGTAAATCGGTCGACAGGTGCTTATGATGCACGTTACAGTGTTACTGCTCCAGGGGATGGTGATATTCTCCTGCATATACTTTGAGAGATTGCGATTTCTCCAGAGGATGTGTGATTCCTCTGCAGCCGAGAGCTGATGGACTGTGTGTCCTGAAGCGGAGGGGCTGGGGCATACCGAGAGCCGGTATGGTATACATCGAGAGCTCGATGGGTGACAACCCTGCGAGTGGGAGTGGTGTATAGAGATATGAGTTTGCGCAATAGTACCTGTAATGTGATTATAAGTATGAGATTCGATGAACTTCAGGGATCGGGAATGATCTCAGGTGGTTTGTGGATGTCTAATCTAGGGTTGTTACTCGAGTTTAGAACCTTAGTTCAGACGACCCTGGTAAACATATGTAGCCTCTTTGGTCGTACATGTTCTTGTTTGATTGTTGTGCGACCAATTGATCCAAGGTTTGGGTCTACGATGGGTCGGGCATGTTCTTGTTTGATTATTGGGCGATCTATCGGACAACCCTGATCCGGATCAGCGAGTGTTGCATCGTGGATGTTTCCTGGGGGAATTTGGACGGGTTATGGATGAGAGTGTCAACCTTAATGAGACGGGGTTAGGTGATTGAGATCGGGTGGTGATCTCTGATCATGGACTGACCGGGTTTGGTCAGGATTGTATCCATAGATATGGTGCAATGAGACTAGTGTGAGCCTAGTAGAACTCGGGGATCAGGTGTGATCGCGAGTGGTGCTGGCTGAGGGCCAGGGGTTTTGTGTTGTGTACGTCGAGTCTAGGGTTATTATTGGAGTCTGGAATTCGGGTCGGACAACCTTGGTAGCATATGTTACGCCAATGGTCGTACATGTTCTTGTTTGATTGTTGTACGATCATTTGGTCCAGTGCGGGGTCAACGGTTGATCGGACATGTTCTTGTTTGATTGTTGGACGGTCAATCGGGCAGCTCTAATCCGGATCATGGGGCGTGCATCGTGGGTGCTCCAGGGGAATCTGGGCGAATTTTTGGGCAAGAGTGTAGCCTTAGCAGGACGGGATAGGGGATTCGAGTGTTATCTCGAAGGTTGATGGCCGCGTTTGGGTCAGGTAGTGGAGACCGTAGTGAGACGGTGTTGCGTGATTCGAGGTCGAATCCGTGTTAGTGGGGGAGAATTGTAACGCCCGTGATCCAAAAAGTAATTTTTGGGTGGGTGTCGATCGACACGGCTGTTTTGACTCAAGAGGAGTCGAGCAGCGAGTGGTGTGTCGATCGACACAGTTGGGGTGTGTCGATCGACACGGATTTTCGATTGCCGTCAGAATGACGTATTGATTGGTCATGTGTCGATCGACACAAGTGGGTGTGTCGATCGACAGAGTGTCGGCTGGTCTGGCTATTTAAATCGAAAATCAGATTTCTGGGCAGAAGAAAATGGTTTTTGAGAGAGAAAGTGAGAGGATTGAGAGGAGAGGTTGTTGTTGTTGTTTCCTTCGTGTTTCTCAATCTTATTAGGCTTGTGGGAGTGTTTGTGAGGTTGTGGAAGCGTGGGAGGACCGTACGGTGAAGGATCTCAGATTTGTTCTTCGTGTTCTTCGTGTTCTTCGTCGGATTCTTAGCCTTTTCTATCCGAATTCGAGGTGAGTGCGTGACCATAGGCTTATGAAACAACCCGACCCGTTTTTTTTTTTTTTCGTCGGGATTCGAATCAGTGTTCCCATAAACATTGATCTTCAATTCCCAATCAATTCACACAATAACCAACGGAAAATCAGAATAAATCAATACAAGACAATTAACCAATAATCAACCTCAATTCAATAAACCAGAAACTTAATCATCAATATTCAAATCCACAACAACCAACAGGCTAACCACTTAATCAAGGCTAACAAGTTCCACAATCCAGAATCACTAACACCCTAACAATTCCAAACAGTCGAGACCCTAGGATCATCCTCTCTTCCCGGCCTTGATTCCACGATCACATCTTTTTTTTACCTGCAACACATGGTTAAAAGAGTTGCGTGAGTATTATCACAAATACCCAGTGAGACGGTCATCCCATCTACAGGTCAAATATTCAAATGAAAGAATGCACCAAATACCAGGATTATCACTCAACAATGCATAGTCAATCAACCGCACAAAACAAGACAGCAGCATCTCTGTCGATCGACACAACCTCTAGGTGTCGATCGACAGACAATTCTGTCTCTCTGGGACAGCAGCATCTCTGTCGATCGACACAACCTCTAGGTGTCGATCGACAGACAATTCTGTCCCTCTGTCGATCGACAGACAACCGTCCCGTCGATCGACACGGACCTGCGGAACCCTAAGATCGAACCTATCCTCTCATGGAACGAATCTCAGGCCTACGGATTGCTTCCCAGCACAATTCAACAGCAAATCCACACCAAAAACACACAGAATCAACGTATTCCATCCATTCCTACATCCGAGAACCTATGGTCACGCACTCACCTGATTTCCGAAGAGGAATGAACGAAGAACGCGAAGAACCCTAAAGTTCAGCCTCAGATTTCGCCCAGAAATCGATCTCCACTCCGTTCCAGACCCTCTCCCACGAAATCCCAGCAAGAACAAGGTTTAGGATTGAGAACACAAGAGAATTCCACAAGAAAACCTCGAAGAACACTCAATCCTCTTCTCTCTCTCTCAAACTCTCTAAAACCCTTTCTCTGATCCCAAAAACGGCCAAAAAGGAACTGAGACGCGTCCCAATCCTTTTTATACGGAACCCTAGGTTCCCGCAAACCGGCCAACTCAAACCGAACCAGAAATCAAAACCCTAATTCTGATTTTTGACCCATGTCGATCGACACATCCAGCCCTGTCGATCGACACAGTCACCACTGTTCGATTTCTCGAGGAGATAACAACCCGTGTCGATCGACGCACACACACATGTCGATCGACACCCACCAAAACGAACTCCCAATTCTCACTTCGAAACCGTGTCGATCGACACACACCCTGTCGATCGACACAGACCCCACTGGTCGAATCCAACACGCGAACAAACACCCGTGTCGATCGACACACCCTGTTGCGTCGATCGACACCCTACCAAAAAAAATCCTATTTTTGGATCACGGGCGTTATAATTCTCCCCCACTGACAAGGATTCGTCCTCGAATCACAGGCCAATAACCACTCAGATCCGTGCCAAGGTCACCACTTAAGCTCAGAAACCCGACCCAACCTTCCCGGAGATACACCACAATGTATCGCTGTAGTCCCGGCCCAGTCTGCCCGATCGATCGAACAACAATCAGACAAGAACATGTCCGACCCACCGTAGACCCGGCATAAAGGACTAATGATCGTGCAACAATCAGACATGCACGACCAAGACGCTACATTTCTCTCCGAAATTGCCCGAATCAAGGTTTCAGCACAAATACTAACCCTAGACCAGACCCTACCATCCAACCCACACACCTGACCCCACCAGTCAACCCACCTGAGATCCTTCTCGATCCCCGATGGCCATTCGGTCGCCCACTTGCAACCTGCTCAGACGCTATTGCTCATACTCATACTCATGACTCGTACACATATACACCACACCTACTCGCAGGATCGTCACCCTTTGAGCTACAGTGTGCAGAGAATCCACTATTCCCTGGAGAGACCCACTATCCCTCAAAGTACATCTAGGAGACCCACCGTCCCCAGAGGCCCACTACCCCTCGAGTGCATGCAGGGAATCCACTATCCCCTGGAGAGATCCACTATCCCTCAAGTATACAGGAACCCACCGTCCCTAGAGAGCAATACTCTGCAGCGTGCCGTCATAGACATCTATCGACCAACACGCCTCCATGGCTCACCATGACATTTCCCCACTGGAATTACTCAACAACGCTGTAACCCCCACTAGGTTACCGTAACCCCCCACTAGGTTACTACACATAAGAACTCGCATCATACGATCCAACAATAATAAGAAAACACATCTTATTAATCTCCAACGTACAATCGTTATAACAAAACGAAGATACAACAACTGTAGCCACATGCTACTACAAAACCAACACCAGCGAAAGAAAGAACTCAAGCCTCCGCTTGCTTCTCGAACCACTTCGGAAACTTGGCCTTCATCTTCACCTCCGGCTCCCAAGTCTCCTCCTCGACACCATCACAGTCCCACACGACTCTCACCAATGGTATCCTCTTACGACGCAGAACCTTGACTCTCCTCTCGAGAATCCTCACAGGCCTCGCCGCTAAAGTCATGTTGGGCTGAAGATGCTCCGGGATCCTAGCCAACACCTCCTCCGACTCATGTAGACACTTCCGCAGCATCGAAACATGAAAGACATCGTGAAAAGCCCTCATACTCTGTGGCAACTCCAACCTGTAAGCTACCGTCCCAACCCGCTCAACCACTCTGAACGGCCCCATAAACCTCGGACTCAACTTGTTCTCTGCAATGGATCTGTTAGGACCCCTCAACATGGCTGCCTTGAGATACACCATATCTCCCAGCACGAACTCCAACTCCCTCCTCCGCTTATCGGCATAACACTTCTGCCGATCCTGAGCCTCCTTCAAGTTCAGCTTCAAGACACGGATCTTCTCCGTCGTCTCCTAAACGAAATCTGCACCAAACATGCTCCTCTCCCCCACCTGAGTCCAGCACAATGGTGTCCTACATGGCCTCCCATACAGAGCCTCATACGGAGCCATCCCAATACTCGCCTGATAACTGTTGTTGTACGCAAACTCTACCAAGCTCAGATGATCTGCCCAATGACCACCGTAGTCTAACACACACATCCTCAGCAAGTCCTCCAATGTCTGAATCGTCCTCTCAGACTGCCCATCCGTCTGAGGATGATATGCCGTACTCATATGCACCTTCGTGCCCATCTCAGCCTGAAACGCTCCCCAGAACTCTGAAGCAAATCTCGGATCTCGGTCTGACACAATGCTCGGATCTCGGATCTCGGTCTGACATAAGTCCGCGAGATCGGCAAACCTGTCACAAAGTCCATAGTCACCATATCCCACTTCCACTCCGGCATAGGCAGACTCTGCAACAACCCGCTCGGAACCTGATGCTCAGCTTTCACCAGCTGACACACGTTGCACCTCGAAACCCAAATCGCAACATCCTTCTTCATCCCGACCCAGTGATAGTACCTCTTCAAGTCCCGGTACATCTTGGTCGCTCCAGGATGAATCGACAGCATGCTCGAATGAGCCTCACTCAGAATCTCCTGCCTGAGACTCTCATCCTTGGGTACGCAGACCCGACCGTTCACCAGTATCATCCCACTTCCGGAGACCTGATACTCTGAACCCGCCTGCTGAGAAGCATCAATCAAACCCTGATCCTTCTCCTGAGCTACCCGAACTCTGCTCAGTAAATCCGCTCGGTTAGCTGCCTCTAACCCCAACGGCTCCTGCGAGATAACACACAGGCTCAACGCGCCAATCTCGCTCGCCAGCTCCTCTAAATCCCGCTCCTGAGCCGAAGCAACCCTCTTCCGACTCAACGCATCTACGACCAGATTAGCCTTCCCCGGATGGTACTCAATCTCCAGATCATAGTCCGCTACCAGCTCCATCCAACGCCTCTGCCTCAGGTTCAGCTCTGGCTGAGTGAAGAAGTACCTCAAGCTCTTATGATCCGTGAACACCTGGACCTTCCCACCATAAAGGTAAGATCGCCAGATCTTCAGGGCGAAGATCACTGCAGCCAACTCCAAGTCATGTGTAGGGTAATTACACTCGTGCTTCCTCAACTGCCTCGAAGCATAAGCAATCACCTTCCCCTGCTGCATCAGAACACACCCCAACCCTACACCAGATGCATCCGTATACACCACATATGGCTCGCCCGCATCAGGCAACGCCAAAACTGGAGTACTAGTCAGCATCTCCTTCAGCTTCCCGAAGCTCTCCTCACACTCCGCAGACCACACAAACTGAACATCCTTACCCGTCAACGCCTGCGCCATACTTGCAAAACCCTTGACGAACCTCCGGTAATACCCAGCTAATCCAAGGAAACTCCTGATCTCCGTCGCATTCCTCGGTCTCGGCCAATCCCTAATGGCCTCGATCTTAGCCGGATCCACTAAAACTCCCTCGACAGACACGACATGCCCCAGAAAACCCATCTCCCGCTGCCAGAAACTGCACTTACTGAGCTTCGCATACAACTTCTGCTCCCGCAGCTTCTCCAGAACCAACCTCAGATGAACCTCATGTTCCTCCGGAGTCCTCGAGTACACCAAGATATCGTCGATAAAGATAATAACGAACTCATCCAAGTACTCCTGAAACACCCCGTTCATCAGTCTCATGAATGCCGCTGGCGCATTCGTCAATCCAAACGGCATCACCACGAACTCGTAGTGTCCATACCTCGTCCTGAAAGCCGTCTTCCTCACATCGGCCTCATCTATCGGAATCTGATGGTATCCCGAAGCCAAATCGATCTTGGAAAAACAAGTAGCCCCCCGCAACTGATCCAACAACTCATCAATCCGCGGCAGAGGATACCTGTTCTTCACCGTAACCCCGTTAAGGCCCCGGTAGTCGATACATAACCGAAAACTACCATCCTTCTTCTTCACAAACAACACCGACGCTCCCCACGGTGAACTACTCGGTCGAATGAACCCCTTACCCAGCAAATCATCCAACTGCTTCTTCAGCTCTGCCATCTCCGCTGGAGCCATGCGGTAAGGTGCCTTAGATATCGGAGTAGTCCCAGGCTCCAACTCAATCGTGAAAGGATCAGACCTAGACGGCGGCAATCCCTGCAACGACTGAAACATATCCTGAAAATCTCGGACCACCCGAATATCAGTCAAAGCGACCTCCCCAACCGACTCTGGCATCACAATCGTCAGCAAGTACGCCTCACAGCCCTTATCAATCAACTGCGCGGCCTGAATCGCTGAAATCATCAAACTCCCGGAAGTCGGCCTGATGCCCTGATAAACCAACCTCCCCGCCTCACGCTCAAACACCACTCGACCTCGATGACAATCCAGATGAACCTTGTAACGATCGAGCCAATCCATCCCCAAAATGACGTCGTACAATTCCACTGGACTGATAACCAAATCTGCCGGCATGACCTCTCCTGCCACCAGAACCTCTACTCCACAAGCACGCCCGAAAGTAGCCAAGGTCTTCCCTCCAGCCACCCTAACCACTCCCAGCTGCTCCCCGGAATCGCTCCGGATCCCACTGCACTCCGCACACTCCGGTGTAATGAAGCTATTCGAAGCTCCAGAATCGAACAAGACGTGGGAATCCCGCCCGCCTACTACTAAGGTCCCTACACCATTCATGTGTCACAGAGCCTAAAGTATTATCACAGATACAAGACTCCCAAACAAGCAATTCACAACGTTAAAAATTGGAATTTCACCAAGTTAAGGTTAAGTACCTGTGATCGGCCTGGCGCTAGGACCCCCCGTCTCCGCCGAAGTGAACACACGCGGCGCAGCAAGCTGCCTCAACGGCTGCACCTCAACTGCCGCCCCCTGCACCGGCTGCACCACTGCCACTGCCATCTGCAACTTGGGACACCTCACCCTAATGTGCCCCGTCTCTCCGCAATGGAAACACGCCTGTGTAGTCCGAACCTCTCTCCTCTTCGGACAAGCTGCCACCCGGTGCTCTGTGCTCCCACAACCATAGCACCCCGTACCACTCTGACCACTCTGGGCCCTCTGACCGGAACCCGAAGAGCCCTCCCACTTCCTCTTCTGTCCTTGAGCCGACTTACCGCCCCGGCTCGCCCCTGCCTGCTGTTGCTGCGGCCTCCTCTGCTGCTGCTGCTGCTGCACCGGTGGACTAAGTGCTGCAGCCAACTCTGTCCCCATATCAACCTCAATAGCTGCCGCAGTCTCAACCAACTCCGCCCTCGTGGCGTACTTATGAGCCCTGCACAGCGTCCTCAGCACTGGTCGAAGTCCCTGCATGAACCTCCTGATCTGGGACTCCTCGCTCCCAAACTCTCTACCAGCATGCACCAACAGTCGACCGAACTGCTCATCATAACCCCTAACCAAACTCACCCCCTGGGTCAGCGCCAAAAACTGCGCCTACATCCGGTCCACCGCCTCCTGCGGAAAATACATGGCATCAAACTCCGCCAAGAAATCCGCCCACGCCATCCCCGGCTGAGGCCTCCTGCTTGTCACACCTCTCCACCACAGATGTGCATCACCCTCCAAATAGTGAACCGCAAGGTCCACCCTGTATCCCTCGGGACACCTCAGCGCCTGGAAATTACGCTCCAGACGGCTCCTCCAAGCAGCAGCCTCCTCAGGCTTAGCACCGCCCGAGAAATACCCAGTAGAAATCCTGTGCATCTGCTCCAAAATCCTCAGGTAGGAAGGAGCCTCCTCTGCAGCCGCCACACCGGGCTGCCCCCGGACCACTGCTGGCTGAACACCCGCCGCTAACGGCTCAACACCAGCCACCCCCGGCTGTACACCCGGAGCATACCCCTGAGCCGGTGCCCCACCTGGCAACCGCTCAAGAACCTGAAGCATCATCGCTTCCAACCGGTCCAACCGACCTGAGCATCGCCCCCGCCTGGACCCCCACCTGGGCCCTGCGCCACACTGGCTAACTCAGTACCACCCACTGGCTCTGGAGGTATCTGCGACTCTGCAACCTCCTCATGCGTGGCCTCCTGAGTCCCACCCGACTCAACAGGATCCACCGCCGGTCCCCGACCACGGCCACGACCACGCCCTCTAGCCCCACGGGCACCACGACCTCTGCCCCTAGCCATCTCTCACTGACTAAACACAGAAGGCTAAGCATTAGAACGGAAATCATAAAACAAAATACTTACCGTGGAATCACATTAAAGGCTCGGAGAAGATGATCCAGGACTCCAAACCCAAGCAACAATTAACCGACTAACTCACATAATCAATTAACACTATTCTACACAATCAGTAATACATGCAGTTACTAAGTTCTCCCGCCCTAGAACCGTAAGGGCTCTGATACCAAATTGAAACAACCCGACCCGTTTTTTTTTTTTTCGTCGGGATTCGAATCAGTGTTCCCATAAACATTGATCCTCAATTCCCAATCAATTCACACAATAACCAGCGGAAAATCAGAATAAATCAATACAAGACAATTAACCAATAATCAACCTCAATTCAATAAACCAGAAACTTAATCATCAATATTCAAATCCACAACAACCAACAGGCTAACCACTTAATCAAGGTTAACAAGTTCCACAATCCAGAATCACTAACACCCTAGCAATTCCAAACAGTCGAGACCCTAGGATCATCCTCTCTTCCCGGCCTTGATTCCACGATCACATCTTTTTTTTACCTGCAACACATGGTTAAAAGAGTTGCGTGAGTATTATCACAAATACCCAGTGAGACGGTCATCCCATCTACAGGTCAAATATTCAAATGAAAGAATGCACCAAATACCAGGATTATCACTCAACAATGCATAGTCAATCAACCGCACAAAACAGGACAGCAACATCTCTGTCGATCGACACAACCTCTAGGTGTCGATCGACAGACAATTCTGTCTCTCTGGGACAGCAGCATCTCTGTCGATCGACACAACCTCTAGGTGTCGATCGACAGACAATTCTGTCTCTCTGGGACAGCAGCATCTCTATCGATCGACACAACCTCTAGGTGTCGATCGACAGACAATTCTGTCCCTCTGTCGATCGACAGACAACCGTCCCGTCGATCGACACGGACCTGCGGAACCCTAAGATCAAACCTATCCTCTCATGGAACGAATCTCAGGCCTACGGATCGCTTCCCAGCACAATTCAACAGCAAATCCACACCAAAAACACACAGAATCAACGTATTCCATCCATTCCTACATCCGAGAACCTATGGTCACGCACTCACCTGATTTCCGAAGAGGAATGAACGAAGAACGCGAAGAACCCTAAAGTTCAGCCTCAGATTTCGCCCAGAAATCGATCTCCACTCCGTTCCAGACCCTCTCCCACGAAATCCCAGCAAGAACAAGGTTTAGGATTGAGAACACAAGAGAATTCCACAAGAAAACCTCGAAGAACACTCAATCCTCTTCTCTCTCTCTCAAACTCTCTAAAACCCTTTCTCTGATCCCAAAAACGGCCAAAAAGGAACTGAGACGCGTCCCAATCCTTTTTATACGGAACCCTAGGTTCCCGCAAACCGGCCAACTCAAACCGAACCAGAAATCAAAACCCTAATTCTGATTTTTGACCCATGTCGATCGACACATCCAGCCCTGTCGATCGACACAGTCACCACTGTTCGATTTTTCGAGGAGATAACAACCCGTGTCGATCGACGCACACACACATGTCGATCGACACCAACCAAAACCAACTCCCAATTCTCACTTCGAAACCGTGTCGATCGACACACACCCTGTCGATCGACACACACCCCACTGGTCGAATCCAACACGCGAACAAACACCCGTGTCGATCGTCACACCCTGTTGCGTCGATCGACACCCTACCAAAAAAAATCCTATTTTTGGATCACGGGCGTTACAGCTTATCTGGGTAAAGGAATTGATAGGATACGATTGTGTGTTGTGTTGATCGATTTTTGTATGGATTTTGGTGGATTTTTGTGCAGAAAATCGGTTTGATGAGTTTCTTGGTTGGTTGTGTCGATCGACACGGGTAGGTGTGTCGATCGACACGGTTTTGATAGTGTCGGCAGGTTGTGTCGATCGACACAGGGTGGTGTGTCGATCGACACGGGTTTGATGTGTGTCGATCGACACAAGGAGGTGTGTCGATCGACACGGGTTTTCAATTGCCGTCAGTTTGACATATTGAACGTGTTGTTCTCGTTTGGTTGTTGTGTGATGCATTATTGTTTGTTCATCCTGGTATTGTATCTTTTGCTTATGCCTGTGTGTATAGCCTGTAGATGGGATGACCGTCTCACTGGGTATTTATGATAATACTCACGCATCTCTTATAACCATGTGATGCAGGTAAAGACAGTCAGTGATCGTGGAATCATGGCCGGGACGACGGGAATGATCTAGTGTCTCGTTTTCGTGTAATAAGTTAGAATTGCTAGGGTGTTAGCAATTTCAGAACTATGTGAATTACCGAATTGAACTAGAATTAATAAGTATGGGCTTGTTAAACGATAAATTGTATTTGATTGTTTGAATCATTGTTTCCGCGCTGTTTGTTTATTGGACAGTTGAGGACCATTATTTATGATAATAGTGATCCGGGTTGAAATTTTTTTTATTTGACAGGTTGGGTCGTCACAGGGAGAAACCTCCGGTGACAATCAAACCAACAAGATTTTCTACCATTTTTAAGTTGGAATGCATCTGTTTCATTTTGGCAATACGGACATGATAACTTACCATGTGTTGTCCAACCAGATAACATTCCGTACGCTGGAAAATCGCTTATCGTCCACATAAGCACAGCTCGCATGGTAAAATTCTTTTTCCTGGAGTAATCAAAAATACAAACCCCATGAGACCACAACAAGTTCAACTCGTCAATCAGCGGCTGTAAAAACACATCAATTGATCTTCTTGGATGCTTCGGACCAGGGACTAAAATACTCAAAAACAGAAATTCTCTCTGCATGCACATATCAGGCGGAAGGTTATAAGGTGTCAATATAACCGGCCACAAAGAATATTGCCTGCCAGACATACCGAACGGACTAAAACCATCTGTACATAGGCCAAGATAAACATTGCGCATCTCTTTAGCAAAATTAGAGTGTACCGATTTGAAGTGTTTCCAAGCTTTTGCATCAGAAGGATGATGAACTTCTCCTTCAATAGTTGAATGTTCCGCATGCCACCTTATTGATGCAGCTGTTCGTTCCGAATGGTATAGCCTTTGTAGCCTATCTGTTATGGGCAGGTACCACATTTTCTGGAATGCCACTTTACTTCTATCAGCTCCTTGGGGCTTAAATCTTGGTTTGTGGCAAAATCGATATTCCTGCAGATTTTCATCATCTTTCCAAAATATCATGCAATTGTCAATGCAAACATCTATCGTCTGCGAAGGCAATCCTAAACTAGATACTAGTTTTTGTATGTCGTAGTATGACTCAGCAGCTTGATTACCCTCTGGCAAATATTCTTTTAGAAGAGCTGCCCAATCATCCATGCAACTCTCAGATTGATTATGATCAGACTTTATTGTCATCATCCTAGATGCCAATGATAATTTAGACAGACCTTCCCTACAACCTTCATAGATTGGTTGGTTTGCAGAATCAAGCATATCATAGAATTTTTTGGCATCTACATTGGGTTCCTCAACAACATCAGGAGTAGACATAACTCCAGGAAATGCATCGGTTACCATTTCTTCGAACCTATTATGTTCTAACCCGACATCATGATCATTTTCTATAACAAATTGATGCTGATCAAATTGCTCATTCGAATAACCCTGATCCATAGGTTGGTAACTAGTACTACCCGAAGTTTCATCTTCATATCCCTCTCCATGATAAAACCAAACATAATATTCAGGTGTAAACCCTCTATTAAATAAATGCGTACCAACTGTATCAATTGTCTGCGTCTTCGAATTTTTGCACTTCTGACACGGGCACACCATCATTCCGGTTCGTTGAATTGTAGGCACACTACTCGCTTGAGCCATGAAAATTTCAAGGGCATTGAGGAACTCTTCTGAAAGCCCTCCATTTGCATCTTTACGTTGATACATCCAGCGTCGGAGTTCGTATATATCCCCCATTTTTTTTCTAAATTTTGTAAAAAAAAAAAATTTTCGAATTTTTTTTTCTTAAAATGGTGGACTGATTCAAGCGATGCGGGGGGTTGAGTATATATAGGAGAATTTAGCAGCGATTTAGCAACGATTTTGCATCGAATATTTAGTATCGAATTAGCGTCGAATACCTTAGTGTCGATTTTGCATCGAATTAGCGTCGATTTTGCACCCAGGTAGGTAAACTCGTTTTTAATGTGTCGCCTACCTACCAATTTGAGGCAAATTCGATGCTATATTCGACGCTACGCTATCGACGCTAAATCGATGCAACATTAGCATCGATTTAGCGTCGAATTTATTCGACCCTACTTAGCGTCGAATATGTAGACTGACACAACTTCGACGCAATTTGGACGCTATATTAGCGTCGAAAAAAATCAAAAACGCTAAATTTCGACGCTAAATTACAGTTTTCTTGTAGTGTTTGAGTTACAACTACGTTCTCTCTATTCCCAAAGAACAGATCCAGAGACTAAGGCTCCAAAGAGCAATCTCCAACACAAGAAACACCACAAGAGAGCAATACAAGACCCTAGAAACAAGCAGTCCCAGGTTCCGGTCACCAAATCAGATCTCCACCATACAAATCCTAGATAAACAAGTCAAGAATATCTTTGCCAAATTTCAGCTCAATCCAAGAAGAATTCACCGTCGGATTTTCCAAACACTCAAGATAACACAGTCTGAAATCTGAACTCGCAACAGCAGCGAACAGCCTCGCTAAAACCCAAATCTGCGACGAATCAACCGTTGAAATACAATCTCCACCGTTGAATATCAAGACCACTGAGTCGCGAAGCTAATCCAAAAATTTCAACAAAATCAGAGCACGTTCAAGCCTCCAAATCTTGAACAAACTTTGACGAAACTGTTTTTCTCCTTCTTAGCCTACGAAAATTGCCTCTCTTCAATTAGTTTCTCTCTACACGAAAATTAGGTTTGGAGTTATATATATACTCCCTCATAACCCTTAACCCAATAACAATCTCATGGATCATAATAGGACCAAATTGGTTCTTCTTAAACCAAACCCAAATTGGTTTCCTCACTAGGAGGAAAACCAACACATGTCTCCCTTCTTCCTCTGGTGCTTTAACACTAACACGGTTAATAGCCATTGGGTATGGTACCTTGGGCTTATAGACATGTTCTAGAGCTTGTTCAGGTCGAATTTTGGCTTCCGAAACGTTTTTGGCCGATTTTGGTGAGTTTTCAAGGGGTGTCGCCCGGCACTCTTCCTTGGTGTCGCTCGACACTGATTTTTTCTAGAATCTCTCATCGGGATTTTTCTGAAAACTCTTGACAGGTGTCACCTGACACTCAGAATGGTGTCGCTCGACACTCTGCTCTGCAATCTCCAACTTCAAATTTTCTTCAATTTCTTCAGGTTCCGCGAACTCTTCCTTTTCCAAACCCTTCTCAAAAGCTTGTATCACCTCTTTTTCACTCCCCAAAGTGATCGAATTGACGAATTGTCTTGGATTTGTATCAGTTTTGCCAGGAAGAAAACCTTCTTGTCTCTTGACTGACTCGGCAGTCTGAGCAACTTGAATATCCAACTTTTTCACATGGGTGTTGAAATCCTCAAATTTTCCATTCAAATCCATGTACATGGCATCCATCTTACCATTGAATCAACTATCATCTTTTGTTGTCCCTCCAGAATCCTCTCAACCATAGACTCAATCTTACTTGATTCTGATGATTTTGGTGCTGGTGCTTGATAACTTGAACTTCCATAAGTCCTTGTGTAGCCACCGCTCTGAGATGGCTTTTGGAATGAGTTGTTAAAGTTCTGGTTGTTCTGACCATACGAAAACTTCTGACCTTGATATCCTCCACTGATGTAATTCACGGCTTCAACTCCATCTTCTTTAGTGGCTTCAACTTTAGCAGCAAAGTGAACTACTTTCTTATTCTTACCCAACAAGAGATTATGCATCGAATCCAACTTAGCTTGAACCTCTGCAATTTGACTACCCTCAAGAATTCCGGCTTGCTTCTGCCTATCATAGTCTGACATCTTCGTACTATTACTCGAAGCCAGGTTCTTGATAAGAATTAAAGCATCATGTGGACTCCTTGTCATGAAATTCTCGTTACTTGCAGAATCAAGCGACATCTGATATCTCCAATCAACTCCCCTGAAAAAGGGGCTAAAGTAGCTGACCTTTACTAAACCCGTGGTATGGATAATCTCTCTGATATGACTGAAAACGAACCCAAGCTTCCTTGAAAGACTCTGTAGGCCCTTGAGAAAAGGTAGATATTCTGGTTCTCCGCTCCTCGGATCTTGCATCATCATAAAAGTGGTTCAAGAACGCATTCTTTGTTGCTTCCCATGTGGTCAGCGAACCTGGAGGAAGCTGTAACAACCACCTAGCTGCTTCTCCTGCAAGGGAGTATGGGAAAAGTTTACAGAACAGGTAATCATTGCTAACCCCGTTAGCTTTCATTCCACCGACTAGATCCTTAACCATCTCGATATGATCCATGGGGTGTTCATGGGAGAGTTGATAAAATTTTCTTTCTACCCGGTTTATATTTCAAACCTAGAATCACTAACTCGATGTAGAATAGGTAGGTTCATTCAAAGGGACCAGCAATACACTCTAATCTTATGCAATACCAATTTAGCTAAGCAATCAAGTGGGTTTAAGTTGTCACAATTAATCAAGCAATTAAAGTAAACTCGTTTAAACAATTTATGAGAAAGACGTTAGATCAAGGGAAAGTATCTCAGGGATTAAGTCATCTAGAACCAATCAATTATTCAGGATATCAATTAAACCAATCTATAGCTCAACCATAAAAATAAGAAGATCCACTGTCGTGGCATCAACCACTTCATCAATCAATCTAACACCCTAAACTGTCGTTTGAGATTACAAAGAATGATGAGCATTAAAAGTGTAGGATCGATTTGTTCACAAATCACCATAACTTCAACTGTCATTGGCTGAGGACGAATCACCCATCTATGTTAATTCAAGCAATTCACAACACTTTTGATGAGTAAATTAAATCTAAAATCAAAGGCTATGTGATCAAGGTAGTCTAGGCATTAAGAACAATAATAGGTGGAGATATCAAATATATTTCAAATCCTATCTATGCTTAGTTCGCAAATCCCTAATCTCATCGAACCTTTCACCTAACATGGGAGATTACTCACACATGATAAATCGAAACACATCAAGTAAGATAAGAGAATTCATAGATAAATTAATGAAAAAGGTAAAAAGTTTATAAATCTTCTCCAAAGGATGGAAGACAATCTTCAAAAAATATATGTATTCTGCGGAAATGTTTTTAACCATTGTTATATACTAATAAGAAACCCTGAACTGAAGACATTCCGAAGGATTAAAATGTTTTTTTTATTTTATTTCTGTGGAAATTTAATAAAAGATTTACACAACGAAATTTAATAACAGATAAAAACAAAATCCGTCGAAATTTAATTATTTTAAATTGTGAAAAACATATGTCTCTGTATCCACTCTAAACTTACCATTTGTTAGAATCAGAAACTTTTCTTTCCCTTTTTTTTCTTCGGTGGAGAATCTAAATATCCGTCACCAAAATCCCTTTTGATTGCATCAACATCTACATTTAAGTTGGGATTTTCTGGTTTTTGGGCAAATTCATAATCATAGTAGTGATCCTCACATTCATTTGAAGTACTTCCACCGTAAGTATCTGACATTTCAATTAATTGAGATGGTTGTACGTCTTCAAGAACACGCTTCTGGTCAGGACATTCTGCATGCTTATCATATTTGGGACTCAAAACATTGGGAAGAGAGCATGAATCAGCTTCCCACGAGTAAGTGGGTATTTCTTTAGTATATTCGTCGCACTGAGATTGAGTTTCCCACGAGAATTTTGGAATGTGTTGAATGGTTGGCAAGCACTGGCTGTCCGGCACTATTGTTGATGAAGAATTTTCAATATGGATTGGTGAGCACGTATCAAATTCCCACTAGTAAGTGGGTATCGCTTGAGTGAATTCGTCGCATTGAGTTTCGGTTTCCCACGAGTATTTTGGAATTTCAAGGTGGTTTGCCATGATTTTTGATTTATAGTCTTCATTAAGAGAGCTAGAAGACATTATTTGTGTTATTGATAGGAATGAAGATATGTGGAACCTTATATAGAACGGATTTCCATCGGAAACCTCCGACATAACACCCCACCAGTCCCATCGGCCACCGCTAACGAATTGGTAACCACTCAAACTTTGCCGACATCGGAATTCCGACGGAATTAGTTCCGTCGGTATGACCTGACCACTCAAACTTTGCCGACAGCAGAAAGTCGGATTTCCATCGTTATTCCGTCGGAAAGTCGGCCGAAAATTACGACAGCTTATTTCCGGCGGAAATAAGTCGGCATGCCGTCGTAAATTTCCGACGGATATTACCATTAAGTACATTATATTACAGGGAACGCATAGATGTTATAGTACAACATTGGTAAAAAAACATTTATTCATAAATTATTAATCTGAATCTCCTGATGAACCTTCACTAGGGATGGAGTCTGAATCGTCGTCAAATTCTTCACGTGTTTCATCTTCGTCCGAATGAACTAAATCATCGCCGATATGTGTGACATCAATGACAAGGTCAATGTTATCCATCTCCTCAACATGTGACATTTGTATACTTCTCGATACTTGTAGAGCATCATGTTCTGGAACTCCATATATTTTCCCTCTCGGATTAATTGGAGTTACTGTGATCCAAGGATCTGTCCGATAGAAAGCTCGAGGATATGGAATGTAGCATACCTATTCATAAATAGTGGATATTGTTAATATACAGGAATAACAAAACCTAACGTATGAGTATGTAGGAAAACCTATTACTGTATTGATACCTGGTCTGCTTGAGACGCAAGGATAAATGGATCGTAATGCTGTAGTTTCCGGCTTGAATTTATCGAAATAACACCAAAAGGGTCAATTCGAACCCCACGACCATTGGATGGATCATACCAGTCGCACATAAACACAATGCACCTTAAGTCCAACATTCCTGGATAGTGGATTTCCAAGATTTCTTTTAAATTGCCATAGTACATGGTATCACTTGATTGCACCGAAATACCATTGTCCGAAGTTGGTCTTTGACGTCCTTCCTCACGAATCCTGAACGAATATCCCCTAGTGCAAAATCTGGGATATGAAGTCGCGGTGCTACGTAAACCATGAGAAAACTCCACTAACCATGTCGGGAGGGTTTGACCACTTGCTAAACCTTCGGAAACCTAAAAACAATATAAGTAAGAAATCAGTAACATATGAACGTGAAAAACTTAAAAAGTAACAGTAAGGAATTACATTAAACGTATATAAAATTTCAACCACTCCGGGAATTCTTCATCTTTTAAGACAGCAAGTTCGGAATCTGTCTTATCAGCATGGTAAGTTTGTACTAGGGACATGTAAATCCTGTAACATAACAATTGTTATTAGATGAAGACAAATAATTCCACAAATTTAGTATGACAAATGGTGTACCTTTCATACTCTCCAAGTTCGTCATAATTTCTTATGATATATGTATGCAAATGTGTGACCTCTTGTGGTGATAGTATGCGTTTCTTCCCTTTTCCACTTACGCGACCAACTTGGGCAAACAACTCAGTTACAACCACGGGATACACTGCTTTCTCACCTCTATCATCATGTCGCGCCGGCCGTCTACCCTTAGTCCGAACATCCGAAGGAAAGTAATACTCGGCAAAGTGTGTTACTTCTTCATTTAAACTTTGTGCAACAATAGATCCCTCAACTTTGCTCAAATTTTTAACCTTTTTCTTCAGGTGGAACATGTAACGCTCGAACGGATACATCCATCGGTATTGAACAGGGCCTCCTAATGCTACTTCTCGTGGGAGGTGAATAAGAAGATGTTCCATAACATCAAAAAAGACGGTGGAAATATCTTCTCAAGATTACAAAGGAGTACCGGGATGTTGGCCTCTAAATTACGGATTTCATCCACTGTTAGTGTTCGTGAACATAAATCTCGAAAGAAAGCCTCAACTCCTACAAACGAAAAGTAAACAAGTTAGTACATATATACTAACATTATATTAGTAAGAAAATCACGGGAGTACGAAATATACCTCCAATTGCTTGATGGATGTCTTTTGGAAGAAGATAAGCAAATGCAATGGAAGAAGACGCTGCATCACAACATGACAATCATGACTCTTCATTCCAATAAACTTCCCTTCCGTCGAATCATGTAATTACGCAGATTAGATGCGTAGCCATCAGGAAATTTAACAAATTTTTTTATCCATTCAAAAAAAACTTCTTTCTTACCCGCGTCTAACCGGTACGCAGGCATCGGCAATCTACCATTAGGCAAAACATGAAGAGATGCCCTTGAACAAATCAATGGCAAGTCTAATCTAGACTTCCAGTTGTCTTTTGTCTTTCCAGGTACATTTAAAATGGTGTTCATGATGTTGTCAAAGAAATTCTTTTCAACATGCATGACATCTAGATTATGCCACAATAGATGGTCTTTCCAATAAGGCAAATCCCAGAAAATACTTTTCTTGTGCCAATTGTGATATTCCCCACAGCCGTCGACGGGGTGATGGCCATTACCCCCACATTCAGGAGTTCGCTCTGCACCAAAATCTCGTAACTGTTCCAATATGCTGCGACCATCTATCTCAGGAGGTGGACCATGTAACATTGGTAAATTCTTCCTGAAATGTCTTCTAGACCGACGATATGGATGATTTGCCGGTAAAAAACACATATGGCAATCAAACCATGAAGTCTTGCTGCCGTGCTGCAATTGGAATGCTGAAGTATTGTCTTGGTAATAAGGACATGCCAATCTTCCATGCGTTGTCCATCCAGATAACATACCGTATGCCGGAAAATCGCTTATGGTCCACATAAGAACCGCACGCATGTTGAAATTCTGCTGGATTGAAACATCAAATGCCTCAACACCATGCTCCCACAACATCTGCAACTCATAGATCAATGGTTGGAGGAATATATCGAGTGACCGTCTTGGATGATCTGGCCCGGAACTAGAATTGAGAGAAACAGGAACTCTCGCCGCATGCACATAGAAAGAGGCAAATTGTAAGGTGTTACGATGACCGGCCACAATGAATATTTTCTTTCATGCTTTCCAAATGGGTTGAAACCATCAGTGGATAAGCCGATGTATACATTCCGTCGCTCATATGAAAAATCTGGATATACGGATTGAAAGTGTTTCCACGCTTCCACGTCAGAAGGATGCGTAATATCTCCATCTTGACTATGCTCTGCATGTCATCTCATAGCCTTAGCTGTGCGTTCTGATTGATACAGTCTCTTCAACCTCTCTGTTAATGGTAAATACCACATCCGTTTGAATGGAATCTTCACTCTGCCACTTGTGTCCTGGAACCGTGGTTTACGGCAAAATTTACATTTCTTTCTGTTCTCATCTTCTCTCCAGTATAGCATACAGTTGTCGATGCACACATCTATTATCTGGTAGGGCAAACCAAGACTGGCAACAAGTTTCTGGACCTCGTAGTATGATGCTGGACAAAAATTATCCTCTGGCAAAACATCTTTCACAAACTCGGCGAATGCATCAACACATTCTTCGGACAAATTGTAATCAGTCTTCATGTTCATCATCCTACTAGCAGAAGATAACGGTGAATGCCCTTCCCTACAACCGATGTATAGTGGTTGCTTTGATGCGTCTAACATATCAAAAAACCTTCGAGATTCTAAATTAGGTTCCTCAACCCTATCACCTTCATAACCACCCGACTGCAAATTCTCTCTAAACGCATCGTTAACCATCGCAACCGTACTTATCCCAACATCTACTTCCGTTGTACGTTCTTCTACGCTATCCGGAAAATAAGGTGCATTACTACTAGTACTACCATATTCATAATTGCTTTCTCAATGTAAAAACCAAACCTTATATCCCGGCCTAAATCCATATCTATATAAGTGATTCCAAACAGTATGCACCTCAACACTAATTCTATTACAGCAATTAGAACATGGACATTTGATATCCTGACCTTTTTTTGCTGCATCTTGATTTCTGGGTAAATTCATGAACTCGCATATACCTTCAGCGTATGCCGACGTTAATAAGTTCGAGCCCATATCCATCATTGGCTCGTCCATCCAAGACCGAAAATATGAACTCATCGCTAACAAATTTTTTGGCTTTTTAAAATTGTGTTATGAACCAATGAAGAAATGTGGAAATTTATATAGAACGGATTTCGGAAATCCGTCACAAACCTCCGACATTAAACCCCACCAATCCCATCGGCCACCGCTAACGAAATGGTAATCACTCAAACTTTGCCGACATCGAAATTCCGACGGAATTAGTTCCGTCGGTATGAGCTGACCACTCAAACTTTGCCGACATCGGAAAGTCAGATTTTCGTCGTTATTCCGTCGGAATGTCGTTGGAAAATTACGACAGCTTATTTCCGTCGGAAATCTGTCGGGACAAGGCGACGGAATTCCGACGGTTTCCGTGTCCGTCGGAAATCCGTCACAATAAACCGACGGATTTCCGACAGATTCATTTTGCTCAGAAATCCGTCAGTATGCCGTCGGAAAAATCCGACGGATATTACGTCCGTCGGAATACACCATGTTTTCTTGTAGTGACATTACGAGTGTTATTCACACCAAACACACTCGGAGGCATGACCTCCACATACATGGTAGCGCCACTACCAAATAAGACAATGGCAAAGTCAATACACACTGACAAGTGTTAGTCACGTTTAGAGGCATGATCTCCATATACAAAGCAGTGACAACTGCCATTACAAAGCACAAGTAGTGACAACTGCCATTACAAAGCAAGACAATGGCAAAGCCGTTGCACATCATGACCACGGTATAACTAAACTTAAGAAGGAGGTAATGCCTACAGAAAACATGAGTAACAGTCTCGGTACACATGATTGTGGTGACTGTCATTACTTGGCTGTAGGCATGATCCTGGTGAAAACGAAATAAGCATCGTTAATAAATCTTGAAAAACAAGATTAGTAAACAACTACAAACTCAGGATATATATCCCATATAGAAAAACACATAACCAACTAACATCGACATGCGTTCCATGACACCCAAGCAACGGTTACACACCGAATGCGCAGTGCACGTGCCATATGGCATTACACAGAAAAAGCAAAAGACATTCACAATGTTAATAGTTGCTATATAATTCAAAGCAACGATGATCACTAGAAAAAATAGTCTTGGGGGCAATGATTTCCTAGGATAATTGATAGATACGACATGACTACGGTTGTTAGAAGGGGTAACACCTCTCAAGAAAAGTGATGATGATCGCTTCAAATGCTAAAGGCATTAAACACATAAAAGTTAGAGACTAGTGATTATGTCAGCCAATCGCGATGACAATCCCACGTAAACAAATCAATAGGGACGATCTCAAAAAGATTGTGACGACGATCATTACAAGAAAAATCAAGAGACGCGAGCTTAAGAAGCTTGTGGTCACGGTCACTGACTAAAGTGGCTACTACAAATAAGAAGCGATGAGATCGTGACGTTCAAGCAGCGTCGTAAACAGAAATCAAACGAGATTATTGTATGAAAACAACGTCATAGAATAGCGATTGACGAGTGCAAAGAAACAAAAAATGACACGTTTTTCTCTACAACAAGATGCACGAACTGCATGTGACGACGTCATAATTTTGTCCTCAACAATGTATTTCCTTTGATTACACGTGAACAGGAATGAAACATGCAGAAAAATAGAATCAACGACACAATGCTTGTGCTCTTTTATCTTCTCTCCGATCTCACATGGTCACAAAAATTGTGCAAAGACATGAAGTGCTTTCTGTCCAAACAAAAAAAAATTGCTTCATAGGCTCCACACGCCAACTTCAACAAAAATGAAAAGGTACAGAGACATGAAGTGCAAGAGAGAAGCTAGCAGTGTTTGCATTTGCTTAATAGTCTCAATAATTTAAAAGATGAAGGACACGATGCACATAGAGGGACCGCTTGTGAGGACGGACACACGTCATGTTAGTTCTAGTCCTTGCTACATCTTTATTTTACTCTCTCTTGGCTCTTACCAATACAATATTTAAAGAAAAGTGAGAGACAGGTTATGTCTTTCTGTGGTCCCACGAGATGAATTGAGAAGAAGCAAAAACATAAAGAGGGGAGAGGAACGTCATGTGTGTGCAATAATATTACGTTGTCACTCAAACAAGGCTTTTAAAAGTGATAAAAGCAATAGAAAAAAAAAGAAAAAGGAGGAAGCAACATCTTTTTTTTTTTTTTTTGAATGAATGTTAAATTCTTATTCAATCAAAAGAAACTTTGTTACATTGAAAGTTAAAATGTTTTTAAAAGTGGTAGCTAATTTTTACAAGATTGCCTAGTTTGTGAAAAACTCCTACAATGGCATTCTTGTTTCAAACCATTTGATGAGGCCCTCGCGAAAGTTTTGATTGTCCGTGCGACGAAGTAGACTTAGCTGGTTTCTAACTTCTTTGTCGATGATATTCGATGTTTGATCCGGTGATCGTGGTGGTTCGCCATGCTTCCTTCCATTTCTTTCTCGCCAAACATAGTAGAGTGTCACTTGGAATGTGTATCGGACGATAAACTTCCTCACAAACCCGAAATTGTTTCCTTGAATGACAAGCAGTAGGTCATCCCAATGTGTAGTGAATTGATTGCGAAGCAAACCTCGTGCGAGTTTACTCCAAACCAACGATGAGAAATAACATGCGAAGAAAAGGTGGTTACGTGTTTCCTCCGCGTTGTTGCATAAAACACATGTTGCGTTTCCAGCCCAAGATTGAGTACGGTCCCCCGTTGATAATCTGTTCAGCATTGCAAGCCATACAAAGAACGAGTACTTTGGTGTTGCGTGGGTAAACCACACACCGTTGTACCAATCCTTTGTAGGGCTTGGGTTGCGTAGTTGTTGCCATGTAGCTTTGAAGTTGAAATGTGGTTTGAAAGTTCCTTCCTTGTGTCGCCATAATGTTATGTCCTCCGTTTCTTTCCTTGTTGTCATCGCAACGGCTATTTCTTCCTCTATCATGTTCAACAAATCTTGGCGATGTCGTCTGCGAGTATGCGAGAGCATAACATCACCTAAGGTTGCATCCTTTTGGATCCCCAAGTCAATAGGCCCGCGATGTCCTGCAACATTTCTTAAAATCCCAAGAGAGGACCAATTATCATGCCAAAAGGAAGTATTCATACCATTCCCAATGTTAACCTTGTGAAACTCTCTCGCCTTTTCTTTGTATTTGAGCAACTTCCTCCAAATCCAAGACCCGGCTGTTGTACTTTCATTGATCGTCCAAATGGTTCCATTACGTAGAAGCGTTTGTTTCACCCACCTTGCCCATAGCGAGTGTTTGTTGCTAATTATACTCCAAATCAACTTGTAACAACTTACAACATTTGCTTCTTTGAGTGATTTGAAACCAAGTCCTCCCTCCTCCTTTGGTTTGCATAAATCTCTCCAAGCCACCTTTGATTTATGCGTGTTTAGCGATGGACCCCCCCAAAGGAAAGCCGAACATAAACCATCAATCTTCCGGATGCATTGATTTGGAAGGCGAAAAGCTTGTGTCCAAAAGTTTAGAAGACCTTGAATGACCGATTGGAGCAGTTGAAGCCTCCCTGCATATGACAAGTAACGAGAGGTCCATGAGCTTAACCTGACGCGTATGCGGTCTATGAGTGGTTCATAGTCCGATGTAGACATTCTTTTGGTGAGAAGAGGCAAGCCGAGATACTTCACCGGAAGCTCACCAACGGCGAATGGGAACCTCGCAACTATGTTATCTCTTTGGTTCCCCGAGACTCCAGCAAGAAAGAGTGTTGATTTTTGAGGGCTTATTTGAAGTCCAGAGAAACGAGCAAAGTCATCAAAGATCGTAATCGTTGCTTCGATCGAACGTTGCGTGCCTTCCAAGAAGACCATTAGATCATCAGCAAAGCATAAATGCGTGATGTTTGTGTTCTTGCATTTTGGATGAAATCCAGTTCTCCTATCCATCGCTGCCTTATCAATCATTCTTGACAAAACATTCATGCATATCACGAAGAGATACGGTGACAGTGGACAACCTTGTCTTAGGCCTCGGGTGCTGTTGAAATAGCCACATAGTTCACCGTTAACTTGGACGGAGAACGAAGCCGACGTGATGCAGAGCTTAACCCAGTGGATTAACTTGTCCGGAACGTTTATGGCCCTTAACGTGTTGAGCACGAAATCCCATTGTACCGAGTCGAAAGCTTTCGTTATGTCTATTTTCATAGCACAACGAGGTGAGACGGAGTCTTTATGGTAATCTTTCACCAGCTCAGTAGCAAGCAAAATATTCTCCATTAGTAGCCTGTTTTTTACAAAAGCTGATTGGTTTCCGCAAATAAAATCCGGTAGTATACCCTTAATCCTGTTAGCGACTATTTTGGCGATCACTTTGTAGAGCACATTGCAGCAGGATATAGGTCTGAAATCCTTCATCTCTTTGACTTCATTCGTCTTTGGGATTAGTGCCAATATTGTCGAGTTTACTCCTTTTGGGAGAAATCCTTTGACAAAGAAAGATTTGATGCCGATCAAGATATCTTTGCCAAGTGTTTGCCAAGAAGATTTGAAGAATTCTGTCGTGAATCCATCTGGCCCCGGGGACCTATCCTTTGGCATCGAGAACAAAGTGCTCCGTATTTCCTCATCCGTGACGTCGCTAGTTAGGGAGACTCTAGATTCTGCCGTGCATCTAAAGGAGATTAGCTCTTGTAGCTCGGTGACTGACATTCCCACGAAATCAGCCGGTTGATGGTTTAGAAATCTTTTGAAATATTCGCTTGCCTCCTCTTTTATTTCTTCCACCTCCTTTAAGACTACTCCTGATGCATTTGTTAACTCCCTAATTGAGTTACGCATTTGTCGAACCTTTACTGAGTTGTGGAAATATTTGTTGTTCTTATCCCCAACCTTAAGCCAATGTAACTTAGATTTTTGCTTGAGATAACCCTCTTCCAAATGTGATAGGTGTCGCCATTTCTCATAAGCATGCCTCTCTTCTTCCATATTTTGCGATGTTGGGTTCTGGAGCGTTTGTGTTTGTTTCAAACATAGCACCTCCAGTGCTTCCTTTGTTCGCTGTGACAAGTCACCCAATTTCTCTTTGCCAAGGGCACAAATCGCTGGCTTTAGAGATTTTAGTTTCTTCGTAAGCTTATATAGTGCAACAGTGGAGACATGTAGGGGCTCAGTGGACTCCCAATGGTCACGAACTACATTTGCGAACTGAGGTAGTGTAGTCAACACATTCACGAACTTAAAGGGCTTTCGTTTCCCCAATATTGGAGAATTCAAGTAGAACCGTGTGCGGAGATGATCAGAACAACCACCTGATTCAAAAACACAATAAGATTGTGGGAAGAGGTCAATCCATTTTTCATTTACCAGCAACCTGTCGAGTTTTTTGCATATGAGTCCCTCCTCTTGTTTGTTACACCAAGTGAATCTAGAGCCTTGGTAACACAAATCTGTCAACGAGCAGTAGGAGACCACGTCCCTAAAATCAAGCATTCCCGATAATGGTGCATCGGGCCCATAGTTTGAGTGGTCCTCTCTATGAAGTATCTCGTTAAAATCCCCACTAATCATCCAAGCTTTGTTTCTGAATGTTGGCAAGTCTCTGTTGTTGCATAATTCAGCCCATAACCGTTTCCTTTCTTCCCTTGAATTCGAGGCATAAACAAAGGAGCATATAAAGTCCTCGGCCTGCCCTACTAACTGAACCAACACCGAGATGAGTTGATCAGTTTTCCGGACCAGCGTGACATTTACACATTCATCCCAAACTATCCATATCCGTCCCAAACGATTATGTTCATAGTTTGAGATAGAGGACCAACCAGTGAAAACCGAGGCAATGATATTTTGAGCTTTGCTCTCCTTCACTCTTGTTTCTAAGAGAGCACCGAAGTGTAGGTTTCCATTAGCCACCCATTGCTTTACGATTGACTGCTTCGAATTCTTATTAAATCCTCTCACATTCCAGAAGAAACCCGACATTACTTTTTGTTTCTCAGTGACCTTGATGATTGAGATTTAGGTTGAGATTTTTTTGTTGTTTTTGCAGCAACACTCTTTTTTTTGGTTGTTGCTTTCAGCTCCCGCAGAGAGAGAGATGGTGGAAATTCGTCTTGTTCCTGCTCGTTTGTTGAGATTGTTGGATCAGCATTCGTGAGATCCCCTGTTTCAAACTTATTGTTCCCTTTTTTTCCATCAATCAGCTCCCCTTCTTCAAGTGACCTCTGTTCCTCCATTTCATATTTTCCATTATCCAAAACATTATTTTCCTCCAAGTCCTCGTTTGTTTCATCCACCTCCAGGAGTGAAAACCGAGACATGGTTGGTGTTAGGGGGGTTCCACTACTCATAGCACTTGGCTTCCTAGCTTTGTTGGGCGAAATCTCAGTCCAAGTTTCCTCTAAAGGTTGCTCTGTTACTTGTGAAGTGATTAAGGTTTCGGAAGAAACTAATTCAGGCTGTGCCGATGTAGCTGTTGCAGGCTGTGCCGAGGAGGGCGTTGAAGGCTGAGACGACGAAGCCGTTACAAGCCGTGGAGTCAAAACAGTGTCTGTTGCAATAACCGTCGCAGCTGGGGTCGAGCCGGGAGGTGATTTTGGCAATACCTTTTGAGGTGAACTTGTTGCAGATTTTGGTAATTCCTCTCCTCTCTTGAGAATAGTGAGCACCGGGGACCTCTTACAAGCGTCTTCGATATGTCCCCATTTGCCGCAAGTGGTGCACCTAGGGGGAAGCCAAGGGTAGGCGTAGGTGACCTCTGCTGCCTTGCCATCTCGAAGTTTGAAAGCAAAAGATTTAGGTAAATTTTTTGACATATCCACCTCGACGAATACTTTAGCTTCTTCAAAGCTGTTACAGGCTATGGTTTCAGGATGTAAACGCTTTGGCTCACCCACAAAGCTGGCTAGAAAGCCGAGTCCATCCCAGGAGAACATTGAATGGGGAACTTTTTTAATTGTTACCCACATCGGCATTTTACTGATTTCCGGTTGTGAGTCTTCAAGGACAGGGGTCCATTTCGAAACCAACAATGGAACCTCAGCTATGTTCCACATCCCCCTCCGGAGAACCCTTGAACGGATTGTCGCATCTCTAATGCGAAATTTTACCATCTTTTCGCTCACAACAAAAACTTCAATCTTCGCCATTTTGTCTCCAATAGGCCATATCTTATTGACGATCATGTGAATCTTTGCCACATGTGGCGCCTTGGATAGGAATTGACCCACGAGGAGGTCATCCCAAAGAGGAGCGGAGGCGAGTACATCCTCCGGAACTTCCACCACATCATCTTGTTTGAGCTTGTTGAAATTATACTTGAGAAGAGTTTGCTTGTCACCAACGATCTTTGCCCATGACAGCTTTTGTGTCTCCGCCGGCGGAGGGACTTCCGCTGAAACAGAGACCGGCGTAGATGGAGGTGGCTCCGAGATATCAGGCGGCAGTGGCTCCACCATTCTCCCTTTGATTGCCGACAAAACTTTTGGTAGTTCACCCACTCTCTGTTTTCTCTCACTTTCTCTCTCTCTTTTCTTTAAAGTATTTTTCTCAAGGACTCATCGAGGAAGCAACATCACGTGTATCGAGTATCGACTAGTGAGGTAATGTCTATATCTCGGTCTGTGCACATATGTTTTATACACAAACTGTGTTACGTAAACTCAAAACGAAGTCTTACAACGTTATGCTTTTCAACGACGTTATTCAACATCGACCAACGACTACAAGCATAAATTACTCCCCAAATTATAATTTAGAAATTGAAGAGTAGGGGGCAAGTTGTTGGGTGTAAATGAATTCACTACCGAAACGTGGTTCATAAGGTAGAAGTTATGCAGATGCGAGACATGTTCAGTCAGTCGCTATTATTTCTTCGTTTCATGGAGCTTTTAGTAGTCTCTAGCAGTGAACATAGAGTTGCAAGTCATGGCACTGACCATGGACTTCAATATAACTATTGACCACCGACAAATAGTTTTAACTAGCAATGACGTCCGATTTGTGGGTTAACCACCGACCGACGACCTCAACACCAATTTATTAACAATCAACGGTTTAGCACGTCAACCGACTTAACATATTTTTAAAGGAAATATGACTAAGGACCGACATGACGTCCATCAACCGACTTAACATATTTTTAAAGGAAATATGACTAAGGACCGACATGACGTCCTACTATGGACCAACGAAAGACATGTCCAGTCTAACAACTAGGGTTTACAAAACCTATATATACGAGAGTCCCACCACAAAGAGGGGGGATCATAACATCACAAGCACACGCAAAAACCCTAGAATACTAAACTTTTGTTGCCTCTCAACGACGAGCGACAAGAACGACGAGTGACGAACGATCGACACAATCATCACCTTGCGATTTCTTTATTGATTCTTTGTAATTCTTGTCGAAACTCATTGATTAATAAAGTTAACGACTTCCCGTCATTCCGTAGTACTGTTTTCTATTTGATCCGGTTAAATTTTGGACAAACAAAAATTAAGCCGATGGGTTTGAAAGTATCCACATTAACTAATTTTAGGAAAATAGACATATCTCAAGGAGCAAAGCCATAAAAAGAGAATCAAAAAACTTAAAAACGAAAACAGAAACAAAAGCAAAAGACCAAATAACCTAGTCCCTAAAACTAAGTCGTCGCAATGAAACTCTCACTGAGCCCAACGAACATAACCAAAACATTAAAGCAATTCCAAAAAATTTGTAATTATTGAAGGCAGGACAGGATCGAGTTTGACAACAGTACAAAAGAAAAGGAATGCATGATCGAAAAAGATCAAAACAGGAAAGAAACTACACCATCCCTACCACTCCAAAGCAGAAATGTTTCAGACTTGCGGGAGCAGTATTAAAATGCATATATATATATTTTTATTTTGGGTAGTTAATAGCTGTTAAAAGACATAATGTACCGTTCATATTACACGTAAATATTTTCCATCCTTGGTAACAAATAATAGTACTCCTTAAACCACATGACATAGCCTTTCCACTTTTGTACCACGATACTCGAATCCGATTACACTATCTCCCACCTACTAGAAAATTGATATCGACTCAGCATCATTATGGAATGGGAATCCGTCAAATGACTAAAACACCCTTCCTCGAAAAACACGCATACCAGAAGCATCGCAGGGGCACTATAGTCGTTTTCCACTCAAACATCACCGTAATAAAACAGAAAGAAAAAAGAAAACCATCGCCTTCTCCTTCATAGTTCCTTTTGGTTTTAGTGTTTTCAACATTTCTTCTCCCACTAAAACTACTCGGATCTCTCTCTCTCTCTCATAGTACCCATTTTGTTTGTCTCTCAAATCACAAACTGCTCATCGGAAAAAATTTCTGAGCACTTCATCTTCATTTGATTTCATTGCCTTTTAAGCTTCCAGAACGGTCGATTTTGTCCGTACGTGATGCTCTGACGTTAGAGGATTAGGGTTCCGATTTCTGATTTGGTAGTAAATGGCCGTGGAGTATGAATGCTGCGAGACCAACTTCTTCATACACATCGTGGTGATAATGTTGCTAGTCTTGTTCGCTGGACTAATGTCTGGTCTTACCTTGGGTCTCATGTCCATGAGTCTCGTTGATCTTGAGGTTCTTGCTAAATCCGGCACACCCAGAGATCGTAACCATGCTGGTAATCTCCTTGATTTTGATTCTCTTGCACCTTCTTCCCGATTATTTATTCTTTGCACTTTAATTTTGGAATCTCTCACATGTGTTTGGTAGGTGTAGAACGTCACGAGCTTCTCTCTGTGTGTTTCATTCTCGGATTTAGTTACTAATTCTTTGATTAAACATGTTAATTTAGTTCCTAAACTGGGTCTTGATTGAATTCTCGAATAAACAGAACTTAGAATTTAATTAGCAAGTATTTTTCATTTATATGTATTGATGCATTTTCTGGAGATTCTATCTGTGAATTTGTCTCTCACAAGTGTGTTTTTGCTTGTTGTAGCAAAGATATTGCCAGTTGTGAAGAATCAGCATTTGTTGCTTTGCACTTTACTGATATGCAATGCAGCTGCGATGGAGGTAATTATTAGGGAACTTGACCTTGTTTTTATGTAATCTTAATGTTCCCAAGAATCTTGTTTTTATTCTTTGGAATAACTTTGTATTTTTCAGACGCTTCCTATTTTTCTTGATGCTCTTGTCACGGCTTGGGGTGCTATTCTGATTTCAGTGACATTAATTCTTCTCTTTGGTGAGGTGAGATATGGTTTTCCATGTAATGCTTCGCGGTCACTTTTAGTCAATTCAATGTATCTGAGATGTAATTGTGTATGATGAAGAGAATTGATGGTTGAGTTAACTCCTTCTGCAGATCATACCTCAGTCAGTTTGTTCCCGTCATGGTTTGGCAATTGGTGCGACAGTGGCACCATTTGTCCGTGTTCTAGTCTGGATCTGCTTTCCCGTTGCATGGCCGATTAGTAAGGTGATAAAACGCAATGCCAAATATCTTGTATTGCTCTTTTATGTTGTGAGAAAAGCTCCCAAAAGCGAGTGTCTTGCCCAAATGGTCTTCGTTCTGATAAATTCTTTGTTTCTGATGTATATATTCCAGCTGCTGGACTTTCTACTGGGCCATGGTCGTGCAGCCCTTTTCCGAAGAGCTGAACTAAAAACACTTGTGGATTTGCATGGGAATGAGGCATGTCTTCGATTTCTCTGATATCTCAAACTTGAGTTTTATGCCATTCGTTTTGTATCCCTCATCTTCAAGATCACAAATTTCTATATATGCTTTTTTACGTTATGTAATTTAGAACCTCATTTCTTTCAGGCTGGTAAAGGTGGAGAGTTGACGCATGATGAGACAACAATCATTGCTGGAGCTCTTGAATTATCTGGGAAAATGGCCAAAGATGCAATGACACCAATCTCTGACACTTTTGTGATTGATATTAGTGCCAAACTAGACAGGTCTTGGTTTGTTCAACCTCTCTGCGCAGATTCCTCAATTATGTAACTCATTCTAAACTTAGTTTCTTTTTGTTCTTTACCAGGGATTTGATGAATTTGATTCTTGAGAAAGGTCATAGCAGGGTCCCAGTATACTATGAGCAACGTACCAACATAATTGGACTCGTTTTGGTAAATTTCTATCTCAGGATACGTTAAAATCATTTTCCAAGCTGTTGAAGAATCTTAGTGGCTAAGTGGAGTAACTTTGTCTGATGTATCTGCATCTAACAACTACTAAATTTGCCTTCAGGTGAAGAACTTATTGACAATCAACCCAGACGAAGAAATACTAGTCAAGAATGTGACGATACGAATGATCCCAAGGTATCTTTACCTATTAGAGTTTGATTTCCAAATCTCAACAAATCAACACTTGCTGAATGTGCTTTAATAGTGGATTGCTTATTCTTTTTTTTTCCTTGTTTGTTTTTAACTCATGCACTCTAGAGTTCCAGAAACCTTACCGTTATATGATATATTGAACGAGTTCCAGAAAGGACACAGCCACATGGCTGTTGTTGTGAGACAATGCGACAAAATCCACCCATTACCCAGTACTGATGCTGCTAACGGTAACTGTTTTTTTTTTATATATATATATATATATGGGAGTAACATGGGATCAAGATTTCGTACATTGGCTGACAACTTCCTCTTTCCTTTTAAGTAGAGACTGTAATGGAAGTCCGAGTGGATGTGGATAATGAGAGATCCCCTCAGGAAAAGAAGTTGAAGAGAAGGAGATCACTTCAGAAATGGAAGAGCTTTCCAAACCGAGCAAATTCGTTTAAAGGAGGGTCGAGGAGTAAGAGGTGGTCCAAGGATAATGATGCCGACATTCTGCAATTAAATGGACATCCTCTGCCAAAGCTAGCGGAGGAGGAAGATGCTGTCGGCATCATTACAATGGAAGATGTTATTGAAGAACTTCTACAGGTAACGAAACCAAACTCATATTTTTTTTGTTTTCTTCTATTTGAATTCATTTCTCATTTATTTGTGAATGTGGCTGTAGGAAGAGATATTCGACGAGACGGATCATCATTTTGAAGACTCATGACAGCAACAACTTAAATTGCTCTCAACATTAGGAGGCAGAACTTAGAAAATCCAATATCTACGCACAAGTTTTGCTGTGAAAAGGTCATAAATATATATGTAACGCTGCTTCTTATGTATAGTTACTCCCTTGATCTACAATTGTTCGGACAGTAGGAACAAATATCTCCCTAGCATGATCTGGTAGTATATGTTTATATGTACAGCATAGTCGTCAAAGCAGAGGCTCTCTGCATCTTGGACTAAAGAAACACCAGAACCATCAAAAGTGTGAAGTAAGACCCTTCAATTCTAGCAAATGTTTATCAAAAATAGGCAATGTCGTAGTTTACAATCACAGCACGAAGCGCAAAAAGGAATCGGAAACAAACAAAAAAGGTCTACTAGATCACAGAAACCGTAGGAAAAGTTTGGAAAATTTCAAGTCCCTGGACAAACCATTGAGCATCCTTGAGATTCATTTTCGAATGACGAGGGAACCGTTTCAAAGTTTTGGTTGCAAGAAACAAAATTCATTAACTCGGTTTGATCACTGGTTTAGCATTGAACCAATTGTGACTCATCAAGTAGATGGAGTTTGGTTCGATACCGAGATAGCAGGCACGGTGATACCCTAGTCAAGAAGCAGTGCCGTGCTTTATCTGTTAAGCAATATTCTGTACACTTTGGTATTCAGAGACAGAGGTTTGATACATTTCAGAAACTTGGTATCTTCATAATCAAAAGCATATCTTCTTCTAAAGATATTCAAAGACGAATCAATCTTCCTCTCTTTACGCTTCTACATCTTGAGAAAACAACAATGGAGGATTTGGACTTTCCGGTAAATAAAAGTACATACATAGTTTAATTTGGATTGTATAATTAAGTGTATTAATCCAGTTCATCTTCCGATTTGCAGATTTTTGAGCAATGGCCATATTCGTGTTCGTTTCTACAGATTTGCATACTGAAGATGAATCTACAATGTTGTGAAGACTTTCCTCGGATCAAAAAGCTTTTGCGTAAAGTATAATCAATTATATAAGTGTATAGTTAATTATAATGTGAATGGATAGTCATAAATATAATCAACTATAACAATACTAACCATTTAATGTATAGTTAGCTATTTTATTTTGAGAATAAGCTAAGGTATAATCGTAAATTCATAAAATAAAAATGTTACTAAATTTCAGATTATGATATGTTAGATAGAAGCCCTCCTCCACACGAGATCCGCCGGAATATGTCGATTCAGAGTACTTTCGAACTCACAACAACTACTAAACCTAGTCAATTCTAACTCTCAACAGATTGAGATCTTCAGGATCCTAAATGACATCTTTGATCTCTCTCTAAAACTCTTTGAAAAAGCCTTTGATTATATTCAAAGAGCAAACAATCAAGAGGCTGATTATCTTGCAAAATCAGCCTTAACCTATCTCTGAACAATCGAGTATGTCCGGTTTACACCCGATTTAAGTGAATGAAATCTTATCTTTTGATCCAAAAAAAAAAGTTATGTTAGATATTTAATTTTATACTCAATTCCTATTATAGTGTAATTTACAAAAAAAAAAAATTATTTATATGATATTATTAGGAATAAAATAATATTTTTCGCATCGGACAAATCACATTTAGCCACGTAGCATGGTGGAATTCCCAACATCTTGGGTGGAGCTTATCGTCTATACAATGGTAGAAGATACCCAGACCCAACAAACCCCCTGTAGTAGCGAAGAAGTCCACTACGGAGTATCACCACCCAGGAAAGGAACATGTGGCCCGAGTTCACTTATCAAGGTCTCCGGCAAAGTAGAGAAAATTCATTTATTGCGCCTAAATTCATATGTGTTAGGGTAAAAACATGTGACAAATGCCTTGAAGCATAACAAATTTATTACGAGGAGCACTCCGTCGCTCGATTCAGCATGACAGACGCCATCAATAGTGCGAGGAGTCAGACGCAACATATTAGAACTGAACAGTCAGACAAGTGGCCAGGAAAGTTAGATAAAGCAAGGAAAAAGCACTCAAATACCCAGACTCAGACCAAATTTGGAATGTAGTATCGGGTATATGAATTTGGTCAAGTAAAACTTTATAAATACTTCTCCATTCACTCCATCGAGGAAGATCTTGGTCTTTTTTTTTTTTTACTAATAGTCGATATTAAGAGCTATTCTCTGAGAGTTAAAGACATATAGTCTTGAAACCCTCTTTCCATCTATTTAGGGCCAGTCTCACGAATTTTTCAATTTCTCTTCTCCGGCTTGGACTAGTCTTTGGTCGGAGCTTTTCTTGATCATTCTCTTTCTCTCTCTCTCTCTCACCAGTAAATTTCTTATTTAGAGTTTTGATACTCCATAGATGACTCTCTTCCGGCCCGTAGTCACCATTTACATTCTCTTGTTTTGCGACTCTCCCTTCTCTGACTCTATTCAACTCACGTGGTTTTACTTTCTTTTTTCTCTTTCTTTGTCCTTCTTTCTGACTTGAACATCCAAGAGTCGTCGGAATCGAGATGTATATTTTTCATCTTGAATATTTTTTCTCCTTTTAAATCTTGAATATTTTTTTCTCCTTTTTCCTGTAACTATTTTTTTAATTAATTTTTAGATTTATAATAAGAGAAATGACTTTTCAAATTTCTCTAATAATTCAATTTGTTAAACAAACATATCAAAGTTTAAAAATGAAAATTGTAAAAGTTATATAAAAATATGATATGGTATATATATTGACGTAAACTAAAACAAATCATTTTTAATATCATTTTTCAATGATTTTTTAATTTTTTCAATGACACGTAGATAATAATGTAGATGCATGAAAAAAAAAAGAAAAAATTGTTTATTTGTATATCTATACTTATAAATACGAAGTAGCAAATCCTATTTGGCGGCTCTACGGTGAGTTTAAAACTTGATCTACCGAAAATACCCTTGATGAATCATATAATTACAATCGTATGCCATCGAGTTGTTATTAGGCCAAAATAATTAGTATAGACCTATAGTTTTTTCATGGCCCATAACAATATATAGGTCGGCCATTAACCATATAACATCTATAAATATATAATACTCTACTTGGGCTTTAGCCTCAAGCATTCATAATCAGCCGCATCTATTTTTCTTCACACAAAACTCTAATCTCATATTTCTCCACTTCCAAAACCATGGCGATAATCATTAGATGTTTGTATATCATATGTTTTTCTTTCACCATCTTCTCTTCTTTTGCAGAGCTCATTAGAGGTTAATGTCGGATGTAAAGCTTACTCGGAAAGAAACCGTTTCCAAGCCATTGACACTTTTTCTGTAAGTTTCTTTATTTGTTGTTAGGGTTTAAATTCGGCGTTCTTTTATCGATGGCACTTGACAAAAAGTTTGAAACTTTTGCAGAGCTCGTGATCCATATGTTTTATCAATAAGTCAGAGAGCTTTATCACCAAATCTTGGTGGCGGAAAAGAGAAAAAATATATCCTAAGACGTTTTTGTTGTTTTTCTCTATATATCTTTCTATCTTCATAATCTCAATCCTTCATTTATTGTTCGTGATAATTTGAAAGTTTAATCGATCTTGTATGTGTTTTTTTTTTTAATTCGTGAATGAAAACAGCGCTTGTGGCATGATGAAGTGGCTTTAAAGTGATGATGTATTCGTAGCTGATTTTTTCTTAATTTGATTTGTCTACGTTTTGGTTTAATTAATCCTTTCCAAGATTAGATGATGTATTTTCAAGGACGAAAATACATAATCTGCTTATGTGTCTTGAATGGGTTTTGGATTATGCATTACTTTTTGGTTTTTATGTAGATTCCTTGTAATACCAAAGTCATCATCTAGAGTTAAGGACTATGATGATGATGGTGATGATTGGTAACTTATAGACATTTGTTCTAAGAGTTTTACCTTCAATGAGTTCAAGTTCGCTACTAGAAAATTTAGACCGGACAATGTGATCGGAGAAGGTGGCTTTCGTTGTCTTTAAAGGTTGGTTAGATGAAACCAATCTCAGTCCGACTAGACCCGAAACCGATTTAGTCGTCGCCGTTAAAAAACTTAACCAAGAATGTTTTCAAGGTCCCCGTGAGGCGGGTACATTGTTCATTTCCTCAAATTTGAGTTGTGTGTGTGTTTGTTTGTGTAATTGTATCTGATTTGTTGTGTTCTGTTTGTGTTTCATACAAATGTCAATTACTTGGGCTAATTGAGTCATCCGTATTTGTTAAGAACTCATTATCTCCAACCGGTAAGTCTTGATAGTCTTACACCATTAACAATATAAATCTTTTTTGTGTGCAGTACAAAAATTTAAAATAATCTTGATTTCTTACTTTAGTTCCATGGAGAAGCTATAAGCTCAGCCATTAAATTCTTATGACCATTTAAAAAGCATTGAAAGTGATCGAGAGATAAGAGAACCATAGTTATGTCTCCACCTCCTTTTTCTTACCTTGATTTTATGTATCATATATCACTTCCAATTTATAATTCTGTTACGTTTGGTTTCTAATTAAATAGCTATTAGATTTTCTTTATTTCTTCAAGGGGTTTAGTCATACCCCATGACTTCAACTTCAGAAAAAAATTCTTCTTCCTCAAGTAGTATTGTGTTCTCTCGATTATATACACACATAAATCTAAACAATTTAGTCATAAAAAGTCATATGACTACAATTATTTCCTTCTAAGTTTCTATTAGAATTACTCTGTTTTTAATTATTTTTTAGTGTTATTTACACATTGAGTAGAGGTTGTATCGAGAAAATTCATATGTTGGAGTTCTTGCATGCTGCTTAATGATGTCGTCTTAGTAATGTAATTGGGAGATTAACTCAACATATGTAAGACATATATTAATCTATTTCAAATATTGGTTCAGAGATTAATTCTCTAAAAAGTTTCTCAATTCATCTCAAATTAATCTTGGTATTTTTTTGAATGTCTTTAGTGCTCAGATTCATAATATAGTAAGGCTATGTTCTCTTCTTGAAAGAGTTAACAAAAACATTTATTTGATATTTTTCCAGATCTATTATGGATTTTCGGATGGGTTGAGTGAATAATGTATTGGTTGGTGCAAAGGATGTCAAAAGGAAACTCTTGACGTTTACATATCTCCTCTTGATCAGTCTTTTTACTTTTGACTTCAACTGTCTTTTTACTTTTGACTTCAACTGATATGATTTTTTGGCAGATTCAGAGATAATTAAAAAAGTTTGATGAGAAGATCACCTCTCTTATTCTCTATGCCTCGAATACAAGATACCAAAAGGCAAAAATTTGAAACCAACTTCTTTAGCAAGGTCTACAACACTCACTTCTCTCTCATCTTTAAACCCATTTTATTTTGTGATTATCCAGTTTTGCTTTTGTTTAGTATCGGTGCTCGACCAAACTACTTTTGTACAAAAGGTTCCAAGGAAGGTATGCATTTAAGATTTAATCATTGAAACATATTAAACAGATGACCTATCATGGATCCCGAGTTTTGAATACCAAGAAAACCTTAGGAAGCATCATGTTTTTGTTTCTTTATTATTTTTCAAATTGTATATTATAACGTGCAAGGTATAATAAGAGCTCCAACCGACATTGACAATTATCCAAAGCTATGTTTACGTTCTAGAAAGTAAACATGTGTCTAACCGGTATCGCAGTGTAAACTTCTATGATTGGGTTTGATGTGAATCTCGAAACTCGAAAATGAACAGAATGCTCTCTCATCTCCACCCATATTTTGAATGCCATTTTAATACTCAAACCATAGTTGAGCCAGAATTGAACAAGTCGAAGAAGAGGAAGAGGATATTAATCACTCAAGACAACATAAATTATAATTGTACCAAATAAGAAGAAGAATAAAAATGCAAAATGAGATTTTTTTTGGAAAACGGTTATTTTGTTTCTTTTTGATATGTGTTTTGTGAGAGAATGTGGATTATAAAAAAGTGAAACAAAAATGAGATTCTTTTTAAGAAAACACCATTTACCGAAACAAAAAAAAACTGAAAATCAAGGCTATCAAAGACTAAACCTTCTATGTTTGCTTTAATATTTCCAAGTATGCAAAAGTAAGTAACTTCAATGAATAAGGCATTTTTACAAATCTATTTCTTTTAACTTTATTTTCAGTATTTTTATTTGTTTACTCCAATTCGTGTAAAAGATTAACAAATAGAGATCCTAAAATATAAAGACCACATGATCACGAAGATTAAGTTTTAACTTTCAATCAGAATACACTAGAAAGTAGAATTCACTGAAATCATTGAATATGTGTATTTATTTGATCATCACTAAAAAACAAACAAAAATCTGCGTATTTACACAAATATAAAAATCCTACGCAATTCTCATGGAAGGTGAAAAAATTAACCAAGTTTTAAAGATTGACATGGGATATAGATTGATAATTGAGTAAGACATAGCAAAGGTTTAGGTTACAACATAAAAATGTTTGTAATTGTAAAAGGAAAATTTGGATGAGGCTCCATATAAAGTTAGCTTGGCATTATGCACCGTAAAATTGATAATCCATTTGACTCAGGTTTGTAATAATTTGGTCGTATGATAGTATAGATGAAATCTGTTCAAAATAATGTCATCATATAAATAAAATATTTACCTGTGTTCTTGTAGGAATTTCCTTCTTCCTGAACATAAGACTTGATAACATAAAATAGCCTAGACATATAGTCTAGAACATTTTTGGAAATTCGCTAAAACTTCACCCAAAACCATATTATTTTTGAAGTAGAAAGCTTTTTGGATCGATAGTAGGTCTAGGAAAATATGATTTCCAGAGGAAAAACTTGATGCTAAAAATGATTTTGTTCTATCATCGATAGTAGGTCTAGGAAAATATGCATTGGGTGAAGAATCAGATGATAAACCCTAGATTGAGATGCGATTAGATTTTTGTATCTAATATATGAGTGGAAAGTTTAGTTTTGTATCAATTTAGGGTTTATTATCTAACATGAAACAAAAATCTACTTCCGATGAAGTAACATAATCTCTCTATAATACCTGGTACTTCTCAAAAGAAAATTTCAGTTCTTTTGTTAGTTTGGATTTGTGATTATCTTCTACTAATTTTTATCGTTTGGTTTCGCTTAATCAAATATATGAAAATAATATTATGTTGGATTGTTCAATTATATTTCGTACAATGTTACATGTATACAAGACATCACATGATGACTGGGTCGTGATGGATAAGGGCTGGGACTGCACGGGTAAGGACATGGACGGAACGCGGGTAAGCACTGGGGCAGGACGGGTAAAGGTTGGGGTATGACGGGTAAGATTTGGGACTGTACGCAAGTAAGTTGGGAGGAGACGGGTAAGGGCTGAGACGGAGATGCGGTAAGACGAGGCATCTGAGCTGCGGTAGCGACCGGGTATGTTAGTTGAAAAAAAATTGATTGGATGAACTTACAATCTTAAAATATTGTTTTTCATTATTCATATCCGCGCAAGGATAAGAAGATTTTGAGAAGGAAGAGACTAAGAGATTATGAAATAGTCTATAAAATAGGAAAGATAATAAGGAGAAAGAACACATAAAAAAAACATCAAAAAATTGAGATTAAACAATATGAGTATACAAGAGAAAAAAGAAAAAACAAAGGACAGAGATGCTTGTGAAACTACCAAAAAGACACATGGAAAGCAATGGTCTAAAGAGAGCCTTAGTGATGCTCTAAAAGATGAGGAGCGAGGAGACAACTCTAGACCATAAATCCCATCTTGCATTACAGGGTTGTGCAAAAAATCTTGATCAATTGTTATTTGCTGATCATCTTTCACCTTCAATTATGTTTGTGAAGAGGTTTATTTACTCATCAAGTGAAACGTGTATGCCAATTATGTTTGATTTGTACACGAAACTAGAAAATTATAAGTTTGAATTTGATGGTTAAAAATTTAACGATTCGAATTTGATCTCTGTTTTGTTTTTCATAAATTGTGTTTTATGTTGAACTCCTTCGCTTATTAGAAGTTGTTTGGCTGCTCATGTAGCATAGGAAAGCTTGGTGAAATTGCAAGTAAGATCTTTTCTCTCTGTGATCTATGTTAGTTAATGTCTTTTTAACATTCATTATGGATTCATTATTCGAGTGGATTGTTATTATCATCGGTTCATCGCTAAGCCTCATTCACATTGTCATGGTCTGAACAGAAGAAGAGTATGACTGTATGACTATGAGCAAAAAATTAGATACAAATACCCAACTTAATCATAAAATCATTTAACTTTGAGTAAACCAAGTTACATGTTACACAAATACAAGCAAAAACAAAATGAAGAGTATTGACGTTGTAAAGATCCACAATAATAAGGATTGATTACCGATAAATTAGTCTCTTTGTTTTTTTTAGAATGACATTGGTTAGATTTTTTTTTGTTAATACATTATAATCCGTAGGATAAATTTATTAAAATAACAAATCTAATAACACTATTAAACGTGTAAGCTAAGTTTATGGCATATATATAAGTATATAACCATGCACGTAATTATTCAAACTTTGAGGTCGAATGTACGACGATAGAGTGATTGTGGTCAAAAGTTCACACAATACAGCTCAAGTGCAACTTCCAAAAAACTGCAAGCATCCAAAATCAAAAAGATTTAAATCATCACAAAAAAAGTCCAAGGCAGATCAATGGAATCGAGTCTTGGATCTTATTGAAGAGCAGGGAAGATTTTTTATGGGACGTAGAGAAAGTTTCTACACATAATTCTGATGCATGTGTTAAAAAAATGAGAAAAATGGTCTTTCTTAATAAAGAAGGTGAGCTATATTGGGTAGTCCTTGTATTTCTTGAGAAGTATGAGCAGAGGTGACAAATTTTTATGACACTACCAAATGAGAGAAAGAATATTGAATATCTTGAAAGAATGACTGTAATAAAGAACGAAGTATCAAAGTATTTTGAATACCTTTTTATATGTTTTAACCTTATTTGACCCCAATAAAAAGAGCTGGTAATGCCAACTATTATTGGTCCGGTAAAACTTATAATGATAGTTCATTTTAACATCTGGGTACATCAATAGATGCAAACTTTCCCTTTTGCAATGAAACCTCACCTTCTTCTCTTTTGAATCGTATTTGGTTGATTAGGTTAATTTTTGATTATTAATCTACTTTTAGGGATATTTTTGCTCTCTTTTTTTGTAAAGTTTTTTCCAGCATTACTATCCCGCGCAAGGCGCGGGTAATACACTAGTAATATATAAAGATAGAAGACAGATAACAAGAACCAATAAATTAGAAGAAGACATAAGATGAAGAAGAAAACAATAACCAGAAACTCACATCCTAAGATGAAGAAAAAACAGTAACAAGAACTCAAGAAGATCAAAGCCCTAACTTTTAACAAAAGCTAAACACGAATAAAATAATCGCATTTTCTTTTCACCTGTAGGTTTCTCCTCGTGGCAACAAAGAATCTCTCTGGACACCTCAGGCTTACATTTACATAACAACAATTCTCTTTAATTACCAGAACAAGCACAGTAGAAGAACAGAGCAACATGTTACCAAAAAAAAAGAAGAACAGAGCAACAATGAAGCTTAAAGTATATATGCAAATGCAGCTTTTAGTAATGTTGAATCATATTAAGACACTACAAGGTCAGAACTCAAAAGTAGATGTCTGACTGCTTGGATTGTGCCTTTAGATCCTTTAGTTTCTTTAATATGTTGCTGAAGTAATCCTGCAAGTACTTCTCTAGAGTAACCAAGTCCTTTTGATCCACACCTAGTAGATTATTAGTCTCGGTCATCGGAACAGAGAACACTGTGTCACTCGAGAGAACCTAATATCCCCGTGCCGCATAATACTTGTTAGAACCATGATTTCAATTGATCTGACAACTACTATGAAACACTAGCATCATCATTAGCTGAGAAAGACCAATTTACCTCTGTGAAGGCCAATCTATCTGCGACATCATTGGTCCACTGGAAAAACCGAGTGATTTGGCGCGTGACTCTCAATACAGAAACTGGAACTGTTGTGACATTTGCATCTTGCCCAGCAAGTCTCTCACACAGTGTTATTACCTGACATAGGTAGTAAAGTAAGGTTATGCTTCAGTAACATTTATCATTTCATCTGAGACAGAAGAGCAGTAACAAAGATAATCCCGGACATACTTCTTGGGTTGTCCACGCACGAGGGCCAGCAAAAGTTAGAAGCTTTCCGTTGATTTTCTCATTGCGTAAAGCTATAAGTGTCAGCCTAGCAATATCCTGTTATAGCATTACAACATGTTAAAACATTCTGTGTCCTTCACAGACGTTTTACACAAAGAAATGATATACATCCACATTGTTTTATTCACCTGCGTGTCCATGTAAGCAACACGCGTTGGTGCATCTGTTCCCCAAACCGATTTTTCCTCCAGAATCGGAACTGCATATTGACCGATAAGTCCCTATGCAACCACATTATACTTGATATCAGACAAGAATTAGCCATAACAATATTCAATCTTGAACCTAGTATACTCAATTTTACATCGCCTTTTGCGAATATCAGTGGCCAAGGACAACTAGCTGCATTGTAAAGATAAAGGGAATGAGGCTTACTTGCATGAAACCGCATAAACGGATAGTGATGTGATTTAAACCAGATTCCTGAAGAAACTTCTCGGTACAATACTTAATCTCCATGAGAGGAACCTCCGGATGCTTATCGCAATTGTGGATTGAGTAGAAGACATATTTCTGAATCCCCATTGCCTTTGCACATTGTATCAGAGCAACTTTCCCTTCCCAATCTACCTAAACCGAACACACACCCAAATTCAATCAAATTCAAATTCAAATTCGAGACCCTAAACCAAACACTCAGCAACAAACAAATCAAAATTGAAGCTTACCGTCTTGATGGGTTCTTCAGGACGCCCCGTGGCACAATCAATAACAGTGTGGATTCCGACCAAAGTCGCCGGAATTGACTCCGGTTTACTAAGATCCGCCTACAACCACACAAAACTCCGGTTTAGTTCTTGATTGGACAATAAGAAGAAGAAGTGAAATTTCGTGATACGTACATTGACAACAGTAGCACCCCAATCACGAAGGAAATCAGCAGGAGCGGGTCTAGGTCTTACCAAGCATCTAACATCATACCCTTCGTCTAAAGCTCGCCGGACGATTTGTCTTCCCAAAGTTCCGGTAGCTCCGACCACTAAGATACTAGTTGGTCGGACAGGTGTCCCCGGCGCGAGATTAACCGCTGCAGCACTGCATGTAATCGGAACTACGATTGATGATTTCCGGTTAAGAGAGGAGGAGGATGAGGAAGAGGGGAAGGTCGAGGTTGAGTCTTCCGACGTGAGAGAGCGCCGCCAACAGAGGCGATCGGAGGAGGAGGAAGAGTTATGGTGGTGGAGACGTGTAACGAGCTGCAACCTCAGAGAAGCCATCGCCAGTGTTAGAGAGAGACGGACAGTAATGAGTCAGAGATAAAGAGATTGGCTTTGTTTGTTGCCATGAATTTTTTGTGTCTTTTTTCTATTTTATTAAAACAAACATTATTATATGTATTTTAAAATTTAGAGTCAATTGATGGTGAATAACGAAGAATAAAGTGCGAGGTTACAAAAAGAAAGACGTTAAAAAAAACAAAGAATAAAGTGTTTGAAAAAAAAAAATATTTACAAAAATGTTATTTTTGTGTCCACAATTGTAAAATACTATTTTTGTATCCATTTGCAAAAATACCACTAATTATGATTTTTTAGAGTCTAAATCTTCAAATTCTAAATTCTAAAAAAATTTTTTGATCCCTAAAATTCCTTAAACCCTCAAAACTAAATTCTAATACAACATAGTTAACTCAAACATAAATGATATAATGAATAAACAATTTTGAAAAAATTACATTTTTATAAAGATTGTAAAAATGTGGCATTTTTGTAAAGTGCCACTTGAAAAGTGGTATTTTTTGAAAATTTTCAAAAAAAAAAGGATTAGTTTGATAATCCAAAAAAATTATGTAATTTGAAAACTAAACCATGTTTTCAAGTTTTTGAAAACTAACATTTCTAAAGTAAAAAACAATAAATTTCCCTAAAATTTGATAATTTATAATTACGAAAAGTATATTTTAAAACAAAATTGGATAAAGTATGGACAATTGCTACTCTAAATGTAGCCAAACTCCACCAACTAAATCGTCATTGTTTGTTGTTGTTTTAATTAAAAGTTAAAATATAATATAAATAGAAATACGAATTTCAACAAACCTGTAAAATATAATTTTATAGCAAACTATAACAATGTACAACTTAAGATAGTAATGTATAACTTCATCTCAACACATGTTAATAACATACGACAATATCTTATACTAGATCGTTAAAATAAATCTTTCAATCAACTATTATAGTGCAAAATATAAGAATTTCAGTAGGCAAAAAAATTGCAAACTTAATTTTTCTATAATCAACTATTTATGATAAACTAAATCAAATGAACTAAACATTATATAACTTGAACGCGAACCATACATTTTTTTTTATCGATCACATGAAATAATATTTTTAATTTTGTAAATTATTTTATAATACAAGTAATTACCCAATGATAACACAACTTGATTTTTAAAAACACTTTATATATTTGATTTAATTATAATATTTGATAATCTTAGTTTCCAATAAAGTTAATTTTCAAATTTTTAGAAACATAGGATAGTTTTCAAAACACAAAATTTTTTTTAATATTTTTAAAAGTTTCCTAAAAAAAAACACAAATAATAAAATGATATTTAGGTAACTAGGAAATAAAAGATTTATTGTATTTTTAAATTTTCTAAATTACTAAAATAAAAATTATTGTGTGTTAAAATGATATCTTATCAAATTTATTTTGGAGATGTATTTGATGTGGAATTTTAATGGATTTGGCGGAGTTTATAAAAGGGATAATTACAAAAATACCATTTTTTGTGTGCACATTTGCAAGAATGCCACTTAGGGTGTCAATTTACAAAAATGCCACTAATTATAGATTTATAAAGTCTATATCTTAAAATTCTAAACCATAAAACATGTTTTGACACCTAAAACTCCTTAAACACTCAAAATTAAACCCAAATAGAACATAATTAACCCAAACATAAATAATATAAAGAAAAAATAATTTTTAAAAAGTGGCATTTTTGTAAAGATTTCAAAAGTGTAACATTTTTGTAAAATGGCACTTGAAAAGTGGTATAAAATATCTTATTATTCAACTAGTGATTTTAAAATCTCCTATGTTATTGAAAATAAAATTCATGTAAAATACATCACAATAATATACAATGCCTTGTTATTCAACTTATGATTTGTCAAATTTATATCAAATTCACTATTATTCAAAACCTAACAATGTTTTTTAAGAAAAGAGATTTAAGGAAATTTGAGATTCATTTTTAGTTATAAGTTTGGCTAAAAAACCAGACTTTTAGAGATGTGATTTGAATAAAAAATTATCTTTCATAATATTTTCATTTTTCATTTTCTTCTTCGTGAGATTTTTCTTCACTTTCATGAACAATTGGATCCATTATTAAAACTCTACACAAAAACAAGGTTTTTTTTGTTTTTTTGTCGGCAATTCATTCGTTAAAATTGAAAACCTAATAAGGGTAATACAAAAGATGTTCAAAAAGCTCATTCTCTTACTAAATACGTCATGATAAAATTTAAAGCCCAGGTAAAAGATCAGATTCACGTGTGACACGCATGAGAGAAAAAGAAAAGTGACACGACAGTGCCGGCCAATCCACGATCTACCACAATCCTGCCACCGGACTTCATCGAACATAACTGTAAAATCTTTCCACAGAAGATACCGGCACCACATACTCAAGATCTCCACGCTATCACCTTGAAAAAGCTTATAGATCTAGCCTTTGAAGAGAAGTTTCACCTAATACCTAACTCATAGATCGATTCATGGGGAGACAAATATATTACTCTCTCACAAAAGTGTGATTTGAATAAAAAATTATCTTTCATGATATTTTCATTTTTCATTTTCTTCTTCGTGAGGTTCTTCTTAAGAATAGAAAAGTGTTATAAATCTTACAAGTTGTAATTGTTGGAGTTTGAATTAGTCGTTGGTCTTTGGTTGATTGAGTTGTTGGGTCCGAGTCTTAAGGAGTTTAGTAGTGGAATCATGTAGTTGAGTCAGTAGTGGAGTTTGTTTCCTAAGTTTTAGCTAGTTTCTGTTTGCACGTCTGTTTTCTGTAAGGCTATATAAGCCATCTTTATTGAATTAATAAAGTATCACTTTCAGTCCAATATTTAACATTTTGTATCAGAGCTATTTTAAAGAAAAAGAGAACAAAACCTGTGTGAGAAAGTGATCGAGAGAGAAACAAAAGATGTCTGAGAAATCTGAGAAGTTTGTGCAGCCAGCCATCCCAAAATTTGATGGCTATTATGATTTCTGGTCAATGACAAGGAGAACTTTCTCAGGAGCAGAGAGTTGTGGAGTCTGGTGGATGATGGAATTCTGACGATAGCGGTTGGAACATCACCAGCAAGTGAGACGCAGAGGAAATTTGTAGAAGAGGCGAAGTTTAAGGATTTGAAGGTCAAGAATTTCTTGTTACAGTCCATTGATAGAGAGATTCTGGAAAATATTCTTGACAAAAGCACCTCTAAGGCAATTTGGGAATCTATGAGAAAGAAATATCAAAGTTCTACAAAGGTGAAAAGGGCACAATTACAAGCATTGAGAAGAGAGTACTTTGAATTGCTGGCCATGAAAGAGGGAGAGAAGGTCGACATCTTCCTGGGGAGAACCTTGACGGTAGTAAAAAAGATGAAGGTGAATGGTGAATCAATGGAGCAAAGCACGATTGTGAGCAAAATTCTCAGATCCTTGACTCCGAAATTTAACTATGTGGTGTGTTCGATTGAGGAATCAAACGATCTGAGCACGATGAGTATCGATGAGTTGCACGGGAGTTTACTTGTCCATGAGTCACGATTGAATGGACATGTGAAAGAAGAGCAGGCATTGAAAGTGTCTCAAGATGAAAGACCTAGTAGAGGAAGAGGTCGTGGAGCGTTCCGAGGAGTTCGCGGTAGAGGAAGAGGAAGAAGTGTTGTTGATCGTGCCATTATTGAGTGTCACAAGTGTCACAAATTAGGGCACTTTCAATATGAGTGTCCTGAATGGGAGAAGAAAGCAAATTATGATGAGCTAGAAGAGGAAGAAGAATTGCTTCTAATGTCTTGTGTGGAGGAACATCAGGCAAAGAGAGAAGAAGTTTGGTTCCTTGACTCAGGATGCAGCAATCATATGACTGGTTGTAAGGAGTGGTTTTCTGATCTGGAAGAAGGGATCAATCGAGCAGTGAAACTTGGAAACGACATGAGAATGTCGGTGGTGGAAAAAGGAAGTGTGAAAGTGCAAGTTAATGGTGTCATCCAAGTTATACCAAAAGTGTATTATGTTCCGGAGCTCAAGAACAATTTGCGAAGTCTCGGACAGCTACAAGAGAGGGGCTTAGCAATTATGATTCGCGATGGAATCTACAAGGTTTATCATCCCAGCAAAGGCGTGATCATGGAGACCACCATGAGTGAGAACAGGATGTTCTTTCTTATTGCCTCCAAACTGCAGAAGAATCCGATGTGTCTGCAAACAGAGGAAGTGATCGACAAGGAGATGAATTTGTGGCATTGTAGGTTTGGGCATTTAAATCAAGATGGGCTGAAATTACTTGCAAATAAGAAGATGGTTTTTGGGCTGCCTAACCTAAAGCCCACTAAGGAGATATGCTCTATCTGTTTGACAGGAAAACAACATAGAGAGGCGATGGCGAAGAAGAGATTCATGGAGAGCATCGAGACAGCTCCAACTCGTTCATTTCAGATATTTGTGGTCTTATCACTCCAATTTCGCACAGTGGGAAGAGGTACATACTGAGCTTTATTGATGATTTCACTCGGAAAACATGGGTCTATTTTCTCCACGAAAAATCTGAAGCATTCGCCATTTTTAAGATATTCAAAGCAAGTGTGGAGAAGGAGATAAATGGGTTCATAGCTTGTCTAAGGACAGATCGAGGAGGAGAATTTACATCAAATGAATTTGGAGAATTCTGTAAATCTCATGGCATCAATCGGCAGTTGACTGGAGCGTTTACACCGCAGCAGAACGGAGTGGCCGAGAGAAAGAACAGAACAATCATGAATACAGTTCGATCGATGCTGAGTGAAAGACAAGTTCCAAAAGTTTTTTGGTCTGAAACTACAAAATGGGGTGTGCATATCCAGAATCGATCTCCAATAGCAGCAGTAGAAAACATGACACCTGAAGAAGCTTGGAGTGGTTCAAAACCTGTGGTGGAGTACTTTCGTGTTTTTGGGTGCATAAAATATGTACACATACCGGATCAGAAGGGAAGAAAACTAGATGACAAAAGCAAGAAGTGTGTCTTTCTAGGAGTCAGTGAGGAATCGAAAGCATGGTGATATGCTCAAATTTACCCTGAGCTACTCTCTCAAATTAAGAGATCGTAGTAGTACTTAGGGATCGTATCCACAGAGAATCAAATCACACAATTGAATATGAATTCGAATTAGGCTAAGCAACAATGTGTGAATGGAAATAAAATAGCAAAACAAGTAAACAGATGATGATTTAGGTTCTTGAAATCAATGAGACAAAAGAGTTAGATTATGGGTAATTCTCAGGAATGAATCGAAATCATGGATAAAAGACTGTTAGGATTTGATTAAGTGCAGTTCTAGAACTCGAACACTAGTGTAAAATCAATCAACTTTCGTTGCAGAGACTATCTATGACTAAATCTCTAAATTCCAAATTTCTTTGCAAACTTAGTGAATAAAGACAAGTAATAAGTTCAAGTTCGATTGTTCACAAAATTACTAAGCCAAATTTCTTTGCGAATAGATAATTTTGCTCATCTAAGATTAGATCAGGTTGTTAATAATACTTTCGCATCTATTAAATCAACCTAGGGTTTCCAATTTCAGTTGGCCAGTCCTAAAATCAGAGTTATAGCAATCTAGATGAAGAACAAGTAGATAAATCCCAACAGAGTTTCAATCCTAACAATTTCTCATCAAACCCTTGAATCCCCAAAACCTAACATGCAAACTACTCAGACATAGCTGAAGAAAACATCATGAATGAAATAAATTGCATAAAATGACAGAGTTAGAGATACAGAAAGGGTTCGAAAACTCTGTAGAAATCTCTCCCAAAAGCTCTCCCAATCCAAGTCTCAATAGAAAATAAGATATCCACATGAAAGCCTAAAGAAAAACTATATATAGAGTCTTAAAATCGGATTGAGTTTCTTCTGCAAACTTCTGGGCTTCAATCACAAAAAGAAAATCTTCAAAAACTTGACATCTTCTCGTCATATATAATTGCGTCGATCGACGCAAGAAGGCTGCGTCGGTCGATGCAAGCTCATAGCTCAACTTCTCTTCATGTCGGTCATAAGTGCGTCGATCGACGCAGAGGCATTGCGTCGGCCAACGCAAGCTCCAAAACTTGACTCCAAGTTGATGACTTCGGCTCTTCTTTCCTTGATGCTCCAAAAGCTCCCATTATGCTCCAATCGTCCCTTAACCTATAAAGACTCAAAAAATACCAAAAAGACTCTATAAAATGGACTTATATCATGGTCAAAAACGGGTAAAAACCATGATATATCACATGGAGGTTGTACGATCCGGTTACAAAAACGATTGTGACAAGCAAAGACGTTGTATTTGATGAGCGCAAAAAATGGGATTGGGATAAAGCTGGTGTAGAAGAAAAACTGCTTGATTATGGAGATGAAGAAGATCAGAATGCAGAAGAGGAAGAAGAGACGAGTCCCACTCCTGCAAATGGAAATTCGCCTCTACCTCAATCTCCTACGTCGAGTGGCAGATCGACACCAACGACGCCACGAACTAGCCCAACTTTGTTGTCGCCAAGTCCAATCTCATCATCATCATCAGGCGAGAGAAGAGTAGTTGCGGTTGCAGGCCGCACACAAGAAGAAAGCCAGGATACTTGGATGATTATGTCACGGGAGAAGAAGAAGAGGTGGAAGAAAACTTATATGTCATGCTGTTGATGATGATGACAGAGAGTGATCCTGTTAGATTTGATGAAGCAGTGAATGTTGCTGTGTGGAAAGAAGCAATGGAGCGGGAGATCAAATCAATCGAAAAGAACAACACATGGGAGCTAACTACCTTACCTGAAGGTTTTTCACCAATTGGAGTGAAATGGGTGTATAAAACAAAGCTGAATGAAGATGGAGAAGTCGATAAACACAAGGCGAGGTTAGGAGCAAAAGGGTACGCTCAGTGTTATGGCATAGACTATACCGAAGTCTTTGCTCCAGTCGCTCGGCTTGACACAATTTGGACCATTCTTTTGGTGCCAGCGCAATCAAATTGGGAAAATTTTCAATTGGACGTTAAGAGCGCCTTTCTACATGGAGATTTGAAGGAGGATGTATATGTAAGACAACCGGAGGGTCTCGTTTATGAAGGGAGAAGAACAGAAAGTATACAAGTTGAGGAAGGCTTTGTATGGGCTCAAACAAGCTCTGAGAGCTTGGTACAACCGGATTGAAAGATACTTTCTGAAAGAGGGCTTTGAAAGGTGTCCAAGTGAACATACTCTGTTTACCAAGACAAAAGGAGGTAATATTCTCATTGTCAGCTTGTACGTTGATGATTTAATATTTACTGGGAATAATAGAGCTATGTGTGACGAGTTCAAGGAGTCGATGATGCTTGAATTTGAAATGTCTAACTTGGGTAAAATGAGGCATTTTCTTGGGGTGGAAGTGAAACAGGGTGCTGCTGGGATTTTTGTTTGTCAAAGGCGATATGCTCGTGAAGAGTTGGAAAGGTTCGGAATGAAGGAGAGCAATGCTGTTAAAAATCAGATCGTACCAGGAACAAAACTCACGAAGGATGTGAATGGTGAAAAGGTGGATGAAACCATGTTCAAACAATTGGTTGGAAGTCTCATGTACCTTACGGTAACAAGGCCAGATTTGATGTTCGAAGTTTGTTTGTTAAGTAGATATATGGCTAGTCCGAGAGTCTCTCATTGGGTTGCAGCAAAAAGAATTCTAAGGTACTTAAAAGGAACCATGGAGCTTGTAATTCTCTACAGGAGAGGAGAAAGCATTAGTCCGAATCTTATGGCTTTCACGGACAGTGACTACGCCGACGATTTGGATGATCGGAGGAGCACGACAGGCTGTGTGTCCTTGATGGCTTCGGGTGCGATTTCTTGGGCATCGAAGAAGCAACCCGTTGTCGCACTCTCTACCACCGAGGCAAAATATATAGTTGCATCGTTCTGTGCAACTCAGTGTGTGTGGCTTAGAAGAGTGTTAGAGAAGATTGGAGCTGCAGAAAAATCAGCAACCGTGATTCAATGCGATAACAGTTCGACGATTCAATTGTCAAAACATCCAATTCTTCATGGAAAGAGTAAGCATATCGAGTGAGATTTCATTATCTTAGAGAACTAGTGAATGGAGACATTGTCAAGCTGGAGTATTGTCAAACAGAGAATCAAGTTGCAGACATCTTTACTAAGCCATTGAAGTTGGAGCAGTTCGAAAAGCTACGTGCATTGCTTGGAATGGTTCACTTGTCTGAAGTAAGCTGAAGTCAAGAGAATTAGCTTAAGGGAGGGTATGTTGGAGTTTGAATTGGTCATTGGTCTTTGGTTAATTGAGTTGTTGGGTCCGAGTCTTAAGGAGTTTAGTAGTGGAATCATGTAGTTGAGACAGTTCTTGTAGTGGAGTTTGTTTCCTAAGTTTTAGCTAGTTTATGTTTACACGTCTGTTTCCTGTAAGGCTATATAAGCCATCTTTATTGAATTAATGAAATATCACTTTCAGTCCCATATTTAACAGTAATATACGCATAATCCAAAAAAAAAAATAACTTGTTTAACAATTGAGTGATGAGTTTTTGTAGCACCAAGTAAGAGAGACATAACTTATAAAACTCTCATGACTTTTCCAACCCTATCAAAGCTTCTATCTTAAATCAAATCTTAAAAGGTTCCTTGGGTTTTGCTATCTGGGTTCAATGAACAATTGTGCACTTTTCCTTTTGTTTATAGTAACACATAATCTTTCTTTTTCCTCTTTAAAGTGTTAGAACACAGAGTATCATCATCATCACATAATTTTTTTTAATATATTACAACTTAAAAAAATATTATGGTTATTTTCCATATTTTTTTATCTAGGTTAGATGGAAACTCCGTTTGAGATGCGTTTTCCGGTTTAAAAACGTTTCAGAAACCAAAATTCTTGGGAACACCATGAAAATGCGTTTCCTAGAAAATTTAAATTGGAAACATGACGAAAACTTTAATTTTTTTGGAAACTCATTTTCTAGAAATTTCAATTTGGAAACAAGACAAAAACTTTTTTTTTTACATAATAGTTTGAAATAAGGATACTTTTAGTACTTTTTATAAGTTAGAAACAACCAAACTATGAAAGATTACGTTTGCAGATGAAAAACAACAAAATTATTATAATTTTTAGCATTCATTAAGCTATTCAATATATTTTTTTTTTGTGTGATTCAAATAATTTTTAAATATCGTTTTGATGTTTTTGTTTCATTAATATATATAGATATATGTGTGTGTATATATATATATGTGTGACGACCCCGTCAAATAAAAAAAAAAATTCAACCCGGATCACTATTATCATAAATAATGATCCTCAACGGTCCAATAAACAAACAACGCGGAAACAATGATTCAACAATCAATTACAATTATCGTTTAACAAGCTCATACTTATTAATTCTAATTCAATTCGGTAATACACATAGTTCTGAAATTGCTAACACCCTAGCAATTCTAACTTATTACACGAAAACGAGCCACTAGATCATTCCCCTCGTCCCGGCCATGATTCCACGATCACTGACTGTCTTTACCTGCATCACATGGTTATAAGAGATGCGTGAGTATTATCATAAATACCCAGTGAGACGGTCATCCCATCTACAGGCTATACACACAGGCATAAGCAAAAGATACAATACCAGGATGAACAAACAATAATGCATCACACAACAACCAAACGAGAACAACACGTTCACTATGTCAAACTGACGGTAATCAAAAACCCGTGTCGATCGACACAACCTCCTTGTGTCGATCGACACACCCGGTCGGTGTGTCGATCGACGCATGACTAATCAATACGTCAAACTGACGGCAATCGAAAACCCGTGTCGATCGACACACCCCAACTGTGTCGATCGACACAGCCCACTCTGCTCGACTCCTCTTGAGTCAAAACAACCGTCTGCACAAAAATCCACCAATAAAAACATACGAGAATCGACCCAAACAACACACAATCGCATCCTATCAATTCCTTTACCCAGATAAACCTATGGTCACGCACTCACCTTGATTCGGAAAGAAAAATGGATAAAAAGTGCTCAAGAACGCTTAAGAACAAGAAGAACGGATCCACTAAATCCGAAATCACCTTCCTCCTTCGTGAATCCCGGATCCACCACGATCCCACAGCTTCACCAATCCGAACACAAGCCTCAAAGATCGAGAACTCAAAAGGAACAACACAAATCCCCCAAATCTCTCTTTTAATCTGATTTTTCTCCCCAAAAAATCTGTTGTTCGACTTAAATAGTCAGACCAGCCGACACTGTGTCGATCGACACACACAACTTGTGTCGATCGACGCATGACCAATCAATACGTCAAACTGACGGTAATCAAAAATCCGTATCGATCGACACACCCCAACTGTGTCGATCGACACAGCCCTCTCTGCTCGACTCCTCTTGAGTCAAAACAGCCGTGTCGATCGACACACAAACCTTGTGTCGATCGACACCCATCCAAAAATTACTTTTTGGATCACGGGCGTTACAATTCTCCCCCAGTAACACGGATTCGACCTCGAATCACGCAACACCGTCTCACTACGGTCTCCACTACCTGACCCGAACGCGGCCATTAACCTTCGAGATTACGCTTGAATCCTCTAACCCGTCCTGCTAAGGCTACACTCTCGCCCAAAATTCGACCAGATTCCCCCGGAGCACCCACGATGCACGCCCCATGGTCCGGATTAGAGCTGCCCGATTGACCATCCAACAATCAAACAAGAACATGTCCGATCAACCGTTGACCCCGCACTGGACCAAATGATCATACAACAATCAAACAAGAACATGTACGACCATTGGCGTAACATATGCTACCAAGATTGTCCGACCCGAATTCCAGACTCCAATAATAACCCTAGACTCGACGTACACAACACAAAACCCCTGGCCCTCAGCCAGCACCACTCGCGATCACACCTGATTCCCGAGTTCTACTAGGCTCACACTAGCCTCATTGCACCATATCTATGGATACAATCCTGACCAAACCCGGTCAGTCCATGATCAGAGATCACCACCCGATCTCAATCACCTAACCCCGTCCCCCAGGAAACACCCACGATGCAACACTCGCTGATCCGGATTAGGGTTGTCCGATAGATCGCGCAACAATTAAACAAGAACATGTCCGACCCATCGTAGACCCAGACCTTGGATCAATTGGTCGCACAACAATCAAACAAGAACATGTACGACCAAAGAGGCTACATATGTTTACCAGGGTCGTCTGAACTAAGGTTCCAAACTCGAGTAACAACCCTAGATTAGACATCCACAAACCACCTGAGATCATTCCCGATCCCTGAAGTTCATCCAATCTCATACTTATAATCACACTACAGGTACTCTTGCTCAAACTCATATCTCTATACACCACTCCCACTCGCAGGGTCGTCACCCATCGAGCTCTCGATGTATACCATACCGGCTCTCGATATGCCCCAGCCCCTCCGCTTCAGGACACACAGTCCATCAGCTCTCGGCTGCAGAGGAATCACACATCCTCTGGAGAATTCGCAATCCCTCAAAGTATATGCAGGAGAATATCACCATCCCCTGGAGCAGTAACACTGTAACGTGCATCATAAGCACCTGTCGACCGATTTACTTATGTGGTTCCTATCCTGATACTCCCTAACCCGGAATATCCCTCATGACCAATCCCCAGGTCATCGGAAACAACCCAATCACCAGGGTGTTTCCTACCCCGATATTCCCTAACCCAGAATATCACTCATGACCAATCCCCAGGTCATCTGAAACATCCCAATCACCAGGGTGTTCCCATCGGAGTCCCTGGAAAAGACAGTCCTAACTCACATAAGACTTCTGTTCCAGACTCCCCCTAGAAAATAGACAGGTTCTAACTCACATAAAACCTCTATTTTCCAGCGCCATCTAGGGATCTACCCGTCCTAACCCCTTAGGACCCCCCATCCCTAGATACCTAGACAAGACCTAACTCCCATAGAGCTTCTATCCTAGCCCCTTAAATGACCTCCCCGTCATCACACACATGACCTAACCCAGTCATCAAACCCATTACCTCCCAGTCATACCATAAGAACATCCGTCTCAACCAAAGATAATAAGGAAAACCCCATCTTATTAAATCTCAACAATGTATATCGTTACAACCCGAACGAAAATACATACAACTCATAGCAACAAGCTAAAACAACCACTGAAAACCAGGAAGACACTCAAGCCTCCGCTTGCTTCTCGAACCACTTCGAGAACTTCGTCTTCATACTTGCCTCTGGTTCCCAAGTCTCCTCCTCGACACCATCACAGTCCCACACGACTCTCACCAATGGTATCCTCTTCCGGCGCAGAACCTTGACTCTCCTCTCGAGAATCCTCACAGGTCTCGCCTCCAACGTCATGTTGGACTGAAGATCCTCCGGAATCCTAGCCAACACCACCTCAGACTCATGTAGACACTTCCGCAGCATGGATACATGAAATACCTTATGAAACGCTCTCATACTCTGAGGTAACTCCAACCGATAAGCCACTGGTCCAACCCGCTCCACCACCCGGAACGGACCCATAAACCTCGGACTTAGCTTATTCTTCGAAATGGATCTGTTAGGACCCCTCAACATCGCTGCCTTGAGATACACCAGATCTCTCAGCTCAAACTCCAGCTCTTTCCGTCTCTTATCAGCATAACTCTTCTGCCGATCCTGAGCCTCTCTCATGTTCAGTCTCAAGACACGGATCTTTTCCGTCGTCTCCTGAACAAAATCCGCACCAAACATGCTCCTCTCCCCCACTTGAGTCCAGCACAATGGTGTCCTACATGGCCTCCCATACAGAGCCTCATATGGAGCCATCCCAATACTCGCCTGGTATAAGTTGTTGTACGCAAACTCAACCAGGTTCAGATGATCCACCCAATGACCACCATAATCCAGCACGCACATCCTCAACAGGTCCTCTAAAGTCTGAATAGTCCTCTCCGACTGCCCATCTGTCTGAGGATGATACGCCGTGCTCATGTGCACCTTAGTGCCCATCTCTGCCTGAAACGCCTTCCAGAACTCAGACGTAAACCTCGGATCCCTGTCTGACACAATACTCGCTGACACCCCGTGCAGCCTCACTATCTCACGCACATACTTCTTAGCCAACACCACTGTCCCATCGGTCTTTTTGATGGCAAGAAAATGTGCTGACTTGGTCAGACGATCCACAATTATCCAGATCGCATCATACGTCTGTGACAATGGCAACCCCGTCACGAAGTCCATGGTAATCATATCCCACTTCCACTCCGGAATGGGCAAACTCTGCAACATACCACTCGGAATCTGATGCTCAGCCTTCACCAGCTGACACACGTTGCACGCTGCAACCCAATTAGCTACATCCCTCTTCATCCCGACCCAGTGATAATACCGCTTCAGATCACGATACATCTTGGTCGCCCCCGGATGAATCGATAACATGCTCGCATGAGCCTCACGCAAGATCTCTTGCCTCAGATCCTCATCCTTGGGTACACAAACCCGTCCGTTCACTAGTATCATCCCATTTGCCGAGACCATATACTCTGAACCTGCAACCCTAGCAGCATCAATCAACATCGGATCCAACTCCTGAGCTGCTCGAATACGACTCAGCAAATCTGCTTGGTTAGCTACCTCTAACCCCAACGGCTCCTGTGAGATCAGACACAACCTCAATGTACCAATCTCACTCACTAAAGCTTCCATATCCCGTTCCTGAGCCGAAGCAATCCTCATCCGACTCAACGCATCTGCCACCAGATTAGCCTTACCCGGATGGTATCCGATCTCCAAATCGTAATCCGCTACCAACTCAATCCAGCGCCTCTGTCTCTGGTTCAGCTCCGGCTGAGTGAAGAAATACTTCAAACTCTTATGGTCTGTGAACACCTGAACCTTTCCGCCATAAAGGTAAGATCTCCAAATCTTTAGAGCGAAGATTACCGCAGCCAACTCCAAATCATGGGTAGGGTAGTTGCACTCATGCTTCCTCAACTGCCTCGAAGCATACGCAATAACATTTCCCTGCTGCATCAGGACACAACCCAGACCAACACCCGAAGCATCAGTATACACCACGTAAGGCTCCCCTGGCTCGGGTAACGCCAACACAGGTGTACATGTCAACATCTCCTTCAGCTTGCTAAAACTCTCCTCGCACGCAGAAGACCACACAAAAGGAACATCCTTCCCTGTCAACTTGGTCATCGACTTAGCCAAACTCGCAAATCCCGCGATGAATCTCCGATAATAACCTGCCAACCCAAGAAAACTCCTGATCTCAGTGACATTCATCGGTCTAGGCCACCCTCTGATAGCCTCAATCTTAGCCGGATCTACGGAAACTCCCTCTACAGACACCACATGGCCAAGAAAACTCATCTCCCCCTGCTAGAAACTGCACTTGCTCAACTTCGCAAATAGCTTCTGCTCCTGCAGCTTCCCCAAAACTACTCTCAGATGCAACTCATGCTCCTCAGGACTCTTCGAATACACCAAAATATCATCGATAAAGATGATCACAAACACATCCAGATACTCCTGGAATACCCCGTTCATCAACCGCATGAACGCTGCTGGTGCATTCGTCAAACCAAAAGGCATCACCACGAACTCAAAATGCCCATACCTCGTCCTAAAAGCAGTCTTCCTCACATCTGCCTCCTCCATCGGAATCTGATGGTATCCCGAAGCCAAGTCGATCTTGGAGAACCAGGTAGCCCCTCGTAACTGATCCAACAACTCATCAATGCGCGCAGAGGGTACCTGTTCTTCACGGTGACTCGGTTAAGTCCCCGATAATCGATGCACAACCGAAAACTACCATCTTTCTTCTTCACAAACAACACCGATGCTCCCCACGGTGAAACACCAGGCCGAATAAAACCCTTATCCAACAAATCATCCAGCTGCTTCTTCAGCTCTGCCATCTCTGCTGGAGCCATACGGTAAGGTGCCTTAGATATCGGAGTAGTCCTGGGTTCCAACTCAATAACAAACGGATCCGACCGCGATGGCGGTAATCCTTCCAATGACTGGAACACATCCTGGAAATCCTGAACAACTCGAATATCCTCAACTGCAACCCCTCCAACAGACTCAGGCATCACTATCGTTACCAGATACGCCTCGCAGTCCTTGAGAAGCAACTGCTCGGCCTGTATCGTGGAAATCACGAGACTCCCGGAAGTCGGTCTCACACCCTGATAAACCAACCTCCCCGCCTCTCGTTCAAACACAGCACGCCCACGGTGACAATCCAGATGGACCCTGTAACGATCCAACCAATCCATACCCAGGATAACATCGTACAGCTCCACCGGACTGATGATCAGATCTGCTGGCATCAACTCTCCTGCCACCAGAACATCCACACCACGAGCCCGCCCGAAAGTAGCCAACGTCCTACCACCAGCAACCTTGACTACTCCCGCCTGTTCCCTGGAATCACTCTGGATTCCGCTGCTCTCCGCACACTCCGGCGTAATAAAGCTATTCGTAGCTCCCGAATCAAACAACACGTGGGACTCATAACCGCCCACAACTAAGGTCCCTGCATAATCCCATGTGCCTCAGAACCCTACCATTCTAGCACAGACTCACAATTTCCCAACAGACAAAACTCAAACAACCACGAATTTAAAAAGTCAAGTCCGGAAATACCTGTGATCAGTCTGGTGCTAGATCCACCCGCCTCCGCAGACGTGAATACACGCGGTGCTACTGCAATCTGAGACAACGGCTGCACTACCAATGGCTGCACTACGGCCACCGCCAACTGCTACAGCTTCGGACACTTGGGCTTAATATGCCCCGTCTCTCTGCAGTGGTAACACACCCGTGTATCCTGGACCCCAACCCGCACATCTCGAGTCCCGGTCCCGGTCCTCTTCGGACAGCTCGCCACACGATGGGACATACTCCCACACCCGAAGCATCCCGAACCGCCCTGACTGACCCCTGAAGTGCTCTCCCACTTCCTTTTCTGTCCCTGAGTAAGCTTGCCGCCCCTGCCTGAACTCATCTGCTGCTGAGATCTCCTCGGCTGCTGCTGCTGCACCGGTGGACTAACCACCACAACCTGCTCCCCGAGATCCTCCTCGATCGCAGCAGCCATCTCAACTAGCTCCGCCCTCGTGGCGAACCTACTCGCCCTGCAGCGAGTCCTCAAATCTGGTCGAAGTCCTCGCAAGAACCTCCTAACCTGGGCATCCTCGCCCTCCATGCCTCTCCCTGCATGTACCAGGAGTCGACTGAACTCAACATCGAACTCCCTCACTGACCGATCTCCCTGAGTTAGGTCCAGAAACCTAGACTCCAAACGGTCCACTGCCTCCTGCGGGAAATACTTGGCGTTGAACTCCGCCAAGAAATCCTCCCAGACCATCTCAGCCTGCACCCTCCTGGCTTCAACACCTCTCCACCAGAGATGCGCATCACCCTCTAGGTAATGTACCGCCAGATCCACTCTGTATCCCTCTGGACACCTGATGGAGCGAAAGTTACGCTCTAACCTCATCCGCCACCCATCAGCCTCCTCAGGCTTAGCACCGCCCGAGAAAAATGCAGTACCAATCCGCTGCATCTGCTACATCATCCGCAGATAAGATGGAAGCTCCTCAACCCCAGCCAAACCCGGCTGCACCCCAGCCATACCCGGCTGCACCCCAGCCATACCCGGCTGCACCCCAGGAGCATGACCCGGAGCAGGCACCCCTCCTGGTAACCTCTCCAGAATCATCTGTAGTAGACCCACCAGACGATCATCTCGATCCGGGGCAACGCCTACGGCAGCACTCCCACCAGGGCCCACCGCACCGCCAGCTACATCAGGACCCGCACCAGCCCCTCCAGCTCTCACACTGGAACCCGTAGCTGTCACACCCACGGACCCCTCCTGAAACGCCTGCGAGTCAGCTACCCGCTCCTGTGTAGTCTCCTGGGACACCCACGTGGCAGCAGACTCACTCCCAAGTCCCGCCCACGCCCACGCCCAACACGACTACCACGACCTCTACGGCCCCCGCGACCTCTGCCTCTAGTCCCCCTAGTCATCACTCTGCACTCAACCGCAGACTGCTAAGTACTAGAAAACAGAAATCACAAAACACATACCGTGGAATCTCATTGAAGGCTCAAAGGGATGATCTAGGACTCCATACCCACACAACAATCAATTGACTAACGCACATAATCAATTAACTAACTAGCCCTAGAACCGCTAGGGCTCTGATACCAAACTGTGACGACCCAACCCGTCAAATAAAAAAAAAATTTCAACCCGGATCACTATTATCATCAATAATGATCCTCAACGGTCCAATAAACAAACAGCGCGGAAACAATGATTCAACAATCAATTACAATTATCGTTTAACAAGCCCATACTTATTAATTCTAATTCAATTCGGTAATACACATAGTTCTGAAATTGCTAACACCCTAGCAATTCTAACTTATTACACGAAAACGAGCCACTAGATCATTCCCCTCGTCCCGGCCATGATTCCACGATCACTGACTGTCTTTACCTGCATCACATGGTTATAAGAGATGCGTGAGTATTATCATAAATACCCAGTGAGACGGTCATCCCATCTACAGGCTATACACACAGGCATAAGCAAAAGATACAATACCAGGATGAACAAACAATAATGCATCACACAACAACCAAACGAGAACAACACGTTCAATATGTCAAACTGACGGTAATCAAAAACCCGTGTCGATCGACACAACCTCCTTGTGTCGATCGACACACCCGGTCGACACTGTGTCGATCGACACACACAACTTGTGTCGATCGACGCATGACCAATCAATACGTCAAACTGACGGCAATCAAAAATCCGTGTCGATCGACACACCCCAACTGTGTCGATCGACACACCCCAACTGTGTCGATCGACACAGCCCTCTCTGCTCGACTCCTCTTGAGTCAAAACAGCCGTGTCGATCGACACACAAACCTTGTGTCGATCGACACCCATCCAAAAATTACTTTTTGGATCACGGGCGTTACATATGTGTCTGTGCGTTAACAAAATGTACCCGTTGCGTAATTGTTTCTTTTAATATTGTTTCCATGTTTCCAAACGTTTCGTTTCTATAAATCAGTTGCCTAATTTATTTGTGTCCTATACAATTTTTCTTCTGGATCCACCCCTACAACCGTAGCGTTTTTCAATCTAAACGATACCGTAAGGTAACCTAATTTATAAAAATTCAATAAAACTTAAAAATACAATGTTATTTTGAATAACTAAAAACTGGTAATCGACCAAAAAAAAATTGGTAATTTAAAAAAAAATCAGCAAATATATAAATATACATAGTTATATGCAGTATGAAAAATTGTTTCGATGGTGTAATACCTGTCATCGGATCTCACATAAAGAAAAAGCTTGTCCACTACTATCAGAGCAACAACGCAGGGAGAAGCTGGCTTTAAGAGCTACTGCAAGAGAGCCGGAAAACATCTCCAGAGAGCAGGCTTCGGGAAGTGACACATCAGATCCTATCTGATAGATCCACGGATCCCTCACAGATGAGGAGAAGACATGTCCTTTCCCCAACGGACCAGAGGAGATCTCACAGAGCAGGCAAGGAGAAGGAAGAAGAACCTCACAGGCTCAGAGCTGAACCGCGACCACAAACCAGCCACACCATAGATAACGTGTGGGGACGTTTAGAATCTCGAGATGGCTCTTACCGTGAGCAGTACCTGCCCAGAAAGTATGGAACGGAGCGCGTCGTTGGTGAACCATCTCAGCTCCCAAAGGATACTTACCGAAAGAGAAGATGTGAGGAGTCTTTTGCACGCAGTACGCTGAGACGAGAAACCCAAAGGGATAGCGATGTGCCTCCCCGGAAGTAGAAAAACAAGCTGACGATCTCTGCTCAGGCACTGGAACCTGTGGACCTACGATCCTATGATTCACAAAGAACCATGTCGGACTTGCCCCGTAGCCATATGAAGGCAAAACAGGGATAAATGTCCCCAAACCATCAACGTAACAGGCCTTTCCGTCTAAATCTTCACAAGAAATCGGATGAGATGGGGAAAGGGAAGGCAATAGCCACAGGGGAACAGTCGGATATGGGAAGCTCAGGAAAAAAAAATCCTCCGCGGAACCGGTGAAGCACATGAAACAACACTCCGGGAATTATTCCATCCGGAGGACGTCGCTCGAATAATGGGATTGAAACCTAGCATATGTTTTAACCTACACGGATATGCTTGGAGAAATCTGGATTATACACGGTTAAATCAGGGTATGATGTGATCCATGACACAAATACTCTTGGTCAGACCCGCCAGATACTAGAACCAAGCATTACGAGCCTTCTTAGTCAAGTATGGAAGGTCAAGACTCCGGAGAAGCTCAAACATTTTATGTGGCAACCTTTGTCTGGATGTGTGGCCACATGCCAACGGCTCACCTACCACCACCTTGGAACCAACAAAAATTGCCCAAGATGTGGTGCACAAGAGGAAACCATCAACCATATAATTTTTGAATGCCTTCCGCCTCTCCAGGTGTGGGCTCTTTCGGACTTTCCGTCCATTCCGGGTTATTTCCTGAGTATGTCCCTATTCCAAAATATGGATTTCCTATTTTGGAGGACAGAGGAAAGGGGACTCCCCAAACCCCAACGAGACATCTACCCATGGATCATACGGTACATATGAAAAGCTAGAAACGCTAAGCTCTTTAACGGAAAAGATACATCACCTTTAGATACTCTTCAACTCGCAAGACTTGAAGAATAGAGCTGGCGAACCGCAAACTTAGAGGAAGAAGACAAGGACGAGGGAGGAAGCCCTCCCCAAACTACAACAATCATCTCATCCGTAGACCCTCATATTCCGGTATGCCAACTCGACGCTTCATGGGTGGATCATGGGCCCACTAGCGGTATTGGATGGTATTTTACTGATTCGTTAGGACAGGGGTACACCGGCAGGCGAGGTTGCCGGCGGAACCTATCACGCAGAGCTGGACGGCCTTATATGGGCAATGAAATGCCTCAAGCAAAGTCGTGTTATCTCACTCCGATTCGAGACTCATTGTTTGGATCTACTAAAGATGTTTGACGATCCGATGGATTGGCCAGCATTCTAGACAGAGTTGGACTATTTTTCTGAGCTTAGAGACAGGTTTGTGATCTTTTGACTATCTTTTATTCCACTCTCTTGTAATGCCATTGGCGATGCCTTTGCAAAAGAGGCATGTGCATGTGGTCATATTTTTTCCCATGTAGATCTCAACGAGTCGGTCGAAGTAACTCCATTTGGAGCTTACTTTACCAACCAACTTTGATTTAGTGTATGACGTTTGTTGAAAAAAAAAATAATAATGCCTTAGATATTATTGAAGAAACTCCCCATTGGGGTACTCTTTTTTTTTTGCTTCAAAGTGATCTTGTATTACTCTAAATTTTGTACAATGGAGTAAGTATTGTTTGGCCATTTAACAACATATTCTTGATTATGTTTCCTAGCATTTCTAGCAAGCCAATCAGCAAATGTATTTGCCATTCTTCCAATATGCTTGAACTGAAACCTCCTTCGCTTAGATACATGATTGATATCCGCAATGTAAACCGATAACAACCCATGCTGCATCTCCTGATGTGGCAAATACTTATGATGCGTTTGTAATGGCTTGTATAGACACTGCAAATCTCCATAGAAAACTACATCATGATAACCAATCCTTGCTAGTGTTGAAACGGCCATTCTTAACGCTTCACCCTCAGCTTCCATTGCACTTGACAGGGGTTTTATAGTTCCCGAGCCCTGAATTAGGATTTTTTCTTGTTTATCCACAAGCACCCACCCTATTCCAGCTGCATTATATTGGGAGACCCATGAGGCATCTACGAAACAACATAGATGCTCTACATGTTGAACCACCTAATGAACATCTTTCATGACAACAACAGAATTAGAGACATTATGATTTGAACCTGGACTGGAATGATTTTCCTCAAACTGTTGTGCTTCTTTCCAAGTCCTCAATTCAGCTAATGCTCCTTCAATGATCTCTGGAATGCGTCTTCTCAAACCCTGAAAAAACACTTCATTACGATGTTTCCAAATTTTCTAGGACAAGTAATGAAATAACTGAACTCGTTTTGCATCCTCACTATTCATCCTCTGAAAACTCTCATAATTTTGATGCAAACTTTGTATCCGAAGACTACAATTATCAGGCTTGTTTACAGGGGCAATTTCCCATATTTCCTGACTAAGCCTACAATTAAACAACAAATGATTGATGTCCTCTTTCTCTTCTCCACACATTGGACATAAGGCTTCCTGAACTACTCTTTTCCTTCTCAAATTCTCTCCTACTGGCAGCGCATCATTAAGAACTCTCCACCAAAAGTGTCTTACTTTAGGAGCAATATTGATTCGCCAGATACTCTTAAAAGAATCTATGGGAATTTGAGAAGATTGTCCCTTACTTGACCTAAGAAACTTATACCCTGACTTAACAGAGTATACTGCATTATTGTTATGTAACCAAACCAATTTGTCAGATGCTCCAGATATAGAAGGTCTAACCTGATAAACTAAAGCAGCATCTTCAGAGTTAATCAACCTTTGAATTTTCTCGCAATTCCATTCTGAAGTTCCTGCTATCATAAGCTCCTTAACCTTCATGTTTGAATCCATGTCTTTCCCTGGACCTGACAAATAATGAACTTGATTATTAGAAATCCACTTATCCTCCCACACAGAAACCTGCTCACCATCCCCTATTATCCATCTACTCCCTTTCTGAATTAGATCTCTTCCTTTTAAGATGCTTTTCCACGCATAGCTAGAAGTAGACCGTTTAGGGGCAGACCAAAAAGAGATTTTTCTATAATACTTTGCTTTGAAAACCTTAGCTAAAAGAGAATTGGGATTAGTCAACAATCTCCAACTCTGCTTAGCCAACAAAGCAATGTTAAAATCTAGAAAGTCTCTGAATCCCATTCCGCCTTCATCTTTACTATTTAACATTTTTTCCCATGAAAGCCAATGAATCTTTCTCTTATCCTTAACTCAAGACCACCAAAACTTTCTAATAACTGCTATCATCTCTTTAATTAGATTAGCTGGTAATAAAAAACAAGACATAGCATAGGTAGGTAATGCTGTAATAACTGACTTAATTAAAACCTCTTTACCAGCTTGTGAGAACAGCTTAGAATACCAACTATCAGTTTTGTGAATTACCCTTTGAGCAAGATACTGGAACGCATCTCTTCTTCTTTTCCCTATATTCTCTGGAAGTCCCAGATACTTGCCAGAACCTCCTATTTTGTCAATTCCTGTATCCTGTAAGATTCTTCTTTTTGTTTCAGAATCAACATTCTTACTAAAAGTAATTGCAGATTTTTGAAGATTAATAACCTAACCAGATGCTTTTGCATATTGCTGCAATACTCTTAGAAGATTGTGACATTCGATCATCCGCCTTACAGAATAGCAATGAATCATCTGCAAAAAGAATATGAGTCACTGAAGGTCCATACTTACTTGCTTTAAAACCAGTCCAACCCCCAGTCTCAACATGCATTTTGATCAAATGAGATAAACCCTCTGTGCAAATCAAGTAAATATAAGGGGATATAGGGTCCCCTTGTCTAATTCCTCTACTTGGCACAATAACTTCAGAAGGTTTCCCATTGATAAGAACAGAGTATGAAACTGTTTGAATACATTTCATAATCCATTGACACCATCTATCCGCAAAACCAAGGCGTCTCATAATTGCCTCTATATAAGACCACTTAACCCGATCAAATGCTTTACTAACATCAAGCTTTAAAGACATAAACGGCTTGGAGATGACTCTAGTATGCATAGTATGAAGTAATTCATGAGCCACCAGTACATTATCTGTAATTAACCGTCCTGAGATAAATGCAGATTGATTTTCAGAGATTATATGACCCATAAAAGGCTTAAGCCTATCCGCCAGTACCTTAGACAACAACTTATAGGCCACATTGCTTAAACTTATAGGCCTATATTCTCGAACATCAGTAGGATTTTCAATCTTAGGTATTAAACATATATGAGTCTTATTAACCTCTGAATCCAGCTCTAAAGTGTCCATAAAATGTTTAATAAAACTTACGAGAGCTGGCTTTACTGTATCCCAATGGTCCTTATAAAATCCAGCAGTAAAACCATCTGGACCTGGTGATTTATCTGCATCCATTTGCCTTAAAGCTTGCCAAACTTCTTCTTCTGTAAGTTCTCTGAGCAGGCTCTGATTCATAGCATCGGTTACTCTTGGTTGGAGAGTCTGTAAAAAATCAAAAGAAGCTGGATCACACCTACTAGTAAACAGACCAGCAAAATAATCCCTTATAATGATTTCTATATCCTTAGATTCAAAACAGACTCTCCCAGAGTCATCTTTTAAAGATGTAATTCTATTCATTGATCTTCTTTGCTTTGTTTTTTTGCATGGAAATACTTTGAATTTCTATCCCCTGCTTTTAACCAAAGCATTTTACTCCTAACTCTCCAATACTCCTCCTCTAACCTATAAGCCAACATAAGCTGCTTTTTTAATTCACTTATATAATGGAAGTGTAACTGTACATCCTCATAAGCCTCCTGAATCTGTTTTTTCAACATCTTTATTTGCTCCTGGGTATTCAAAACATGATTAGACTTCAACTGTGACAATTTCTTCCTACACAATTCAAGTCTACCATTCAACTTAGCAGCAGAAAACTGAGAATCAGTAGAATTCCAAACATTCTGAATCTCTTCTCTAACCTCCTCATTATACTTCAACCTATTATCATGTCTAAACAACCTCTTTTTTCTCCAAGACCCAACTTCTGTATGTAACAGTAAACCCCTATGGTTTGAACATTGCCAAGGCAAAACCTGAACACAAGCTGTTGGAGTCTGAATTCGAAACCACCCTATCAATCCTAGATCTCACAGTGTAATTGTATCTATTCCCAACCCATGTATACCACACACCATAAGATCTGACATCATGCAAACCACAAGCAGACAGCATTCTCCTAAAAGTAGAAAAAGAATCTTCTGAACTGGATTTGCCACCATCCTTTTCCACTGCAGTCTTGATGTCATTAAAGTCTCCCAATACTAATCTGGGCTTATCTCTGTACAAAACATTAGAAGACCTATCTATCATAGACAACCATTGATTCCTCCTATGTTTAACAACCGGATGTCCATAGATATAAGACAAACAAAAGGACTTTTCTCCATCATTAATTAACATATCAGAATGATACAAGGATGGTGTTGCAACTAAACTTAGCTGGATATATACATCCAAAAAAATAGCTAAGCCACCACTTAATCCATTAGCCGGTATTACACATGATTGAGCATAGTTAAGCTCTTTACACAAACTACTAACTACATCATTTCCATTCTTGGTTTCTACTAGGAACATGATATCAGGGTTATATGACCTCCTGATATCTTTCAGATACAGAACTGTCAGGTTGTTCCCAATGCCCTGACAGTTCAGATGAAATATCCTCATGGCTTCTTTGGTGGTTTTATGGCAACCACCAAGCCTTTAGCTTTAACACCTGCCTTTGTCTTATCCTGACCCATACCTTTTGCAACCTCAAAACATCCAACTTCCATTTCCTTAGCTTGAACTGGAAACTCAGAGATAGTTCCCACCGTATCACCCATATCCGTAGCTTTCTTTCCCATCTCACTCATACCTTCTGCTTCCGACTGACCAATTTCCTTCTCAATAACATCCTTTATTATGACTCTCTTAACCATTTCAGTAGAATGCTTCTTCCTAACATTATCAACCTCTTCAATCTCCATTTCATCAAGCTTTCTCTTCATTCCTTTATCCTTATCCTCCATCATTAAATCAGCTTCAACAGCTGGCCTCTTCCCCACACCTTGTTCCAGTAAATAATCTGCAATAGGTTCAACCATCTCTGGAATATCCTTTTGAACACCAGAACTTTCCCCCAGGTCCTGTTTAGTATTAAGACCCTCAATTGCAGCTGATCTTTCTTGCTCAGTGAGATAAGGAGTGTGACCAAGCTCCATTAAAGCTCCAGCAGTAGCTGTAAGTGTTGATGCTTGAGGACACTTCTCATAGCCATGCCTTAAGTTTCCACATGTGGTGCAAAATTTCACCAACTTCTGAAAAGAGAATTCCAGTTCCACTGGTGTATTCATGATATGAACAGTGCGAACTGTTGATATTTGGCTATCAATATCCATTGTAACTCTCACCTTAACCTCTGCTGGCCTCTGCAAATGAAGTACAGGCTCCCTAATACGAACCTCATCCACATGACCAAACTTAGAAGCAAAGCTCTCAATTATGTGACTTCTATGATACATCGAGGCAGCTTCTCAATATGAATCCAAAAGGAAATTGTTTGCAAAAAACTTGGAAATCTCCTATTTTTCCACAGATCAACAGCTAACATCCACCCTCTATACTCATATGGGGCATTTTCATACACATTCATCAGTTGATAATCCTTTGCAAAATAGAAATTCACCGTACCGTCATCATTAACATTCGCATCCACACATCCCTTGGGATTCTGATGATCCAGGTTGAGACCCTTCACCTCGAGACACAGTTGATGTTCCTTTTCAAATTTGTCTTGCGAAGAACCCAAGGGATTATCAATCTTCCAAACTGAAAATATATATAAAAAAGAAAAAAATCCAAAAGAATGCATAATAAGAAGGCCTTGGTTTCATCACCAGTTTCTCACAAAGTATGAAATCAGGGGTCCTCATCATCACTAACAGTTATTTACTTCCATCGTCCTCTTTGTCCCCTTGCTCTTGTTTTCCACTGTTTCCGCTAACCCACAACAATCTCACTCTCTCATTCCCAGGTTTCTCTCTCTCTCATCATTTCTATGATCCTTTGATCTTCCATAGCTCATAGGGTTTATCTGAATTATGAACTTGTATGATGCTTGATTATTGCAGATATCGAGTGTTCTGTATACACATATGCATGTTTTTGTGAGTATTTAGAGATTTGTCTACAAATTCCGTTTCGATTAATGCCTCGATGATTATGTGGATTGGGGAATCTAGGCTAATTACCTTGTTCTCTAATCTCAGGAAGAGTTTTATATTATCTGTTAATTTGGTGGTTATGATCAGAACTGGTCTTTCTTTGAATTTCAGTAAGGCAACGCAAGATTCCTGTTATTTGCAGTAAGAGTGAGCTGCAGCGAAGTGACATAATGGAATCTGGAGCAGAGACGGTGGAGATAAGGAGAAGCCTTTATCCTCCAATTGAGCCATACAACACCGGAAATCTAAAGGTTTCAGATATTCACACTCTCTACTGGGAGCAATCAGGAAACCCCAATGGACACGTACGTAAGCCATTTGTCTTTTGGAGCTCTAAGTTTGGTGTTTGCAATTTCATTTCATTTTATGTTGCAGCCAGTTGTTTTTCTTCACGGAGGGCCAGGAGGAGGGACAGTTCCTAGTAACAGGAGATTCTTCGATCCTGACTTTTATCGGATTGTTCTGTTTGACCAGGTCTTGCTCTCTTAATTTTTTCGTGGAGGCTAAATCACAGTATCCATCTTGGATATTAATTTCCTCGTATTTTCTTTGTTTTCCTTCAGAGAGGTGCGGGAAAGAGTACACCACATGCTTGCTTGCAAGAAAACACTACATGGGACCTTGTGAGTGATATTGAAAAACTAAGACAACATTTGCAAATTCCGGAATGGCAGGTGAAAATTCATGATGTATGCTTGTCTTGTTGTTGTGATGAAAATATGCGTAAGAGTGTGAACATTCTTTTCTCTGTTTGCGTAGGTTTTTGGTGGATCATGGGGAAGCACTTTAGCACTTGCATACAGCCAGTCCCACCCTGAAAAGGTGCAAGAACGATAGGGGTGACTTAGCAATTGACTGATTGGATTATGTGATTTGAATGGAAGGAACTAGAGGACCTAAGTAGTAGTTTCCTTTTGCTATTTTAACTAGCGTTTAGATTAACTTGACATGTGAATCAAAAGGAGGATGTTACTTCTCTTGGGATAACCTTTCACATTTTCTTCTTCGGGTGCAAGGTTACTGGTTTGGTCCTTAGAGGAATCTTTCTGTTGCGGAAAAAGGAGATTGATTGGTTTTACGAGGGTGGTGCTGCTGCTATATACCCTGATGGTAATTCTCTTACTTGTATCCCATTGTGTGTTGGAGTTATGGATTTATTTTATATTGTTGTCGTCTTTGAATTGATTACTATTGTTTGCGTATGCAGACATTTCTATTTAAGCTTAGTGATTATGGAACTAGAGTTTTATGTGCAAATTTAGTTGTCTGGCTAAAGAGCTTCCGTCTTTTCTCTTCTTCACAAGTGTTTGTTTATCTGTTTTCAAAGCATGGGAGCAGTTTAGAGATCTTATTCCAGAAAACGAGAGAGGTAGCCTTGTTGCTGCATATCACAGAAGACTGAATTCCGATGATCTGGAAACTCAAGTATGTTGAGATCTAATCACTGTTACATGATAAAATGTTTTGATTTTGTTCTTTTTGGCAGTTGAAGCAATTGAATTCTCAGCTTTTTATTAGTAACTGGAAGAGTTTGGATTGATAAGTTTATGTGTCTTTCTACAATGGTAATAATTTCACTATGATCTTGTAGTATGCAGCTGCAAGAGCTTGGACTAAATGGGAAATGATGACTGCTCATCTTCTTCCAAATGATGAAAACATTCAAAAGGCAGAAGATGATAAATTTTCATTGGTTAGTTTGATGAGTGTTCCAGTCTTTATCTGGATTCTTGATCTGTGGAAATCTGTAAAATCATTGAATTGATTTATTAACAACCCGTATGACTTTGCTCTGCAGGCGTTTGCAAGGATTGAAAATCACTACTTTGTTAACAAGGGTTTCTTTCCCTCGGACTCATACTTGCTGGACAATGTTAGTAAAATAAGACATATCAAGACCACCATAGTTCAGGTATATCCCTTCATACAAGAACTCAAATTGTGGATCCCATTTAATTTTCTTTGGGCACATATATATATATAGATAGATATTTATGAGATTGATCCAATGAAGTCGAATTGTGTAAACTATAGGTAGAGAAATAAATAAATAAAAAGATAGGCAACAACATTACGTTAAAGGAAAAAATCCTCAACAGTAGATTTCTAACGTTGTAAATGCGGAAAGCATCAATGTTCTGTGTCTTGGTGTTGAATACTAAACACTGATAGATTATATATTGTGGCATTGAGAATGGGTCTACCAAACTACATTATATAATATGGGATTGAGAATGGGTCTACGGCTGAAAACAATGGATTTACGCCGTGTCTGGGTAATTACAATGGACAGGGAAGGTATGATGTGTGCTGTCCGATGATGTCTGCTTGGGATCTGCACAAAGCATGGCCAGAGGCAGACCTCAAGGTAAGCTGATGTCCTTTTTCTAAGTTTTCATCAAGTTATTTTCTGACTTTGTATTTGCTTGTTGTGCCGAATTGTTGATGCGACCCATTGTCTGCAGATTGTTGGTGATGCTGGACACTCGGCAAATGAGCCTGGAATAGCAGCAGAACTTGTAGTTGCAAATGAAAAGATGAAATCACTTGTGGGATGACGATATTTGATGGAATGACGCTTGCTCACTTTGTTCATTTCTTGGGTCTTATATTAATATTTTCAAGTTTGTTGCTGCAAAGTAGCTCACATACCTTGTTGTTGACGCGCAATAAAGCTTATCTTCATAGACCGCTTGTACCCACAAACAATAAGATATTGTATCATTTTGAACCTTACTAAGGTATGTTCATTTTGAGTAAAGTGGAGTGCATCTTTAAAAAAACAGGTAAGGGTTAGAGACTTAGAGTTGAACCTAGATACTAGGCATGTGTTTTTGAGTAATTTTTACTTCTCTAAAAAACTTATAAATATTTTGATCAAAAAAAAAGAAAAGAAAACTTATTAATAATACTAAGTCAGGTGATCTGATCCAAAATGGACGTGCTCTAAGAGGAGAGCTGAAAGTTAAACCTAAAAATGAAGATTGGAGGATAAAGAGTAGCATTCTGGTGAACTGGTGAGTGATAAAGGAAAAGATTGCAGAGTGTTAATCCATGGCTTTGAGGAATAAGGGGTGTGTCAAGCAAGTAGAAGAAACTCACACCTTCTTGGCAACATATGAATCGAAGAGGAGAGATCCACATACACAGTACAAGAACCAGTCTATCAGATGTTTGTGCAGGTAACAGTGTGACTAAGAGATTTAATGAATTTAGAGAATTGAAGACAGGACAACCTCGTCGTCTCTGGTGTAGCCATGAACCAAGAAATCGGTGCAGTTTCTTTGCCAGCCATGGTTATAAGGGTTGTAGAATCTTCCATCAGACCCCCGCAAATAACTGAATCTTTTCGCGTTCCATAATTCGTTGGTTGTAATATTCCGAGCTATCTGCGCCAGACAACAGCCACTGTTATACAATCATTTGCAGAGAGGAGAGCCAATGACTCCTAATTTTAGCTGAGATTTCCTCACCTGATACGCCTGTGAGATGGTCAACATCATTGTCGCAATGAAAATAAGTAAGTCGAAAAACATAAACACGGCAGCGCCAGGATGTTCGATGACTACATATTGAATCCATGATTCCCTGGGGTGCATCTGTGGGATGCTTTTCCATATTCCTGTTGCAGAAATAGATAGCTTTATAATAGAACATTCATTACTCTCTTTACGGGATTGTGAGGGAGAATTGTTTCAGTCGCATACTTTGAACAGCAGTTGTGCCACCAACAAATGATGTTAAAGCTCCCAGGATCACAAAGACTAAGAAGTCGCGTTTGTTCTTCTGCGAGATGAGTAATGCTATAAATAGAACGTTCACTACACAATATGTATGCAAAACAGGATGTTTCATGTCATTACTAGATTCATTGCCAATTAACTTGCAGAACGACAAGTCAGAGAGACTCATTATGGAAAGAACTTTTACCTTACCAACACAGTTGGAAATCCAGGGGCAGTGATGGTCAAACTGCTCAATGCAGCGCTTACAGGTGGGACAGTGCTTAGATCGCACCGGTCTAATTATCTGAAGAAAATGTGAGAATAGTAGTTAGAAAATAAAGCAAATGCCGATTTCTCTCCGATAAAATGGCTTCTGAGGAAGACCTTGCAAGTGGGGCAGAGTTGGGACCAGTTTCCTTTCCATGAGGGGTTGTTGAAATTGATATTCATCAAAGGATCCTGCGAACATTAAAATATAAAATGTAAATCAATTTTTTTGGAACGATACACCTTATGACTGTTTGATTGATCTATAATTGGTCTCGGCTTAAATGAGGAATAGTTCAAGCACCTTATCACTGTTTAGACAAAAATCATAAACAACTGCACATTAATTCTTTTAACATAGAAACATGAGAAGGAAGATCAACATACACTGGCAGTCTGATCGCCGTCAACTTCATTAGTTCTTTTAACGAACCCGGGATCCTTTCTGTACAAAACAAAAGCCTAATTAGTCACTCTGAGAGCATTACACTACTCTCAGAGACACTACAAAGTATATGCAGGAGTACAGCCTCACATGTCTACCTCATTTCTTAATGAAGAAATATGCTCTTTGAGGAAGTAAAATTAACTCCCGCAGCCCATCAACCACACCAAACTAGTATATGCACGAAAATTCTGATGATATTGACAATGGCAACTAGAGTATAATTACAATAAGGATACCTGCTACAACGACGGAAAGCTATCAGTGAGCAAACGCCACATGAAAAACCGAACCATGCCCACAGTCCAACCATAGCAGTTATCTTCGGGAGATTAGAAGCTACATATAATTGCAAAAATGTCAGTAACTAAGAATTATATAATCTATTAATAAACACACACACGCTACTAATTTTGTGGCATGAGTCATTCACCTGCAACAATGGATGTGACGAAGAGGACCATAAGAATGACTATTAAGGAGAACAACAGAGGAGCATAGCCTGCTCCCAAATGTCCACAGAAGATCTTGTTTACAAGACTATTATTATGAGTTTGCATTGCCTTTGACTGAAAAGTATAAGAAAGGGATTCTCAGAAAACACACCATATCAAATGAAAACAATAGGAAAAAAAAAGAACAGTCCCAGCAAACAACATTCCACAAACTGTATGGCATTTATTTAACAAGCCATCTCTCATGTTGTGAACACTAAAATCTACTGACACCTTAAAACAGACAGTAGAAACGTGTTTTTCTATCACTATTGTGCTTCACGATATCTGAAAATCTGAGCCAATTCAAATGAGGATAGTAAAACTAAAATATATGGGTTCGAGCAGTATTAAAAAAAAAATCAAAGATCTTTCATTTCTGCGTCAAGGGCTTAGATAGTACTGTAAACCTATAACCATATGTACAACAAACTTTCATATGTTTTTTTTGGATGCGGCATCAGAAAATCAAAATTCAAAAAGCTTATTCTCAATAACCAAGATGTGTTCCTTTTACAGATTTAGAATGGCAGCAAGCAACACTAAACATTACGTACAAGGAACAGAGCGAGCTGCCTGTGACCTTTATCAGATGCAAGCTTAAGTGGCGTGGATCCAGTGTTATCTTTCAATATCAGTTCCTCCTTGGTTCCAGCATGAACTAATAGAGTACAAGCCTCAACATTTTCCTTAATCACGGCCCAGTGCAACGGAGTGCAGCCTGACGAGAAAAAGTGATTAATGTAAGAACTCTGGATCTAAAAGACTAGAGTAAAATATACATCAGGATATCAGCATTCTACACCATTCGGACGTCAAAAACAGTAATGAATGCTATCTTCACATACCAATTAACCAGCACCCAATTATTGGAGTTCAGAAATTCTTATCCACTTTTGCACTTATCTTTTAATATCATAAGGTAGAACAATGTTCACACATCTAAAATAAGTGTAAGAGAAACACTGGACAATATCAATCATAAATAACATCTTCAACTCTTGGATTTAACAACCTCAATAATCGACAGAAAATTTTCCATACGAAGTCATTCTTGTAAATTTCTAGAGCAGACAAGTAGCTACAGTTAAAAACAAAAAAAAGAGTGTTAAGAGTTTCCGGATTGCCTGTGTTATCTTGTCTATTTTGACACGCATCCTGGAAGAGAAGTAAGCGGACTGTTTCTGTGAATCCATTGTAAGCAGCCCTGAGTCGTACAAACAAAGAAAAATATATAATTCACAGTAGTTCTCCTCAACTTGTCAAATGATAAGTAATAGAGTACTAACTGTAACTACAGAATGATCAGACATACTCAAAATACAAAAGAAAAAATAATACATCGTCTTCTTTGACATGTTAACGTCTGCTTCTCAGAATAGAAATAATGTGCGAGAATTATTTCATTCCTGTATGTCAAATATACAAAACACTCACACCAGATAGGTTTAAGGCAGCCGAAAAATCAGTTCCTAACAACTGTGAAATAACATAAAAAGCACAGAGAATTCAGTTGTCAGTGGGATAACATCGTGACCAGAACTAGTCCATGCAACTCCAAATTGATTAAGCAGTGTTAAAGGCAATACACACAACATCCATTAATTTCTTCAGTAGCCATACCAATGTAGCGGACTCCTCCCTTCATTATCTAGTGCATTATAGTCTGCCGCATAGTCCACAATAATGTGATTCAAGAAGGCTGTTTGTCCATATTGAGAAGCAACATGCACGGCCTACACAGCAAACATGTTGTAAGATAGAGAACAGCTATAACCAAAGTTCAATTCACCGGCAATCTTCTATAACTGCTAATCCTAATATATGAGCTAACTAGCATGACCCAAAGATAAAAATTATGATCCATTTCACCCTAAATATTTGCAGACAATACACAGTAGTTTCCACATTCCACAACATACTGAAACAGAAACTGATGGAGGAAAAGAAGGATTTACCCTGAACCCATTCACATCAGCGGCTTCAATTCGAGCTCCGTTTTGCAGTAGAAGGTCTGCAATATCAATGCAGCCTTTTACGGCTGCCCAATGCAATGGTGTCTGATGTATGTTATCAGCTGCATTAACATCACCTCCGTGCTGCATATATGACAACTCAAATCCATTACTACACCGTTATCCATTAATGCAGACCTAGATTTATTGAAATAAGAACAACATCCAACATTTAGCTGGAAAGCTGGAGAGTAATTAAAGAAAACCCACAAGCAAGACGAGGAAATTGGTCTCCAGAATCAAAGGAATCGCAACACAAGGGAGTTTTCAGCATCAAGCTAGAGTACCTCGATGATGTATCGAGCAACGTCGATGTGATTGTTTAGCGCAGCCCATTGGAGAGCGAAGTAGCCGTTAGCGTCGGGAAGCGAAAGAGAAGAACCGCCATGTTCGACGAGACGCTGAAGTTGGTGGAGATCGCCATAAGCAGAGGCGGAGAAGACGTCTGTGATTGTTGGCGATTCGGTAGGGTTTTGGTGAGAGTTGGAATCGAGAGGTACCACTTCGATCTCCGACGACTCCATTCTGCTTAAGAGAAATTGAAATGTAAGAGAGGACTAAAAAGCTCCGATCATGGATCTTGTCAAAGTCGTGTCTTTTCGCTTGTTCAACATTTTGGTGCTTTATATTTTTGTGACAATTACCCCCCCCCCCCCCCCCCAATAACTCAAAACTATGAAAAAATAACTAGATTAACCCACCCAAAAAAGTCTTACTAGTATAACTTAGATTTTGAGTAAAAAGACAATTAACATTATAAACTTCATTTTATTATCGAAAATGCCATTTTTATTTATTTAAAATAAAAAAAAAAAAAAAAAATCAAGAAAAAAAAAAATCAATCGCAGACATGAAATAAATATTTTCATCTTTTGGGTAATTCTCTAATCCTAAAAATCGGAAGGTCTCGTCGGCGAATTCGGAAGCTATCGTCGGCGAATTCGGAAGTTCTCGTCAGTGAATTCGGAAACTCTCGTTGGCGAATTCAGATGATGATACAGTTGAAAAAACTCTATAAAAAATGGTTATGGAGGTGGCCGAAACCCTAGACATAAAATAGAGTGGATTTAGGCTTAAATTACTCATTTTTTTACACAAATTCGTTCTAATTAAAATAAGTCTGCCATAACAAATATAAGTCTGTCACTACAGGAATTCTGGAAAAATAATGCTCTCAATTATTCCTGTGACAAACAAATCTGCCATTATGTAAAATAAGTCTGTCAAAATTGAAACAAAAAATAAATCTGTTATAACTATAAGTAAATTTGCTATCACTATAGGTTACACTAGTAAGCAAATTTTACTTCAACAAATCTGTTATAACTTGACAGATTTTTCGTACATATAATAAGTCTATGGAGTCGCACCTAACAAATCTGTGAGAAAAAAAATAATAATAACGCCGATCACATAAAAATCTGGTCAAGAGTTGTTAAATCTGTGGTGTTATCATACAATAAGTCTGTCAGAAAACAATAAGTCTGCCATTAATTATAAATCTGTCGTACAAAACATAAATTTGTCATCACGTATACAAATAAGTCTGTCGTACAAATAAGTCTGTCGCTAAAATAAATATGCGGTTATAAAAACAAGTCTGTCATAACGTTGGTTTCAAAAATTCGGAGTGGCAGTTTCGTAATTTAATCTGAATGCTGGTTTTTTTGTTTTTTTTTTATTTTTTAAATTTTTTTTTTCCTACAAAGAAAAAATGGCTATTTTGAGTATTAAAAAAACTCATTTAACCCTCAAATTTTTAGATACATTCTAATAATAAAAACATATTTATGAGTCAAATGAGTTTTTTTCCCTATATTTTTCACCACTTAAGGTGATTATTCTTTTCTTGTTTTTTGTTTTTTGTTTTTTGTTTTTCTACATCAAACAAAGATTTTACTACTTAACAATCGGAATAGAACGTCCGGTTAACAATCAAATAACAAAAGCAAGCCAAATGATCCGCTTGAATGGTGATTGCCCGGGGGAAGGAAAGCGAGAAACAAGTGCCTAAGTCTCACGAGATCTCTAAACTCCATGGAGAATTCTCGGCTAGGCTTCCGGTTTCACGATTATCTTGAAAATGTCATGACAATTGGTGCTAAAGGATGGTCTCTCATGGCGGTCTGCATACACTACATCGGTCCAGATAAGAGCTTTTTAGCTCTATATGGATAGATGACACCTACTTTGTCTGGTTTCTTGCTCTCCCAAGGATGATTTCTTCTTCTGAACCATGCCAACACCATCTTACTCTGTTGTTTGGATCCGTTGGAGACCAAGAACCATCTACAAAGGCAGATGTTCCTCAACCTAGGTCGTCGAGCTCTCAGCACTCCTCCAGAAGAAGGGAGGAAACTTGGTCGAGCATTTGCCTCAAACCATGCAGAGTATTTCGCTACAACATGGCGTACAATGTCCAAAGACTTTCGGGAAATCCCGTAGAAAAGCTTTTCATTCCTAACTTTCCAAATGAACTAGAATAACAACGAGTAACGATCGACATCATCCACCGGACCTCCATCCAGACCACCCTCTGATTTCCACCAGAAAATATAGTCAAAGTTGGTGAAACATCTGTCAGTAGAGAATAGGACTCATACAGTAAATCCTTTAGTATCAAAATTTTCAACTTGTTTGCACTGTTTTCCATGCTTAATAAAGCTCATATGGTAATGAGATTGGTTTTAAAAAGACTGCATCGAAAATGAAATCGATGTGAATGACTACGGGTAACACACATGTAATTCGTCTAGAAGGACATCTTTATAATCTTGTAGGAGGCTTTCAAAGGCAACTGGTGCATGAATGCCTATGGAAACAGAAACGGAGCTTGCTAGGAGGATCGAATAAGACCGGTTGCCTATTAAGGGGTGTTAGCCCTGGGCAGAATAACCGGAACCGAAAAACCGAACCAGAACCGACCCGAAATAACCAGTTCGGTTCGGTTCGGTTTCGGTTATAGGCTAAATATCCATTGGGTCTTGAGCTAAGGATCCATGGGTATCGGTTCGGTTCCGGTTCTTACCCGGGAACCGAATACCCGAACCGAATACCCGAACTAGATATGGTTACCCGGGAACCGAATACCCGAACCGAATACCCGAACTAGACATGGCTACATTAAGTCATTGTCTCTTTCTCTTCAATCTTCATTATGTTCGAAGTCTCGAAAGATCCTCTCCGTTCTCCAATTCTCGATACAAGATTTCTCCTTATTAATCTCTCAGTATCAAAAATCGAAGATTAAAGCTGGCATCTGAGTTCAACAGTAGCTGCCGTCGAGTCTCTTCGCCTGCTGCTGCATCCTCCGCTGCGTCGAGATACAGTTCAGAGGTACGGTTCTTTCTTCGTTGTTCTTCTTCGCCGATTGTTTGTTGTAATTGATATAGGGTTTTAGTGTTTTTCTCCGTAGATGTTATTAGAGCTTCAATTCCATCGATTTAACCTTTGATCCACTGTCAGAAATCAATCGATAGAAAATTAGGAATTAGGGTTTATGTGATAACCAACACACGTTCGTTAATAGTGTGTAGATGCTAATGATTTGAAAATTGCATGTATAAATAAATAAATACTCTTGAATCTCCTCTGCTATATCACCACCTTACACTTCTCCTTCTTCTTCATCCAATACTCTTGAATCTCCTCTGCACAAACGACAAAGAAATAACTAATTATACATTGTTATTGTTTTTCATAACTTTGTCCCTGTAAAAGTAACTAATTATACTTGTTTGATAATTGATATATTCAGATCAGTTTTTTACTTTTCTTTTAATAATTTATTTCAGATGGCTTCTAATCAAGAGCCAATAAACATGGAAGTAGAAGAAGATATAGACACTGAGGATATGCTAGATGAAACTGATGAGGAAGTTGAGAAAGTTAGTCCTGCTCCTACTTATGGTAAAGGGAAACGGAAAGCTCAGAAGAAGAAAGGTTTGAACAAGGTTAGGAAGAAAACAAGGTCTTTTGTTTGGGAACACTTTACAAAGACAAAGAGTGATCTAGACAAGTGCAATTGTCACTACTGTGGGAAGAGTTATGCGTGTGCATCATCATCAGGAACATCAAACCTGCGGAAGCATCTCGTATCTTGCAAGCAGCATCTTGCATGGAAAGCAACTCAAAGTTCAAGTCAGAGGGTTATAAATCCAGAAGATGATGGGCTACACTTGGGAAAAGTTTCTGAATCTGTGTTTAGAGAAGCTTGCAATGAGATGTTAGTTTTAGGTGAGCTTCCATTGTCTTTCATAGAAGGATTGGCTTTCATGCATTTCTGCAACAAGATGAAGCTAAAAAAGCCTCATTCTCGGAGAACAGCTACTAGAGACATCGTGGAAATGTTTGTGAAAAGGAAATCACTAATGAAGAAAATACTTGGTGGGAGTAATCAAAGGGTCTCGCTTACCACTGACATATGGGTAGCTCCAACAACTAGCGCAAGTTATATGGTCATAACAGCCCACTTCATTGATGTGAATTGGCAGCTCATGAAGCTGATCATCGGATTTAAGCATGTCAGCGATCACAAGGGAGTTACCATAGCTGCTGTTCTTCAAGATTGTTTGGAGGAATGGGATATCAAGAAAGTTTTCAGCATCACGGTTGACAATGCAACAGCCAACACTACTGCTATAAGGAATTTCAAGGAAGGTTTCAGCCTAGTTGGGCCAGGTTCTTTAGTTCTCAGTGGGGATTTTCTTCATCTCAGGTGTGCGACACATATTTTGAATTTGATAGTCACGGATGGATTGCAAGAAATTGACAGTAGTGTCTCTGCTATTCGGAATGGGATACAGTTTGTTAGGTCTTCAACCAATAGATTGCTATCTTTCCAACTTCGCGTTGACACGGGGAAGATGACTAGAGGAAGTCTACCTTTGGATTGCAAAACAAGGTGGAATTCGACCTATCTGATGCTAAGTAGAGCCATGGACTTCCGTGTTGTTTTTGAGAAGATGGAGGCTAAGGATAAGCCTTATAATGAGTATTTCAAGGAGAAAGTGGAAGGGAAGAAGAGGAGTGGACCACCTCTGAGAAACGATTGGGAAGTAACAGACAGGTTACTTAATTTTCTAGAAATTTTCTATGAATCTACTTTGGTGCTTTCTGCTTCTACTAAACCTTGCTCTTACAAAGCCTACAATGAGATTGTGAGCATTCAGCAACATCTGATTGGATTGAGCAAAGAACCTAATGATTCGTTGAAGACCAAAGCAGAGGCCATGATTAAGAAGTTAGGAAAATATTGGGATCCATTTGGTGAAGAAACAGAAATGAATAGGTTATTGATAGTGGCTACTGTGTTTGACCCGAGGAATAAAATGAAGTTTGCTCAGTCGTGTTTTGATGAGCTCTATGGGAAAGATAGCATGAAGGCTTCTCAGATGAATGATTCAACAATGGAAATTTTGAAGAGGCTATTTGAAGAATACAGTAGCAGTGACAATAGTTCTCGGAATAGATCAACAACTGCTGCGTCAAATACATCCTCTCAGTCTCAAGGAAGCGGTTCTTCATCATCTTTACATTCAAGATCTCAAATTCCAAGAAGAGAACAACTGTCCACTCGTGGTGGATTTCGACGAATCGCTTTAGTTTACAAAGAGCAAATGCAAGAAACAGGATTTCAACAGCAAACTACCGAGTTAGAGCTCTACTTGGCTGAGAATGTGGAGAATCCACACATATTTGCAGGTTCCGAATATGATGTAATCTCTTGGTGGAAGGTCAATAGCATCAAATTCCCGATACTTTCACAGGTTGCTAAAGATGTTCTAGCCATGCAAGTTTCGAGCGTTGCATCCGAATCTGCGTTTAGCACAAGCGGTCGCATTTTAGACCCGAGCAGGAGTTGCTTGACACATTACACACTTGAAGTGTTGATGTGTACAGAGCAATGGCTGAAGAATGAGATAAGCATGACTGATAGAGGATCCACCACCATCGAGCAACTTCTTGATGATATTGAAGATCAGGATGAGCTTCAGAGAGGTAAGCTAAAATATATTTCACTGTTTCACTTTCATTTTTTGTATATAAGTTTAAAACTTCTGATATTTTCGTATCATTGAAATGCAGAGTTTGGAGATCTGGGGTTGGAAGATTAAGGTGTCTAATCTACTGTCTAAGATGAAGAACTCAAGTAAGTGGAAATTGGTGTCTTTCTCTTTTGTTATTGATGCAGTTTTGGTTAAAATTGTCTTTCCCGTCTGTTAGAATTTTGTGATTTTCTCTTCTGTTGTTGATGAAATTTTTCACTAACGTCTTTCACTTCTGGTACTTAAACTATTTTGTGTTTGTTTTGAAACACTATTTCATGTTTTTTTTGAAACTTTGGTTAATGTTTGAACTTTTATTTCGGATATTATATTTTGTATTTCGGGTATTTTATCATAATTCGGGTATAAATTAACTATTTCGGGTATAAAATACCCGAAACCGATGAGAACCGAATATTTTCGGGTATTTTAAGGTTCTTCATCCTATGTACCCGAACCGACCCGGAACCGACAAGAACCGAACCGAATAGTTAAAAGTAACCATTGGATCCTAAACCTATAGAACCGAAATACCCAGAACCGATCGGTTCCTATCCGGAACCGAACCGAATACCCATATGCCCAGGGCTAAGGGGTGTATTCAATATAAGATTTGAATTGATCCCCTTTCTGTTAAAAGAGAAGTAGATGTATTAAATTTGCTTATTTATTTTAATTTCATTGGTTCAAAAAGATGACATGGTTTGTCAAAAAAGATGACATGGCTTAAGATAACTTAATATATAACTTTTTTAATTGAATTAAATTGAATTATAATTATTGTTTTACTTAATTGAATTGAATTATTGTTAAACTAAATAAGTTTAAAAAAAGCTCGATCTAAGCTCACGATTGCTCAATCCAATAACAATATGATGGATTAAGCTAATTTTTAAAGAATTTTCCTAGATTTTATTGTAATTATTGTTATTCATAACTTCTTATTAATAAAGATTATTTATAATGGAATGTAAAAATATATATACTAATATTACGAAATCTTTTGAACAGTTCAAATTGTATTTGACTATTTGTATCTTTTTTTTTTGTTGTAAAAAATCAGCATCTCCTAATTATCCATAAAAAATTAAAATATAAAAAAATTAAAAATTCATAACATTTTACAAAAAAAAGTTCACATATCAAATTACTAGGGACAATTACAAAAATGCCATTTGCAAAAATACCACTAATTATAGATTTATAAACCCTATTTGTATTTGACTATTTGCAAAAATACCACTAATTATAGGTTCAAATTGTATTTGACTATTTGTATCTTTTTTTTTTTTGTAAAAAATCAGCATCTCCTAATTATCCATAAAAAATTAAAATATAAAAAAATTAAAAATTCATAAAATTTTACAAAAAAAAGTTCACATATCAAATTACTAGGGACAATTACAAAAATGCCATTTGCAAAAATACCACTAATTATAGATTTAAATTCTAAACCCTAAAAAATGTTTTGACCCCTAAAACCCCCTAAACTCTCATAACTAAACCCTAATAGAACATAATTAACCCAAACATAAATAATATAAAGAAAAAATAATTTTGAAAAAGTGGCATTTTTGTAAAGATTACAAAAGTGTGGTATTTTTGTAAAAAAGTGGCATTTTTTAAAATTTCTCAAATTTTACTAAACAAGATTCTATAACGCTGACAGAAAAATGTAAACTCTATTTTTGTTTTTTGAAAGAAAATGTAAACTCTATTGCTTCCATAAAAAACCACAATTTTAATGCTATATATAATATAGATAATTTTTTTCATAATATGGTATACAAAAAATCGTAGTAAAATGCTAAAAACTATTTGTTTAGGATTTTATTGTCATTTGTCATTTATTATCAGTTACAAGGTCGAGTAAAAATCTTGGAATCTTGGTGCATAAAAGTATCTCAGCAATATCTTTTAAATTCAAATATTTTCAGTTTTAGAAGCAAACGTTAATAATAAAAGAATAAACTAATATCCTATAATATATTCGACTATTTAGAAAATTGGTTCACAATTATTTGGAACCATTCTCATTCATTCCCTATATAAAGAAAACATCACGACACATTGTAAAATCTCAAAAATATGAACGCTTCTATGTTTTTTTCTAAATCGCTATTATTATTTTTATACTCTTAAATGTACTGATTCAATCCGTTTTGTTCATCTTTCTATACGTTTAAACATACTAACTCGATTTTCATTTTGGTTTCTGTAGATAACTGAAACAGACAAGGGAGAATCGAAGTATCTCGAAGACATTAGATGTTTCAGAGTAAAAAGCAATTCAAGAAATTTGAAGTTTCTATTTCTCATTGATCTTAATTCTTACTTTAAAAACACGGTTCTGTCATTCAGAGATTGTGGTTGGTTTTCTAAAGACAGGGATTAGCGACGAGCATCCTTTGTCATTCCTGGTACGCTTGTGCCATGGCTTCTTTTCTAGGGACTGTATAGTCCGTATCATACATGTGTATAGGGAGGCTAATCGTCTTGCTGATGGATTAGCAAACTATGCGTTTTCTCTTCCGTTTGGTTTTATGTTACTAGAGTCACCGCCGAGTTGTGTTGTATCGATTCTGGCGGATGATGCTCGAGGTGTTGAATTTGTACGAAATGTTTATGTTTGAAGTTTTTTAAGTTTTAATAAAATTTGAGGAGACATTGTCTCCTCCTTCACACCAAAAAAAAAAAGCACGGTTCTGTCTAAAAATTAACACGAAAATTTTGTCTAACAACTTATGATTTTTCAATAATTTTAACATCTTCAATTTTTGGTTTGGTGCATGCAGGCGTGGATTTATACTTCTCTATTCTAAATCAAATTTAATATTGGGTTTATATCATAATACATATTAAATTAAGTAATATAAATGAATGATTAGGTCTCCATAGTAGCATATGCTTCTTCAAGACACAATGGCAAATCCTTTAAGGATAGCAAAATAAGAATCATGTAAATGTCCCTCTTATGTCATTCTGTAAATTGACAGTTTTTTCCCCTTTAGTTTTTCTTCATTATTTTTAATATTTTTAAATTGTAGTTGCCAAAGAGGTTGGACTCCAACCATTGGAGTTTCTATATTATCCCGGACATGGTGTTTCGTTTCAGAATCAATACCAGCGTGCGAAAACTAATGCTAGTGTTAGTAGTTGATATTCTAATATTTTTATTATTTGTTTGTTTTCTTTAATTTCATATTTTTGTTGTTAAAACGTGTTTGCTTGAATATTGAACCTTATTTTAAAAAAACATATTTGAAGGGTACTGATATTTTGTAACGGAGGAAAATAAGGGATTAAAGCAAAAACTTTCAAAAGGTGGTTCGAATAGCATTGATCTTAAACATGGCTATAGTTTTTAGGTCTAATTTAGTGGTTGTGTTTTTTTATTTTATTTTTTGTTATGAATAAAAAATTTGAAACATCGGAAGAATATATGATTGGAGGTTTTTTTTATTAGATGAAATAGATCTGAGCTTGAAATTGGTGAGATATGCGAGTACAGAGGTTTTAGCGAAAGAAAATTGCATGGGAGACAACTTCACCAAAAAAGTCAAGAAATTGTTATTGTAAGATTATCTTTGGATTGATTAATGTAAATTTAAAGGTCGGGGTTCTATCATTTCACTAGAAGTATTTGGTTTCTCGGTAAATTACATATCATCTAAACAATAATGAAAAAGTTAATAAGACACATAGAGAGAACGATGAAGAATGGGATCAAAGAGAAGCAAATGAATAAATAATAAGAAGATTACGAGAATGAAGAAGAATAAGAAGAGTACGATGAAACATACACTCGGACGAAGATGGCTATTCTAAAGAATCGTAAGGTCAAGATCTACAACTTATGTAGGAAGATTATATGATTTCAAATAAGAAATCATGTATAAACCATATTTTAAAAGACATGACAACAAGTTTTACGTTTGTTTGTCTTCTACAAAATTTAGCAATGAGTATGGTTCTGATTTTTTGCCATTAGTTTTTTATATTATTTATTGTATTAAATTTTACATTAAGAGTAAATTTGTTTCTGGCAACGAACTTTGTACTATTACAGTTTTAAATTTGTTGAACAATATAGTTTCGACTATAAAATTTGAACAATATAGTTTGGACTATGATATATATTAAGTTAAATTTAAAGGTCATTTGCAATAATAACAAAAAACAAATAATTAGAAATCTAGACACTACAAGAAAACACTGTCTTTGCGACTCCCAGAAGTGTCACAAATTCGTCGCAAATACCTGACTTGCGACTACTTTGCGACGCATTTTGGGCATCGCTAAACATTCGTCGCTAATTTTTTGCGTCGCAAATTTGCGACGCATTTGTAACAATTTTATATCGTCGGTAATTTGTGACTACTTTGCAACTTTACTACGGAGTCGCAAATTTGCGACTAATTAGTGACACCTTAGATTTTGCGACTACTTAGCGACTGATATTATCGTCGTAAATTTGTGACCACTCTATGACGCCTTTGTAGTCGTAAAATTACGACACTTTTACGACTACTGTGTTTGTCACGAATGATTATATGTAGTCGCAAAATAGTCGCAAATGTGTCACAAATTAATGTTGCGACAAGAAAAAACGTAGTCGCAATGTAGTTACTAAAACGTCGCTAATTACCCACCAATTTGTGACGCTTTCATTAGTTTTGTCCAGAATATCATTTGGAGTCGCAAGTTAGTCACTTTAGCGTCACAAATTACCCACTACTTTGTGACGCTTTATTTGTTTGTTCGTTAAGGTGTTTCATATTTGCAAAACTTTGTGACTTAAAAACAATACCTAAATTTGTATAAAAATAAATTGTTTCCAAATCTAAAATTAGAACTACAACAGATAATTATACATAACAAAATTACACTACATATTCAAGTTTTGTTCAAACCAAATGTGCATAAAACCATTAAAGAAGATAAAACATAAAAAAGTGCCATTGTGCTTGTTTGTTCAAACAAAAACTAGAAACTGATAGAAGGGATAGAGAGAAACCATCAGTTGTTGTTGTCATTGGCAGGAGGGGGTTGATCACTTGAGTATTCATCCATGTACGAGGCGATCTGCGGACTGTCCTTCTTCAGAAACTCGAGGAGCTGATGCAGTTCAGAGACCCGAGCATGACTTTCCCTTAGCTCCTTTATCTCCTCATCACGTCGCTTATTCTCCGCGTCATGCTCAGCTAGCTTAAGACGAGCAGATTTAAGCTCCTCTTGCATCTCTGCTAGTTCAGGTGCAGGAGTACTGTCTTCGTAGGTTATCTTCATCTTCCCTTTGTTCCCCTTCTGAGACAGTCAACCTATTCCAAAAGGATTTCCCTTTTGATCGAATTCAGTACACTACAACAACAAAGAAAACATATTCATCAACCAATGGATTCATCAACCAACTGCAACATCAGTAAAGACACTAACAACTTCAACAATCAGTAAAGACACAAACAGAAACATATTCATCAATCACCAAAAACATAAAGTAGAGACATGAACAGAAACACATTCAAACAGATTAATCAATCATACAGATTCAGATTCATCAATCAAACAGAAACAGATTCATCAATCAAACGGATTTATCAACCATTCTCATCAATTATACTCATCAATCATACTGATCAATCATACTGATCAATCATACTCAACTATTCATCATTCAGGAGACACAACCAAAAAGATAAACACAAACAGAAACAGAAAACCAGGAGAGAAAGGATTCATTACCTGAAGGAAAATATCATTCTTCTCTTCAATCGTGAGAGTCCGCTGAGTGGAAATGTCAGACAAATTGTCCTGCTCGTCTGCTCCATCTCCTGCCCGCTGTTGAAGAGCCTCTACCAGTCTCCTGCCATACTCATCAGCCACTTGCTTCGCCTTTAGATCAACAAAGGTGCCATCCTTGGATGTATGTGTCCTCACAAAGACCTCTCCATAAGAGACAGGTCTGCCCAGTTCCTCCACCTGCACAAAGAGATGTGAAAGATTAGGTAGATAGAGGATAAGTAGATGCAGGGGAAAACAAATAGAAAGAACCAAAGTATTACCATTTGTTGCTCAACATCCAAGTGAGAAATTTGGCCAGATACATGCTTGTAGATGCTAAGTCCACCACGAGTAGAGTTACGGGATCTTGAAGTAGTACCGCTCTTGGACATTGCCTGTGGAGTTTCCCAATAGGCACACATATGTTCCCAAAGGGTTTCACCAATCCAAGTTGGCCTTACACCCTTCTTCTCATCCTTTTCGTAGCAATCCTCCAGAAATGAGCCCTAACAAGCTCAGTGATCTCTCTGTCCCAATTGTATTTCCCCTATGCAGTAAAAAAACTCAGTTAGGTAGTGATCAATAGAAGTTTATACTGTCTAGGTAATGATCAAGAATGAAACATTACCGCAAAAGTTCGGAAATAGAGCTCTTGATAAGCGGGTGGGGTCACTGTCTAGATGTAGAAAGGGCCATCAAATTTGCGACGAAAAATCCCAGCAATCACACGGGTCAATACTCCTTTGTTCCGAGTAAACCTAAGACATGAACATAAACAGAAGTTAAATACAAAGTAACAAAGACAATGTACTACTAATCTTTCTGAAATTAAAACCATATGAGAACCATATGACATATGACAGTCACAAACAGTCACTAAACCATATAACAGAGACAATGATGCTAACATATTTCAGAGTATATGACATATGACAATCACTAAACCATACAACAGGGACAATGATGCTCAAGATACCAACAGTCACTAATCCTACTACTAAACAATATGAGAATACAAACATATTTGAAGATTAAAATCATTTCATATGACAATAAACTTACCAAAACATATCAGACTTAGGAACCTCACTGAGGAGGGGTAGTCTGTCTCGTCCTGAAAGAGCCAAAATGTTGTCCAAGAGTTCCTGGTCGTCTCCTCCAACTGGTGGTACGTAATAACCTTCCTGGTCAGCTTCGTTTTCTTCAGCTTGGTGTTCTTCACCATCGAGTTCTTCTCCTTCATCCTTGTCATATTCCTCATCTTCATTATCAAATGCAGCAGGTTCTGGTTGGTCAAACAGATGGGCTTGCTGTTGTGGATCGCGATTGATTTGATGATTGGATGGAGCTTGAGCTTGAGACGTTAGGGCAGCAAATGGAAGCCTATTTCCTGAAGCTCCGAATTGCTGACGAAGAGTTGCTGTTGCAGATACAGTCGCCTGAGAGTCTGGAGTACGACGTCTGGAGGACTGGGAAGAGCCACCGTCGCCGCCGCTTGACCTAGGTCGTTGCAGTGGGGTTGTGGCTGTATAATCTCTGGCGGTTTGTCTCTGTGACCGAGAGGTTGAACCATCTTCGACCACCGGTGGAAGGTCTTCAGGAACCCCATCTCTGGTTCTCGCCGTACCTTCTCCGCTATTGTGAGGTGGTGGTGCTTGTGAGGTCGAAGCATCAACGCCTTTCCCACGAGCAAAAGCGGCGGTTTGTCTTCCACCTCGAGTAAGTACGCCTCCACCTCCTCGAGTACCTCCTCCGGCTTGTCGATTAACACTGCCGCCACCTCGATTAGGGTTTCTGCGTCCTCGAATAGGGTTTCCACCTCCTCGATTAGGGTTTCCGCCTCCTCGATTAGAGTTTCCTCCTCCTCGATTAGGGTTTCCGCCTCCTCGATTAGAGTTTCCGCCTCGTCGAGTTACTACTCCGGTGGCTCGTGATTGCTCTCGGGTGACAACCATTAAGGTAGAGAGATCGAGAGAGACAGACGGATGAAAGAGGAATAAGCGAGAGAAAGAGACAGACGAATCGAATCGATTCAGAGAAAGAAGACGATCTCGATTCGAATCAACAAAAAGAGAGAAAGAAGAAGAAAGAGATGACGATTTCAACTGAAGCGAGAGATGAATGAAAGAGGATGATCGATTCGACAGAGAGATCAAATCGGCTCGGGGAGAGAAAGAAGAAGAAGATGAAAAGAAATGAAATGATATTAGGGTTTCGAGTTTGATTCTGTTTTTATGTTTTTTATCAATTTTTGGCGACACAAACGCGTCGCTAATGCGTCGCAAATATATTTTTTTTGTGGTAAACAAGCCCGCGAAAATGGGCCAAATTTTTCAATTTTGGAGCCCAAATTTTTCAGATTTGGAGCCCAAAAAGCGTCGCTATTTTGTCGCAAAAGAGTCGCAAATTTGTGTCTCTTTTGCAACTAATTTGCGACCCTTAAAACAATACCCTAAACCCTAAATGTTTTGGACCAATAGATTGTGGTTTTATCCCTCCTATTATACTTCTAATGTATCATTAACCATTTTATGGCTTATGTGCATCGAAATTTGACATTGAAAATTTAGTTTAACAAAATCCAAAACTTCACCATAAAATACATTAAACTTATAAGTGTTTTAGTTTTAGAAATGTCTTCTCATTATTTGTAATTTGAATTTGAATTAGGACTTCCATACATTAAACTATTTATGACTAATTAGTATATAAAAATGTAATTTCATACCAATAAATCAGATCTACATCAAATATGATGTTGTTATAAAAAGAATGGTATAATTTATCATTTCGATAAATATTAATAAGAACAAAATATTATACCCGGTAAAGAATGAGATATTGATGAAAATAAGATTGAGAGAGAATGAATGATTTGCTATTTCTTCTTGTTGAAGTTATAAATTGTGTGTTCTTACAAATGAAGTAAATGCATCATTTATATAGAAGAAGAAAAGCATAAGTTAGTGTTTGGGAGTAGGTAAATGGGCTCCATATAGTGGAATGCATATAGAGAAATGCATTATTGTAACACTCCCCCTTGGAGACCAGTTTTACTATGTTTCTTGACTCGTGTCTTTTGTTGCCTCGTTAAAAACCTTTCTAGGAAAAACCCATTGGGAAAAACCTTAGAAGGGCAAAAAGAGTGCAACTAGCATGCTCCCCCTCGAGTGATCAAGTTTATAGATTTCGCTGATGGCGCATTCCAATGTCATATATATGCTTCTTGAACACCGAGGTAGGTAGTGATTTCGTGAAGAGATCTGCAGCATTGTCGCATGATCGGACATATCTTACTTCAATGTCTTTATTCTTCTCAAGCTCTTGGGTGTATGAGAAGAACTTTGGAGGGATATGTTTGGTTCTATCACTTTTAATATATCCTTCCTTTGTTTGGGCGACGCATGCGGCATTATCTTCATATAATATTGTCGGCTCCATATTTACAAGTAATCCACTGCATGATCGAATGTGTTGATATATTGACCTTAGCCATACACATTCTCTACTTGCTTCATGGAGTGCGATAAGCTCAGCATGATTTGAGGAAGTAGCTACAAGCGTTTGCTTCTGGGAACGCCAGGATATAGCGGTGCCTCCGACCGTGAAAACGTATCCTGTTTGTGATCTCGCTTTGTGCGGATCTGACAAATATCCTGCATCTGCAAAACCAACCATTTGGCTATTTGGATTTTTAGGGTAAAACAATCCTAAATCAATCGTCCCTTGAAGATATCGGAAAATATGTTTAATCCCATTCCAATGTCTTCGTGTAGGGGACGAGCTAAATCTTGCCAAAAGATTAACAGCAAATGATATATCAGGCCGAGTACAATTCGCAAGATACATGAGGGCTCCGATTGCACTTAGGTACGGTACTTCAGGACCAAGTATCTCTTCATTTTCTTCATGTGGTCGAAATGGATCATTTTCGACATTTAGTGATCTAACGACCATGGGGGTACTCAATGGATTTGCCTTATCCATATTAAATCGTTTTAGCACTCTTTTGGTATATGTAGATTGATGTACAAATATACCCTTTTGAGAATGCTCAATTTGTAAACCAAGGCAGTACTTTGTCTGTCCGAGATCTTTCATTTCAAATTCCCCTTTTAAATATTCTGAGGCTTTCTGTATTTCTTCCTGAGTTCCAATTATATTTAGATCATCAACATAGACCGCAATAATCACAAATCCTGATGTTGTTTTCTTGATGAAAACACATGGGCATATTGGATTGTTCACGTATCCTTCTTTTGTTAAATGCTCACTGAGACGATTATACCACATACGTCCAGATTGCTTTAGTCCATATAATGATTTTTGCAATTTGATTGCACATAATTCTTTGGGTTTGGAACTTAATGCTTCTGGCATTTTAAACCCATCAGGGATTCTCATATAGATATCCGTATCTAATGATCCATACAGATAAGCAGTAACAACATCCATGAGACGCATCTCTAGATTTTCGCAAGCGGCTAGACTCATCAGGAATCTAAACATTATTGCATCCATGACGGGAGAATAGGTTTCCTCATAATCTATCCCAGGTCTTTGAGAAAAACCTTGAGCCACAAGACGAGCTTTATATCTCGTAATCTCATTATCCTCATTTCGTTTCCGAACGAAAACCCATTTATATCCAACCGGTCTTACATCTACAGGTGTAAGTACAATCGGTCCGAATACACTTCGTTTGTTTAACGAATCAAGTTCGGTTTGAATGGCTTCTTTCCATTTTCTCCAGTCATCCCTCTTTTTACATTCATATACGGACTGAGGTTTGGGATCTTCGTTTTCTTCATTTATTTCTTTTGACACAAGATATGAGAAAACGTCATCCACAATAACCATCTCATTTCGATTCCAAACTTTTCCGTTATGAATATAGTTAATAGAGATCTCATGGTTTTCTTTTGGTTCATGATGTTCCACATCATTATTCGTTCCTTGATGTGATTCTTCCAAAGTATTTTCAGCTACTTTGGGAACATCAACATTTTCAATTTCCCTTTTCTTCCTAGGGTTTTTATCCTTAGAACCAATAGGTCTTCCACGCTTCAGGCGTGTCCTAAACTCTCGTGTATCATCGGCTCTTCCAGATTCTGCAGGAATCTCAATTCGAGCAGGAACATTTGCAGCTGGAATGTGTGACTTAGTTACTGTCTTAGTATCTGCAAAAGCATCTGGTAACTGATTCGCTATACTCTGCAAATGCATAATTCGTCGAACTTCCAGTTCAGACTGTTTCGTAGGAGGATCGAGATGTAATAAAGATGGCACACTCCACCTTATATCTTTTCCTACTTGTTTGTTTCCTCCCCCTAGAACTGGGAATTCTTTTTCATCAAAATGACAATCGGCAAATCGTGCCGTAAAGACATCACCAGTCTGTGGTTCTAGGTATCGTATGATTGATGGGGAATCACAACCAATATATATTCCCATTCTTCTTTGTGGTCCCATCTTTGTACGTTGTGGTGGTGCTATAGGCACATATACCGCACAACCAAAGATTCTTAGATGTGATATATTTGGTTCTCGACCAAAAGCTAATTGTAATGGAGAATATTTATGATATGCACTTGGTCTTATCCGAATGAGTGCTTCTGCATGCAAAATGGCATGTCCCCATACAGATGTTGGGAGTTTTGATTTCATGATCAATGGTCTTGCAATTAATTGCAGACGTTTAATTAATGATTCAGCCAGGCCATTTTGTGTATGAACATGTGCTACCGGATGTTCAACTTCTATTCCCGTTACCATACAATAATCATTGAAGGCTTGGGATGTGAATTCACCAGCGTTGTCTAGTCTAACTCTTTTAATTGGATAATCAGAAAACTGAGCCTTTAGTTTGATTATCTGAGTTAGAAATCTCGCAAATGTCATATTTCGAGATGATAATAGACAAACATTTGACCATCTGCTGGATGCATCAATTAACACCATAAAATAGTGGAATGGTCCACATGATGGATGTATTGGTCCACATATATCGCCTTGAATTCGTTCAAGAAATTTTGGTGATTCTTTATCAACCTTTGTTGGAGATGGCCTTATGATCAATTTTCCAAGAGAACATGCAACACATGTCTTTCCATTCCCCTGATATACCTCCTGGGTTTTCAGTGGGTGACCATGTGAATTCTCTATGATCTTTCGCATCATTGAAGTGCCTGGATGACCAAGGCGATCATGCCATAATGTGAAATCTTCTGGATTTCTTTTAACCACTAGATGTGATTCGATTGCATTTATATGAGTATAATGCAGTCTAGAAGGAAGTTTTGGAAATTTTTCCAATATAAGCCTTTTTCCGGATTTATCGGAAGTTACATACATATACTTTTTTCCATTCTCAGTCGCAGACTGAGTATCATATCCTTGAAGGTATATGTCTTTGAAACTCAACAAATTCCTTTTAGAATTCGGAGAATATAAGGCATTATTTATGGAAAACTTGGTTCCATTAGGCAACATAAAGTTTGCACTTCCACTTCCTTTAATCAAGTCTGCAGGACCCGATATTGTATTCACAACAATTTTCGTTGGTTTTAAATCAGAGAAATATTTTCTATGTCTCAGAATAGTGTGCGTTGTTCCACTATCTGGTATACAAATTTCTCTAATATTTTCTTTGGCTATCATTCCGTTTGTTTTGCTTTCCATTTCAAGCTTTTCGATATTTGCCATTTGATTTCTAATAAAATCAAAAATATTATTATTAGAAATATAACATGATTTTAGAAACCATATACATTAATTAAAATCGCAATTACAAGAACATTAAAGCATAAACAAGTAAACCGATATTTATGATAAACTCTTCGCGAGTAAATTCTCCGGCGAAGAGACCATAAATCACGGTAAAAAATACACCGATAATAAAAATAAAAAACAAGCGAAACATTTTTCTTAAAAAATGAGAACTAAAAATATTTTTTGTGAAATTGTTTGGAAGAAGATGAAATGTTTGAGTGATTTTGAAAGAGTGAAATATGAGTGTATTTATAGATGAAAAATACTATTCATAGCCGTTATATAGCCGTTTTAAAGTGAAAAAATTTTAAAAATTATTTTGAAATATTTTCTTTGTGACCGTTAAAATCGGATGAGAAAGAAAAATTATTCTGAAAATATTTGATAATCAATCAGATAAATTTACCAGTTCAAATATTAATTTTAGAAAAAAAACTGGTTGAATATTATATATACTAGACATAAAATTAACATAGAAGTAATAACAAGGTTATGGTGAAAAAGTCATCCAAGAGAGAATACTAAATAAATAATTAAAGCAATAGATAAATTTTCAGGGTGGTTGAACCGATCATAAATAATTAAAACAGTAAATAAATAAATTATGGTGTGTAAAACAACCATAAGAATAAATAAATAATCAGGCGGTAAACCGACCATAAATAATTAAAGCAGTAAATAAATAAATTATGGTGTGTAGAACAACCATATTAATAAATAAATAATCAGGCGGTAAACCGACCATAAATAATTAAAGCAATAAATAAATAAATTATGGTGTGTGAAACAACCACATGGAATTATTATGGAGGCGGTAGTCCGCACACCAAATGGTACAATAAGTATGCGTATGAAAATTGATCTTTTTAGAGTGATCGTGCTGATAACGTGTTATAAAAAGAATGGTATAATTTATCATTTCGATAAATATTAATAAGAACAAAATATTATACCCGGTAAAGAATGAGATATTGATGAAAATAAGATTGAGAGAGAATGAATGATTTGCTATTTCTTCTTATCATGAAGTTATAAATTGTGTGTTCTTACAAATGAAGTAAATGCATCATTTATATAGAAGAAGAAAAGCATAAGTTAGTGTTTGGGAGTAGGTAAATGGGCTCCATATAGTGGAATGCATATAGAGAAATGCATTATTGTAACAGATGTAAAATTTTCAAAATTCTTAAGAAGCGTCGGAAATGGGTCACTGATGGGTCACTTATTTGTGTCTCTTTTATGACGGATTTGCGACGCATCAGAACTATTCGAAGAACACTTTGAAGATGTTGCAAAATTGTCACTGATGCGTCACAAAATTTTAAAGTGTCGCAACTTAGTCGCAAAAGAGTCATAAATTTGTGTCTATTTTGCGATTTTTTTGCGACGCTCTAAAACAATCACCAAAAACAAAAATATTGTCCAAACCAGGACTCGAACTCGGATGTGGAGTGCATTGTTGTTGCGTTTAACCATTGTGCTATTGTAACATATTCATATATTGTTAATAGTGATTGTTATTATTCACAACGCAAGTTAGGTGAAAACAAAAAAATTTTGTGTCTACCTGGACTCGAACTCGGATGTGGAGTTCATTGTTGTTGCGTTTAACCATTGTGCTATTTAATCATATTTGTCAAGTGCTAACATTAATATATATTTATTCCATTATCAGCTTAAAACCAAAAAAATTATATTTTCCTGGATTCGAACTCGGGTGGGGTTGTACAATGTGGCCTTGTTTAACCGTTGTGCTATTGTAAGATACTCGTTTATTGCTAACATTAAAATGTATTTATCCATAAAGGTAGCTGATTAAAAAAATTATTTTAACACTAAAATTATTACACAGTAAATAATTTAACACTTAAATTATTACACATTAAATATTTTACAAACATTATATAAATATTAAATCCCCCACATATATTACATACATATTAAATAAACCCCGATTTAAATTTCATCATCTTCGGAATCTTCTTCTGAAGATGATAAATTAAATCGAAATTCATCTTCTGGCTCAGCGTCGTCAATTTCAAAATCTATGTGTTCAATTGGATGATTTCGATCAATTAGACCTTCGACATTGATCTCTTCGACTGTATCCGTGACTGCATCGTTCTCAGCTTGTTGCAAAATAATAAGCTCAGTGTCGTTAAATTTTCCTTGCACACGAGTCCTTGGATTAACTTTTAGAACTGAGAGCCAATTCGCATGATGTTTATTAACATTTGGGTATGGAAGATAACATACTTGATCAGCTTGAGATGCTGCAATATATATTAATGAAAATTCCATTAGAATACAATTATAAATATAACAACAATACAATATTATAGTAATTAAATTCATACCTAATACATAAGTGTCGTCGTTTGCATATCTCCCCGATTTTAGCACGTCGACAACGCCTCCCTCGCTGGTTCTCGTTCCTTTGTCGGGTGTGGGGTCATACCAATTACAATCGAAAAGCACGATTTTCAAATTCACAACTCCTGGATATGTGAGCTCAATGATTTTTTTGATGGTCCCGTAGAAATCATTCTCCCCCGGTTGAGCATAATTTTGGCCTCGGACACAAATTCCATAATTCATTGTTTTCTGTTTTTTCCATAATCATTCGTGTGAAATAAATAGCCTCTTGTAAAATACATAGGCGATGACCTAATCTTATTTTCTGGACCGTTGGCTATATCGTATACCCATATCAAAAAATTTTCTTGACTTCTCATTGCATCCACCTATACATAAAACAATAAAAATATCACAATGGATGACGACGCGAGACATTAATTTAATAATTAAATCATGAAGAATATATACATACATATTGGCGGACCCATATATGAAATTCATCATCTCTTTTAGCTAAGACTTCATCATCAGAAAGTCCTGGATTTTCAAATCGAATCTGTGCATCCACCAAACTGTGTTGCAAACATTTGATTATGAATAAAGTGGTGCAAAATGTATTCAATTTCTATATTAAATTTAGGGATGAACTAAAATTACCTTTCAAGCGGTCGGAAATATTCACAATTACGCAAAACATATGAATGTGCGCACTTGTATTCTTTCGCGGTTAACCAAGATTCAGAACATTTGCCACTTGGACGACCTACTTCAGTAAATATATTCGGTACGAAAAAATCATAGATAGGTACTTCACCTTCATCGTACCGAGTTGCCCTGCAAAATTTACGGAAAACAATTCATCTTATTTTAAGAAAAGCACGGTTAATATATATATTATAGTCTAATATTAAAAAATGTATTACCTTCTTCTGCTAGCTGTAGAAATTTGAGTGGCAAAGTAGTGTTGTGAGAAATAAGAAATCTCATCATTCATGTACGATTGAAAAATCGATCCCGCTGGATATCTTTTGTTCTTTGCTTTGCCTTTCAAATGTTTAAAAAACCGTTCGAACGGATACATCCACCTATATTGCACAGGACCACCAAGCTCGGCTTCGTATGGCAAATGTATAGGTAGGTGCTTCATCACATCGAAGAAAGCAGGTGGAAAGATTTTTTCCAAGTTACACAGTATCATCACAATATTCTCCTTCAAAATTTGGACGCGACTTTGATCCAATGTTCTGCTGCTTAGATCACGGAAAAATGCTCCAATTCCTGAAAATAATATATGTGTAAGTAATGTTTAAAAAGATTAAAATAACATATATATGATCGACTCTCGGATTTCATATCTTAATTTATATATATATACCTGATAATGCTTTGTGCACGTTTCGCGGGAGGAGTTCTGCGAACACGAACGGAAACAAGCGCTCCATAAAAACATGGCAGTCGTGACTTTTCATTCCAGAAAACTTGCCCCCACTGATGTCTGCACAGCTTGCTAAGTCAGCTACATACCCATCTGGAAATTTTACCTCATTTTTCACCCAGTGTAGTAACACATCTTTTGCTTGTGAACTCAATCTCCAAATAGGGAATGGAGCGTTGCCATGGCCATCGACATGCAAATCTTTCCGAGGACATAAATTTCCGATATCTAGTCTTGATTTGACTGTGTCTTTCGATCTGTCTTTAACATTCATAACAGTATACATGATGTTATCAAAAAAATTCTTCTCGATATGCATCACATCAAGATTGTGTCGTAGAGTAAGGTCCCTCCAGTATGGAAGCTCCCAAAATATGCTCTCTTTATGCCAATTATGCCAATCTCCGTAACCGGCAGGTTTTATGTGATGTCCATTTCCACCACAATCAAATGTTTTTCGCGCTCCTGCACTCCGTATACGGTGGAGTACTTGTTCTCCAGTTAACGATGCAGGTGGATCCTCGTTCAGTGCGGTTTTTCCCTTCAGAAAGTTAACTTTGTTCTTTCGTAACGGATGTTCTGTAGGCAAAAATCTTCTGTGACAGTCAAACCAACATGTCTTCCTACCAGCCCTCAATTGAAATGCATTTGTATCATCCATACAAATTGGACATGATAATCTCCCATGTGTCGTCCATCCCGATAACATCCCATAGGCCGGAAAATCACTTATCGTCCACAACAGAACAGCTTTAAGGTTGAAATTTTGATTTTGTGACACATCATACGCCTCAACTCCGTTATTCCATAACTCCTTTAACTCTTCGATCAGTGGCTGGAGGAAAACATCAAGGCTAGCTCGTGGATGATTTGGTCCCGAGTTCAAAACGGTAAGAAACAAGTACTCCCTTCCCATGCACATTCCCGGGGGTAAGTTGTAGGGTGTCAAGATTATAGGCCATAACGAATGGTTTTTTGACAAACCAAAAGGATTGAAACCGTCTGCACATAATCTCAGATAAACATTTCTTGTTTCCTCCGCAAAACTTGGATACATTTGATTGAAATTTTTCCACTCTGCTGCATCTGATGGATGACACATTACTCCATCTTCTAATTCGTGCTCAGCATGCCACCTCATCGATGCTGCCGTCTTCTCAGATTGGTATATCCTCTTCAGTCTGGCACTGATTGGTAGATACCACATTTTGCTTAACGGTATTTTTCTTCGTGCCTTACGATCCTCATATCTTTCTTTTCCACAGAACTTGCAATGCTCCAACGCCCCATCTTCTTTCCAGAAGAGCATACAGTTATCTATGCATACATCGAATGTATGGTATGGCAAGCCTAATTTTCGCATCAACGGTTCTGTCTCATAATATGAACCAGTTGCCTGATTAGGCAGTGGTAAATACTTTGTTACCAATTCCGCCCATGAATCCATGCAATTTTCAGCCAAATTATGGTCTGCCTTGATGTTCATATACCGAGCAGCTAATGATAACTGCGAATGACCATCATGACAACCATCATACAATGGCGTTTTTGCAGCATCTAATCGTAGAATTGTTTTGCCTCATGGGTAGGTTCTTCAAAAACATGATCATTTCTACTATGACCATGTTCGTCATGATGATAATCATTATCAGGAAATGCATCATGCACCATCCCACTAGTATAAACATCCCCACCATCATAAACATCCCCACCATCATAATTCATTTGTTCATAATAACCGCTACTAAAATCAGCATTTACGTAAGGACTACTACTAGGACCTGCCCCAACTACATTGTAATCTTCTCCATGTTCGGTCCACACATAATAATCTTCCATAAAACCACGTTGATGCAAATGGTTCGAAACAGTTCTAACAGGTTTCATACCACCAGAATTTTTACATTTCGCACAAGGGCAGTATAACTTACCTCCACTGCTAATGGCCAAGTCCAGGCAACTTGCGAAATCCAGAAACTGCCTGACCCCATCCAAAAATTCGGTTGAGAGATTATTTGTATGCGGATCGATCCTTGTATACATCCAATCTCGGGAAGAGTTCCACATAATTTTCTTCCTCAAAAATATTTTTTTCTCTTTGAAAACATTTTTTATCGTTTTTTTTGTTTTTTTCGTGTTTTTTTGTTTCTTTTTACTCTTGTATCTGAATGAGGAAGAGGGAGTTTCCTGCGCATATATATAGTATAAAATTTGCGACTCTTTTGCGACTCCAAAAAAAGCGTCGCAAATTTGCGACTCTTTTCTGACCATTGTGCGATGCCACCTACCTCTCGCATTTATCACGTGTCACCTACTTTCCTCCCTTGCCGACATACTTGCCGAGACGGAAGAAAAGCGTAGCAAAAACGTCACAAATTTGTGACTACTTTGCGATGCTTTCTAAAACAAAAAACGATGTCACAAATCAATCGCAAAATCGGACCAATTTGTGACGACGCAAAATGGCATCGCAAATCAGTCACTAATTTGCGACGCATTTGCCACATTATTTTGCAGTCGTAAATTAGTGACTGATTTGCGACGCCGAGACGGAAGAAAAGCGTAGCAAAAACGTCGCAAATTTTGTGACGCCAAAATCAGTCACAAAAAGCAGTTGCTAATTATCTGTTTTCTTGTAGTGAGAAAATTTTTAGAGAAAGATAAGAAGAGATAGTGTGAGAAAAAGAGAGATTGGGTTAGTTTGTATATTATAGTATTTTTGTTGTATTTCTAGCAGATAATCCCTAAATTTAACATCCATTTAAATTATACTATATAAACAATCATTGATGGAAAGGTGCTTCGCAGTTTACATGTTTTCAAACAAACATAACTTTATTCACACAGCATATCAAAAATTTAGTAGTTCTTTTCTGAAAGCAAGATATGGCTTAAAAAAAAAAATAAGACGAAGAAGAACAACAAGAAAAAAATATTGCGATGAACAAGAAGAAAAAGAAACAAAAACAAAAACGAGACAAAGAAATAATAAAACGTAAATGATTACTACAATTCATAAAATTTATATAAATATCAAATAAAAGATAATGACACTTACGAATTCTTAAAACATTTCTACACTAACTAAATTTTTGTACATATTGTTGTCCATCGTTTTCATTTTCTTTTAACACAAATACTATAGTTACAAAACGAAAAAATACATAATTTTCACACGACGCTCGAAATATTATATATATAAGATATTAGTTTCCTATATTTTTCTAAGTTTAAAATTAAAAATTATTTAATTTTCATAAATGATAAAATCGCATAATTAAATTTTAAAATTAATTTATTCCACGGTTATCAAGTTAACAAAACAATGATAACAATAATATTTTAAATCACAATAAAAATTTCATAACTATATAACTATTAAAACATGACATACACAAAACAATATATAACCAATTATCAACATAAATCGAGGTACGTCACGCAAGCACTCATAAACACATACGAAAACATCACTATTAAAAAATTACAGTTATAAATTATTTTCATCTTACAAAATACATTTGAATCTGCACTCACCAATCATAATATAAGATATACTTAGACATTAATATTACAAATTTACAATAGTAAATTCTAAATTATTCTTACAAAATACACTTTAACCCGCATAAGGTGCGGGAAGTCACCTAGTTCGTATTAAAATGATAAATCTTATGTTATTCAAACATGAATTTTGAAAAGTCTTTTAAAATCCAGTGTTATTGAACTTATGATTTTAAAAAATATTTTAAATTCCAATGTTATTGGAAATATTTTGAGTAGTGGATTTTAGATAATTTGTTGTGATTTTGAAGTGTTTTGTTGGTGTTTATTAGTTAAATATATAAAAAGATAAATCCTCTGGCTTTAGATGGGATGCTAAAGTATTTTAGATAAGTCACTCAAAATCATCTAAAAACTCAATTAAATTAAAATCCTCCCCAATACTAAATTGGATTCCCCCCCCCTTTTTGGCTCGCATCAAATGCGGAAATAGAATATTTGAAAATAAAAAATTTTAATTTTAATAATATAGTGGAGAAATTAGAAACAACAAAGATCAAATGGTATATCTCGCATAGATAAATATACTTTATATTACAAAATTTAATCTGCATGATACTTATATTGAATGTAAATATTTTTTTAATGTAAATCGTATACGTTTGAGATTATTGGTTCTCGTTAACTTACTTGTGCTCACCAAACCCAAAAAAAATAACCCATTAGTATGTAAATCTTCTTAAATAAAAAATCAAAAGAATAATAAAAAGTGAAAATATTAATTTTTAAAATTCAAGCATTAATGTTTGATTTGTAAAGTTGTACATTTATAACACCCAACTTTAATTAGAGTAATATAAATACAATTAAACAATATAAAAGAAAATAATGGTATATATGATCAATCACATATGGTATCCAAATAGACATAAATATAACTTTTATAAAGTAATTGACATCGCTAAATGATTCATGTTAAAAAATTTTGTTTTATAATGTTTAAAATATTAAAATGTTATATTATTTGGATTTAAATTAGTAACATATGTATTTGTGAGTTCATGTTAAAAAAAATGTAAATTTGTAGAGATTTCCAATATGGTATATAAAATTAATTGGAATGTTTTGATTGGTTAATTTAATTAATATGTTTTTAAAAATTTTTATTAAATGACACATAGGATTTTTTTTATATTCTCAATTAATACGTTTCATATTTTAGCAATCTATCAAATAAACTTTGCTTGAAATCTACTATCATTGGTGTGCAATAAGTAATGAAACTCAATATATTAAATAAAGGATGCGGTAAATAACCTGATAATCACGTTATCAACATCATTTTTTATAACGAGATCAGTTGTTTGTTATTATCGGTAAAATTTCTGCTAATAACATTACCACAACTGTTTTGATTAGCAGCTACTACGTGTACAAAGATAATTTGCGGATAGTTTTTGTCGTTTAATCTTTACATAATCAACCATTAATTTTACATAACTTCCATTTCCAAGAAACACAAAAAAAAAAAGTAAACATCATTTACTTGAAACACAACTAATAAACCAATCACGAGACTTTCGTACAAATTACCAGCAGCTAAGTTCAAGAGCTTCTTGGAAGCGCTTCTCCAGTGTAGCGGGATCGCCTGAAAGCCAGCCGAGAACAACCGCCGTGCGATCCTCACCGTCCAATGGCTTCCGTGGGAAAAGAAGATTGAAAATACGTGTCGACTTAGCGGCTGGCGATGACGATGACGATGGAGACTGATTCGTGGGTTTGTGGCTAATTAGAGGATGTGATAGAGTGAGCATTGCAGCCGATGGAGACATTGATAGCTCAGAAGATCTTTAAATTAGATTAGTTTGTGATTTTGGAGAGTGCATATATATATATATATATATATAAAGAATTGTTGTGGGACAGATAGACATGCAATAAATAAACGATGATTGGGGTGGAGGAGAGTAGTTTTCTGTGGGAGCCGCAGGAACGAAAATATAAAGAAAGAAAATAGAGAGCATGTGGTTTAGCAAGTCTAGCTTGTGTCAAAACTATGTAAGGTGGACATTGCACACGCAATTCCTATGGGCGCCACCGTTTCTAAATTCTTTATATTTAACCAATAAATAATTTAATTTTTTTTTCTAAACAAAATTTGTTTCAAAAATCTTTATATTTAACCAAGAAATAATTTAATTTTTATTTCTAAACAAATTTTGTTTCAAAATCTTGAAACTTTTGCATATTTACGGAGAAAACATAAATAAAAACTAGCATAAAACAAAATCCTAAATATCGTATATCGACCAAATTAGAAGATATATCATTTAAATTAATCTATCAAAATTTTATATTGATTTAAAATTTGTTGAATTAAATTTCAAAATTAAAGTAACTAAAACTCAATGCTCATTATTTTAGACAGCTTTATTTTCGTAGTAATTAAATAAAAAAACATCAATAACATAAAATTTAAAAGTTCAGCAAACAAATTTTCTAAATGTTATTTCATTTAAAAGTAAATACACTATAAATGCATTAACATTAGGGATCTTCTCACATAAACTAGATCAAAAGAATTATTCAAGAACTCAAAAGTCGTTCTTAATTAGACCAAAGACATAAGCTTGAGAGATAAGAATTCTCTGCACATAAATTCATAGACAAACAAGTATATTATAAATAAGTTTAGAACTAAAAGTCTTATTATACGAGAACTAAAAAATAGGAAAAATCATTTTTAACTATACGAAGTATTGGCTAATAAGTTGCAAACCATCCCAAGTATATAAAATGTATTCTAAACTATACATACTATTATATAATACATTATGATATACATCAAGTATATGTAAACATGTTTAAAACTACAAATTGGTGTTTTTTATAAATATATATCAATTTGGTGATCAATTTATAATTATTTTCATAAAAAAATAGTTTTTTTATGAAAATCCAAAATACTAAAAACATACAAAACTTGACAAATTGAAAGAAAATCCATAAAATTTCGAAAATATAAGTGGAAAAATATATATTAAATTTTAGACAAAATTAATATTATAGTTTAAATTTTACTTTTTATAGAAAATTTAAATTTGTAAAATACGAAATTTTTAAAAATTAAAAAAAATTATTAATCTCTAAAAGGTAATTGAAAATGTAATGTAAATAGAGTTCCAAAATTATATATTTGAAACCATTTAATTTGTTAGACAAAAATAAACACAATTTTTTAAAATGTTGGTCAACAAATATAGTTTAAATTATATTGAATAAATTTCAATAATTTAGAATAGCATACATAAAAGACACATATATTAAACTATTTCTTTGGAGAGTATTTTTACTTGTGTTGGTACTATCTCAACATTAACTAATGAATTTTAAATTTAATTTAATTTTAAATTCAAAATTGCAAGTATAATCTAACTTCTATCTGCACTATAAAATTGTTGTTTAAAATATATTTTTAAAAAATTTGTATTATTATAAATTTTGGTAATTTAACAAATTAACTTCGTTTCCGAAATAAAAAATAAAAATATAATTAAATATTTATATTAACCTTCAAATTATGAATTTTCGTAAATTTACTTTTTGATTTTTTTTTTAATTTTGTAATTTTAGAAACTTTGGGATTTTACAAATTTAATTATTATTTTTTTCCTTATATTTTTGAAAATTTATGGATTTTCTTTCAATTTGTTAAATTTTGGAAGTTTTAATTTTTTGGATTTTTTTTTATGATAATAATTACAAATTAACCCCCAAATTGATAAATATTTATCAAAAGACACCAATTTGTAGTTTTTTAACATGTTTACATATACTTGGTGTATGTCACCATGTATTATATAATAGTCTGTGTAGTTTAGAACAGATTTATATACTTGGGATGGTTTGCAACATATCAGCCAATAGTTCGTGTAGTTAAGAATGATTTTTTATTTCGTGTAGTTAAGAATGATTTTTCCTAAAAAATACTATACATAAACATAAACATAAAGAACAATAATAAATGAATAACTAAAAGAAAGGGGTGAAAATTTATTCTTAAAACGGTTTTAGATTCAATATCATGCCTGAAAACCCAAAGAAAACCCTAGATCTGGGCCTAACTCTAAAGAAAAATAAACTTAAGTTTTTAGGTATTACAAGAATGATATTTATATAAAAAATAAGGGAAATTTGTTGGAACTCGTTGTTGACAATGGTTTAGGACTATTTTCCGGTGAGATTTCCCGTGGAGACACTCATCAGAATGACCAGGTTTAAGGCACGATAGAATTGTCGCCATGAACACTATAACATGGTGTAATCACTTGTCAAAATGAAGTTGTTGTGAATGAAAAAGTTTCAAAGTGGGTAATTTAGAAAACTTGAAAAGCCTTTCAAAATTTTTACCAAGTGTCAAAAGTGTTAAATTCCATATTAAATATTGGGATTTGGATTTGGGTTTGGATTTGTTAATTGGACATTATGCCATTAACTAATTTTTTGGTGTTAATTATGAGAATAACATATTTTGTAAGACATAATTTAGAAAGTAACATGTGGAAAATATAATTTAGGTAAATAACAGAGAATAAAATATTTGATGAAATTATTAAAATAATATTTATATGTAGTCAACTATGTATTTCTAAAATTAGTAAAGTAAATAATTATGTTAATATATATCAATTACTATATATCAAATACGAAAACAAAACTCATTTTGATGATGACTAGAACACACATGATCAACAACAACAACAATCTCTCTCGATTTCTTTTTATCTTATTGTGTATGAGAGTATAACACACAAATAGCGTTCATTAGATTATGTTCTTGAATGCACACAGTTGATTGCAATTGTATCATGGGATTCAGAACGCCACATAACCGTCACACTATAAGGCGTTTTTAGAATTAAATATAAAGATCATATTTTGTTTTTGCAAATTCGTTTTCATCCTAAATTTTTTATTGATATTCTTATTGTAATATCGATTTATTTATTTATTTCATTTTACAAATATAAGTTTGTTTCAATTGAATCTTATCTCTTTAAAATTTTCGATATGGGTTTTGGGCCATCAATAAGGTCGGTGATGGGAGCTGCTTCTTATTGTCCCATAGGCCGACCCGATGGAATATGGTACTTCACACATCTTTTTTTTTTTTTTGCTAAGAATGTAAATATTTTATTGAAAATGAAAATGTTTTAGGTTTACAAAACGAGTTTATAAACCTACACAAATGATTCCATGGCAAAAAAAAGTAAAAGCATGTAAACATAATTCATGACGGTTTTCAGCCCGTCCACTCAACATAAACAAGAATGCTAATGGAGCAGGACGAAGTAATGACGATGATTTTGTTCTTCCCAAATCAGCTTGAAGAGTATAGGTCGCAAAAACAAACCGCTTAAGCCGAGAAAACAACTCCTAGAATCGCTAGAAGCCTTTCAAAGGAGGCTCGAGAAGAGTCGTCAACGACAAAGTCTTCCACGCTCTCGATCACGTACTCCCCTCGCATCTTGTGAGAGCGACTTGAATGACAATTCCATGAGCTAACACAAACACGACATCTCACAAACAAACAAAAGAGAACGGTGTAAGTTCCCCCTACCAATTTCTTCTCGAAGTCAGCTAATACAGAGTCGGATATAACCACTAACAACTACAACGATCACAGTTAGTTTTACTAAGTCCTCTAGAACACAGAAGAAGCAAAACAAACCCAGGCGCAAAGCTAACACAACCACAACTACAACGCAACAACATCAGCAAGACACAAGCAACATCTGAACCTTACACCAACCATCAAGACTAAGTATACAAAGATGCAAACACATTGAAATGATTAGAAAGCTACCACCAACAGCTAAACCAAGTCAAAGGAGCCTCATCGTAGGTCATGGAAATCAATTCAGAAGATCACCTAAAACGAAAATGTCACACTCGAGACGCCACAATTACCATACACTCGATGGTTATGTTGTTGTCCACTAACTGATTGACCAACGGAGAGGTAGCAATTTCATCAAGCCTAATCGTCTAGAGGAGAGTCCCGAACAAACATTCAAGAAAACATTGCCCTGAAACAAGTCCAAAAGGGAGGCGACAAATGCTTCCTCGTTCACAACTTATTGATATGTGTCCACCAATATGGCCATAACATTTGAAGACTTAAACCGACTTCTAAAGTGTACCTAACTCAACTTCCAAAGTGAAGCGAAGTCAATTTCCTATGTCATATAAAGAGCTTGATTAGACCACTGAATGGATGACATTCAGGCGACTTGATATCTGAGACGCTTTAAACTGATTACTTGCAAATTGGGCAACTAAGACTCTAAAGGGACATTAAATGCAAGTAAAAACTATGAATCACAATGGACAACAAACGAAAAGTAGTGAAAATAAAAAAAAAATACTTTAAACACCAAAATATGGTGTTATTAACTCCTCAGACTTGTTTTTTTGTGTGTTCTCAAACAAACAATGCAAGGGAAGTCAAGGAAAGAAGTTTGCTTTCATGACAAAGTCCTTAGACAAAAGTAAGATGTTGCATGAACCAAATCTAGTCGAATGAACTCCTCAATATTAATCACAACTTGAATCTCCTGCTTTAGTGATAAACTCAAAGCATTCATAAGTAATCACACAATTAACTTTTTAACATTCAAATTATTGCATTAAAAAGAAGTCTATTGGAGTTTATATGATAAGATTATTGCCGGTTAACATATCTCTTAAACCGGATTGTATTTTATTAATAGCATGTAACAAATTCTGTTTCGGGTAACTCAGAATATTAATGTGAATAACAAACTTTACATTCTCTCTCTACTTTCTCTCACTTGTTCTTCACTCATCTTCAACATTTATGGGTTGTAATATGGTATCAGAGACTTGAATCAGCTTGATTCGAGCTCGAATTCCTGTTCTTCATCTTCGATTTCGCATTTCTCGTGTGAAACAACCCGACCCATTTTTTTTTTTTTTATATTGAATCAGATTATCATTCCCATAAATAGGATGGGAGCTCCTCCACAGCCGCCACTCCCGGCTGCACCCAGCCATACCTGGCTGCACACCAGCCACACTAGGCTGAAACCCCGGAGCCTAACTCTGAGCCGGCACCCCTCCCGGTGACCGCTCCAAGATCAAATGTAGCAGACTCGCCAGACTATCCTCTCGATCCTGGCCGACACCTGCGATAGCACCCCCACCTGGGCCCGCCGCACTGCCAACCACACCGGGATCCTCACTAGTCCCACCAGCCCTCACACTGGTACACGCAGTGGCCACCCCGGACTCTCACGGATCCCTCCTGATACGTCTGCGAATCCGCCACCTGCTCCTGCGTGGTCTCCTGGGCCACACACGCGGCAGCAGACTCACTCACAAGTCCCTGCCCGCGCCTACGCCCACCACACCCACCTTGGCCTCCCCGGCCAATACCTCTAGCAACTCTAGTACCTCTACCCATCACACTCTGCCCTACCAATGGCAGAACTCTAGTATCTCTAACAATTCCTCTTCTCAACCAGAAGCAGAAACTAAGCATACTAAAAAGCATAATAGGTCAAACAACACATACCGTGGAATCTCTTTGAAGGCTCGGAGATGATGATCTAGGGCTCCAAACCCACACAACAATCAACTGACTAACTACTCATAATCAATCAAGCAATCCACAAACAACGCAATTGACAATCACATTCAATCAACTACGTTCTCCCGCCCTAGAACCATAAGGGCTCTGATATCAAACTGAAACAACCCGACCCGTTTTTTTTTTTTTTACATTGAATCAGATTATCATTCCCATAAATGATAATCCTCAATAATCCAATCAATTTCACAAGTCAACAAATAACCAGCGGAAATCAAACTAAACCTTCAAACCAAACAATTTCATTATCAATTTAACCAATCATTCAAAACAGTCAACCAATATTCCAACAACCTAACCCGTTCTAATCTGAATTACTATCAACCTAGCAATTCAATTAAACACACACAACGACGAGCCACTAGATCCATCATCCCGTCCTCGCCCTGATTCCACGATCGCACTTTGTCTTTACCTGCATCACATAGTTAAAAGAGATGCATGAGTATTATCATAAATACCCAGTGAGACGGCCCTCCCATCTACAGGCCAATTACTCAGAGAAGGAATGCAAACAATACCAGGGTTATCAAACAGCAAGCATAGCAAATAACAAACAACATGAACAGGACAGCAGCTTCTGTGTCGATCGACATAGCCTCTAGGTGTCGATCAACACTCGACTGTCAACTGTGTCGATCGACACAACCTCTAGGTGTCGATAGACACAGACCTGCAGAACCCTAAGATTGAACCTATCCTCTCATGGCTCATTCTCAAGGACTCAGATCACGATCTTGCACAATTCAATCACCAAACACAGTAAAAACAAGCCATAATCAATCGTATTCCAGACAATCCTAATCCGAGAGCCTATGGTCACGTACTCACCTTTGCAAACGGATTGAAACGAGGAAACAAGGCACTCCCAACACGACCCGAACAGAAGAGAATAACTCGCGACTCCCTTTACCAAATCAAAGTCTGAAACCTGATCTCAAAACTAGACACCAAGAGCTTCGCAACGGTGTATAGAACGTCTCCTAACTCCAAACAGATCGACGGGAAAATAGCCCGCAATCTCGCTAATCAAAACTGGAAAAACAGAGATTTCAGAAACAACACCCTGAAATCAAACGAACACAGAGAACGTAGACTACCTCCAAATCAGGATCCGAAACCTAATAAAAAACTAGACAGAGAGAGCTTTCTAACGGCATAAGGATCGTCTCTTGATTCTCTCTGGTTCGATGGGAATCCTCCCTCGAAGTGGGCTGATTGCAGACTCGAGACTGTAGAAACCTCACACAATCCAACGGCCATAACTTAGCGAATACTCATTTAAAAGGCACGCGGTTTTCACCCACATCAAGAGAAAAGATAGGAGAACTTACCCTCAAAGTTTCACTCTGATTCGATCCGATCTTCCCCGCCAATCATCTCCTCCAAAAACCCGAGCAGAACTGTTTCTCTCTCAAGAAAAACACTTCTCTCACAAAACTCTCTAAAACTCTTTCTCTGCTCAAATTTTCGGCCAACCCCAAGAGAAAACGGTTTTCTCTGCTTAAATACGGAACCCTAGGTTCCCTAAACCAATCCAAACCAAACCCGATCAGAAATTAAAACCACACGGTCTAATTAAAGCATGTGTCGCTTGACCCAAACCTCTTGTGTCGCGCGACACAGCTCCAACAAACAGATTCCTTCGCGAATTAAACACACGTGTTTCCCGATTTGAGTCACGGGCGTTACATCGTGGATCAATCATCTCGATTGATTCCCGATTTGAGTTTTTTCCGCTGTTTCTTCATCAATTTTGGGCGATTTCTGTGAGATTTCAGAATCGTTCTCTTCGCATACACATTTGTATATTTTTCATCAATTCATCATCAATTGTGTTCACATCGTCATGGTATCGGTTGATTCAGCACCGATTCCAACCTCTAATCCTTCTCAAATTTCTCCGACTTCACAAGAACATCTTGCTTCTTCTGGTAATCCTACGACAACGATGGTGTCTTTGTCAGATCCGAATTCGAATCTGATTTACGTTCATAGTGCCGATCATGCTGGTATTGCTCTTGTCTCTGAGAAACTCACTGGTTTAGGGAACTTCAATACTTGGCGTAGATCTATGTTAATGGCTTTGGGAGCTAGGAACAAAGCTATACTTGTTAATGGAACGTTTCCGGAACTAGATGAGAATAATCCAGATTATGGCTCGTGGTCTAGATACAATAACATTGTTTGCACTTGGATTGTTAATGCTGTGGATAAGACAATTGGGAAGAGTATTATGTACTTGGATACTGCTAGACAGATGTGGTTGGATATACATGATCAATTCAAGCAAAGTGATGGACCTCGTACTGCAGAAATCAAACAACAGATCTTTTCTGAGGTACAAGGAAATCAAAGTGTTAGTGATTACTACACTAAGCTTAAACAACTTTGGGAAGAATGGAAGACTCATGAAAGTCCATTCAGTTGTTGTTGTGGTCGATTGGATTGTGCAAATCTCAAACGATTGGAAAACCGTGATGAACAAGATCGGGTTTTGAAGTTTCTTATGGGTTTGAATGATACATTTACAGCTACAAGGGGTCAAATTCTGATGATGGAACCAAAACCTTCTATCTCTAAGGTGTTTAATCTCATTTCTCAAGAAGAAAGGCAAAGATCTATGAAGACTGGTAATCCTGCTAGTGTAGTTGCTTTTCAGACATCTCAGATTGGTCCATCTCCAGAACCATTTGTAGCAGCTTATGTGAATGGATATAAACAAAGGAATAATCGACCGATTTGTTCCCACTATGGATTAGCAGGACACACTGTCAACAGATGTTATAAGCTCCATGGCTATCCACAAGGTTATAAGATTCTGAATCATTATGGTTCCTCTAAACCTCAGTCTCAACAACAAAGTAACCACAACAACTCATCTATCAAACCACAACAGTCTTGGCCACCAAAGAAGGAGAATGTGGCTAATTTGGCGATTAGGGATGGTACTGATGTGGTGCCTGATGAATGTCCTTTTTCGGGTCTTATAAGATTAAAACCTAGGATTCACTAATTCGATGTAGAATAGTGAGGTTCGTTAAGGGACCAGCAATACTCTCCAATCCTATGGAATACAAATTCAGCTAAGCGATCAAAAGAGGTTTCAATTGTCACGATTAACCAAAACAAATAGAAATAAAATTCGGTTTAAAACAATAGAGGGAAAGAGTTAGGTCAAAGGATATCTCAAGGATTAGGACATCAAAACCAAGCAATTATTCAGGTTATCAAGTTATGAACCAATCTAGAACTCAACCATAGATTCAAGAGGACCCACTGTCGTGGCATCAACTACTTCAACAAACAATCTAACACCCTAAACTGTCGTTTGAGGTTACAAAGAATGAAGAGCATTAAACGAATTGGGTTGATTTGTTCACGAGTTGCTTTAACTTCAACTTTCGTTGGCTAAAGACAACTCGCCCACCTAAGTCAATTCCAGCAATCTACAATACTATCGTGAGTAGATTCAACCTAAAATCAGAGGCTAAGTGATCAAGTTAACCTAGACAATACGATCGACTATAGGTGGAGATATCGAATGATGTTCAAAACATATCTATGCTTAGTTATGATTCTCTAATCCCATCGAAAACCCTCAACCTAACAAGATGACTACTCGCACATATTTAAGAAACCAACAGCAGCAAGTGATAAAAGAAACTTCATTAAATCAAAAGCAAAGAGATTAAGGTTTAGGGAAACTTCGACAAAAACATGAAAGACAATCTCTAAACAAGTGTTTGAATCTCTCTCTCTCTCTCTCGTGAATCTCCCTTGAGTTGTTGCTGCTGCGGCTGTTTTTCTCTACTGCGTGTGTTCGTGATCCCCCAAAAGATCCAGCAAAAAGACCTATTTAAAGATCCACGGCGGCTGGCCCAAAATAGGGTTGCAAAAATTAGGTTTAGTGAAATTTCCTTAAGTGGATCTTCTGGAGAGCAGGTGCTCCCTTTCCTGAAGCAGGTGCTCCTTTCTGGGCAGAATTCAAAAGATCCATATTTCCTCCTTTTTCGCCAAATCCAATCCGCAAGCTCCCATCTTTATTTCCAGCAACTTTTATACCTAGAATGACTCAAAAGATAACGATAGACTCGATAAAATCCTACAAAACAAAGGTTAGAATGCGCCAAAAACGCATTATATCAATTCCCCCAAACTTAGATCTTTGTTTGTCCTCAAACAAATTCAAGACCAAGTGAAGGAGAAAGGTTTGAAAACGCGGGAACTCTTTTATCCTCAGTGAACCGAGTTTAAATCCTTCAATCTGCAGACCACATAATCCAGATTATGAATAACAAAGCATCACCCAAAACTCCTCAACACATTTCTCAACCAAGTTCCATTTCCCAAACACAAACTCAACCCATTCAAAGTTGCGGGAGGGTCTCGCTAAAGGCACCATTTAGGGTAGACGGCGCTAAAGGGTATAAGGTCATTTAGAGGTGGAGTTCAAAGTGTTTAAAGTGTTGAAGGGTTACCCGATGTTTCGTAGATGATGCAGGATATCGCACAAAATTGCAAGAGAGAATAGGTCCGTTGATATTCTACATTCTCTAAACCACTCTTTCTTCTCCAAATCTCTCCAACCAACTCATGATGCCGTCTTCCACCTTGGGTACACTCGCTGTGCAGGGAGACATTTCCAATTTTACATATTTACCACTCTTCATCATCTGATTTGATTTTTTTTTTTTTTTGACATGATAGATGATGATGAAGAGGGTTTTATTACAAATGTATGTCTCTCAAGCACGAAAAAGAATTAGAGTTACTGTACATACCCAAGTGGAGCTCATCATTGTCACTCCTCCTAGTGGATTTTTGTTCCACTCATATAAACCATCTTCTGAGAATAGGAGCAGGTGCTCCTTCTGGAAATCAGTGCTCTCATTCTTCAGAAAGAGTGATTTAAAGGCAGTGTCGACCCAATTCTCTCCGGCCCTTTTGCATATGCTGCACATATGATAATGAAGTAACAAGAATGCAAGGGGCTTGAAAAGAGGTAAGGGTTAAGGAGGGTACTAACTAAAAATGAGCTAGCTATTCAGGAACAACAAGAGTGATAAAAAGAATAAGGAGTCCTGAATATGATTCGTTTCCCTAATCTAGTGCCAATAGCGAGAGAGATTTTGGTCAATATGGAACCTGGAAGATGGTGTATCGAAGTGTTCTAGCTGTTCCTTGTACTCATGCTCTGAAGAAATGGTCACTAGATAGAATGTTAAACACATATAGTTCAGAAATCATCATAGAATAAGGTCCTAATTCCCTACAAAGTCTTGACTCAATAAAACATACGAAAAATAGACTCAAAAAAAAAAGTCATTAGTAACAACTCCCCCCAGACTTACTTCACACCGTCTCGGTGTGATAATAAGAAAAGAGAGAGCAAAAGAAAAGAAATTAAAGGGAAAGGCATGAAATTAAAAAATTTCAGGGGTGGTACGAGAGCGTGGACCTGGCGGGTTTCCAAACGAAGTACGTGGTTCTGTCATCTGGTAATGGGCCCAGACCGAATTTCGAAAAATCCTTTTCTGTGTTACTCTGGGGAGTAGGTGCTCCGTTCTAGGCATCAGGTGCTCTCTGGAAAGTGGATCGATCGACCAAGTCGATCCTTGGATCGTCCGCAAAAATGGATATTAGACTTCTGCTTCCGGATCGATCGATCCAGATCCAAATCGATCGATCTGACCACCCTTCTCTTTTTTTTTTTTTTATCGTGAAAACTCAAACTGAAATCAAAGTTAGTAATAAAAGAAATCAAATTGAAAAAATTAGAAAACGTACCGGTGGGTTGCCTCCCACCAAGCGTTTGGTTAAAGTCTTTAGCTTGACTTGATTAGCCGTTTAGGCTTTTGGTGCATCGCCTAAGGGGACGGATCCTCCTTCGGCTTGGGTTGTGTTGGCCAAGTATGGTTTGCATCGTTGACCGTTGACTACGAACTCCTTTCCTTTGGCGTCCAGCAACACTAGAGCTCCATATGATCGAACCTCCTTGATGAGGAATGGACCCGACCACCTAGATCGCAGCTTTCCAGGGAAGAGTTTAAGGCGAGAGTTAAAGAGAAGTACCATGTCGTTTGGTTGGATATCACGATTTAGGATCTTCTTGTCGTGATACCGTTTGGTTCTTTCTTTGTATATTTTTGAACTCTCATAGGCCAGGTGCCTAATCTCCTCCAACTCATTAAGCTGCATCGAGTGCCTCTCTAAAGCAGGTTTAATATCATAGTTCATTAGCTTAACTGCCCAAGCGGCTTTGTACTCACGCTCTACAGGAAGATGGCAGGACTTCCCATACACCAAGTGAAAAGGCGTTGTCCCCAACGGTGTTTTGTATGCGGTTCGATAAGCCCATACTGCATCATCTAACTTAGCAGCCCAGTCTTTCCTAGTGGTGCCTACGGTCTTTTGGAGGATATCCTTGATTTGCCTGTTGCTAACCTCAACTTGGCCACTAGTCTGCGGGTGATACGGGGTTGCAACCTTATGCTTTACACCGTGCTTTCTTAAAAGATTCTCAAAAACCTTATTGATGAAATGAGTACCTCCATCGCTTATCACTACTCGCGGTACTCCAAATCTAGGGAATATTATGGTCTTGAACATCTTAAGAACCACAGCGGCATCGTTGGTAGGTGAAGCAACGGCCTCAACCCATTTCGACACGTAATCAATAGCCACTAAGATGTACTTGTTCCCATAGGAGGATGGAAAAGGTCCCATGAAGTCTATCCCCCATACGTCAAACACTTTAACTTCCAAGATGAAGTGTTGAGGCATCTCTGTAACGCCCGTGATCCAAAAAGTAATTTTTGGGTGGGTGTCGATCGACACAAGGTTTGTGTGTCGATCGACACGGCTGTTTTGACTCAAGAAGAGTCGAGCAGTGAGTAGTGTGTCGATCGACACAGTTGGGGTGTGTCGATCGACACGGATTTTTGATTGCCGTCAGAATGACGTATTGATTGGTCATGTGTCGATCGACACAAGTGGGTGTGTCGATCGACAGAGTGTCGGCTGGTCTGGCTATTTAAATCGAAAATCAGATTTCTGGGCAGAGGAAAATGGTTTTTTGAGAGGATTGAGAGGAGAGGTTGTTGTTGTTGTTTCCTTCGTGTTTCTCAATCTTATTAGGCTTGTGGGAGTGTTTGTGAGGTTGTGGAAGCGTGGGAGGACCGTACGATGAAGGATCTCGGATTTGTTCTTCGTGTTCTTCGTGTTCTTCGTCGGATTCTTAGCCTTTTCTATCCGAATTCGAGGTGAGTGCGTGACCATAGGCTTATCTAGGTAAAGGAATTGATAGGATGCGATTGTGTGTTGTTTGGATCGATTCTTGTATGGATTTTTGGTGGATTTTTGTGTAGGAAATCGGTTGATGAGTTTCTGGGTTGGTGTGTCGATCGACGCAGTTGGGTGTGTCGATCGACACAGTGTCGGCAGGTTGTGTCGATCGACACAAGGAGGTGTGTCGATCGACACGGGTTTTCAATTGACGTCAGTTTGACATATTGAACGTGTTGTTCTCGTTTGGTTGTTGTGTGATGCATTATTGTTTGTTCATCCTGGTATTGTATCTTTTGCTTATGCCTGTGTGTATAGCCTGTAGATGGGATGACCGTCTCACTGGGTATTTATGATAATACTCACGCATCTCTTATAACCATGTGATGCAGGTAAAGACAGTCAGTGATCGTGGAATCATGGCCGGGACGAGGGGAATGATCTAGTGTCTCGTTTTCGTGTAATAAGTTAGAATTGCTAGGGTGTTAGCAATTTCAGAACTATGTGAATTACCGAATTGAACTAGAATTAATAAGTATGGGCTTGTTAAACGATAAATTGTATTTGATTGTTTGAATCATTGTTTCCGCGCTGTTTGTTTATTGGACCGTTGAGGATCATTATTTATGATAATAGTGATCCGGGTTGAAATTTTTTTTTTTATTTGACGGGTTGGGTCGTCACAGTTTGGTATAAGAGCCCTAGCGGTTCTAGGGCTAGTTAATTAATTGATTATGCGAGTTAGTCAATTGACTGTTGTGTGGGTATGGAGTCCTAGATCATCCCTTCCGAGCCTTCAATAAGATTACACGGTATGTGTTTATGTGATTTCTGTTTTTCTAGTACTTAGTATTCTGCGGGTTAGTGCAGAGTGATGACTAGGGGGACTAGAGGCAGAGGTCGCGGGGGCCGTAGAGGTCGTGGTAGTCGTGCTGGGCGTGGGCGTGGGCGGGGACTTGGGAGTGAGTCTGCTGCCACGTGGGTGTCCCAGGAGACTACACAGGAGCGGGTAGCTGACTCGCAGGCGTTTCAGGAGGGGTCCGTGGGTGTGACAGCTACGGGTTCCAGTGGGAGGGCTGGAGGGGCTGGTGCGGGTCCTGATGTAGCTGGCGGTGCGGTGGGCCCTGGTGGGGGTGCTGCCGTAGGCGTTGCCCCGGATCGAGATGATCGTCTGGCAGGTCTACTACAGATGATCCTGGAGAGGTTACCAGGAGGGGTGCCTGCTCCGGGTCATGCTCCTGGGGTGCAGCCGGGTATGGCTGGGGTACAGCCGGGTATGGCTGGGGTGCAGCCGGGTATGGCTGGGGTGCAGCCGGGTTTGGCTGGGGTACAGCCGGGTATGGCTGGGGTTGAGGAGCTTCCATCTTATCTGCGGATGATGGAGCAGATGCAGCGGATTGGTACTGCATTTTTCTCGGGCGGTGTTAGGCCTGAGGAGGCTGATGGGTGGCGGATGAGGTTAGAGCGTAACTTTCGCTCTATCAGGTGTCCAGAGGGATACAAAGTGGATCTGGCGGTACATTACCTAGAGGGTGATGCGCATCTCTGGTGGAGAGGTGTTGAGGCCAGGAGGGTGCAGGCCGAGATGGTCTGGGAGGATTTCTTGGCGGAGTTTACGCCAAGTATTTCCCGCAGGAGGCGGTGGACTGTTTGGAGTCTAGGTTTCTGGACCTAACTCAGGGAGATCGGTCAGTGAGGGAGTTCGATGCTGAGTTCAGTCGACTTCTGGTACATGCAGGGAGAGGTATGGAGGGCGAGGATGCCCAGGTTAGGAGGTTCTTGCGAGGACTTCGTCCAGATTTGAGGACTCGCTGCAGGGCGAGTAGGTTCGCCACGAGGGCGGAGCTGGTTGAGATGGCTGCTGCGATCGAGGAGGATCTCGGGGAGCAGGTTGTGGTGGTTAGTCCACCGGTGCAGCAGCAGCAGCCGAGGAGATCTCAGCAGCAGATGAGTTCAGGCAGGGGCGGCAAGCTTGCTCAGGGACAGAAGAGGAAGTGGGAGAGCACTTCAGGGGCCAGTCAGGGCGGTTCGGGATGCTTCGGGTGTGGGAGCATGTCCCATCGTGTGGCGAGCTGTCCGAAGAGGACCGGGACCGGGACTCGAGATGTGCGGGTCGGGGTTCAGGATACGCGGGTGTGTTATCACTGCAGAGAGACGGGGCATATTAAGCCCAAGTGTCCGAAGCTGCAGCAGTTGGCGGTGGCCGCAGTGCAGCCATTGATAGTGCAGCCGTTGTCTCAGATTGCAGCAGCACCGCGTGTGTTCACGTCTGCGGAGGCGGGTGGATCTAGCACCAGACCGATCACAGGTATTTCCGAACTTGACTTTTAAATTCATGGTTGTTTGAGTTTTTGTCTGTTGGGAAATTGTGAGTCTGTGCTAGAATGGTAGGGTTCTGAGGCACATGGGATTGTGCAGGGACCTTAGTTGTGGGCGGTTATGAGTCCCACTGTTGTTTGATTCGGGAGCTACGGATAGCTTTATTACGCCGGAGTGTGCGGAGAGTAGCGGAATCCAGAGTGATTCCGGGGAACAGGCGGGAGTAGTCAAGGTTGCTGGTGGCAGGACGTTGGCTACTTTCGGGCGGGCTCGTGGTGTGGATGTTCTGGTGGCGGGAGAGTTGATGCCAGCAGATCTGATCATCAGTCCGGTGGAGCTGTACGATGTTATCCTGGGTATGGATTGGTTGGATCGTTACAGGGTCCATCTGGATTGCCACCGAGGGCGAGTTGTGTTTGAGCGAGAGGCGGGGAGGTTGGTTTATCAGGGTGTGAGACCGACTTCCGGGAGTCTCGTGATTTCCACGATACAGGCCGAGCAGTTGCTTCTCAAGGGCTGCGAGGCGTATCTGGTGACGATAGTGATGCCTGAGTCTGTTGGAGGGGTTGCAGTTGAGGATATTCGAGTTGTTCGGGATTTCCAGGATGTGTTCCAGTCATTGGAGGGATTACCGCCATCGCGGTCGGATCCGTTTGTTATTGAGTTGGAACCCGGGACTACTCCGATATCTAAGGCACCTTACCGTATGGCTCCAGCAGAGATGGCAGAGCTGAAGAAGCAGCTGGATGATTTGTTGGATAAGGGTTTTATTCGGCCTAGTGTTTCACCGTGGGGAGCGCCGGTGTTGTTTGTGAAGAAGAAAGATGGTAGTTTCCGGTTGTGCATCGATTATCGGGGACTTAACCGAGTCACCGTGAAGAACAGGTACCCTCTGCCGCGCATTGATGAGTTGTTGGATCAGTTGCGAGGGGCTACTTGGTTCTCCAAGATCGACTTGGCTTCGGGGTACCATCAGATTCCGATTGAGGAAGCAGATGTGAGGAAGACTGCTTTCAGGACGAGGTATGGGCATTTTGAGTTCGTGGTGATGCCTTTTGGTTTGACGATTGCACCAGCAGCGTTCATGCGGTTGATGAACGGGGTATTCCAGGAGTATCTGGATGTGTTTGTGATCATCTTTATTGATGATATTCTGGTGTATTCCAAGAGTCATGAGGAGCATTAGTTGCATCTGAAAGTAGTTTTGGGGAAGCTGCGGGAGCAGAAGTTGTTTGCGAAGTTGAGCAAGTGCAGTTTCTGGCAGCAAGAGATGAGTTTCCTTGGCCATGTGGTGTCTGCAGAGGGAGTTTCTGTGGATCCGGCTAAGATCGAGGCTATCAGAGGGTGGCCTAGACCGAGGAATGCCACTGAGATTAGGAGTTTTCTTGGGTTGGCGGGTTATTATCGGAGATTCATTGCGGGATTTGCGAGTTTGGCTAAGTCGATGACCAAGTTGACAGGGAAGGATGTTCCTTTTGTGTGGTCTTCTACTTGCGAGGAGAGTTTCGGGAAGCTGAAGGAGATGTTGACGAGTACACCGGTGTTGGCGTTACCCGAGCCGGGTGAGCCTTACGTGGTGTATACCGATGCTTCGGGTGTTGGTTTGGGTTGTGTCCTGATGCAGCAGGGAAAGGTTATTGCGTATGCTTCGAGGCAGTTGAGGAAGCATGAGTGCAATTACCCTACCCATGATTTGGAGTTGGCTGCGGTAATTTTCGCTCTAAAGATCTGGAGATCTTATCTTTATGGCGGAAAGGTTCAGGTGTTCACAGACCATAAGAGTTTGAAGTATTTCTTCACTCAGCCGGAGTTGAACCAGAGACAGAGGCGCTGGATGGAGTTGGTAGCAGATTATGATTTAGAGATCGGATACCATCCGGGTAAGGCTAATCTGGTTGCAGATGCATTGAGTCGGATGAGGGTTGCTTCGGCTCAGGAGCGTGATATGGAAGCTCTGGTGAGCGAGATTAGTACGTTGAGGTTGTGTGTGATCTCACAGGAGCCGTTGGGGTTAGAGGTAGCAATCCAGGCAGATTTGCTGAGTCGTATTCGAGCAGCTCAGGAGTTGGATCCGATGTTGATTGATGCTGCTAGGGTTGCAGGTTCAGAGTATATGGTCTCGGCAAATGGGACGATACTGGTGAACGGACGGGTTTGTGTACCCAAGGATGAGGATCTGAGGCAAGAGATTTTGCGTGAGGCTCATGCGAGCATGTTATCGATTCATCCGGGGGCGACCAAGATGTATCGTGATCTGAAGCGGTATTACCACTGGGTCGGGATGAAGAGGGATGTAGCGAATTGGGTTGCAGCGTGCAACGTGTGTCAGTTGGTGAAGGCTGAGTATCAGGTTCCGAGTGGTATGTTGCAGAGTTTGCCCATTCCGGAGTGGAAGTGGGATATGATTACCATGGACTTCGTGACGGGATTACCGTTGTCACGGACGTATGATGCGATATGGGTGATTGTGGATCGTCTGACCAAGTCAGCACATTTTCTTGCCATCAAGAAGACCGATGGGACGGTGGTGTTGGCTAAGAAGTATGTGCGTGAGATAGTGAGGCTGCACGGGGTGCCAGCGAGTATTGTGTCAGACAGGGATCCAAGGTTTACGTCTGAGTTCTGGAGGGCGTTTCAGGCAGAGATGGGCACTAAGGTGTACATGAGCACGGCCTATCATCCTCAGACAGATGGGCAGTCAGAGAGGACTATTCAGACTTTAGAGGACCTGTTGAGGATGTGCGTGCTGGATTATGGTGGTCATTGGGCGGACCATCTGAACCTGGTTGAGTTTGCGTACAACAACTCATACCAGGCGAGTATTGGGATGGCTCCATATGAGGCTCTGTATGGGAGGCCATGTAGGACACCATTGTGCTGGACTCAAGTGGGGGAGAGGAGCATGTTTGGTGCGGATTTTGTTCAGGAGACGACGGAAAAGATCCGTGTCTTGAGACTGAACATGAGAGAGGCTCAGGATCGGCAGAAGAGTTATGCTGATAAGAGACGGAAAGAGCTGGAGTTTGAGCTGGGAGATCTGGTGTATCTCAAGGCAGCGATGTTGAGGGGTCCTAACATATCCATTTCGGAGAATAAGCTAAGTCCGAGGTTTATGGGTCCGTTCCGGGTGGTGGAGCGGGTTGGACCAGTGGCTTATCGGTTGGAGTTACCTCAGAGTATGAGAGCGTTTCATAAGGTATTTCATGTATCGATGCTGCGGAAGTGTCTACATGAGTCTGAGGAGGTGTTGGCTAGGATTCCGGAGGATCTTCAGCCCAACATGACGTTGGTGGCGAGACCTATGAGGATTCTCGAGAGGAGAGTCAAGGTTCTGCGCCGGAAGAGGATACCATTGGTGAGAGTCGTGTGGGACTGTGATGGTATTGAGGAGGAGACTTGGGAACCAGAAGCAAGTATGAAGGCAAAGTTCTCGAAGTGGTTCGAGAAGCAAGCAGAGGCTTGAGTGTATTTCTGGTTTTCAGTGGTTGTATTAGCTTGTGGCTATGAGTTGTATGTATTTTCGTTTTGGTTTGTAACGATATACATTGTTGAGATTTAATCAGATGGGGTTTTCCTTATTATCTTTGGTTGAGACGGATGTTCTTATGGTATGACTGGGAGGTCATGGGTTTGATGACTAGATTAGGTCATGTGTGTGATGACGGGGAGGTCATTTGAGGGGCTAGGATAGAAGCTCTATGGGAGTTAGGGCTTGTCTAGGTATCTAGGGATGGGGGGTCCTAAGGGGTTAGGACGGGTAGATCCCTAGATGGCGCTGGAAAATAGAGGTTTTATGTGAGTTAGAACCTGTCTATTTTCTAGGGGGAGTCTGGAACAGAAGTCTTATGTGAGTTAGGACTGTCTTTTCCAGGGACTCCGATGGAAACACCCTGGCGATTGGGTTGTTTCAGATGACCTGGGGATTGGTCATGAGGGATATTCCGGGTTAGGGAATATCGGGGTAGGAAACACCCTGGCGATTGGGTTGTTTCAGGTGACCTGGGGATTGGTCATGAGTGATATTCCGGGTTAGGGAATATCAGGATGGGAACCACGGAAGTAAATCGGTCGACAGGTGCTTATGATGCACGTTACAGTGTTACTGCTCCAGGGGATGGTGATATTCTCCTGCATATACTTTGAGAGATTGCGATTTCTCCAGAGGATGTGTGATTCCTCTGCAGCCGAGAGCTGATGGACTGTGTGTCCTGAAGCGGAGGGGCTGGGGCATACCGAGAGCCGGTATGGTATACATCGAGAGCTCGATGGGTGACGACCCTGCGAGTGGGAGTGGTGTATAGAGATATGAGTTTGAGCAATAGTACTTGTAATGTGATTATAAGTATGAGATTCGATGAACTTCAGGGATCGGGAATGATCTCAGGTGGTTTGTGGATGTCTAATCTAGGGTTGTTACTCGAGTTTGGAACCTTAGTTCAGACGATCCTAGTAAACATATGTAGCCTCTTTGGTCGTACATGTTCTTGTTTGATTGTTGTGCGACCAATTGATCCAAGGTTTGGGTCTACGATGGGTCGGGCATGTTCTTGTTTGATTATTGTGCGATCTATCGGACAACCCTGATCCGGATCAGCGAGTGTTGCATCGTGGATGTTTCCTGGGGGAATTTGGACGGGTTATGGATGAGAGTGTCAACCTTAGTGAGACGGGGTTAGGTGATTGAGATCGGGTGGTGATCTCTAATCATGGACTGACCGGGTTTGGTCAGGATTGTATCCATAGATATGGTGCAATGAGACTAGTGTGAGCCTAGTAGAACTCGGGGATCAGGTGTGATCGCGAATGGTGCTGGTTGAGGGCCAGGGGTTTTGTGTTGTGTACGTCGAGTCTAGGGTTATTATTGGAGTCTGGAATTCGGGTCGGACAACCTTGGTAGCATATGTTACGCCGATGGTCGTACATGTTCTTGTTTGATTGTTGTACGATCATTTGGTCCAGTGCGGGGTCAACGGTTGATCGGACATGTTCTTGTTTGATTGTTGGGGGGTCAATCGGGCAGCTCTAATCCGGATCATGGGGCGTGCATCATGGGTGCTCCAGGGGAATCTGGGCGAATTTTTGGGCAAGGGTGTAGCCTTACCAGGACGGGATAGGGGATTCGAGTGTTATCTCGAAGGTTGATGGCCGCGTTTGGGTCAGGTAGTGGAGACCGTAGTGAGACGGTGTTGCGTGATTCGAGGTCGAATCCGTGTTAGTGGGGGAGAATTGTAACGCCCGTGATCCAAAAAGTAATTTTTGGGTGGGTGTCGATCGACACAAGATTTGTGTGTCGATCGACACGGCTGTTTTGACTCAAGAGGAGTCGAGCAGCGAGTAGTGTGTCGATCGACACAGTTGGGGTGTGTCGATCGACACGGATTTTCGATTACCGTCAGAATGACGTATTGATTGGTCATGTGTCGATCGACACAAGTGGGTGTGTCGATCGACAGAGTGTCGGCTGATCTGGCTATTTAAATCGAAAATCAGATTTCTGGGCAGAGGAAAATGGTTTTTTGAGAGGATTGAGAGGAGAGGTTGTTGTTGTTGTTTCCTTCGTGTTTCTCAATCTTATTAGGCTTGTGGGAGTGTTTGTGAGGTTGTGGAAGCGTGGGAGGACCGTACGATGAAGGATCTCGGATTTGTTCTTCGTGTTCTTCGTCGGATTCTTAGCCTTTTCTATCCGAATTCGAGGTGAGTGCGTGACCATAGGCTTATCTAGGTAAAGGAATTGATAGGATGTGATTGTGTGTTGTTTGGATCGATTCTTGTATGGATTTTTGGTGGATTTTTGTGTAGGAAATCGGTTGATGAGTTTCTGGGTTGGTGTGTCGATCGACGCAGTTGGGTGTGTCGATCGACACAGTGTCGGCAGGTTGTGTCGATCGACACAAGGAGGTGTGTCGATCGACACGGGTTTTCAATTGACGTCAGTTTGACATATTGAACGTGTTGTTCTTGTTTGGTTGTTGTGTGATGCATTATTGTTTGTTCATCCTGGTATTGTATCTTTTGCTTATGCCTGTGTGTATAGCCTGTAGATGGGATGACCGTCTCACTGGGTATTTATGATAATACTCACGCATCTCTTATAACCATGTGATGCAGGTAAAGACAGTCAGTGATCGTGGAATCATGGCCGGGACGAGGGGAATGATCTAGTGTCTCGTTTTCGTGTAATAAGTTAGAATTGCTAGGGTATTAGCAATTTCAGAACTATGTGAATTACCGAATTGAACTAGAATTAATAAGTATGGGCTTGTTAAACGATAAATTGTATTTGATTGTTTGAATCATTATTTCCGCGCTGTTTGTTTATTGGACCATTGAGGATCATTATTTATGATAATAGTGATCCGGGTTGAAATTTTTTTTTTTTATTTGACGGGTTGGGTCGTCACAATCTCGTTCCGGCATGAGATGTTTCCCTGCCTCTGACATGTATCGCACCTTGAGATAAAAGCATGTGCATCCCGAAACATTGTTGGCCACCAATACCCAGCATGCAGTGCCTTGGATACAGTTTTAAAAGTTGCGAAGTGCCCACCATAATTCGAACTATGGATTCCGGGAATATCCTCGTCAGGAACACATCTCCGAAAGAGGCCATCTGAGCACTGCTTGTAGAGGTATGGTTCGTCTCAAAAGTATCTCCTTATATCATGCAAGAACTTCCGCTTTCTATCTCCCACAAAGTCAACCGGTTCATGATCAGCAGCAAGGTAGTTTGCGATTTCTCCAAACCATGGGAAACTCGGGGTAATTGTCTTTGAAACAACCGCACAAACCTGATCTGGATCAAGTGCTCTGTTCTGGGTAGCGGGTGCTCCAGTCTAGACTAGGTGCTCCAGAACGCAGATTCCAATTGTGTACACATGCTCATCCGGCAGCGCATCATCAAGCGGGACTGTCTCATCCACTTTCAGTCAAGATAAATGATCAGCAGCTCCATTCTCAGTACCTTTCTTATCAACAATTTGTAGATCAAACTCCTCAAGCAGCAAAATCCATCTCAAAAGCCTAGGTTTTGCATCCTTCTTGGTGAGCAAGTACTTCAACGCTGCGTGGTCGGTATGAACGATGACCATTGAGCCTACGAGATATGACCTGAATTTCTCAAAGGCAAAAACGACTGCCAATAATTCCTTTTCAGTCGTCGCATACTTACATTGAGCCTCATCCAGTGTGCGACTCGCGTAATAAATGACGTGGAGCCTTTTATCTTTGCTTTGCCCCTAAACTGCTCCCACAGCGTAATCGCTAGCATCTGTCATTACCTTAAATGGCTGATCCTAATCTGGTGGTTGAACAATGGGCGCACTCACCAATGCTCCTTTAATCGTATGAAACGCTTCCAGACAAGCTCCATCAAACACAAACTTGGTCTCCTTACACAAGAGTTGAGTTAGAGGTCTTGCTATCTTTGAAAAATCTTTGATGAAACGTCTGTAGAACCCAGCATGACCTAGAAAACTCCTTATTCCTCTAACTGAATCTGGTGGCTGCAGGCTCATCATTACCTCAACCTTTACTCGGTCAAGCTCAATACCCTTCTCTGATATCCGATGCCCTAAAACTATACCATCCCTTACCATGAAATGGCACTTTTCCCAGTTTAGCACTAGATGTTTCTCCTCACAACGTTGCAATACCCTACACAGATTGGACAAGCAAACGGAAAAAGAGCTTCTATAGACGGAGAAGTCGTCCATGAAAACTTCCATTATGTCTTCAATTAAATCAATAAAAAAGGACATCATGCACCTTTGAAAAGTCGCAGGGGCATTGCATAGTCCGAAAGGCATCCTGCGATAAGCAAAAGTGCCGTAGGGACACGTGAAGGTTGTCTTTTTCTGATCATCCGGGTGAATGGAAATCTGAAAGAAACCTGAATAACCGTCTAAAAAGCAGTAGTAAGGGTGGTTAGCTAATCTTTCGAGCATTTGATCAATGAATGGTAAGGGAAAATTATCCTTCCTAGTTGCTGCATTTAACTTCCTATAGTCGATGCACATCCTATGCCCTGTAATAGTCCTAGTTGGTATCAATTCGTTCTTATCATTGGCGATCACAGTGATTCCGTCTTTCTTAGGAACTACATGCACAGGACTGACCCAGTTACTATCAGATATAGCATAAATAACACCAGCTTCTAGGAGTTTCATTATTTCCTTCTTAACAACATCCTTCAAATTCGGATTTAATCGCCTTTGGTGTTCTACAGAAGTTCTAGATTCATTTTCTAAATGTATCCTATGCATGCATAAATCAGGTGAGATTCCAAGGATATCATCTAGTGAATAACCTAAAGCCTTCCTATACTTCCTAAGCTCGCATAAAAGTAAGGTGGATTCCATATTATTAAGATCAGCATTGATTATAACAAGGTATGTGGAGTTAGGGCCTAGGAACGCGTACCTTAGCCCGGCTGGTAGGGTTTTGAGCTCAAGTTTTGGAGCTTTCAGCTCGCTCCAAGGATTGTCAACCGAGTCCGTAGGAGTAGGAGTAGGTGCTGCGTTTGCTTCTTCTGTATCAAGTCTCAAACATTCTGTCAAATTTTCATCTGCCCTAAATCCAACATCCTTGCAAACCCAACAGTATCTATGCTCAAATACCCATGTTCGCCTTCGGCTTTTGTCAGCGCAATATCCAATGGATCATCAGCCAGAATCTCTTCAATCTCTCCATTCGATATTTCGGGGTTGTCCTCTATGGCAAAAGTCTGCCCATCTATGGTCGGTTTCTTCAGCATCCGATCCATCTCGAACTCCATAATTATATCTCCCAGGTGGAGACCAATCGTTCCATTCTTTACATCTATAATTGCACCAGCTGTGCGTAAGAATGGACGTTCCAAAATCAAAGGGTCCTTCGGTTCATCATCCAATTCTAATACCACAAAGTCCGCTGGAATCATTATACTACCAATCCTAACTTGCAGATCTTCCAAAATTCCTACGGGTAGCTTAACCGATCTGTCTGCAAACACCAATGAAATCCGGGTTGGTTTGAACTTCATGTACCCTAGCTTCCTCGCAACTGAATATGGCATGAGGTTCACACTCGAACCTAAATCGTAAAGAGAACAAGCAAATCGCACAGGACCAATCTCTACAGAGAGAACGAACTTTCCTGGGTCTTCTAGCTTTTGAATAACCTTGTTTTGTAGAACAGCACTACAATTCTTGGAAATCAACATGGCACTCTGCTCTGCAGGAATCTTTCCAGTGACTAAACCTTTGACATATTTTTTCATGGATGGCATCATCTGAATCGCATCCGCCAACGTTAGCTTAACCGTCAAGTCTTGCAACATTTCCTTGCACTTTGCTTCCTCTAAATCCTTCTGTGATTTCCTTGGAGGTACTGGGTAGGGGATTGGGGGTGTGTAGACACGAGCTCGAACCTTATCCACAATCTCATTCGGTCTTATCAGCCCGGAAGAAGGTTCAGCAACTTTTTCTTCCTCTTCTGTTTGGGGAGCAGGTGCTCCATTCTGAGGAGCGGGTGCTCCGTTCTGAGGAGCAGGTGCTCCCTCTGGGCAGTTTCCATCTTCTGCTCGTGCGAATGCAGGTAGGATTCTTCCACTTCTCAACGCAATGGCATTCACGAATTCCCTGGGATTTGTATCGGTCTTGCCAGGCAACACTCCCTGTGGCCTTTTAATCGCATCGGCCGTTTGAGCAACTTGTGTGTCGAGTTTCTTTACATGGTTGCTAACCGCCTCAAGACGACTGTTAAGGTCCGAATACATAGCATCCACTTTCGTGTTCATATCAATGGCACACTTCTGCTGATTCGCCATTAATTGTTACATCATACTCTTCAATTCATCCTAAGAAGTACTTCCAGAACTCGCAGGAACCTGAAAGTTAGAGTATTGCGGTTTCTGACCTTGAAAGGGAAGGAACAACTTCCCTTGGAAACCTTGAGGAAAATTTTTCTGGAAACCTTGATCCTGAGGTTTCGTATTCTAAGAGCCGGTTTGCTGCGGATAAACCTGGTCCTGCGGGTTCTCAACATTCGTACTCCTGTAGGAGAAATTGGGATGATTCCTGTAATTCTGGTTGAAACCGCGGTTCCTCACAAATCCTTGGCCATTAACGTAACTGACCTCTTCCTGATCATTGTCTCCTTCCTCAGCCATTTCCTCAGCAAGTGGCTCGCCAGCCACATCAGCAAAATGAACCATCTTTTGGTTCGCCTTGAGCAGCAAATTGACTTTGGCCGCAAGGTCATCGATCTTGGCAGAATCTTTTCTATTGAATTACATAGTCCTGTCGTATTCTTGGGACTTGTTACTTGAGCTCACGGCCAAGTTCTCAATCAGCTTATACGCACCCTCTCTGGTCCTGGTCATAAAGTCGCCATCACTTGCAGCGTTCAGCGCATTCCTATAGTCCCAGTCAACACCATCGTAGAAGATACTAAGCAGATTCTCATCGGTGAAACCATGATGTGGGCATTCCCTTTTGTACTCCTTGAACCTTTCTCATGCCTTGCAGAAGGACTCTCCTGAATGTTGTTGGAAAGAGGAGATCTTGTTCCTTAGACTCGCGGTTTTGGACTTGGTGTAGAAGTGGTCCAAAAACGCGGCTCTACATTGTGTCCATGTCGTAATGGATCCAGCAGGTAAAGACCTAAGCCAACGAGAAGCTTTGTCCGCTAGTAAAAACGGAAACAGCTTGCATTTCACGAAATTCGGGTTCATCCCATTAGAGCTTGTCGTGGAGCAAATCTCCTCGAAATTCTCTATATGGTCCATCGAAATTTCAGCAGGCAATCCGTGGAACAAGTGCTGCTTAACCAGCGATATCATCTGTGGTTTGATCTCATAATCATTCCTTTCAACAGCGGGGGGAACTATCGCAACTCGGTTTCTGTAATAGGCATGGGGATTGTCCATATCCCCTATGGTTCGTTGTTGCTCACGCGCACGTTGTTGCTGCAGTTCACGCGCGTGCTGCTGTTGCATTTGAGCCATCTGCTCTTGCAACCTTTGCAACTCAACTGCCATGTCGTTGTTGCCTTGATCGCCCATATCAGCGGGATTAGGCCTTTGTCGTCTGTTTTCTCGTTCTAGTCTCGCGAGTTCAGGATTACTCAAAGTGACGAGGGGAGTTTGAAGATTTTTCCTTGTTGTCCTTGAGTTCATGCACCTGAAACACACGTAAAGAAAAACAAAAGAACGAGATTAGTGCTTAGTCTAAAATCGTAGTCGAGAAGTAGAGGTATCAATGTAGAATAGTGAGGTTCACTAATTCGATGTTGAATAGTGAGGTTCGTTAAGGGACCAGCAATACTCTCCAATCCTATGGAATACAAATTCAGCTAAGCGATCAAAAGAGGTTTAAATTGTCACGATTAACCAAAACAAATAGAAATAAAATTCGGTTTAAAACAATAGAGGGAAAGAGTTAGGTCAAAGGATATCTCAGGGATTAGAACATCAAAACCAAGCAATTATTCAGGTTATCAAGTTATGAATCCAATCTAGAACTCAACCATAGATTCAAGAGGACCCACTGTCGTGGCATCAACTACTTCAACAAACAATCTAACACCCTAAACTGTCGTTTGAGGTTACAAAGAATGAAGAGCATTAAATGAATTGGGTTGATTTGTTCACGAGTTGCTTTAACTTCAACTTTCGTTGGCTAAAGACAACTCGCCCACCTAAGTCAATTCCAGCAATCTACAATACTGTCGTGAGTAGATTTAACCTAAAATCAGAGGCTAAGTGATCAAGTTAACCTAGGCAATACGATCGACTATAGGTGGAGATATCGAATGATGTTCAAAACCTATCTATGCTTAGTTATGATTCTCTAATCCCATCGAAAACCCTCAACCTAACAAGATGACTACTAGCACATATTTAAGAAACCAACAGCAGCAAGTGATAAAAGAAACTTCATTAAAGCAAAAGCAAAGAGATTAGGGTTTAGGGAAACTTCGACAAAAACGTGAAAGACAATCTCTAAACAAGTGTTCGAATCTCTCTCTCTCTCTCGTGAATCTCCCTTGCGTTGTTGCTGCTGCGGCTGTTTTTCTCTACTGCGTGTGTTCGTGATCCCCCAAAAGATCCAGCAAAAAGACCTATTTAAAGGCCCACGGCGGCTGGCCCAAAATAGGGTTGCAAAAATTAGGTTTAGTGAAATTTCCTTAAGTGGATCTTCTGGAGAGCAGGTGTTCCCTTTCCTGAAGCAGGTGCTCCCTTTCCTGAAGCAGGTGCTCCTTTCTGGGCAGAAACTTCAAAAGATCCATATTTCCTCCTTTTTTGCCAAATCCAATCCGCAAGCTCCCATCTTTGTTTCCAGCAATTTTTATACCTAGAATGACTCAAAAGAGAACGATAGACTCAAAGGTTAGAATGCGCCAAAAACACATTATATCAGTGCCTATGAACAATCAACAGGGTTCTCACCTAGGGAATATCACTACCGATCAAATCCAGTAGTTACTTAGTATTCTGAACAACTCTCCAACTGTGATGAATCATATTTTTCAGGTCTCTGGTAGCACATTCACTCTTGCAGATGGGACAGCTTCTGTATCCAAACCTCAACCACACCTTATTCCCCAAACACAAACCCATTCATGTACTTCTTTTCAACCTCTCCATCTCATTTCAAATGTGGGAATTAAGAAAGGCCTTATTTTTAAAGAAAATGCTTGGGTAATAGATAGAGGTGCTAGTTGTCATGTGTGTTATGATATAGATTTGTTTTCTACCACTAAACCTATTAGTAACACATCAGTTACACTCCCTGATGGCACTCACATCTCAGTCAATCTCTCTGGCACTATTATTCTTTTAGAATATATTATTCTTAATTCTGTTCTGTTTGTGTATTCAACCATCTGAGTATTAGTGCTCTCACTCGAAATAGCACAATCTCAGTCTTATTTTCTTGTTCGTCTTTTTATATTTTCCCTTACAATCCATTCATTCCTCAGGAGCATATTCCAGACTTGATGATTGGGAAGGATAACCTTTGCAACAATCTCTATGTTTTGGATCCTCCTCAACCTTCTGAATCCAAAATCATTTCATCAGTCTCTAATCATCAGTCTGTTTTCCAAGTCTCTACTGAAGTTGCCATCGAAGACTTGGTCATCCATCATTCAGCAAAATTCATTCTCTTTCTAAGCTTCTGAAAATCTCCAATGGGAAAACAACTCATGAATCACTTTGTAACATTTGTCCTTTGGCAAAACAGAGAAGACTTTCTTTTTCTTCTTCAAATAATCTCTCTCCTTCACCTTTTGATTTGATTCATCTTGATGTATGGGGATCATTTCATGTTCCTACTATTGAAGGATACAAATATTTTCTTACTCTAGTTGATGATTGTACTAGAGTTACTTGGGTTTACCTATTGAAAAATAAAAGTTATGTTTCTATTGTAAATCCTGAGTTTCTTCAGCTCATTGAAACACAATATAAAGCCAGAGTTAAGGCTAGTCGCTCAGATAATGCTCCTGAACTTTCCTTTCACTCTTTGCTTAAGTCTAAAGGCATTGTTCATTTCTTTTCTTGTGCTTATACACCACAACAAAATTCTGTGGTTGAGCGTAAACATCAACACATTCTTAATGTGGCTCGTTCACTTTTGTTTCAATCAAACATTCCTTTGGAATATTGGGACGATTGTATCCTTACTGCAATCTATTTGATCAACAGAACTCCTTCTCCACTTCTTGATAATAAATCTCCTTTTGAAATTCTTACCTCCAAAGTTCCTTCTTATGAACATCTTAAGGTCTTTGGGTGTCTCTGTTTTGCCTCCACTCTCTTGAAAGATAGACACAAGTTCTCACCCAGGGCAACACCTTGTGTCTTTCTTGGCTATCCATTCGGATACAAAGGATATAAATTCATGGATCTTGACACAAAAGTCATTTCCATTACTAGGAATGTGATCTTTCATGAGCATGTTTTCCCGTTTTCAAAAGATCCTTTGGTTTTTGATTTGTTCTCTCAAGAGTTATTACCTCTTCCAGAACCAGATTCCATCTTTCCTGCATCTTTTGACATTCCTCTGGACTCCTCCTCTACACTTGTTTCAGGGGATGTCACTACTGATTCTCAGACACATGATTATGTTTCTTCACCCATTCCTTTTTCTTCTGATTCTTCTTCGCCTTCTGTACATTCTTTTCCTACTCCGTCTTCTACACCTTTGAGTTCTACTGATATTGTTCCACCAGGGAGTCTCATACCGATTCCAAGACCTAAGAGACAGACTAGGATACCCACTTATCTTGATGAGTATCACTGTTATTTGTTGCATCAGGATAAAAAAATTTCTGCTCATCCTTCTTTTACAACCTCGTACCCCATTTCTTTTTTTCTCTCTTATGACACCCTTAACCCTACATACAGGAACTTTATCCTCTCTATTACCAGTACAACCTTACCTAAAACTTTCTAACAAGCTGTCAAATCTGTGGAATGGACTGGAGCTACCAAGTCTGAAATGACTTCTCTAGAAATAACTGGTACTTGGTCGATTTGTGAGCTTCCTCAGGGAAAGCATCCTATTGATTGTAAGTGGGTTTTCACTCTCAAATAAAATCCAGATGGTAGTATTGAGAGACATAAAGCTCGTCTTGTTGCTAAGGGTTACACTCAACTAGAAGGCTTAGACTATCTGGATACATTTTCTCCGATTGCCAAATTAGGAACTTTCAGAATGATTCTTGGTTTGGCAACTGCCAAGAACTGGTATATTACTCAACTGGATATTAGCAATGCCTTCTTAAATGGCGATCTTGATGAGGAAATTTATATGGTGATTCCTCCTGGTTATTCTCAGTTAACTAGCAAATCTCCTTCTCCCAACTCTGTTTGTCGTCTCCATAAATTCTTATGTGGCCTCAAACAAGCCTCTAGACAATGGAATCAGAAACTCTCTCAGGTCATTTTGTCTGAAGGTTTTGTGCAGGCACCATCAGACCACTCTTTGTTTGTTAAACATCGGTCTGATATGTACTTGATCATTTTGGTTTATGTGGATGATATCTTGGTTGTTGGGAATTATGATTCTGAGGTGGAAGTTTTCAAAGGGGTTTTGCAATCTGCATTTAAACTGCGAGATCTTGGTCTTGCAAAATATTTTTTGGGTTTTGAAATTGCTCGGAATCACACTGGTATTTCCATCAATCAAAGGAAATATGCTCTGGAATTGCTTGAAGACTCTGGTATGTTAGGTTGTAAGCCTGTCTCTGTTCCGATGGAACCTAATCTCAAGTTGTCTACATCTTCTGGTGATCCTCTTCCTGATCCATCAGTTTACAGACACACTGTGGGGAGAATGTTGTACTTGACTCATACCAGACCCGATATCACATATGCAGTTCATAAACTTAGTCAATACATGTTGGCTCCGACTACTGCTCATCTTCAGGTAGCTCATAGAGTTCTCAGATACATCAAGAATAATCCAGGACAAGGATTATTCTATCTTGCTACTTCTACCATTCATCTCACTGCTTTTTCGGATGCGGATTGGGCGGCTTATCCGGATTCGAGACGTTCTGTTACGGGTTATTGCATGTTCCTTAGGGATTGTTGGGGTCGGATTTCACCCGCTCAACGTCAGCATTCAAATCTTGACCAACCCAAGACTCTTGACTCCTAAGACTATACGGCCCCTAAGTTATCTCGCAGGATAGAGCAAGCGATCGCCTTAGGTCGCTTGGATCCACCAACAACCATCACCGAGGACCCGACGTGGAATGGCACCGATGACTTCTCGATAAGCGTCGACGACGATGACATCGGTGCCACTGTTCACTCAGGTCACTATTCACCTCGGGTCACTATTCAAGTCAGGGCACTATTCAAGTCGGGGCACTGTTCACATCGGGTCACTGTTCACATCTTGTCACATCTCACGCGAGCAACGAAATCATCCAAGATCCGGTGGCATTGGACCCGATGGCGATGGACCCAATGACCGATGTCTACGGCGGCACAAGGAGGACTCGAGTCGATGACCTCTCGACACTTACGAAATGGCGGTGACGACCAACTGGGTTGGGCTTCGCCTCTAGACCAGTTAAGATGGCAAGCCCATACATCTCCAGGAAACGGACGTAACACCCACGGGAGCTTGGAGCCTCAAGACCGAAGCCCAGTCCAGTCACGAAGCCCACTTCGGTGAAACCGACATGGGCGAAGAGGGAATCCGTGAAGACTTAGGAAACTTAGCCGACTTATGAATGTTATATATAGTTGATGTAAAAACCCTTGAGGGGGCATCCGCAACTTTGTTCACAAAAACATACACAGCAATAAGAACTTTTCTTTGCTCATCGTTTTCTCTCGTAGCTTAACTAAGAAATCTCTGCTCCCTCTCGAAACCCTTACAAATCTAATTGTGCTAGTTTCGACTCCCACAGGGATTCTCTAATTTCCTGGCGTGCTAAGAAGCAACAAACCGTATCCCGAAGCACTTTTGAAGCCGAGTATAGGGCCATGGCAGATGCTACATGTGAACTTATCTGGTTGACAAATCTGCTTGGTGATCTTCATTGTTCTCCTCAAGCTCTTGCTACATTGTTATGTGACAATCAATCAGCTCTGCATATCGCGTCTAATCCTGTATTCCATGAAAGGACGAAGCACATCGAAAATGATTGTCACATTGTTCGTGAGCGATTACAAAATGGATTTCTCAAAATTTTACATGTGTCATCCGACAACCAACTTGCTGACATCTTTACCAAGGCTGTGCATCCGACATTGCTCAAGAATTTGTTGTCCAAGATGGGAATTCACTCTCTTTACCTCCCATCTTGAGGGGAGGGTATTGGAGTTCATATGATAAGATTATTGCCGGTTAACATATCTCTTAAACCGGATTGTATTTTATTAATAGCATGTAACAAATTCTGTTTCGGATAACTCATAATATTAATATGTATAACAAACTTTAAATTCTCTCTCTACTTTCTCTCACTTGTTCTTCACTCATCTTCAATATTTCTGGATTGTAATAAAGTCTTGCAATGGAAATGAAACCACAATTAATCAATTGGTTGAAAATCGATTTTTGCATGATCATTTTAAACCATGCGTCATCATCACCTTGAACTCATATGACTAATCTTTAGTTACTTTTATGTCTTTTTAGTGCTTCTGGTATATTTTGTTCTTGTTATTTAGATTTAGTAGATAGAATATTGTACCAAAAGGCCATTTAACTGGATGTTGTAGATTTAATGTGGAAAAAAGTAAAAAAATGTCTAGAAAGTTTGGCACTCACATCATATCACATTATTATTTCTTGATGTACATAGACAACTGACTTCACTTTAAAAATATTTGAAAAAAACGAGACATGTCATATACAAATTCTAAAATCAAGAAAGAGATGATCATGCTTGGATGTTAATGAAGATGACATGCGACCTCGTTTTGTAAACCGATCATTGGCCAACATATTTTTTAGGGAAGTTGTAGCCTGTTTCAAATATTCAGGCATATTTTATAAGATTAGTACAAATAAATTTAAAGATGTAGTGGGCTAAATAAAAAAGGTTACCCCAATTTTATTGATTTTTCTCTATGAGGGTGTAGTTGTATGAGTTGAAGTTGCGGCGGTACATGTGTTTCGTTTCCATTGCTTATAGGATCTATACTTGTATTGCCTTCAATCACATTTGTTCTTTCATGAGCCTGCACGTATATATTTGGGTTAACACAACATACTGTTTCTATGTAACTAACTTTTGTATTATATCAAATATAAAATCATTCGCATCACCTTCTTTTGCAGTTTAATATTTTCTTTACGCATTATATCTACCATGCTATGTAGCTCTTGATTCTCTTTTTGGATGATTTGTCCCTAAAATAAAAGCAAACATGGTTCGTTAAAAAATGATCAAAAACGACCAAAGAAAATAGCTTAGTCTTTTGTCATTCCTAAAAAGTATATTATGGTAACAAACCTTACGATTGAGTTCTCTAATTTCATCCGTCATAAGTTGTTCCTACAAGAAGAAGAAAAAAAGTTCTCCAAATAATATGAAAATAAAAGAGGGGCACAAATACAACTTTGTCTAAAATGACTTTTTTTTTGAAAAATAGATGCACACATACCTTTTTCAGACGAATACCTTTCAGACTTGTTTCTAGTTGGTCTTCAAGATTTTGTAGATCATTAGCATTCATTCCAGAAAGTTCTTCTCCAACAAGTTTTCTGCATATTTATAATATAAATTGTCCCCAAATTCTATATACTAAAGGCCAAGTTATATATTTGTTTTCGACTGCCATATCTTAACACTCTTTCTCATTGTATCATTGGACTTAGTAATTCATAATTTTAAAACGAAAGTAGATAAAATATACTGATCTAACTTCTCATGTATTTTATCTGTTTTCCTTTTTAGAAAAGGAGCTTTTACCTGTGGCATTCTTGTAGATACTGAAGTTGTTGCTGCAAACTTGCAACTTCTCTTTGCCAAAACTGGTAACATAGAGAAAAAGCTATTGATGTTACATAGATAAATATTGTAAAGTTAATTATCATATACGGATGATCAGTTTCAAACAAAAAATATACGGATGATCGGTTTTTTACTCAGTGTACCCTAAACCCTGTTGAAATTTTAAACCCAAAATCCTACCCATTTATCTAAAACGAATGTGGACTTAAAATGGACAACTCTTGTTATGCAATTTACCCTATAGGGTAAAGCCTACTACAAGGTACTCATAGGATTTTCTGAATTTTACTTATTTATTCTTTGTTTTACAAATTTACATTTTTATATATTGTTAATTATATGAAATTTAACTAGTTAAAATCAAATAAATATTTTTTACTTTAAACACACAATTTTTGCAATCATGAATCGTGATAATTAGCACATTTTTGGCAAAAAAAAGTACGGAATGGTAAAATGGAATTATTCCGTGATACACTATTTTTTTTGCAAAAAACACTGAATCACTTTTTCTCCAAAAACGTGTTTTGCTTCTGTTTTTTCCAACAAAATATGTGATTTTATGTTATTCTACCAAAAAAATGTGATTCTATGTGTTTCCCATCAAAACGTGTTTATGTGTTCTCCTGCAAAAAAATCTAGAGTCACGTCCCTCATAGGATTTTCTGTATTTTACTCTTTTATTCTTTGTTTTAGAAAATATTACATTTTTTATATTAATAATTATATGAAATTTAACTAGTTAAAATGTAATAACTGTTTTTGCTTTAAAAACAATTTTTGCAATCATGAATCGTGATAATTATCACATTTTTGGCAGAAAATACGAAATGGTAACATACAGTTATTCCGTGATTATACTAATTTTCTTGCAAAAAACATTGAATCACTTTTTTCTCAAAAACATGATTTTGCTTCATCTTTTTTAAGGCAAAATATATGATTTTATGTTCTTCTGCCAAAAAAAGTAATTTTGCCTTTTTCAGTTTTTCCATAAAAATGTGATTCTATGTGGTTCCCGCCAAAATGTGTTTATGTGTTCTCCCACAAAAATCTAGAATAATGTCCCTCCTACCCAAAAAAAAAAAAAAAAAAATATTGATAAATGTTTTCATTGTGTCTTTTTTAAAGTAACTGTTTTAGAGGAATTTTAATCTTAGTAAGAGAAAAGAAACATTTATATTTGTAAACCCTAAAACTTATAAAGATACTTTTACTATTTCTACTGAGATAAAAATTTATACGCAAAGAAAAAAATGAAAACTTGAATATAATACCTTTAGCTCTGAGGCATGATTCAGTAGTTGATGCTGCTCCTCTTTTACTTTGTTGTACCGATCAATGATACTTTTCATACTAATAAGATTCGGAAAGAAATGAATAATAACAATGTTAATACAATAACATATCAAACTTGGGTCAGAAGTTATGTAAATATATATATAAGGTATATATATATATATGTATGTTTGTGTAACTAAAATTTGTCAATTGGGGATTTTTGTTTTGTAAAATTCGATTTAATTGGGGATACAAAGTTTAAAATTCGAGTACATGCATGAAGTCTGATATCCCTTTAATAAAGTCGTTTCAGCACTTACTCTAATAGTACTGAAAAATAAAGTTTTAGATATTATTCTATTGCATAAATTATTTTATATACGTAATATATCCGATTTTTCTATAACTATTATGTCCCAATTACATTATCAACACCAATTACATCATCAACAAAGTTTGATATCTCTAATGCGACTAAAGAGTATGAAAACGAACAATGTAAAACTGACATAAATATATGTTTACATGAAATATTTTATTTCATATTAATTAAAATATTCATCCCCTTGATCTAATTGTTTAAAATTGTGGCAAAAAACTATTAGCTATTAAAATTATTCTGTATTATTAATATAAAAACAACTATCTTCACTAAATAAATTTGTGGCAAACATGAATTTCTTATTCAAGCGCCTCCGAGTCATTAGGAACATATGTTTCCGTAGATTATATGGTATATTTAGAAAATATGAAACGATAAGACTTTTAGAGAACTGGATGCGGATTCATATTTTGTGCTACATAATGCGGAAACAGAGGCTCTGGTTTGGGAGATAGCTAAATCTAAAAAACCAATTCAAACAACTCATGATGGTACCGGAACCTTTAGACTACACATGACTGAACTATACTGACGGCTCTTGCAAAGAGTCATATATGTTTTCATGACTGAGACGATATTTTTTTTCAGGAGTAAGATGAGAAATCATGATGGGATCTCAGAATGTGCGAAGTAGTTTTTCTCCTGTACACTTGGAGAATCCACCTAGAAATTTTAATGAAGCTGAAAGAGAAGTTTTCGTTCTTTTCATATTGTTCATCCTGCGCACCAGAAATTCCAAACCCGACTTACTAGCGAATTGTGCTCGTTTAGTTAATTTTGATGTTTCTTACGTAAATTTTTCACCACCGGATTAGGTAACTGAACCGTGGTAAGGAAGTTATTATGTTGTTGACAAGAAACAAAATTGTGGCAAACAGTTTATATATATGTATATAGTGGCAAAAAAATATATACATATGTTAGATTTTTGTTAATCAACCTCACATTAAATAATTGAAAACGAGCTCCGTTATCCGATTTGGAAGTGAAACGCTTATAGATAAAATAAAATAAAAATTGTGATAACTTAATACGAAAGAACCAGGCTAAAATTTGTGCCTTCAAGTTGAGGGAACAAATGAGCAAAGTCAAGGATAAACTAGTGAACATGGGCCGGACCACTCTAAATTCCTCTAAAATATTAGCAAAGGTGGGCCAATCCTCCGGCGATCTTGTTATCCTAAATACTTATGAACATTTTACCTCAAAAACCTGTCGGGAAAATGTATCTTTGTCTAACAGGTATTGGTGATAAACTCAAGTTTGTAGTGCTGACATATATTTAGATAATGCAAGAGTAATTGTCTCCTCTTTTGCTCCACGTAATTTTCATATACTAGAAATATTAATTTCACACATATGTAATGTAATGCTCCGACCACCCCTGTCAGTGGGCTCTACTCCCACTCTCGGCTCATGGTCCACCCTTGTCCGATGGTCGGTACGTTAGTCCAGGAGACTCGAAAAATTTGTTAACTAATTCTGCAAATAACCACGTGTTCTTTCCCCGTATCTTGTCCTCACTCACACGGCATTGGAAATGACTTCCCAATAGGTCAACCATCCTTAAATTACTCAAGCTCAAGCATACTTAACTCTGGAGTTCTCTCAGGATGTGTGACGAAAAATATAAGTGCACTTTGGTGATATAGGTAGTCAAATCAATTTTTTTAAGTCTCTCTGTATGCACCACATATATAATGTTATCAGGGTGTTACAATCACCCCCCACTAACAGATCGTAACGTCCTCGTTGCGTACCAAGATCGTCACCCCCGATAGTGTGAGGCCCACACTCATCTAGATTTGGTTCTGATACCACTTGTAACGCCCCTACTGCCCTTGCTAGTGGGCTCCACGCCTACTTTTGGCCCGTAGGCCTATCCTTGTCCGACGTTCGGTGCGTTAGTCTAGTAGACTAAAAAGATTTGTTTACTGACCCTGCAAATCACCACGTGATATTTTTCCGTGTTTTGTTCTCACTCACACGGTACTAGAAATGACTTCCCAGTAGGTCACCTATCCTTAAATTGTTCCAGCTCAAATACGCTTAATTTTGGAGTTCTCTTAGGATACATGACGAAAAATATAAGTGCACTTTGATGATATAGGTAGCTAAATCAATTCTTTTAAATCTTTCCGTATGCACCACATATATCCTGAAATTGGGGTGTTACATGTAACCTCAAAGAGATTGCACACAAAGCATCCTTAACTTTTCCGATTAATCTTTTTGTCTGGCATAATAGCATTTGAACCAAAGTGCTAGAATAACTAGAATTATATATTTGTTTCATGATATATATATCATGAAACAAAAATATTTGAAACAACACAAATCCAATACATAAATATTAAATAGTTTAACTAAAAGATAAAAAAAAAATTCAAATTCAAATATTTAGAAAATAATGAAAATATGAGTGTTTTATAATTAGGGTTTAAAATTAAATAAAATTAACATATAGATCCTTAATTTTTAAAGTATTTACATAATTTGTTTCCAAATCAAAAATCGCATTTCCGTCGCATTTTCAAAATAAAAACGACGTTTCGATCGGGTTTCCAAATTCAAAATTTTAAGAAACGCGTGGAAACGAAAAACGAACCTTCGTCGGAGTTTCCGTGCAACCTAAGTTATATCATTCTGAGGATACATAATATTGAATTTACTCTTATAAATATATTATCTACCCTAGTTTCAAGTTTTGAATAAATATGGAAGCGATGTCATGTAGTTGTTTTTTTATCAGATTAGTCAAGTACATTGTCATATTATATTTTTCGATCGACACCACAAGCAAAATGGACTATATGGCTGAACTTAGCTTTTCAGTTGAAACTTAAACAAAATCGAAAATATTCAAATTTCTTTGTGATGCGTTTTCTGAAAGGTTTCTAATCACTCACCTTTATGTTTAAACGGGATATATAAGAACTAGGGGGATTATGAATGAATGAAATATGAAAAAATACAAAAATAGTATTGTTCCATTCATCTCCCCGCAAAACTTATAGAGAAGTAATTTATCTTGATGCACTTACAACAAATTTAGACTCGAATGCATTTACCTTGTTGTAATCTATGAATGAAATAACGTCAGTTATAACCCTATTACAAAACTAATATGTAGAGAGATGAGAGTATGATCATTAGTGACAATTTTGTTTACATACAGATGACTTGGGCTCAAGGAACCGCAACAAAGAGAAGCTATGAATCTAACAGCCAAGGCAAATGCAATTGGAATGCAAAATAACTTCCACGTGATTTGTACTAAGGAAATGGTAGAGACAAATTGGATTGAGAAGTAAAAAATAAAAGAGAGGAAGATTGTTTTCATTATTAATAAAGCTGACCTTGAATTGCTTGCGTAGTCGTAGAGCTTGCCGGTGCTAGAAAAGATGATAACACCAACTTCGGCATCACAAAGAATCGATAACTCTTTAGCCTTCTTGAGTAAACCACTCCTTCTCTTGGAGAAAGTCACTTGTCGACTTGTCGAGTTATCGATCCTTCTGATAACTATTTTCCCTCTCCCCATCTCTCTCCTCTTTCTCCAAGAAATAACTCCAAACTGCATCAATATTACCAAGAGTTTTAACATCGTTAATGTCAAAAATGATCAAATCTAGATGATCATCCTGATTCAAACTTGACTTAGATTTGTTCACTTTTATTTTCTTGGATTGAAATTATATGTATACGTACTCGTGAAGATTTGACTTACTTGATTAGGGCTTGCAATAAAAGGAAAGAAGGCAGAGGAGGAGGAGAAGCTTCTTTGATTTTTTTTTCCTTCTCTAGATATGACTTCTGTGTTTTTGTTTGTGTATATATGGCAAAGAGAGCGGATTGAGAACAAAACCACTGCTGGTTTTATTACAATCAGTAGTTTAATAAAGCCCCACACGCGCGAGTATTATCACCTTTCGTACTCGCCTCCTTAAGCGCAAGTCTGATTGGGTCAAATCCTTGACCTCGTAAGTAGTTAAGATCGCCAGAAGAAGATTCCACTCGTGAGCATGTGGAGAGCGAGTAGACAAAAATGTGGAAACAAGCGCGTGAGCAATAAATATCCTCGGACTCTCAGATATGCCCACGAATCGTGGGGCGTTAAAACAAGGTGGTATTGGAACAAGCAATAGATGACTGACACCTGGATAGATTAGAGATGCTTTTGTAAGTCCGAGGGGTGTTTCGGTAATTTAACCGAAAATCTCTTTCTGTAATTGACAAATAGTTAAGCCTTTTTCATTGGCTTTTGGCAGAGTTGGTGCTGTACTTGCACTGTTGTCCGATGAAGTCTTCCCCCACTTTTATATATTTATTTTAATTTGAGTTTTTGTGGCATCATTTTTTCCGGTTTTGATATTTTTGAGGTTTAAAAAGTCGAACAGCAGACATTTTTGCATTATTATATGTACTAATATATATTATCTTCAACTTCAATCCTCGGTCATTGAGTAAAGAAGAAATTAAGATCAATGTGGTTGGAATCGATATAAAAACTAACGTACAATGTTTTTAAATCAGATGAAAGATAAATCCGAATTCGATTTAGATCATTCGAGTATTATTTTCAAAGTACTTATTTTCAAAATTATAAAAAAGTATATATATATATATATATATCTCTTCTTCTTTCTGAAAAATATATTTTATTTTTAGATCTAAAGTATTTCGAATTTAGAATCGTTTATGATAAGTTTAAGATTTGTTTTAGGTAACAATTTTTTGGAATATATTTAAACAAATACAATACTATAATGTTAGGAAAATGGCAACTCAAATAAACAAAACCAAATCGAATGAAACTATAAAAGAGAATTATTTGACCTTATTTTCTCATAGGTTATTGTGTCCATGATTGAAGCACAAAATAAAAGAGAGTTTTTCTTCTTCTTTTCTTTTTCAAAACTGAAAAAAAAAAATTGATATTTTTTTTGTATATTATGGTTTATGGAAAAAAAAAATTTAAAAACAATTTTTTATCATTTTATTAAAAACAAACAACGCAAGAAAAACTTTCTTTTGGGATTTTCTAAAATCAAACCAAAATAAATTGGAAACAATAATTTTTTCTCCTTTTCATTTATGAAAAAAACAAAAAGAAACTAAAAAGAAAAGAAATATATGATAAGTAACTTTAGGTTATGAAATGAAGCCAAAATAATCAAAAAAAAATTAAAATATATATATATATAACAAATGATAGTGGTTGGATTGATGCAATCTTGGTATGAATTTTAGGTTTGATACTAGATTGATGTAAACTTCGAAATCCATCTTATTTTATTAATTACATGATGAACAAGAGCTGATAAGCTTGTGGAGAGATGAAAGAAGGTAGTAATGGAAGCATCATCAAATTGTGGTTTATCCAAATATTGGGCTAATAAGGTTTTGTTCCAAGATCTTCGCAAGGGACATTGTCTCACATCATATTAAGAGTGAGAGAATTCCAAATACTCGAAAGCTCATAAAATACAAGAGAAGTGAATCAACACAACACAAAATAAATAAAAGGGGTTTTTTGAAAAATACACGATTAAGTTTGAGAATTTGAATAATAAACCTTATTTTTTTTTCCGAAAAATACCTCTTTTCATAGTTGAAAAGACTTTTTTATCCACATTTGATTTTAATACTAATTAATTCGTTTATATAATTATTATTAATATTAATTTTTGTTTTATTTAAGATAAAGTTGAATTATTGATTAAAACTTAGTTAATTTGTATATAAAATTATCATTAATATTTTTATTTTTTATTTTTGAGATAAAACTGTATGTTGATTTAAAATTTAAAATTTACTATTAAATATAAAAATAAATAAATCACTTGTTATACATGATATTTATCTTCAACATTTAATATATTATATCTTCGTGTACTCGCATGATTTACGTGTACAATGTTTTTTGTTTCATTTGTGAAGGTTATAAAATGATGTATAATATGCATGCTCTATTTTTTTTTTCTTTTTTGTTTTGTTGATTCATCGATTTTGTAGATTAGTTTTAAAGATTTGGCATACAAAGTTTCAAAAAAAAAAAGATTTGGCATACAAAAACAAATAGTTAGAATTGAAGGATAGAGACTTGATTTTTTCGTGTTGAATAGCTAATGTAATCATGCTCTGTTATTTAACAACATAGTGAAGCACTTCCTTGTTAAGTTATCTTAAAAATGAGTGTAGTTTTTTTTGTTTCTAATAAATAAATAAACAAGAATAGATGTTATAGTATCGTCTGAAATGTGACTAATTTATTTCAGCATAACTATCTTATTTTGGGGATTGATGTGATAGTTGCGTGATTTATGTGTACAATCCCAGCAACAATTACATATTTTAGGGCCGTCAACAATGAATCAATCAAGAAGCTAAAGAGAGACTTAAGGTTCTTGGTGAATAAAGTGGGTAACACAACTGTTGTTGTGGTAGTTTTTGGTAGATTAGAAATTGGTCTGTGTCAAATCACATTGTGAAGTCGTGTAAATCTGATTAAACAAGTCTGATAACTGGACGGAGGCTAAAAAAGTTGCATCTAAGTTCAACTCTAAGTCTCTAACTACCATCTTTTCAGTGGTGGATATGGATCAATTCAAGAAAAATTAAGGGTGTGAATTTGCTAAGGAGACATGAGATACACTTGTTAAATATTTTCAAGGAGATACAAGTGTGAGGAGAAGCAGGATAGACTTTTATGCATCAAAGTTTGAGAATATGAAAATGGGGAATGATGAATTTGTAGCTAGCTTTACACTAAGTTGAGCTCACTTGCAAATGAAGTATGATTGGAAAAAATTACAAGGAGAAGAAGCTAGTCAAAAAATTGTTAAGGTGATTTCAATCAAGATGTGCATCACATAAAGCGGTTCTGAAAGTGGCTATGAATATTGATGATATGAAGGTTGAAGAAATGGAGTTGTCACAAGATCAACCTAAACGCGCTAAAGGCATAGTATTTGCTTCGAATAAAGGTGATGAAAGGTTTCATTTCCTAGAAAATAACATGAGTCTCATGAATACTTGAAAAAGATGCTAAAGCGTGCTAAAAAGAGAAATCGAATTACTTGAGTCAATTTCAGAGAAAATGCGTTACAAAACGGGGATTTAAAACATGACAAACAGATGGTGAAAAATCTAGTAGGAAAAATGATCTTCAGTGTCATGAGTGTGGAGGCTTTGGTCACTTCAAAATTTAATGTCCATTAGTTAAAAGTAGGCAACTAAAATGCAGAAAATTTGGTCCACAATTAGAATCAGATTCACAAGAGGATGAAGAGATCGATCCTAGGAAGGAACATTGGATGTTGTATGATAGTTTGGTGAAGCTAAGCAATGAAAATTTACAACTCCTCAAGGATAAAGCTATGTTGAAAACTCATGTAAACATTATGGAACCTGAACAACCAACTAGTGGTGGAAAATATGAGAATGCAAAAAATCAGAAGCACCGGTCTTTGACGGTGAGGATACCAAACTACAAAAGGAGTTGGTTGTAGAACAAGAGAAGAATAAGAAGTTAGAAGATAAACTCAACAATATTAATGCGGAGTTTTTATCTCTTCTCAAATAAAACCAAAGTTATACCAACAAACGCATTTAAACCGTTTGTAGCATAGCAAGGGATCGAACACGAGGAAGTAAGGATTTAGAGTACTAAGCCATGCAAATTTTTTCTAATTTAAGGGAATAGATAATAGATTGGTTGTTCTATATTCCTAAATGCAATGAAGTAAATAAAAAGAAATTAAACAAGCAACAAATGAGAGATAGATGATTTGAATACTAGATGGAAATATTGGATCATGGGTCTAACAATTGAACAAGAGGAATCGAAATTTTAACTCATGATGCAAGACTTCTAATGAAAGTTCAATCCTAAAACATGGATCACTAATACAAATTAGCCCACTTGTATGACACTAATTACTTTGATGATTACCTAATTTAGCTAAACTTTCATTTGCAAACTATATAATCTCAACACATGATTGAACAAGTCTATTAAGTCCACTAATCACCCTAATACTCAATTTTCATTGGCTAAGAAAGATAAACTCATATAAAGTCGGTTCAAGCATTTTCTCAAACACTTTTCGGGAGGGAAATAAGCTATGATCTAGATTTGAGAGATCAAGTCAATTACTAGCATTATATACTACCCATATTTAATATATTTATTTATCTAAACCAAAACATCACTAATCATCTCTAAATACCCAGTAATCTACTAAAGCCACAATCCAATGATGTGACTACTCACTCGTAACTTTATGGAAAGAAATGCAATCTACACTAAGCATAATGCAATTAGAAGATTAAGAAAAAGATTAAGAAAGATCTCAAACATAAAAAGATAATTCAGCAAAAACTTAGTATCATAAACTTAGAACATCAAAGGTCTAATGGTCTAAGAGACAAGAAAATAAATTGCATATAAAAGATTAGGTTTCACAAAAGCTAAAAACATATTTATAACTTTTCTAAACAGTATCCGGGTCAACTCGATCAAAGTCAACGAAAACACTAAAAATCAACATATTGTTCATATCATGCTGACCAATATCGGTTTGGGAATTGATATGGTCGAGAAAACACAAAATAGGAGTGATCAATGGTCGAGCGAACACAAAATAACTTTGGATAGATTTAGATTTGGTCAGTGTCGAATCACAATGTGCTATTGTAAGAATCTGATTAAACAAGTCTATAAAGATTGTTCAAGAAATTTTTAAAAATGCAAGCGGTAATTGCAAAGATTGTCGTTCCTGATTTTACAACACATAGTTCTATTTGTGGAAAATTCATAAATAGATTCATTTACAATCATTCAAGTTTGTGGGGTGATTTTGATGAGGTCCAAATTAGTATGGTTTGGATCTTAGTTTGATGTGGCTCTTGATTGATATATCAAGAGCATGGAACAAGACTGGTATGGACTTACTCTTTTTAGTTGGGTCGGGATCTTCTAAGGAAGTTACATATGCCTTTATCATGCTAGTGGAATGATTCCAGGTTCGTGGGCTTAACCAGATGGGCTACTTCAACTTGGGCTCATGATGCAATCCACACAATTCTCAAGCTAGTCAAAATAAGTTATATAAGTTATATAAGCATCTCCAACCCAACACCAAAGCTAATTTTTGGTGTAAAAGTCTCTCCAACCCAACACCAAAGTGGTGTAAACCCATTTTTTACACCATATTTGGTGTAAAAAATGGGTTTACACCACTTTGGTGTTGAACTTTTTTATTTATAAATATATGCTTCAAATTTTAATCAATTTTAAAATTAATGAAAAACATATACAAATTGTGATGGTTAAACCCAAAATCTAATATGTTTGATAATAATTAAACAAAAACTTAATATATTTTGTTATTTTATATGTTACAATGTATTTCTTTTATATAATACATGTTAAATTTATATTATTTCATAATTTTGAATTTTAAAAAAAATAAGTGGGGTTGATTTGTAAATTTTAAAGAATTGAAAAAGAGAATCTATTAAGAATATTTTATTTTGGTGTAAAAATTGGTGTAAACCATTGGAGCAAAATCCAACACCATTTTGGTGTTACATCATTTTTTATGTAAAAAATGGTGTAAACTATTGGAGATGCTCTTAGGCATGTAAGAAACAAAAAGAACTCGTGCTCATAATCTTGGTTCATTCATGTATCTATGTCCGCATCATTCCCTTCTTCTTCCAAAAGTTTTGACCTTATAAAGGAGCGACTACAGATACACAGAAGCAAGTTAGGAAAATAGGAATCTACGTAAAGTATTGGATCATTTTACAATTTTTAATTTACTTAATTAGCATGCATGAGGAATACAATATATATGCATATGTAGAATTGTTTGCGTGTTATGTGAATCATGTGGGCATATCTGAGCCACTGAGTAACTTATTACTCAGCCCTTCATTATTATTTTAGGTAATAAGTCGGAGTAGGAGCTTGGATTCAGGCTGGTGCGATATAGATTTGAGAAATGGCACGTTTTACTTTTCCAAATGACTCCGATATTTTTATAAATATTTTTTTTTAAAAAAATTGGATTTAGGTTATTTTGTTAAGACTTTTTGTATTCCTTCTTAATTTCAAAAAAAAACATTTCATACTTTATTCGCGTTCATCACTAAACCACAATAAAACCATTCGGATCTGATAATCAAGAGGCGAAGTGTCACATTTTACTTGGCCAAATTTTTCAAGCATATGACACAAAATAATCCTCTTCCTATTAAAAGAGAAGTAGATTTATTAAGTTTACTTATTTGTTTTAATTTCATTGGTTTAAAAAGATGACATGGTTTGTCAAAAAATATGACATGGCTTAAGATAACTTAATATATAACTTTTTTAATTGAATTAAATTGAATTATACTTATTGTATTACTTAATTGAATTGAATTATTGTTAAACCAAATAATTTTAGAAAAAGACTCGATTTAATCTCACGATTGCTCAATCCAATAACAATAAGATGGATTAAGCTAATTTTTAAAGATTTTTCCTAGATTTTATTGTAATTATTGTTATTCATAACTTCTTATTAATAAAGATTTTGATTATTTATAATGGAATGTAAAAATATATATACTAATAATAGAAATCTTTTGAACAGTTCAAATTGTATTTGACTATTTGTATTTTTTTTTTTTTTGTAAAAAATCAGCGTTTCCTAATTATCCATAAAAAAATTAAAATATAAAAAATTAAAAAATTCATAACATTTCACAAAAAAAAAGTTCACATATCAAATTACTAAACAAGATTCTATAACGCTGACAAAAAAAATGTAAACTCTATTTTTTTTTTGAAAGAAAATGTAAACTCTATTGCTTCCATAAAAAACTACAATTTTAATGCTATATATAATATATATAATTTTTTTTCATAATATGGTATACAAAGTAAAATGCTAAAAACTATTTGTTTAGGATTTTATTGTTATTTTTCATTTATTATCAGCTACAAGATTGAGTAAATCTTGGAATCTTGGCGCATAAAAGTATCTCAGCAATATCTTTTAAATTCAAATATTTTCAGTTTTAGAAGCAAATGTTAATAATAAAAGAACAAACTAATATCCTATAATATATTCGACTATTTAGAAAATTGGTTTACAATTATTTGGAATCATTCTCATTCATTCCCTATATAAAAAAAACATCACGACACATTGTAAAACCTCAAACATATGAACGCTTCTATATTTTTTTCTAAATCGCTATTATTATTTTTATACTCTTAAATGTACTGATTCAATCCGTTTTGTTCATCTTTCTATACGTTTAAACATACTAACTCGATTTTCATTTTGGTTTATGTAGATAACTGAAAGAGACAAGGGAGAATCGAAGTATCTCGAAGACATTAGATGTTTCAGAGTAAAAAGCAATTCAAGAAATTTGAAGTTTCCATTTCTCATTGATCTTAATTCTTACTTTAAAAACACGGTTCTGTCTATAAATTAACACGAATATTTTGTCTAATAACTTATGATTTTTTAATAATTTTAACATCTTCAATTTTTGGTTTGTGCATGCAGACATGGATTTATACTTCTCTATTCTAAATCAAATTTAATATTGGGTTTACTCGTAATACATATTAAATTAAGTAATTGAAATGAATGATAGGTCTCCATAGTAGCATATGCTTCTTCAAGACACAACGACAAATCCTTTAAGGATAGCAAATTAAGAATCATGTAAATGTCCCTCTTATGTCATTCTGTAAATTGACAGTTTTTTTCCCCTTTAGTTTTTCTTCATTATTCTTAATATTTTTAAATTGTAGTTGCCAAAGAGGTTGGACTCCAACCGTTGGAGTTTCTTTATTATCCTGGATATGGTGTTCGTTTCAGAATAAATACCAGCATGCGAAAACTAATGCTGGTGTTAGTAGTTGATATTCTAATATTTTTATTATTTGTTTCTTTTCTTTAATTTCATATTTTTGTTGTTCAAACGTGTTTGCTTGAATATTGAACCTTATTTTAAAAAAAAAGATCTTTTAAGGGTACTGATATTTTGTAACGGAGGAAAATAAGGGATTAAAGCAAAAAATTTTAAAAGGTGGTTCGAATAACATTGATCTTAAACATGGCTATAGTTTTTAGGTCTAATTTAGTGGTTGTGTTTTTATTTTATTTTTTGTTAGGAATGAAAAAATTGAAACATCGGAAGAATATATGATTGGAAGTTTTTTTCTTGGTTATTAGATGAAATAGATCTGAGCTTGAGATTGGTGAGATATGCGAGTACAGAGGTTTTAGCGAAAGAAAATTGCATGGGAGACAACTTCACCAAAAAAGTCAAGAAATTGTTATTGTAAGATTGTCTTTGGATTGATTAATGTAAATTTAAAGGTCACGGTTCTATCACTTCACTAGAAGTATTTGGTTTCTCGGTAAATTACATATCATCTAAACAATAATGAAGACGTTAATAAGACACATAGAGAGAACGATGAAGAATGGGATCAAAGAGAAACAAATGAATAAATAATAAGAAGATTATGAGTATGAAGAAGAATAAGAAGAGTACGATGAAACATACATTCGGACGAAGATGGCTATTCTAAAGAATCGTAAGGTCAAGATCTACAACTTATATGATTTCAAATAAGAAATAATGTATAAACCATATTTTAAAAGACATGACAACAAGTTTTAAGTTTGTTTGTCTTCTACAAAATTTAGCAATGAGTATGGTTCTGATTTTTAGGTTTTTTGCCATTAGATTTTTATCTTATTTATTGTATTAAATTTTACATTAAGAGTAAATTTATTTCTGACAACGAACTTTGTACTATTACAGTTTTAAATTTGTTGAACAATATAGTTTGGACTATAAAATTTGAAAAATATAGTTTGGACTATGATATATATTAAGTTAAATTTAAAGGTCATTTGTAATAATAACAAAAAACAAAACTATCACTAGAAATCTAGAAAAACTTTAGAGAAAGATAAAAAGAGATAGTGTGAGAAAAAGCGAGATTTTGGTTAGTTTGTATATTATATTATTTTATTGTATTTCTAGCAAATAATCCCTAAATTTAACATCCATTTAAATTACACTATATAAACAATTATTGATGGAAAGGTGCTTCGCAGTTTACCTGTTTCCTAACAAACATAACTCTATTCACACGGCATATCAAAAATTTAGTAGTTCTTTTCTGAAACCAAAATATGGCTTAAAAAAAAATATAAGACGAAGAAGAACAAAAAAAAAAAAAGATTGCGATGAACAAGAAGAAAAAGAAACAAAAACAAAAACGAAACAAAAAAATAATAAAAACGTAAATGATTATTACAATTCATGAAATTTATATAAATATCAAATAAAAGATAATGACACTTACGAATTCTTAAAACATTTCTACACTAACTTAATTTTTGTACATATTGTTGTCCATTGTTTTCATTTTCTTGTAACACAAATACTATAGTTACAAAACGAAAAAATACATAATTTTCACGCGACGCTCGAAATATTATATATATAGGATATTAGTTTCCTATATTTTTTTTAAGTTTAAAATTAAAAATTATTTAATTTTCATAAATTATAAAATCGCGTAATTAAATTTTAAAATTAATTTATTCCACAGTTATCAAGTTAACAAAACAATGATAACAATAATATTTTAAATCACAATAAAAATTTCATAACTATATAACTATTAAAACATGAGATACACAAAACAATATATAACCAATTATCAACATAAATCGAGGTACGTCAAGCAAGCACTCATAAACACATACGAAAACATCACTATTAAAAAATTACAGTTGTAAATTATTTTCATCTTACAAAATACATTGGAATATGCACTCACCAATCATAATATAAGATATACCTAAACATTAATATTACAAATTTACAATAGTAAATTCTAAATTATTCTTACAAAATACACTTTAACCCGCACAAGGTGCGGGAAGTCACCTAGTGTTTAGTATATCTTCGAATTATTTTTAGTTTTTGACAACATTCATTTTTTCTATCTGTGAATTAATATATTAAATATAAACAGGATTTCTGTGGAAGCCCCTTTAGTCCAGTGGTTTGATAGAGGGTTCATTAATGTTTTTACACTGATATGTATGGAGTTCGAGTCCCAGATGATAAAAATTAATGGAGCCAAAATTTACATGAGAATTTCAGCGTGGTTCAAAAAGAGTCATCCGGAGTAGTCCCGCGTGTCAAGACTAAAATTGTCACTTGTATAATCGTCCGTGTAATAGTTCTCATAATTTATAATAATTCATAAATCTAGACGATTAAAAAAAAACAGGATTTCAAAATTTATTTGGTTAAAATCTTTGACGATAGACAATATAACATCTTTTATGTTCTTTAGAAAAAGAAAACGAAAAAGCATGTTTTATGCTTTTGAAAAGGGAAATTAAGCCTAATAACCATTTTCTTTTATAATCTTCTAAGTAACCAATTCCCTTAAATCTAATAGCTATACTATTGCCACATCATATAATTTTGGTTAGATTTTAAATTATAATTTTTTTTGGTTATTCACTAAATTCACCCACTTTAAAAAAGTTAATCTGCAATTTTTTTTTTCAACCTGTTAATCTGCTATTTTTTATTGTTCAAAATATTTAGAATTTTTTTCTCTTTTTACAAAGCTGATTCTGCTGCCAAACCAGTCAAACACTTTAAAACTTCTTATGTCACTCGAAGTTTGTGAGTTTTTCTCTGTAAATTAAAACACAAAAAGCTTTTCCTTTTACGGGAAATAGACATTATTAAGGGTGGGACGATTCCGGATACCCTGGAATTTCAGAGTATCCGGATCCGGATCCGGAATCGTCAGATCTGCGAAAAAACTATCCGGATTCGGAATCGTGACCTCCGGATATCCGGGCTCTAGGAATCGTTCCAAAAATCAGGATATCCGCGGATATCCGGATCCGGATCCGGATCCAAAATTAATATTAAAAATAATTAATAAATAAATAAAAATATATTTTTAAAAATTATTAGTTAATATTTTAAATGGTATTTTTTCATTGTAAATATAATTTATCATAAAAAGAACTAAAATCAATTTTCATATATATTTATTTATATTAAATTAGTTTAATAGATATATAATATATATGGTTTTAATATATTTAATGCGTCCGGATCCGGATCCGGATATCCGGACCTTAAAATTTTGTTATCCGGATCCGGATCCTCTTTCACGGATCCTAAATTTTACTATCCTTATCCGGATCCGGTTTTCCCGGATATCCTAATTTTCGGAGCGATTCCAAACGGATAACGGATCGGATCTCGGATCCCGGATAATAATTCCACCCCTAGACATTATTGATCCTTCTTAAAAAATTCTGATAAAGCATTCTATAAAGGGGCAATTACAAAAATGTCATTTTTTTAGTGCACATTTGCAAGAATGCCACTTAGGGGTGTCCATTTGCAAAAATGTCACTAATTATAGATTTATAAAGCATATATCTTAAAATTCTAAACCCTAAAAAATGTTTTGACCCCTAAAACCTCTTAAACCCTCGTAACTAAACTCTAATAGAACATAACTAACCCAAACGTAAATGATATAAAGAAAAAATAATTTTGAAAAAGTGGCATTTTTGTAAAGATTTCAAAAATGTGGCATTTTTGTAAAATGACACTTGAAAAGTGGTATTTTTAAAAATTTCTCTTCTATAAATTATCTCACTTGGGCAAAATGATCGATCTCACTTATATATTGTAACTATATATCATAATTTTTTAGTTTCCACTTGGAAAAAATCATTTTATAAATGATTCCACTCTTGTAACTGTAAAAGAAATCGAATATAAGTTTTTATAAATGATGAAAAGAGAAAGTTTTGTGTACCAATCTGATTAGTGTTTACTGCTACTAACAACGCAAGTGGGATTTTTATAAATAAAGAATCTGGAATAAAAACAAGGATGAGGGAAAATACAATGCAAGAGTTAGAGAGCTCGTTTTCTAGGTCCCAGATCCAATTTTAAGGTTTCCTTATAAAGCATTTCTCAGATTTACTTTATTAATACATAAAAATTATCATATTCTTCTACGTACCTGTTGTTTGAGGCAGGGTGGCTAATAGATATTAATTTTAATAAAAATAAATCGTAAAAGAAAAATATTACAAGTTGTAAAAAAGAATATATATATTTGTTTGTGGCGGCACATCAACGCACTTGCCCCATTATTTTCCAACAACTCATCTCTATTTTATTGTACAGGTTTCTATTTTGGTCAAAAATATAACCTGTTTGTAAAGTAAAAATTTAAGTTGAAATTAATACTGTGTTCTATTCTGGGAAGAAAGGTTATTGATAGATGGATTCTTAAAATATTTTAGAATTTCTACAATAAATTGTTGTTGGTTTATGGATTATAAAATTTTTAATGTAATTTTTTGTTATTGGTTTGATGAATTTTAAATTCTATTCAAAATCCATTGTTATTCAAAGAGCTTAATTTTTATTGATTTATAAACCTGCTCGAATCTAGTGTTATTGGTAAATATATTTTTTATAATTTTACTCATTAGCAATATTTTCATAATACTTTAGAAATCTGTTGGATTCTTAGAATTCTTATAACTAAACTTCTTATTTACACAATTCTTTAAAAAATTAATAAATCTTTTGATTTTATTAATCAATTTTATGAGAACCCAATTCCCAATAAGCCCTCCCTCCCCCCTTCCTTTTATCTATATCCTAGATTACGATCCGCGTTTATACGCAGATAAATACATTAAAAACTATTAATATTAAAATTTAAGTTTTAATTAGCAACCCATTAAAATACAAAAATATTTTGAAATAATAAAACATGGGACTTAAACAATTAAATTTTAATTTATATCTTAATTTTCATATCATAATTCATATTATGTGTAACGCCCGTGATCCAAAAAAATAGGATTTTTTGGTAGGATGTCGATCGACGCAACAGGGTGTGTCGATCGACACGGGTGTTTGTTCGCGTGTTGGATTCGACCAGTGGGGTCTGTGTCGATCGACAGAGTGTGTGTCGATCGACACGGTTTCGAAGTGAGAATTGGGAGTTGGTTTTGGTGGGTGTCGATCGACATGTGTGTGTGCGTCGATCGACACGGGTTGTTATCTCCTCGAGAAATCGAACAGTGGTGACTGTGTCGATCGACAGGGCTGGATGTGTCGATCGACATGGGTCAAAAAGCAGAATTAGGGTTTTGATTCTGGTTCGGTTTGAGTTGGCCGGTTTGCGGGAACCTAGGGTTCCGTATAAAAAGGATTGGGACGCGTCTCAGTTCCTTTTTGGCCGTTTTTGGGATCAGAGAAAGGGTTTTAGAGAGTTTGAGAGAGAGAGAAGAGGATTGAGTGTTCTTCGAGGTTTTCTTGTGGAATTCTCTTGTGTTCTCAATCCTAAACCTTGTTCTTGCTGGGATTTCGTGGGAGAGGGTCTGGAACGGAGTGGAGATCGATTTCTGGGCGAAATCTGAGGCTGAACTTTAGGGTTCTTCGCGTTCTTCGTTCATTCCTCTTAGGAAATCAGGTGAGTGCGTGACCATAGGTTCTCGGATGTAGGAATGGATGGAATACGTTGATTCTGTGTGTTTTTGGTGTAGATTTGCTGTTGAATTGTGCTGGGAAGCGATCTGTAGGCCTGAGATTCGTTCCATGAGAGGATAGGTTCGATCTTAGGGTTCTGCAGGTCCGTGTCGATCGACGGGACGGTTGTCTGTCGATCGACAGAGGGACAGAATTGTCTGTCGATCGACACCTAGAGGTTGTGTCGATCGACAGAGATGCTACTGTCCCAGAGAGACAGAATTGTCTGTCGATCGACACCTAGAGGTTGTGTCGATCGACAGAGATGCTGCTGTCCTGTTTTGTGCGGTTGATTGACTATGCATTGTTGAGTGATAATCCTGGTATTTGGTGCATTCTTTCATTTGAATAATTGACCTGTAGATGGGATGACCGTCTTACTGGGTATTTGTGATAATACTCACGCAACTCTTTTAACCATGTGTTGCAGGTAAAGAAAAGATGTGATCGTGGAATCAAGGCCGGGAAGAGAGGATGATCCTAGGGTCTCGATTGTTTGGAATTGCTAGGGTGTTAGTGATTCTGGATTGTGGAACTTGTTAGACTTGATTAAGTGGTTAGCCTGTTGGTTGTTGTGGATTTGAATATTGATAATTGGTTGATTGGTTTATTGGAATTGACTGGTTGAGAGTTGTCTGGTTTAATCGATTTGATTCTGCTAGTTTAATACGTTGCTGATAATTGTTGAGAATTAGTATTTATGGGAATACTAATTCGATGTGTAAAAAAAAAAAAAAAAAAAACGGGTCGGGTTGTTTCATTATGCATACCAAAACATATGTATATATAAACAGAATTCAAATCATATACATAAATCACAACCCAATTTCTCAAAAAATATTCTTACACTATGAATTTAAATTAACTATATAATAAAATCTTATAAAAAATATTGTAAAGTTAAATCATAAACAATAAATTTATGTTAAGAATATCACAAAAACCTATAAAATATTTTATTAACAGTTTTATCAAGCATTATATATCAATCATAGATTGACAAATGTCTGATGTCATCGATTTATTTTTATAGATATCTATACTCGTCAAATATAATACTTCTAGATCTTAACAGTAAATATATTATTATTATTTTATAACATATATAAATTTACATTTTTTACAGTTTTCTTTTTGAGAAATTTCAAAAAATGTCACTTTTCAAGTGTCACTTTACAAAAATGCCACATTTTTATAATCTTTACAAAAATACCACTTTTTCAAAATTATTTATTCATTATATCATTTATGTTTGGGTTAACTACGTTGTATTAGGGTTTAGTTTTGAGGGTTTAAAAAATTTTATTTCTTTTCCTTTACATGTATTACATGAAATAAGTTTTAAGATTTTTTCATAACAATATTAATAATACATGTGTAAAAACTTTTTAGTTCAAATAGACTTAGGTTTACATATCCAAATCATCATAAATTATAATATTTTGTCATTATATAATAAGCGTTTGTACTCTCTTAATCTTCTCACCAAACAATTTTAAGTTTCGTTTCTTTCTTCTACAAATTTTATTTCAACTTTATCATTAGAAAATAACATCAATTATCCTCTTATTCGATATGTAAGTGATTAATGATCAAATTTTAGTATTCTCATTCGCTTCTTGTAAATTTCAAACTAAAACTTTGTGCATCATTCGCCTCTTGCAAAATTTGGAAATCAATTATGTGAAAGAAATCTTACTAAATTTTGCAAATTTTGAGATTTAATTATCAAAATTTTGGAAAATATATTTATAAGTATATACATAAAAATAACATAATTCAATTAGGAATAGACAAAAACTAATTATTTAGAAATATTAGACAAATTTAAATGAAAAAATAATATAATAAAAAGAGTCAAAACAACTTAATAACGGTGTTATTTCTCTATTAGTGGTCTTGCGCTTTTTAGTTTTGATTTTTTTAACAGATTATAAATATTTATAAAACTGACAAATTCAAATAGGAAAATGAGTACTTGATTCAAATATTTTTTTTAAAATAGAGTAGTAAAAACTAAATTATTTCATACATGAATAGAAAAAACTAATTATGTGATAAAATTTAGGAATTACTTGAAAATCAAATAATAAAAACAATCAAGATAAAAAAGTAACTCTTATATTATTTTATATCAACATTTTCGGTTTTATTTTGTTTATTTTTATGGGTGATTTATTATTTATTATTTATAAAATATTTTGTCATGGAATATAAAATATTCTATCAAAAATCCGCATATATACGGGTCTTTTACCTTGTATAATAATAAATCGCATATTTTGAGAGGTAATTTGTAAGCTTATATTTTCATATTCATCTCTTCAACTCTTCTTAACAAGAGATAATTGTAAGCTTATTTTTTTCCATTTATCTCTTCGACTCTTCTTAATAAGAAATAATTGTAAGCTTGTTTTTTCCATTCTATATTCATCTTTTCATCTCTCCACCGCTAATGAGATGAATTAAAAATGTTATGAGAAGCTTTACGAAAAGAAACTAAAAGACTTATTTATTGAAGTGTTAGACTGTTTTTCTAAATGTTGAAGATTTATATATAAACTCATGGATCGTTTACCGAATATTGTTGACGATTAAGTCTTGCATAGGCACAATTGTACCCTTGAAAGGAGCTACCGATCGAATGAGAAGTTATGCACGAATAGTCATAATTAAATCGTGAAATTGTTACTCGGAAGAAAGTAACTTCTACTCAAATTGCTTAGAATAGGGGTTCATGCTAGGTCAATGATAGTTATGATTCTGTAAAATCCCATGCGCCATGTGTGTAGATTCTAGTAACCGGATTTGTTAATATAATTTTCATCATGGTTAAGCATCCATGAGTATCCATTTGTCATATCAGAAGTTTGAGGTCCCACCTGAATAATAAGACTAATATCCTATGGTCTAAAGAAGTTGTCTAATCTAAAGCTATATTCCATTAACCAGAGTCATTATCCTTTAGCATAAATATATGAGGGTTATCCCAAAGGGTACATTGTAAGACTCGAGGAGGTTTGGGTGGTATGACTGGTAGCCATGGGTCCGCTGCAACCTTGATTTCAACTTCATTGCCTATTTTCTCTTTTCATGCCTTGCTTCATGAGCTCTTGAGATGAATGTATGCTCTCCATGTAAAGGATGGTATGTTACAAATTGATGCTTGTAACGGTGAGCGTTTTGGGAAGTATCTTCCTTTATACGCATTAGCTAGCATAGAAGATGGTTTGATTGCCAATCTCCGCAACTGTTTGCCTAGTAGAGTTAGAAATAAAACTTTCTAAATCTTGAAATCCCAAACCACTTTCTTTCTTTGGCATACATATTTGATCCCATGTTTTTCAATAAATACTTTTTCCTATATCTTGACTTCTCCACCAGAATCTAGCCATCTAGGATACAATCATCTCACATATTGTTGTTGAGATTCTTTTTTTGGTCGAATGTTGTTGAGATTCTAAAACTACTGCTTTTGAGCATGATCTCTTTCTCACTCGAGAGATCAATTTAGATATCTTGACTTTAGAACCTATGAAATCTTTCAGGAATTGTTGAGTTTTAACCACGTAACTATGTTCAATTTCAGCACCAATCTTGGTCCAATTCAATTCCAATTAACTCGATCTAAGTGAGAATTCAATCTAAGTGAAATTAACACACGAGAATTGTTAACCCAGAGTTCGTTGCCTACTCTCTGGACACAGAACAAAACTGTGATGCTTTCACTATACGATATCAATTTGATACTCAAAGACAATTGTGTTATTGTTCACAATCTAATTGATTAGCTATCAACCTGTGTTTAGCTGCTAATCAATATGTCCTTGATTCGCAGGTACTATGCGAACCTCCTCACTCGCCACAACCGAGCTCAGTTCGCCGTTGCAGCCCCGAAGACAGACGACGGATCTTACTCTGTTCATCAACCTTCACAGTCACAATCAAATCGGAGAAGAAGAAGACCTGAAGCTTCCGATCGTCGTTCCGAGAAGAGAAATGTAGCTCACCGAAGACCCGATGCGTGAATCACCCAGACTTTCTCTCTCTCTCTCTCTAGACTCTCTGTAACAAACTTCTCTCTCTCTCCTCTGTTTTCTGTTTTCCGCTTATTGTAGAAGAAGAAGTTGACTGAAGTATATAAACAACTTTGACCACTGCTTATGGGCCATGGGCCACGCCAACCTTATTTCTCTTTCTGCAAATCCCAAACCAATTTTCGAGGCCCATAACTATCTTTAATCTGAACGACACCGTTCCAACAAATCTCCACCTTGTCGTTCAGCCGAGACCAAAACCTAATCGCAAACATCTTTTCACTTTCTTCTTCTTTCTGGTTGCGAAACAACCTCCGATAACCTAACCACCGCAAAAGACCATGTCTTCATCGTCGTGGCTTCCAATCCTTCACCCGGATTCTTCTCCTTTCGCTGCGTCAGAAACCTCATCACCCAGGAAGATCAGAGCACCATACTCCATCAACTTCCTTGAGGCTCCATGTAAGTCTCTTCGACTTCCTCTGTTCAACTCAAACAATTTCTGACCCAGACCCCCTTACTGACTCTTTCTCCTTTTCTGACTGTACCCATCTGATGCTTTTACCAGCTGATCAAGAGATCTCAGACTACACACTCATCGGAGGAAATCTTCGGTAAGATTCTGCACCTTTCGTCTTTTCCAAAAAAAACTTACACCTGTTTACTGACGTCGATTCGTTTACCAGTCTTAAGCCATAAACAGCACTGACTCTTGACTTGTTTCTTGTTGTTGCGAGATGACTCAATCGACAGAGACATCCACAACTACGCCCTGAAGTACTCATTCCAAGGCGAGGACTTTGAACGCATTACCAGGTAACGTCTTTGTCAACATATCAGCTAGGTTTTTCGTTGTGTGAACCTTCAAAATCTGAACTAGGCCAAATTCATGAATGTCTCTGATAAAATGTATCCTGTTAGCAATGTGCTTCGTTTTGTCATGGAACGTAGCATTCTTTGCTAAGCAAATAGCACTCTGTGAATCACAGTGTAGCTTAAAAAACTCCACCTTAAAACCCAATTCTTCACAAAACTCTCTTAGTCATAAACCTTCTTTAGTTGCTTCTGATAATGCCATGTATTCAGCTTCTGTCGTAGACAAAGCTATTACATGTTGCAATTTGTTGGAACGGTGTTGTTCAGAATAAAGACAGTTATGGGCTTCGAAAATTGGTTTGGGCTTTGCAGAAAGAGAAATAAGGTTGGCGTGGCCTATGGCCCATAATCAGTGGTCAAAGTTGTTTATATACTTCAGTCAACTTCTTCTTCTGCAATAAGCGGAAAACAGAAAACAGAGGAGAGAGAGAGAAGTTTGTTACAGAGAGTCTAGAGAGAGAGAGAGAGAAAGTCCGGGTGATTCACGCATCGGGTCTTCGGTGAGCTACATTTCTCTTCTCGGAACGACGATCGGAAGCTTCAGGTCTTCTTCTTCTCCGATTTGATTGTGACTGTGAAGGTTGACGAACAGAGTAAGATCCGTCGTCTTTCTTCGGGGCTGCATCGGCGAACTGAGCTCGGTTGTGGCGAGTGAGGAGGTTCGCATAGTACCTGCGAATCAAGGACATATTGATTAGCAGCTAAACACAGGTTGATAGCTAATCAATTAGATTGTGAACAATAACACAATTATCTATGAGTATCAAATTGATATCGCATAGTGAAAGCATCACAGTTTTGTTCTGTGTCCAGAGAGTAGGCAACGAACTCTGGGTTAACAATTCTCGTGTGTTAATTTCACTTAGATTGAATTCTCACTTAGATCGAGTTAATTGGAATTGAATTGGACCAAGATTGGTGCTGAAATTGAACATAGTTACGTGGTTAAAACTCAACAAGTGGTATCAGAGCTGAGCCAGGTTGCAACGGCAAGGGTGGTGATTGTGGTCTAGCAGTCAGGTTGCAGGTTATACTGGTCTCAGGTTAAAGTTTCTGGGAGGTTTTGTCTGTGTTGGTTCAGTACTGGTTTCAGTGGTGGTTGATTCTGTGGTTCAGTGTTGGTTTTCTGTGTGGTTCAGTTCTGCGGTTTCTGCTTGTGAGTTGGTGTGTTTGAAGGTTGGTTCAGTTGGCTTGTCAGTTTTTCTTCAAGTCATGGAGCCGGTTATAGCAAGGTTTGATATGGAGAAGTTTGATGGTAAAGGTGACTTTGGTATGTGGAAGTTCAAGATGCTTATGCAGCTTGAATTACAAGGCCTACACAAGATAATCATTGGTGAAGAAACAGTGAGCTCATCTAGTGTAGATCCTAAGTCAGATGAGCCTCCCCCTCCTACTCCAAAGAAGGTAGTTGGATATACAGAGGAACAAAAGAAAGACAGAGATCTTAGAGCTAAGAATCTTATTTGCTCGTGCTTAGGGAATATGGTTCTGAGAAAGGTGATGAAGGAGAGAACGGCTCTTGATGTGTGGAGAGCACTGGAAAAGGATTATCAAACTAAGTCCTTACCTAATAGGATCTACCTAAAGCAAAGATTTGCCAGTTTCAGAATGGATGAAGCTAAATCCATAGAGGAGAACATGGATGGGTTTCTCAGGCTGGTTGATGATCTTGCAAGTCTGAACATCATTGTCAGTGATGAAGATCAGGCTATACAGGTGTTGTCTAGTCTACTTAAACAGTATGATTCCCTGGTTCATACTTTGAAGTATGGTAATAGTAAAGAGACATTGACTATTGCAGAGGTGATTGAATCAACCTATTCTAAAGAAACTGATTTAAGAGAAGCAGGTCTGCTGCACAAGTCTAAGTCTCAAGCTGAGGGATTGTTTGTTGGTCGTGGTAGAACTGAGAAGAGGAGTCAAGGTTTTGGAAAAGGCAGGTCTAAGAGCAGAGACAATAGATCTAAGTCTAGGCCTAAAAGTCAGCCTAAGGCTAGAGAGTGTTGGAACTGTGGCAAAGAAGGTCACTACAAAAGAGTCTGTCCAGATACAAAGAGGGCTAAGCCAAGTAGCTCAGCAAATGTGGCAGAGCAGAAAGACCTTCCCATGATACTTACTACTAGTACCAGTAAGTCAAAGAAGGAATGGGTATTTGACTCTGGGTGTACATTTCATATCACACCAGACAGAGATTACTTATTTGACTTTGAAGAGTGTGATGGTACTACTATAATGATGGGAAACAATACGGTTGAAAAAGTTGAAGGGATTGGCAAAGTAAAAATTGTCAATCCTGATGACTCTGTGGTTATCTTAACAGGAGTAAGATACATGCCTACTATGGGAAGAAATCTACTCTCCTATGGACAGCTAGAGCACAGTGGGCTCAAATATGAGGGGGATGATTTCATCATTACCTGGTTCAAGAAAATGCTAGATAAAAGCCTTGGTCCTAAAGTTTTTACAGGTGAATGGATAGATGGACTGTATTATCTCCAAGCTAAAGTTGTCAGTGGTGAAGTTCATGTAGCTAGAGCTGAGGTGAATTTGACTAACAGATGGCACTCTAGACTTGGTCATATGAGTCTAAAGAACATGAATTGTCTGGTTAAGCAAGGGTATCTAAGTGCTAAAGAGGTGCATACTCTTGATTTCTGTGAAACTTGTGTGTTGGAGAAATCACACAAACTGAGTTTTCCTACTGCTAAGCACACAACAGAAGGTATTCTGGACTATATCCACAGTGATCTGTGGGGCTCAGTTGGTAACTCAGAAAGTATGTCAGGTTGTAAGTACTTCCTCACTTTTATTGATGACTTCTCAAAGAAAGTCTGGATCAGGTTCCTAAGATCAAAAGATGAGGTGTTTGAAAACTTCTCTGAGTGGAAAAAGATGGTAGAAAACCAAACTGGAAAGAAGGTAAAGTGTTTGAGAACTGATAATGGATTGGAATTTTGTAATATTCAGATGGATAATCTGTGTCAAGAAGCTGGTATTAGAAGACACAGAACGTGCACATATACTCCACAACAAAATGGAGTTTCAGAATGGATGAACAGAACTATTGCTGATAAGATAAGGTGCATGTTATCTGAAGCTGGCCTAGAAAAGAAGTTTTGGGCTGAAGCAGCTTCTACTGCTGTGTATCTAATAAACAGAACTCCAAATGCTTCTCTAAACTTCAAGATTCCAGAAGAGGTGTGGTCAGGAACTAAGGTGGAGTATAATCATTTGAGAAGATTTGGCTGCGTTGCCTATGTTCATACTGTGATGGATAAGATGAGTCCTAGGGCTGTGAAAGGTATCTTTATGGGTTATCCTCATGGTATAAAAGGATACAGAGTGTGGTTGCCAGAAGATGGAAAGTCTACTATAAGCAGAAGTGTTGTCTTTGATGAAGAAACTATGTACTTTGGAAAGAAAGACAGTGAGGGTTCTAAGATAAACAAAGGCAAGAGGGTCACTTTCAGTACTAATCTGATTCAGGGACCAAGTGGGAATAGTCAGGGAGACTCAGGTGATAGAAGTGTTGGTCAAGGAACTTCAGAGAGTGCTGCTGAAGGTGGAGTAGTCTCTGATGACTCAGACACTTCAGAGAATGAGTCTCAGCTAGGAACTGGAAGTAAGTCAGATCCTGACTATAGTCCAGGGGATTCAGAGTATGATGAAGAGGAAGGATCAACTATTGGAGAACATGTCATTGCTATGGATAAACCTAAGAGAACCAAGAAGGTTCCTGCCAAGTACAACAGTGATGAATTTGTTGTAGCTTATGCTTTACATTGTCCAGCAGAGATTGAATTGGATGAGCCTAAGACTGTGGCTAAGGCTAGAAGGAGTAAGGACTGGATAAAATGGAATGGAGGAATGGAAGAAGAGATGCAGTCTCTAAAGAAGAATGGCACTTGGGTGTTAGTTGACAAGCCGCCAAATCAAAAGACTGTTGGGTGCAAATGGATTTTTAAACTAAAGGAAGGTATTCCTAAGGTTGAGGATAAGAGATACAAGGCTAGGCTTGTTGCTAAGGGTTTTACTCAGGTTGAAGGAGTTGACTATAATGAGATATTCTCTCCTGTGGTTAAGCATGTATCAATTCGAATCCTTCTAACAGTAGTGGTCAACCTAGATTTCGAGCTAGAACAGCTTGATGTCAAGACTGCATTTCTCCATGGTACTCTAGATGAAGTGATCTACATGGATCAGCCTGAGGGGTTTGTAAAGAAAGGTGAAGAGAACAGGTTTGTTTACTCAAGAAGTCCCTATATGGTTTAAAGCAGTCTCCTAGGCAGTGGAATCAAAGGTTCAATGAGTATATCAAAGCTCTAGGGTTCAGAAGGTGTATCAAAGATCCGTGTGTTTACTTTAAGGGTAAAGAGATTGAGGATACCATCTTTCTACTTCTATATGTTGATGATATGCTAGTAGCAGCTAAGGACATGAAGAAGATAGAAGCTTTAAAGAAGAGTCTGAACTCTGAGTTTGATATGAAGGATCTAGGAGCAGCTAAGAGAATCCTAGGAATGGATATTATGAGGGACAGAGAGAAGGGTGTTCTCAAGTTATCTCAGGAGAGATACCTTAAGCAAATTCTTAGGACATTCAATATGAGTGAATGCAGACTTGTGAAAACTTCTACTAACTGTCAGTTTAAACTGAGGAGTCTGACAGAGAAAGAACTAGCTACTGAGGCTGGCCTAATGGAATCAATTCCTTATGCAAGTGCAGTAGGCAGTCTTATGTATGCAATGATCGGCTCAAGCCCTGATCTTGCTTATGCAGTTGGTTTGGTGAGCAGATTTATGGCAAATCCAGGAAGAGAACATTGGGCTGCAGTGAAGTGGATTTTAAGGTACATTCAAGGTTCATCAGACCTGTGTTTGACATTTACTAAATCAGATAATTTTGAGATTGAAGGTTACAGTGATTCAGATTATGCTACTGATTTAGACAAGAGAAGGTCAATTACTAGGTATGTGTACAAGATTGGTGCTGAAATTGAACATAGTTACGTGGTTAAAACTCAACAGGAATGGTTACTAAAACATAAATGTTTCCCAAGTAAAAAACGAAGAAAAGAAAAAAAAACGGATGTGCTTCCCAGCAAATTAAAGAATCTTGAATGTAAGTAGATCTAACGGTATATATGTTGCCACGTAGCAATTAAGGATGAGCATGATCGTACACATGTGAGTCAGCACTCACTCAGCTCGCAAATCCCAAACAAACGGAAGAAACGCAGACGACAAAACACCTCCAAATCAAACCATGTTGCTCCGAATTTCAACACAGCTTGGTAAGATATTGATTCTCTCTTTGTTTCAAAAATCTGTAGACTTTTCGATACGATCGATGCTTGTTGTTGCAGGGAACAATCTGAGGCCTTTTAGACCTCGTTTTCTCGGTCTTCGGTGCTCTTTGTCATCAACGTCGCCGGAGCCAACTACTACTCAGCAACCCAAACCTCCGGTGAGTTCGTTGTTGAGATTTCATAATTTTTGAAAAATTGGGAATAAATTTTTTTGTTTGAATTTCTCATATTATGTGTTCAGAGAGTGCCAAATCTTATTGGAGGCTCTTTTGTTGACTCTCAATCATCGTCATATATCGATGTTATAAACCCTGTAAGCTCTCTTGTTTACTACAGAATCTGTGTGTTTTAGCTGCTTTTCGTTTCATGTAAAATTTCCTTCTTATAGGCTACGCAAGATGTTGTTTCCAAAGTTCCATTGACGACGAATGATGAGTTCAAGGTGGCAGTATCCGCTGCAAAGCAAGCTTTTCCTTCATGGAGAAACACACCAATTACTACCCGCCAACGTGTCATGCTCAAGTTTCAAGAGCTTATACGCAAAAATATGGTAACTACCTACTTGGTTTCTCACTCTTGATCCTTGTCCTTGACTGAAAGTTTTTTTTATCTTTCTATAGGACAAACTTGCTCTGAACATCACAACCGAGCAAGGGAAGACCTTAAAGGATGCACATGGTGATATCTTCCGTGGGCTAGGTTAGCTTTATTGATGGTTCGATTATGTCGTTGACAAGCAGAGAGCAGAACCATACCTGATTACTTTTTTGGTACTCATTTTCTCATTCAGAGGTTGTGGAGCATGCGTGTGGAATGGCAACACTACAGATGGGTGAATATGTCCCCAATGTGTCGAATGGAGTTGATACATATAGTATCAGGGAGCCATTAGGTGTCTGCGCTGGCATTTGTCCCTTCAACTTCCCAGCAATGATTCCTTTATGGGTACTATGCTAAATCCCTTTTTGTATTAGTGCTCTTAATTATTTGATCCTCTTCTGCCCAGTCTGAGGATTGATTCTGTGTTTGTTTGTGCAGATGTTTCCTGTTGCAGTGACATGTGGTAATACCTTTGTTCTAAAGCCATCAGAGAAGGATCCTGGTAATCGGCTCAAATTCTTACACTTATTCCTTGGAACTATTTCAGTAACTAAAGGATGCTCTTGCAATGTTTAATTGATGTATGGGAAGTTCGAGATATATAGACTTTCTGATCGGGTCTTAACATATCGTTGATGCCAGTGTACATACTTCTTACTCCCAAGGCCAATTGGATGAGATGCATGCTCTTAGACATATCACATTTTCTGAATGTTATACTTTACTACCTGCATTATTGGTTGACTGTTGTTCTCTATCGCATCATTGTTGTTATCATTCATCTATATAGAAAAGAAACGTGGTACGTTGTTTGTGAAACCGGTTGCTGATATTACTTGCTATCTCCAGGTGCTTCTGTAATGCTTGCTGAGTTGGCAATGGAAGCAGGTTTACCTAATGGGGTTCTCAATATCGTTCACGGCACCAATGTAAGTTATGGTTAAATTTTCTGCTCTTGCTAAATTTCCTATTTGTTATGATTTCAATTGTTGAAGGAGCTCCCCTCAAAACTGTAGCAAAATTTACTTTGAAGGATTCCGCACTATTACCTTAACTTTCATTGTCATCAGTAATAATGCATCCTTGCATGCCAGGATACTGTGAATGCTATCTGTGATGACGACGATATAAGGGCTGTTTCTTTCGTTGGTTCAAACACTGTAAGTATATAAGTTGTTGTTCCTCTTTTACAGCCTGCAGACTTGGCTTTGCGTTTGACTAAGTTATGATGAATAGTATATACGAAATTTTCATCTAGTTTTTTCCTTAGTAATTAGTTCAGCTCTCTGATAAGACGTTAACATACCACTCTCTTGCAAAGATAGCTAAATCATACCCCAAAGTTCAAAATCTGTTAACAAGAACTGCTGATGGCAGATTTGCTTTTTATGAGCTCAACTTTTTTTGTTTTAACTTGTATATTCCGGATTGAATTGTTTTGTTAAAGGCTGGAATGCATATATATGCAAGAGCAGCGGCAAAAGGAAAACGAATTCAGGTTTCATCTTGCATCTTTTCCCCTGTAAAATACTTCCCTAGTATTTCAAAACGACTCTATGTCAATTTGCTTTTATAATATCTGCTCAGTCAAATATGGGGGCGAAAAATCATGGACTTGTCTTGCCTGATGCCAACATTGATGCTACTTTAAATGCGCTACTTGCCGCTGGGTTTGGTGCCGCTGGACAGAGATGCATGGCTCTGAGTACAGTGGTCTTTGTTGGCGATTCAAAATCATGGTACTGCTAACTTTCTTCTCTATATGTTAAAATTACTCCAACTCTTTCGGGTATAACCTTCTAGATGGTCATATATTCATTTTTCTTGTGATAAACTCCCTTGCCTGTAATCTTTTTCTCTCCTGTGGTTTCCGAACTCCACAACCTTAGGGTGCATAAACCATAAATAACATCGCACAGGAAAACACTTGATTATTTTATTAGTTTAGAATGACAACTATGGTTGTCCTGTAAATTTCATTTCATAGCATTGACAGAAATTTTCTAATATACCCAGGGAGGATAAACTCGTCGAGCGAGCGAAAGCCCTTAAAGTCACATGTGGGACAGAACCAGATGCAGACCTGGGTCCTGTGATTAGTAAACAGGTATTCTCATGCTCAAACCTCTAGTACAGGCCATGAATACTGCTGAACTAATGTGCGTAACAATCACATTTAGTTTTGCGTTTTGTCTGTTGCTTAATATATTGCTAAACTGTATATGGCTAGGCCAAAGAACGGATATGCCGCTTGATTCAATCTGGTGTGGACGATGGTGCTAAATTGCTGCTTGACGGAAGAAATATTGTGGTATTTTCCCAATCTCGATAGTTACTGCGATGGCAACTGACTAACCTCTTAAACATATAGCACTAGCCTCGACAATCTTACGAAGTAGTATTTACGAATCGCATAAATCGATTGATCTATTTCTAATGGACTGATATTGTTGGATTAATAATCTTTGTGTATTCTTGAAACCAACGATTGACTGGTCCTTAAGGTTTATATATCTTCGCTTGTGATAAACAGGTTCAAGGATACGAGAAAGGGAATTTTATCGGTCCTACCATTTTATCTGGTGTTACCCCAGACATGGAGTGTTACAAGGTATTAATCGGGGAGTTCAAGCAAATAATCTGTGTTCTACTTGAAACTTACATTTGTTTTCTTTTTCTTTTGGCACATTGCAGGAGGAAATATTTGGCCCTGTTCTTGTATGCATGGAGGTCAGATTGGAAAGACTATTTTTATTTCAATCATAAATTCATGTTATTTACGCTTGCGGATGCATTTGACATTTCATATACAGGCAGGCAGCTTTGAAGAGGCCATAGAAATAATAAACAGAAACAAGTAAACACCCTTTTACCTTTACCCCACTTATATCACAATACTAATAGATTCCTCGCATATTCTTAGACAATCTGCTATCTATGCCATCAACAGGTACGGGAACGGTGCTGCAATTTTCACTTCATCGGGAGCAGCGGCAAGAAAGTTCCAGATGGATATAGAAGCAGGACAGGTATAAAGAACTTGGACCCCTAAAAAAATACACACTTTTTTTTATGCATTTGACATGGTTGATCTCTTCCTTTGTTGTTGTTGTTAATGTTGCCCAGATTGGTATAAACGTTCCAATCCCAGTTCCATTGCCGTTCTTCTCCTTCACCGGAAATAAGGCTTCCTTTGCAGGAGATCTAAATTTCTATGGTAATAAGTTTGTCAAAACTTAAACAGAAGGTTGCATTTTTTATAAAAAAAAAATATATTTGCTTACAAGCTCAAGTGGAATTGTTGCAGGCAAAGCAGGAGTGGACTTTTTCACTCAGATCAAGACTGTAACACAACAGTGGAAGGATATTCCAACTTCTGTATCTCTGGCAATGCCAACATCCCAAAAGCCATAGTCAAAAGCAACTATACTATTTACTTGTTCTTTTAAATTTCTTACAATAAGAGATCGTATCCATTTTAATCAATAAAACTGTAAGTTTCACATCGTTATATGGAAGAGGTTGCTCATGTCTTTGCACCCGGGAACAACACATATCTGAAGGTTCTTGCCAATGTGGATATGTGGATTCACTCATGATTTTCTATGTAGAAGTTAGATTGTAAGGTGCTTGATAGATTGTTGTATGCTAAGTAATCCTTTAAAGACATTTGGGGTGTCTTGGAAAAGAAACATAAACCCGAAAATGCTAGTAGTCATAATTATGTTACATGGAGTTTTCTACAGCTACAAATCCATCAATAGATGTGAAAAACGTCGTTTCTAAGAAGTGGCTTAGAAGAAAACATTTATATGAAACGATTTGAACGGTTTGTTGTGCGAGGACAAGAGCACAAAGTTAGATTTGTGGAGACGTTTTATGGAAATCTCCAAAATAATGGCATGAAAATGTTGCCAATTAAAAGGTTGCCAACATTATGACGTCAAATAGTTTGAGCATCAATGAATGTGATTAGTGCATAAACATCAAAAGTATTTCACACATGTATATTTTACTTGGTTTATACGTAGATGACATGCTCATTATTGGTAGCAATTAAGACATATCAATAAAAAAAAAAGTTCATCTAAGTTGCAAGTTTGACATGAAAGATTATAAAGTTTCGAGAAATTGCTAAAGATTTCCATCGGGTTAAGGTTGGCAATGGGGTTTCAGCGTCCTTTTGGTTTGATGAGTGGTGTGATTTGGGAAGGATTCACAATGCAACTGGACCGAGAGGAGTTATTGATTTAGGGATTGCTGCAAATGCAACCGTGGAGATGGTTATGAGCACAAATCGTCGACGACAACATCATGTAGAATATTTGAACCAAATTGAAGAGGAGAGAGAAAAAAATCAGAACGGGGAAAACAGAGCAAGCGGATGTATCCTTATGGAGGAACTCAAACGGTGAATTCAGGAAATCATTCACGTCTAAGGAAACTTGGCAACGGATTCGAGTTATCCACCCGCAAACAAACTGGTCTAAAGGAATTTGGTTTAAACATGACAAAATTCTCCTTTTTCACATGGCTTGGCAGCAATCAATCAGCTCTTAGATTGAAAGCATCAAATACGTTTGAGATTATAAGTTTTCTTAAACTTATTTGAGCTCACCAAGTCCCAAAAAATATCACATTAGTACGTAAATCTTCTTAAATAAAAAATCAAAGAAACAATAAAAAGTGAAAATGAATTCAATCAATAATGTTTGGTTTATAAAGTTGCACGTTTATAACAAAAGCGCAACTTCAATTAGAGTAAGTTGGATACAATTAAGCTATATAAAATAAAATAATTGTATAATCAATCACAAACTGTATTCAAATGGACATAAATACAATTTTTATAAAGTAATTGAAATTGGTAAATGATTCATCGTTAAAACATTATGTTATATAACGTTTAAAATATGAAGATATTATATTTTAATTGGATTTAAATTAGTGACATATGTATTTGTGAGTTCATGTTAAAACAAATAATGTAAATATGTAGAGATTTTCAACATGATATATAAAATTAATTGAAATATTTTGATTGGTTAATTTAATTAATTTATCCCTTAAAATCTTCATTGAGTGGCACGTATGATTTTTCACATAGTGTCTCCTCAATTAATATATCGAGGATTTGATAAATAGTACATATGTACATCAACTCATAGTAGACAACATGGCTCTTGATACACAAAATTGGGTAAACGTCATTTTTGGACCAAAACTATTGCCATCGAGTCTTTTTGGACCTGATCTTTTAACATTGACCAATTGAAATCAGAACCTCAAATTAATTCAAATTCGATACCCAAACATACGATTTTGTTATTGATTTAGACCTTAACCAAATCAGCGTTAGTCAACGTTAACGGAACAGTGACATGGACAACACGTCAACAAAGGGAAACGACATTTTTGGATCAGAACTATTGCCATCGGACCTTTTTGGATCTGATCTTTTAACATTGGCCAATTTAAACCTGAACCTCAAATTAATTCAAATTTTGTCTCCATTTCTAGAGTTTCGATCTCCAATGGACAGTGACATGGATGACACGCAGACAAACTGCTTGGTTTCGTTTGAACAACAGCCTCACAAATTCTTGTCTCCATTTCCAGAGTTTCGATCTTTGATTCACAAGCTCTTGATGTCTTTTGTAGCTTAGCCGAAGTTCCTTCGATGTCATCTACTTTTTCTACCCAATCCTCAAGCTTTTCAACCATACACTCATCAGTCCACTTAAACACATGAAACCATTTCTTCTGCAGAAACATGAAACCGCTTAAACACATGAAACCAAACCAATGCACAATTTAAACACAGTTACTCTTCTTTCTCTTCTCTAGTCTTAATTTATCAATTCCCCTCTCTAGTCACAATTTAAACACCATTTTCCACAATACAAATCTACTTTACATAATAAAATACATGGACAAACCTCTTCTGATCCATTTGGACAAGTATGAAACAGTCTTCCAAGATTTTTAGCGGTCCTAAACGTTTTCATCACTACGGCTTCTCCACATCTACATGTCTTAGGGAAACCTCTTCGAAATTCAAACATTGTAGCAGACCAATTACTCCTCTTTCTCCTCTCCAACCCTAATTCATCGATTCCTCTCTCTTTTCCAGAATTCGACTTTGAAAGAGAGAATGAAGACTGTTGTCATGAATCAAATATCAAAACTCAAAACTCTGGCTAACCTACAAAAGACATTATGAGCTTGTGAATCAAAGATCGAAACTCTGGAAATGGAGAAAAGTGTTGTCCATGTCACTGTCCATTGGAGATCGAAACTCTGGAATGGAGACAAGAATTTGAATTAATTTGAGGATCGAGTTTAAATTGGCCAATGTTAAAAGATCAGGTTCAAAAAGGCCCCGATGACAATAGTTCTGGTCCAAAAATCTGTGTTCCTTTGTCTATGTGTCGTCCATGTCACTGTTCCGTTAATGTTGACTAACGGTGACTTGGTCAAGGTCTAAATTGACAATAAAATCGTATGTATGGGTATTGACTTTGAATTAATTTGAGGTTCGGGTTTAAATTGGCCAATATTAAAAAATCATGTCCAAAAAGGCCCGGTGGTAATAGTTCTGGTCCAAAAAAACCGTTTTCCCCCACAAAATTGTGATATACAATACAGGTGTACCTATACATTGGTGAAATTACCGATAAATCTTACATCCATAATCTACAAATAATGTACATTCTTTGAATCAAACTCAACAAAGAAAAATATAAATACAAATCTTTATGTGAAAAAAGTAAATTAAAGAGGTACGACAAGAGAAAAAAAATATTTTAAAAGAACCAAAATTGGAAAAGTAAAACGCTCTCGGGCATTCTTATCGAGATTGGTCTTTGTCCGGTGAATGATTATCACCCTTTTTTCTACCCAGCGGTAACTAACCTATTTTAGCCATCTTTTTCAAACAACACTTTTTACCTACCAATTCCGATAGTCCAAAGTAGAAACCAAAGTCAAACTCAAACTCTCCGGCGAACCTGGGCATATAGCTGTCAATTGGACAAATGTCCATGGGCTTATCCTAGTCCGCATTTTATTTGGACGGATATGGTTTTAAAATTTTAAACCCACATCAAAACTGTCCAAATGGGCCAAGATCATATTTATCCACGTCCAAATGGATTTGGACAACATGGTCAGTGGACGGCCATGGTCTCCACCGAAACAATAATCACATTATTGAATATTTATTATGTAGCATAAGTAATGATCCATTTATCTTTTATGTTTTTACTTAAACTATTTGCTATACATATAATATTTTTACTAGAAAAGTAACATATAAAATTAACATTCCTTGGATTGTTTTACGTAGTTGGCCTCTTATATGTTTATATGACCCTTTGCTTTTCTATGTTTCGTATTTGTTATTGTCTAGAGTATGTGAATTTCATTTAAAACGCGGAAAACGCATTTTTGGCGGGAAAAATACGAAAACGTGTTTTGGCAGAAAAATGCGGAAAACGCGTTTTTGGCGAAAAAATTGCAGAAAACGCGTTTTTGGTAGGAAAAATGCGGAAAACACGTTTTTGGCGGGAAAAAACATGTTTTTGGCGAAAAAATTACGAAAAACGCGTTTTTGACGAAAAAAATACGGAAACCATGTTTTTGGCGGAAAATTGCGGAAAAATGCGTTTTACTTTTAATTACAAATAAAAAAATAGTAATTTAGAAATATGCAAAAATTGAATCATAAATCAAATAACAAAATATATAAGTTGGACGGCCCATGTCCAAATAGTTTTGTCTTTTGTCCAGATGGACCAAGACCATATTTGTACGCAGACCATATGGACTGGACCATATATAGCCCATAAAAAAAATTGTCCACTTGGGCGGCCCAATTGGTCGCAGGCAAGCCCAATTGACAGCTCTACCTGGGCAGGCCAATAGAGACCTCTGGTCTACTGGAACCTCGCCCCATCGACAATCAGTGTTCTCCAAAACTCCGATTAACTTCACCAGCACCGTTACATGACTTCACCTTAACCGTATAAGCTCACCTCCCAACTGCTCTAAGGAACTACACAGCAATCTCAGCTACATCTTAGTCCATAACCATGGAAAGAAGATTTACTGCTCAGGAAAAAGGAAAAGCTATTGCTAAGAGAACTGCCTCGCCTCCAAGACTGAGAATCAGAGCTCCAAGGGTAGATACTTCAGGTCTGATACAAAGGAACCAGCTGACTCTGATTGGGAGGCTCACCAACCCAAAGGTACAAAACAATGTGGTCCATGATATCTTACTTTACCAGAAGATGGGACTAAGATGCTCTAGTGAAGGAGCTGACCTGGGAAATAGTTCAGTTTAGATTCACTAGAGAAGACGATCTTGACAACGTTCTTGCTAACAGACCATACCATTTCTCTGACTGGTTGGTTATTCTCCAGAAATGGGAATCAGTGATATCTCCAAACTTTCCATCACTAATCCCCTTATGGATTAAACTTAACGGCATACCTCTCCACTACTGGAAGAAGGAGATGATTACTGATATTAGAAAAGGCTTAGGACAACTAGAAGGCTCTGAAATCACCACTATCATAGCCATGATTAGAGTCTCTATCAATGGCCTCCACCCCCTCAAACCATCATCGACGACAATGGGGAGAAAGCAAGAGTTAAGCTCACTTATGAAAAACTCAAGAATTTCTACGTACTACTTCTGCCTCACCCATGCAGAACCTGAGTGCCCAAACAAAACCCTAGAAGAAGGCTAAAAAGGACCATATCTGGTACCACAGACAATTACTCACCCACAGAGACACAGGCAAGCTCCTGTGCCAAATAGAGAAGCACCCCAAAAACCTTTCCAAGAGAGAAGAGACAAAATGGGAGACCTTTTAGAGAGAGACCATCAACTAGAGCTTCTCATCCTACTGGTGCTCTAACTTGGAGAGAAAGAACTATTACCCAAGCTGAATCAGAACAACCTATCAACCAGCATAGAGCTCCATCTGAATCTCACTCCTCCCATAGAGACACAGCAAATGTGGGTGATAACCAACAGAAAGAAAGGGTTGCTGACATTACAACAAGAAATCAAAGGGATCAGCTCCCAAACTTACAGTGGAGATAAAAAAGAATAAGAGAAGAACATCATCCCTACAAGGACAAAGTACTACCAAAGGCAAGCACGACTCCCTCTGGAAAGGAACTTGAACATTATTGACTTCCCCTCCACCATCCTTACTACTGAAATGGTTATGGAGGAGTTGAGGGGATGTCACCATTCAATACTGCAGAGTAGAGAACCCTACTGAGGGAGATGCTAGACGCCAAAGAGTTTTTGAGGGAGAACTGGAAGGTCTGATGGAGAAAACTGCTGCATGAATAGTGGCTGCCTTTAGGACCTCTCCCCTGCAACAGCTGGGAGATTACTAGAGATCAATCATCCCTATTCTCCCTTCAGCTTCCCCGGGACTCCCCCAAATAAGTGATCAGGCAGCCCCAATTCTTGAGGTTGTAGTAAAGAAGAAAAGAGGTAGACCTCCCCTCAAAATGAGAACTGGACCTTCTCCTATGAAACTTCCATGTACAAACTCCCGCAAGAGAAACACACTCCAACTGCACAAATCTCCAAAAAAGAAACAAGCACCCTCTCTATCTCCAAAAGCAGCTCAAACTACTGAAAATAGGCCTGGCACCGTCCAAATGAGAAGTAACATAGCTTCTACAAGTGGTTTTGCTCTAAGCATTACACCTTTCTCTGCCAAAGAAAAAAAGGACATCAAACTTGGAACAATTTCCTCCACAATTGCCTGAAGTTAACCACCACATCAAAAATCAGCCTACTAGAGAGAACACTCCACCAAATAGAAGGCCTACCTCGGTCCAAGGCCCCTCAGAGCAACTTCAGCCTCCACCAGCCATTCCACCCCCAGCAAGCAGAAGTAGGAGAAGGGCTAAGGGCCAATAGGATTTTCACAATCCTTCAACCTCTCTTCCTTAAAGCTGGTAAGCTGGAATTGTTATGGAATGGGGAACTCCACAACAATCCAGTGGCTAAAGGGGATTGTGTTCCTCTCTGAGACAAAGAACCCTGATGAGACAGTCCTAAAGTCTCTTGACTGGTTTGATTTGGATTCAAATCATCTGTTGAGTCCTCATGGCTACAGAGGGGGTGGCCTTGCACTTCTATGGAAATAAAACATTGAGTTAGAAGTGCTCTCCTTCAACCATAATTTCATAGGTACAAGGATTTGCCATTAAGGAAAACACTTTTTTGCTACCTTTGTATACAGAGACCATGATCAAGCTAACTGGAAACAAGTTTGGGAGCAGCTAGGCAACTTGGCCATTATGCATACTGACCCCTGGTTCCTTACAGGAGACTTCAATGAGATATTGGAAAATTCTAAGAAACAAGGGGGTCCTCTAAGACCAGAAGGGACATTTGTTGCCTTTAGATCCTTCCTCTTTGAATGTGACCTTTATGATTTGAAACAATCAGGCAATTTCTTCTCCTAGAGAGGTAAAAGACACAAACATGCTGTGTTATGCCGACTAGATAGACTCATGGCTAACTGCTCTTGGTTTGAAAACTATCCTACAACGAAGAGTGAATACCTGAAGTTCGAGGGCTCAGATCACCGACCACTAGTCTCCTACTTCTCCAACAAAGCTCCAAAAACTAAGGGCATCTTCAGATTTGACAGAAACCTAAAAGATAACCAAGAGGTAAAGAATTTAGTGGCATCAGTATGGAAGTCTTCCCCAAATAAGACTGTGGAGCAAAGAATCAGTAATTGTAGGAGAGCCATTATCAATTGGAGCAAAGAAAAACGGAAAATAGTCAAAAAAATCATTGAAAAGAAGAAACAAGAGCTGGAGGAAGCTATGGCTAACCCTGAGACTAAGGGTCTGCAGATCCACGCCATCAATAAGGAGCTCTCCTTAGCCTACCAAGATGAGGAAGCCTTCTGGAAACAAAGGAGCAGACAACTCTGGTTAAATCTAGGAGAAAAGAACATTGATTATTTCTCCGCTATTACACGAACCAGAAGAGCAATAAATAACATCTCAGTGATTGAGCATGCACAAGGAGAACCTTTCTATGAAGAGGGGAAGATACTTGATGTTATCTCCTCATATTTCCAACAGCTCTTCACCTCCCAACCTGGTGATAGGGAAGAAACAGTAGCAGAAGCTCTTGATCAAACCGTCTCTGCAGAACCAAACACAAAACTTATCAAAGATCCATCTCCAAGGAAAATCAAAAATGCTATGTTCTCTATTCACTCTGATAAGACACTTGGGCTAGATGGATTTTCTGCAGGGTTCTTCCAAGTTAATTGGCATACTGTTGGACGTGAAATTGTGACAGAGATACAAGGGTTTTTCAAGTATGGCAATCTACCAAGTTTCCTAAACTCTATACATATCAGGCTCATACCGAAAGTTAAGAGCTCAAATCCGTACCAGAGTATAGACCAATAGCACTCTGTAATGTGTACTATAAGGTGATTTCAAAGATACTTACCAAAAGACTTTAACCGGTGCTAAGAGAGCTGGTTTCTGAGAACCAGTCAGCTTTTGTCCAGATTAGAGCTATCTCAGACTATGTCTTGATCACTCATAAAGTTCTCCACTACCTGAAAATATCTGCACCAAAGAAACGATGATCTATGGCTGTCAAAACAGACATGAGCAAAGCCTATGATAGGCTTGGAAAAGACTTCATCAAAACTGTCCTAGAGAGGCTGGGTTTTCACAGCAAATGGGTACATTGGGTTATGCAGTGTGTATCTATTGTCACCTACTCTTTCCTATTGAATGGCACAGTAAGGGCTTTCTCACACCTACAAGGGGAATAAGGCAAGGGGACCCCTCTCTCCTTATCTATTTATCCTATGAAGTGAGGTCCTCTCAGGTTTATGCAAAAAAACACAGGTAAATGGAAGCTTACCAGGCTTACGGGTTGCAAAAAGAAGCCCAAGACTCAACCATCTCCTCTTTGCAGACGACACCATGTTCTTCTGCAGAGCAAACACACAAAACTGTCAAGTTTTGCTGAATATCTTAAGGAAGTATGAGTCAGCCTCAGGCCAGAGCATCAATTGCCAAAAATCAGCAATTACTTTCTCAGCTAAGACACCTCAGGACATCAGACAGAGAATTAAGAATGCTTTATCAATTCCAAAAGAGGGAGGTATTGGAAGATACCTAGGCTTATTTGAGCACTTTGGCTGAAGAAAGAAATATCTATTTAGCCTTATAATAGATCGCATCCCTCAAAGAGCCATCTTCTGGTCTTCTAAGTTCCTCTCAGCAGCAGGAAAGATGGTCTTACTAAAATCTCTGTTGGCCTCCATGCCAACTTACACTATATCTTGCTTTAAGCTCCCTGCAAGACTATGTAAACAAATACAGTCAACCCTTACCAGATTTTGGTGGGATATCAGCATGGAAAAGAAGAAAATGTGTTGGGTCTCTTGGGATAAACTCATCAAGCATAAGAAACAAAGAGGTTTAGGCTTTAGAGATATCCAATGTTTTAATGATGCTCTTTTGGCAAAATTGAGTTGGAGGATTCTTACCAAATCGGAGTGCCTCCTAGCTAGGATCCTCCTGGAAAAATACTCTCATTCTTCACCTTTCCTGAGCAGCAAAGCACCAAGTTCAGCTTCACATGGCTGGAGAAGGATTCTTATCGGTAGAGACCTGTTAAAAAAGAAGTTGGGCAAAGTCATTGGTGATGGAAAATCCACAAGGGTCTGGCAAGATCCCTGGTTATCACTGTCTCAACCTTTACAACCAATGGGACCTACAAAGGAAGATCAAAAGGACATGCTAGTTCAAGAACTACTGTTACCTGATCAAAAGGCCTGGAATTTGTAAAAGATAGATGCCACCATCCCAGAGCTGAAGCAAACCATCCTAGATATCAAACCAATCTGGAAAGGAGCAACATATCAATACGCTTGGTTAGGTCATTCCTCAGGCCTATACTCTGTCAACAGGCTATCACACACTCAAAGACTCTACCTCCCCGGAGTTAGAGAACACCTTACCTAATTTCAAATGGGAAGCAGAGATTTGGAACACAAATATCTCCCAAAAAATTAAAGTTATTCCTGTGGAAGATTAAGTTTGGAGCCTCACCAATTGGAGACCAATTGGCCTCTAGAGGAGTCATCCCCCATTCTAAATGCATCAGATGCGGTGACCCCGAATCGGCTACTCATCTATTCTTCCATTGCAGATTTGCACAAGCAGCATGGCGCCTAGCTCCGTTCAAAGATCAAATCAACCCTCTCCTCATTCAGGACATCGGGGCAAGATCTCTCTAGCCATCCAACTGCTCTGCCTCCCACCAATCGGAATCAATAAGGGTCCTCTCCTTCCTTGGATTCTCTGGTCCCTATGGATTGCAAGAAATAACAAGATATTCAATGATCGATATTTTACAGAGGAGGAAACTATAGTAAAGGCATTACAAGATGTGAAAGAATGGAACGCAACACAAACGTTACTACCCAAAGACGACAGGATCTCCGATGATCAAGAATCGATCATACTCGTCGGGGCCTAACTTGCTATTCGGATGCAGTGATATGCTCAAATTTAACCCTGAGCTACTCTCTCAAATTAAGAGATCCTCGTAGTACTTAGGGATCGAATCCACATGAATTAATTTACACAATCAATTCAAGTATTCAGATTATGCTAAGCAAGAAATATGTAATGAAAAGCAAATAATAAAACAAGCAAGAGATAGCAATTTTTGTTTCTAGTAATTCAAGGAGACAAAAGCTAGGCGATGGGTAATTCTTCAGGTATGATTCAAAATTGGGGATAAAACTACTGCAGGGTTTAATTAAGTTTTGTTCTAGAACTCAAACACAAAGGTAAAGCCAATCAACTTCCGTTGCAGCGACTATCTATACCTAGATCCCTAAATTCTAAATTCCTTTGCAAATTTATTGAATCTAAGCAAGCATTAAGTTCAAGTTCAATTGTTCACAAAATCCCTAAGCCAAATTCCTTTGCGAATAGGTGATTTTGCTCATCTAAGACTATGTCCAGTTGTTAATAACACTTCCGTGTCTATTAAAGCAACCTAAGATCTAGATACTAGGTGATCAAGCTAGATCTAGCATTAGAAACAATCTAGATGAAGAATCCTAAAGATAAACCCTAGCAAAATTACAATCCTATCAATTTCTCATCAAACCCTAAAATCCCCCACAACCTAACAAGCAAACTACTCACTCATGTTGAATAAAGCAAACATCATGAATATAATAAATTGCATAAAGAGATAAAGTTAGAGATACAAAGGGTTTTGAAGCTTGCAGTATGAAAACTCTGTAAATCTCTGTAAAAGCTCTCCCTAGCAATATCTCTCAAGTCTCAGTGAAAAAACTGGATCATGAACTAAAAACCTAAGTTAAACTATATATACAAGGGTAAAAAGTCGTCATGGACCTTGGAAAAATTGTGTGGAAGTCTTCATAAAAGCCCGTGTCGACAGTAGCAAGCTGTGTCGATCGACAGGCTTCTTTCGGGTAAAATCTTCTGCTTCGTCAACTCGCGTGTCGATCGACAGGCTTAGTCACTGTCGATCGACAGAGAAGCATCTGTCGCTTGATTCCAACTTGTTCTTTACAGCTAAATTCTCCTCAAGACTCCAAAATGTTCTAAAAGCTTCCATTAAGCTCCAAACGACCAAATACCTGTAAAGACACTAAAAACCATGATATATCAACTCCCCCAGACTTAGCTTTTGCTTGCCCTCAAGAAAAACATAAGCCAAAACTGTGGAAGAGGTTTGAAAACACAGAACATACCTTCCCTTGATGCAGCGAATTGACCTTTCCACCTAGTGAACCACATAATCCAGAACCAACCAAAATTAGACCACCATGTACTTCTCTGCGGATATTCGCAGCCTTCCAAATTCATCACCACTTCGCAGCATAATCCGCTAGTCTTCATCGCTTGGTCTCAATGTTCTCAAAGCCAAGAACCTTCTCCATTCAAGACCATGACAAATCAATCTATACAATACTTGGTATTCTTCCTCTCCCCCAGACTTATTTGATAGTCTATTCTCTTTTTTTTTTTTATATGATTGTTGAAACTCAAGCAGTGCATATTGCTATTGCTGTTCCTTCCCAGAAGACAGGGTCGCGACTCACTACCGTTGTTCCTTGTGAGGAGACAGTTTCATGAGAGTGCTCGTCTTCCTTATCCGCTTTACGGGACTCAGACTGCTGCTTTTGAGCTGGGTGATCACCTCTTGAGTACAGACTCACCGGATTTTGTTCCTCGTCTTATACTGAGGGAGCTATCATTTCACCCCAATCCTAACACAATTGATGATGATATTTTTTTTTTTTAAGATGAATTAGAGGGAGAGGAGTACCATTACTTTCAACAGGAGATTGCACTTGTCAGGTACGAATGAGGAGTCAAGCCCCTGGACATCAATTCCAAGGAGAACCGTGCAGTAGCTCTGACTTGGCGGATTATACCGGAAGTAGCAGACGTCTCCAGTCAGCTGGTCAATCCTAGGATTTCCCATTAGTCTAGCTTTGAAATTGACTCTGGAAGAATGGTCACATGCTGAAAGGACACTCCACTAATCTGAGGAAAAGTTTGTTCCTTAACTAGTTTTGACTCTAAAATTTTTTTTTTTGACTCTCAAAAACAAAAACTATGTTAGCAACTACCTCCCCCACACTTAAACAACACTGTCCCCAGTGTTATCAAGCCTGAAGTTGGCAAAAGAAATCAAAGGAAATTGATCTTGATTGAAAAGGACAAAATTTACCCCTGTTCGGATCCCGTCGATCGACAGAAACAAGCTCTGTCGATCGACAGAGACTGGTTAAAATCAGACCGTTGGTCAGTTGAGATTTTGAATTTTCGGAGAGCCTGTCGATCGACATAAGCTGTGTCAATCGACAGAGACGTCTCGGGTCAGACTGCAACTTTGGAACGTTTTCGTTTTCTCTCAAAGTGATCCATGATTCGCAAAAGTCCTAAACCTGCATTACTTAACAAACGATCAAAAGGAAAACAGAGGCAATCCATAGAGTAAATCAAGTTCAAGCATCCTAGGAAATCCAAAAACAAACTGACTCAAAGAAAACATAAAAATGACTCAAACATAAAAAGGGAAAACGAGATAAAGGATAGAAATAAGTGAAGCGCTAGGCCTCGTCCTCAGCGGACTGGAAGTCAGAGGCGTCCTCAGGTGATGTGGCTGGTGGTGCTGGATGTGGTGGAGCCTGACGCGGTGGAGATGGAGTGCGAGGACGAACGCAGCTAGACTGGCATGAAAGCGCATCCCATACTGCCTTGAGAGCACGAGCAATCCAGTCCAATTTCTGGTCAACACTCGCCTGATCCTGTAGAGATGGTTGAAATTCATGCTGGTGTGACGAAGCCGCAGAATGTGTATGTGGTGGAGCCTGAGAAGTGCTAGCTCCCGGAGTACCAACTCCTCGTGTCTTCAGCTTCCTAGTGGTCTCGATTGGCTTGAGTAAATCCTCACGTGGAGTGAAAGAGAGCAAAGAGGCATCCGTAGTTACCGGCATCCAGTCAACTACACTCGGAATCGTAATCATCCTAGACCCTCCCACTGCGAGGGGAAAAACCCAATGAATGGGATACTCACCCTTGATCCAGTGCGCGTGCTTCATGTGATCCAAATCCACAAATCCATCACTCTTGTCAAAATAATAGCCGGGTAAGGGAACCTTACACTGCTGGAAGATCGGAGTGAGCATATTCCCCACGGTGAACAACCTCTTACCAAAGTGAGTGGCCGAAAGCGGAGTGTGCCTCAGCGAGTAAAGATGGTCCATGAAAACTACCGCCATATTGGGTTGAAACCCAGTGCTCCAAGTCTCATTAGGGATGAGGTCCCTCAAAGCATATGACAGTAAAACCAGCTCGTGCTTCCTCACCTTGCCCGGCTCCATCTTGCACAAAATCGTCGTAGCGAACAGTCTAACCAGATAACGAAGGACAGGATGGCGGATATCAGTGTGTGAGGAGCTCCCCACTTGGAACGAACCTGCTCCAATGTGACTCCAAAGCGTATGTACCCCTCCAGCAATGTCCTCTGGTAAACCTGCAACCGGAACCACAGGAAATCCGAATACCCTGCAAATCCCTCTAGCGGAAATCTCAAGTCGTTTCCCACTTGCCATGAAGCTCAAGATGTAACAGCTCGGATCTAGCTTCTGCTCCTCAGTCTCCGCATTGCTGTACAACTTCACCGAGGCAAAGAACTGCCTCACAAGATTGGGGTATAATCCGTCGTCATGGGTTGCTAACTTATCCAAACCGACCTTCTGCAACAATTTCTCCACCTCCTCGCGAATATGCAAACTGCCCATTGGTAGTCTATGGGCGTATCGGGTGGGTGCCATTGTAATCTTGAGCCACTCATTGTAGAGCAAAGAGTTGAAGTCTACTCTTCCTGCAAAACCTCCTTCAGCATCTTATCCTCAGACGCAAACTCAATTCTAAATGGCGTGTTCTCCTCTCGTGGCCACTTTGGATTAGCAAGGCTTCGAATAACATATTCTGGTTCAGGAGGAGAGTGCGAACCCGATCCCTTGTCCAACCTTGCCCGCTTGCCCTTCTTCAATATGCCCTTAGGAGGCATCTGCACAACAAAGCCAAAAGGAAAACACACAAGAACCGAAGTTTAGCAAAACAGAAAACTTGATCTGAGAGCTCCCTGTCGATCGACAGAGTCATCACGGTTGCAGGTTTCAATGTTGCAAATTCGCGAAATGCAACCACAAATCTCAAGCATAAACTCATTCGTGACCAATCCTAGCAACTGTATGAGCCCAATGTACCATGATAACATCAACAATTCAACCCAATTCGAACCACATTCAAAAACCCCCAAATTCTCATGTCAAACCCTAATCTACCAAAATCAAACAATGCAAAGCACGAAACCAGTCCAAATTCACTCTAGAAGTGTATATGAAGCATGAACAACACACGAATCGAACCAATTCAACCTCAAAATCACCCTTTTCTTCGCGAAATCGAAACGAAAAAGAAGAATTAGAGAGCCATACCTTCGGAGAATGATGAAAACGATTGTAGAAATGGAGAGAGGGGCAAAATCCGAATGAAATAGGCTCAAAAATCGTTTGATTTGGTGAAAGATTTAGAAAGTTAGGGTTTGGCAAAATCTCTCTCAAGAATGCTTTGAAATCGTGTAAGAGATGAAGAGAAAGTGGGTTTGATTGTTAAAATCAGATTTGTAAGCAGTAAACACGTTTGTGGGCCTTAAAAATCGGTTGGAAATCAAAAATGGGCTTTCGGGTTTTGGAAATCAGAAGACTTACCTCGGCTTTGGGCTTGTCCGCAAGGCGTGTCGATCGACACCACCTACCGTGTCGATCGACACGGGCTTTTCTTCGACAGAAGAGAGTTTTTTTTTTTTTTTTGAATAAAATACCAAAACTAAAACAAAATTAGTAAAAACAAAATCAAAAACTAAGTATACAGACTTACAAGTGGGTTGCCTCCCACTAAGCGCTTGTTTTCAGTCCTTAGCTTGACTGTGTCGGAGCTCAGGCTTCTGGTACATCATCCAAGGACACAATGTGTCCCTCTGGAATCTTGGCTTCCGCCCAGTAATGCTTCACCCTTTGGCCATTCACAGTGAATTCTCTTCCTTCTTTGGTAAGAAGGATTACAGCTCCATGGGGTCTAACCTCCTTGATTGTGAAAGGACCTGACCAACGAGAACGCAATTTACCAGGAAAAAGCTATAAACGAGAGTTGTAAAGCAATACCTGGTCATTTGGTTCGAAGTTCCTGGAGATTATCTTCTTATCATGATATGCCTTCGTCCTTTCCTTGTACAACTTGGAGTTTTCATAGGCATGAAGTCTAATCTCGTCCAGTTCGTTCAGCTGAATCAGTCTCCTTTCCGCAGCAGGCTTTATGTCAAAGTTGAAGTGCTTCACTGCCCATGCTGCCTTGTGCTCAAGCTCTACTGGAAGATGACATGCTTTCCCATAAAGCAAATGGAAAGGAGTAGTACCCAGAGGTGTCTTGTAAGCAGTCATGTAGGCCCAGAGCGCATCATCTAGCTTTGTAGACCAATCCTTCCTTGTGGAATTCACTATCTTCTCAAGGATCTCCTTGATCTGTCTGTTAGAAACCTCCACTTGCCCACTCGTCTGCGGGTGATAAGGACTAGCCACTCGATGATGAACACCATATTTCTCTAAGAGTTTAGAGAATACCTTGTTGATGAAGTGCGTTCCACCATCACTGATGACAACTCTGGGGACTCCGAACCTTGGGAAGATGATGGTCTTAAACAGCTTAACGACCACTGCAGCATTGTTCTTCGGACTAGCAATTGCCTCAACCCACTTGGAGACATAGTCCACCGCGACTAGAATGTACTCATTCCCATAAGAAGATGGGAATGGACCCATGAAATCGATGCCCCAGCAATCAAAGATTTCAACCTCAAGGATGAAGTGTTGTGGCATCTCATGTCGCTTGCTAATCTTCCCTCTCCTCTGACAAGCATCACACTGCAAAATAAAAGCATTAGCATCTTTAAACATTGAAGGCCACCAGAAACCTGCTTGAAGAACCTTTGACACTGTCTTGAATGTAGCAAAGTGCCCCGCATAATCAGAACCATGACAGTGATACAGCACATCTCGAACCTCACTCTCTGCAATACACCTCCTGTAGAGGCCGTCTGAGCAATGCCTGTAGAGATAAGGCTCATCCCAGTAGTATCTCCGGAGTTCTCTCATGAACTTCTTCTTCTCATACCCCTTGAGTTCGGTAGGAAGGTCCTCTGTAGCTAGGTAGTTTGCAAAGTCTGCATACCAAGGCCAATTGCCCTCTGAAACTGCATTTAAGTCTTGACCCTCAATCTCTGCACACATTGTCGATCGACAGTGATGATGAAAATCGATCGACAGGACATTTTTTGAAATCTGAGACTCGGGCAGAGGAGAGCCTGTCGATCGACAGATGCGAGTGTCGATCGACATAGAGGCTTCGGGCAAACTGTTCGCGATCTGTTCGGGCTTCGGGCTTTGCTGAATTTTGTTCCCATTCACTTGAGATCCAATCTCTATGAAATGCACACTCTCCTCTGGAAAGTAGTCATCAATAGGAACATTATCCTCAATCCGAATGCGCGAGAGATGATCCGCAACACCATTCTCCACCCCTTTCTTGTCCTTCACCTCAATGTCAAACTCTTGGAGAAGGAGAATCCATCTCAACAGCCTTGGCTTAGCGTTCTTCTTCTGCATAAGGTACTTGAGTGCTGAATGATCCTTGTGCACTATCACCTTGGCTCCAATCAAGTAAGGCCGGAACTTTTTGAAAGCAAAAACCACAGCCAACAACTCCTTCTCAGTAGTTGCGTAGTTCTTCTGAGCCTCGTCAAGCGTTCTACTAGCATAGTAGATAGCATGCAGTTTCTTGTCCTTCTTCTGACCCAACACTGCTCCAACTGCATAGTCACTGGCATCACACATCACCTCGAAAGGCAAATCCCAGTCTCGAGGTTGCACTATTGGAGCACTCACCAAAGCCTGCTTAATTTGATCAAAAGCAGATAAACAGTTAGTATCAAAATCAAATTTGACATCCTTACAGAGCAATGTGGTGAGTGGGCGAGCAATTTTGGAGAAGTCCTTGATGAGTCTCCTGTAGAAGCCAGCATGTCCAAGGAAACTATGGATTTCTTTGACTGAACTTGGCGGTTGAAGACTCGTCATCACTTCTATCTTGGCACGATCTACTTCAATCCCATCTGCTGAAACTCTGTGGCCAAGTACAATGCCATCTTTCACCATGAAGTGGCACTTCTCCCAGTTGAGAACCAAGTGCTTCTCCACACATCTAGCAAGCACTTTCTCCAAGTTTTCAAGGCAGCCCTCGAATGAATCACCGTAGACCAAGAAGTCATCCATGAAGACCTCCATGTAATCCTCAATCATGTCCGTGAAGATGGACATCATACAGCGTTGGAAAGTTGCAGGAGCATTGCAAAGTCCAAAAGGCATTCTGCGGTATGCAAAAGTGCCATAAGGACAAGTGAATGTGGTCTTCTCCTGGTCCTCTGGATGGATGGGGATTTGGAAGAACCCAGAATACCCATCTAGGAAACAGTAGTAGGGGTGGTTTGCTAGCCTCTCCAACATCTGGTCAATGAAAGGCAGGGGGAAGTGGTCCTTCCTGGTGGCTGCGTTGAGCTTGCTGTAGTCGATGCACATCCTATGCCCAGTCACAGTCCTCATCGGAATCAGCTCGTTCTTGTCATTCTTTACCACTGTGACTCCTCCTTTCTTAGGCACCACATGAACAGGACTAATCCACGCACTGTCTGAAATGGGATAGATGATCCCAGCCTCTAGAAGTTTTAAGATCTCTTTCTTGACAACTTCCTGCAGATTTGGATTAAGCCTCCTCTGGTGCTCAATAGATGGCTTGCTACCATCCTCAAGATGGATTCTATGTATGCACAAATCCGGAGAGATACCTGCAATATCGTCAAGAGAATAGCCAAGACCTGGGCAAAACTTCCGCAGCTTGCTTAGCAGTAAGGTGAGCTCTACATTGTTCAACGAAGAATTAACAATGACAGGGTAAGTGGAATTAGGACCAAGAAAAGCGTACCTTAGCCCTGCAGGAAATGGTTTAAGCTCAAGCTTTGGAGCTTTCTGTTCACTCCAATCGCCTGGTTGTGGAGCTTTCACAGAAGGTTCATCCAAACTCGCACTAGCAACCATCTTCCTCCATCCCTTGTTAGCATCCATCATCCTAGCATATCCCCTCGCATCCTCATCAAGCTGACCTTCTTGTAGCACAGAGTTCACCAAAGTCCTTTCCAAGGGATCAATGGGGTACATATTGTTGAAGACTTCCTGCGCAAGGTCTGTGAGTGTATCAACGTAGAAGGTCTGTCCATCGATGGTGGGTCTCTTTACCAGCTTATCCATCTCAAACTTCATCTCGAAACCACCCACTCGCAAGGTAATACAGCCTCCCTGAACATCTATCAGAGCACCAGCTGTGGACAAGAAAGGTCTGCCCAAAATAAGAGGATCTTTGGGCTCTTCGTTGTACTGCAGGACCACAAAGTCAGTAGGAATCATTGATTGGTACATCCTCCAATATTCCCTCCAGAATCCTTACTGACCTATCCGCTAGGATGAGAGAGATCCTAGTGGGCTGGAAATATGTCATCCCAAGACTGACAGCAACGGAGAGTGGCATTAGGTTGACACCAGAACCTAAGTCACAGAGAGACCTTGGAAACCTATCCTTGAAGATCAAACAATCCAACATAAAGCTTCCTGGATCTGTGAGTTTCTCTGGAACCCTGTTCTGAATTACCGCACTAACCTGCTCAGAGATCATAGCCACTCCTTCCTCTATACTCAAGCTCTTGGTGACCATTTTCTTCACATACCGTCGGATCACAGGACTAATCTTAATGGCATCAACAAAGGGAAGCTCTAGAACCAACTTGTCTATTATAGCCTTGCACCTAGCATCTTCAAGCTCCTGCTTAGAGCTCTTCTGACTCCTAGGAAAAGGTGGTTTAGGCTTGTACACCCTCCTCTCAACCTCGACATCTGATGGTTTAGAAGAAGTTGTGCAGTTCTAGGGCCCGTGTCGATCGACACTATCAGGTCTGTCGATCGACACTATCAGGTCTGTCGATCGACACTTGCGTCTCTGGAAATCCGGAAACGATCCGTGAGGGGCCTGTCGATCGACAAGGCTGCCCGTCGATCGACAGAGGAGTCTCGGGAAATTTTTCGTTCTCATCAAATTCTCCAGACTCATCCAACTGCTCTGCGCCAAGTCCCTTCTTCATCACAGGCCCTTGGAGGACCTTCCCACTCCTTGTGGTGATGGCTGCAACTGAGTGCCTTGGGTTAGCATCCATCTTAGATGGAAGAAACCCATCCTGCCTCCTAGAGTTCTCAGCTGTCTGAGCAACCTGAGTGTCTAGCTTTTTCACATGTAGATTGATAGCCTCAATCTTTCCATTCAAGTCGGTGTACAAAGCATCGATCTTGCCATTGAAGCTCACCGTCATCTTCTGCTGGCCTTCCAAAAGCTGCTCTAACATAGACTCCATCTTATTATCTGCCGACTTAGGAGGAGGAGTCTGGTAAGAAGAGGAACCATAGTTCCTAGAGAAACCATTCTGAAAAGGTTTCTGATAGTCAGTCTTCTGGAATTGTGGTTTAGAGTAGCTGGGTGAACCTAAATTCCCAGTGAATGAGGACCTCTGGTTGTTACCACTGAAGCTCCTGTTACCCTGCTGATTACCAAATCTCTGTCCCTGAAAACCAGTACCACTGATGTAGTTGCAGTCCTCTTCATCCTCTTCTTCATCTGGAATGAAGGTCTCTACCTCCTGAGCAAACTACACTGTCTTCTTACCCACTAGCAAGTTGTGCACTGTGTCTAGCTTGGCTTCCATCTTAGCCATCTGTCCTGCATCCATGCTTCTACCAAGTTGCTTCCTCTCGAAGTCTATGTTCTTGGTGCTACTGCTGGAGGCCATGTTCCCAATGAGTGCCAGTGCATCACTTGGAACATTGGTGTTGAAATTCCCTTTACTAGCAAAATCCAGCGCACTCTGGTGCCTCCAGTCAATCCCTCTGAAGAAGATACCTAGTAGCTGTACGTCACTATAACCATGGTGGGGACAGTCCCTCTGATAGGACTTGAATCTGGTCCAAGCAGCCTTGAATGCCTCTGTTGGTCCCTGCTTGAATGTAGATATCTTCATCCTAAGATCCTCGGACCTCGCCTCATCAAAGAAGTTGATGAGGAAAGCATTCTTGGTCTCCTCCCAAGTAGTAAGAGACCCCGGTGCTAGCTGCTTCAGCCAGTAAGCTGCGTCTCCACTCAGAGAATAGGGGAAAAGCTTACAGAAAAGGTAGTCTTCTGGAACTCCATTGGCCTTAATGATAGAAGCTAAGTCCTCGAACATCTCAATGAGGTCCATGGGATGCTCTGAAGGAAGACCATGGAAGGGGTGCTGAGCCACCAAGGAGAAGTAAGCTGGCTTCAGCTCGAAATCATTCCTAGGAAATGCGGGAGGCCTGATAGCTGGTCTGTTGGCATAAAACTGTTCTGGTCTGTAGTGCTCTCCCAAAGTACGCACATGCCCAACTGGCTCGTGCTGCTGTACCAACCGACCCTGCTGCTCAATCTCCTCTGCAATCACAGCTCCATTCTCATCTAGACGCTGACCATTAGCGTTGTACTTATTACCTTGGCGGTCTGTGATGGTCCCATCCACACCTTGGATCAAAATCACCCTGTTGTTGACCATTCTGCCTGCTTTCGTTGCTGCTCGGTTAGCTCGCTCTAAAGCTCCTAACTCAGAAATAAAATCTACTAACTCTTGATTCTTGTTGCTTTTGGTTTTGCGACTAAGCATGCACCTGAAACAGCAAAAACAAAAGAAAATAGAAGTAAGTAAATAAATAAATAAAAAATAAAAACTTAGACAAAATCCTAGTAACTAAAATCGAATGGTAAATTCGACTCCCCGGCAATGGCGCCAAAATTTGATATGCTCAAATTTAACCCTGAGCTACTCTCTCAAATTAAGAGATCCTCGTAGTACTTAGGGATCGAATCCACAGGGAATCAATTTACACAATCAATTCAAGTATTCAGATTATGCTAAGCAAGAAATATGTAATGAAAAGCAAATAATAAAACAAGCAAGAGATAGCGATTTTTGTTTCTAGTAATTCAAGGAGACAAAAGCTAGGCGATGGGTAATTCTTCAGGTATGATTCAAAATTGGGGATAAAACTACTGCAGGGTTTAATTAAGTTTCGTTCTAGAACTCAAACACTAAGGTAAAGCCAATCAACTTCCGTTGCAGAGACTATCTATACCTATATCCCTAAATTCCAAATTCCTTTGCAAATTTATTGAATCTAAGCAAGCATTAAGTTCAAGTTCAATTGTTCACAAAATCCCTAAGCCAAATTCCTTTGCGAGTAGGTGATTTTGCTCATCTAAGACTATGTCCAGTTGTTAATAACACTTCCGTGTCTATTAAAGCAACCTAAGATCTAGATACTAGGTGATCAAGCTAGATCTAGCATTAGAAACAATCTAGATGAAGAATCCTAAAGATAAACCCTAGCAAAATTACAATCCTATCAATTTCTCATAAAACCCTAGAATTCCCCACAACCTAACAAGCAAACTACTCACTCATGTTGAATAAAGCAAACATCATGAATATAATAAATTGCATAAAGAGATAAAGTTAGAGATACAAAGGGTTTTGAAGCTTGCAGTATGAAAACTCTGTAAATCTCTGTAAAAGCTCTCCCTAGCAATATCTCTCAAGTCTCAGTGAAAAAACTGGATCATGAACTAAAAACCTAAGTTAAACTATATATACAAGGGTAAAAAGTCGTCATGGGCCTTGGAAAAATTGTGTGGAAGTCTTCATTAAAGCCCGTGTCGATCGACAGGCTTCTTTCGGGTAAAATCTTCTGCTTCGTCAACTCGCGTGTCGATCGACAGGCTTAGTCACTGTCGATCGACAGAGAAGCATCTGTCGCTTGATTCCAACTTGTTCTTTACAGCTAAATTCTCCTCAAGACTCCAAAATGTTCCAAAAGCTTCCATTAAGCTCCAAACGACCAAATACCTGTAAATACACTAAAAACGCCAAAAAGACTCTACAAAAACGACTTATATCATGGTTGAAAACGGGTAAAAACCATGATATATCATGCAGCTTGGAGATCTGACACAAACGAAGCTGGATTGGATTGGATTATCACCGATCAACACAACACAACCTTTATCTGTGGCTCAAAGAGATGTTCCCGGATTGCAAACTCGTTGATGGCTGAAGCTCTGGCCGTTCGCGAGGTCCTCTTCCAGGCGATAAATCGAGGACTCCATATCCAAAGCGTAGCATCGGACTTAAAGCAACTTATCAATCTCATCAATTCAAGGAGCTCTCACCTTGATCTCATGATATTGTTTCCATGTCTGTATATCTCAATTGTTCTTCCTTTGTGTTTATCACTAGGGACAAAAACACTTTGGCCGATGGCTAAGCCGAAGGAGCATTGTACCGTGAACCAAATTGTACCGATTCTTCTCCGGTTTAATGAAATTCACATCCTTTGACGAAAAAAAAAAAAGAGGTACGACGAATTTTTCACAATTGAACGGTTATCACCAAAACCGATCTGACTCAGCCCGAAATATTCGGTAGTGGCGGTGAAGTATCCGAATATGGAGAGCGCTTTAATCTCCTCTGCACCAAAATCTTCCCAAACCCCTAAAAGCCCTTTTTTTGACAATTCTACTTCGACCTTCGATCACCACATCATCAATGTCAGTTACCGATATCCCTCCGTCGTCCACCTCCGCCGCCGGAGCACCACTAGGCTCCTCCGTGATTCCGATTGTGAACAAGCTTCAGGACATATTCGCTCAGCTAGGAAGCCAATCCACGATCCAGCTTCCGCAAGTCGCTGTCGTCGGAAGTCAGAGCAGCGGTAAATCCAGCGTCCTCGAAGCACTCGTCGGCCGCGATTTTCTCCCTCGCGGTAATGATATCTGCACTCGCCGTCCTCTCCTTCTCCAGCTTATTCAGACCAAACCTCGTTCCGATGGTGGTTCCGATGACGAATGGGGAGAGTTTCTTCACCAAGGTAGCAAACGTTTCTACGATTTCTCTGTGATACGCCGCGAGATTGAGGTTTTTTCTCTCTCTCTCTCTTCTAAGTTCGTTTTACCTTGTGGTCTCCATGATCGGTCTAATGCATGAATGATGATGTTTCTAGGCTGAGACGAGTAGATTAGCAGGAGATAATAAAGGTGTATCAGAACAACAGATTCGTCTCAAGATTTATTCTCCTAATGTTCTGAATATTACTCTTGTGGATCTTCCTGGCATCACAAAGGTTCCTGTTGGTGATCAGCCAACAGATATCGAAGCTCGTATAAGAACGATGATCTTGTCTTATATTAAGAACCCTACCTGCTTGATACTAGCTGTTACACCTGCTAATTCGGATTTAGCCAACTCAGATGCTTTACAAATCGCAGGAAACGCTGATCCTGATGGTTAGTTCTTGATAGCAATTCAATAGGGAATTCAATAATTTATTCACTTCATGGTATACAATATATTCACCTTTTCTTTGCATATACTCTCCTCAGGTCATAGAACCATAGGTGTGATCACAAAGGTGCGATTTCTTTTTCTCATATATTTGTTTAAATTTTCTTGTTTTAGATTCCGTAGCGATAGAAATCTACCTTATTCTCATGACTGCTTTATTTTCGCCCTGATTCAGTTGGACATTATGGACAGAGGTACTGATGCTCGGAATCACCTTCTTGGAAAAACGATTCCTCTTCGACTTGGATACGTGGGAGTCGTAAATCGTAGTCAGGAGGTGAACTCTGGTTACTTATGCTGCATATTGCTACTGTTCTATCATAACGAGCCAATGCCACTTAATTCTCTACGTTCTATATTCTTTTTGCTTTTGCTTTGCACTGTGGCCACTGTACTTAACCAAACTCAAGAATTTACTGGGCTCGTGTTGATTTCCTTAACAGGATATTTTGCTGAATCGGAGCGTTAAGGATGCTCTTATTGCAGAGGAAAAGTTCTTTCTTAGTCGTCCAGTAAGAATGCATCATTGCCTCAGTTTACTGTTTGAGAGTGTTGCTTTGGCTGTTCTACTTATATCTGTTGTTGTTCTTGTTTTTAAATTTTTATAACTAAACAGGCTTACAGTGGTCTCACTGATCGTTGGGGTGTCCCTCAATTGGCAAAGAAATTAAATCAGGTATTATCTGCAGTCTTGGGATAACCTGTTGTCTTTGTTATGATTATTTTGTTATGCAGTAAATACATGAATTTCCTACGGGAAGAAGCTTACTAAATCTCTGTGTTTCTAATTGTGTCTATATTTGGCTTTTGTATGTAATATATTCATGTCTCCTAGCCGTACACCACCGTAGTTAGTTTGATTGTGCCCATTTCATTCTAGCAGGAGCTAGGTATTTTGTAGGATATGCTTTTGTTTCTCACTGTATATATTTGAAAAAGTCAGTAACATCTACTCATTACGGTTACTGGTTCACACGGTGCATTCTTTTTCTGTGGATTGATTAGTCCTTTTCTGAAGATATCATTTCATAGCTTTCTTAGCTGGCAACATTAGTTTTAAAATGAGAACCTGTCTAATGGGAGCTAGTCCCTTTTTTTATTTGCAGATCCTTGTCCAACACATCAAGGCACTGCTTCCTAATTTAAAATCACGTATCAGCAATGCATTGTTTGCTACAGCAAAGGAGTATGAGAGCTACGGGGATATAGCAGAGTCCAGGGTATGTGGTTTTGGGCCAGTTTTAGCCTAAGTTATCCTATCCATTCTTACACTTTCGCTTGTGTTTGTTTTCGTCTTTCTTGATATTTGTGGGATCGTTTTTTTGTTAATTTTGACTAGAACAAACTAATCAATAATGTATAGAGTTAGTATTTAGAGGTGTTAAGATCAGTAGGGAAAGATTCCTGACAATAAATATTAAGATATGCTTTCCAAGTAATTCATAGAGCTAGTCAAAGTGGTTCCAAGTATCTAGACATGCTCTTTATTTCATTTCCTTATGAAATTCTAATATGTCAGTGAAAATACAGATATATAAGTTTTTCATTGTAACTATTTAACTTACAGCTTTCTCTTGTATTGTTTCGGAATTCATAGGCTGGTCAGGGAGCTCTGCTCCTCAATTTTCTTACAAAGTACTGTGAAGGTAAAATATTAAGATGGTTCTTCCAGTTAAGACGAATGTTAGTTTATGCTTTTTAGGTTTATTGGTTCTCATGGGTTAACTGTTCATAACAGCATACTCCTCAACCCTGGAAGGGAAAAGTAAAGAAATGTCTACATCTGAGCTCTCTGGTGGAGCAAGAATTCACTATATCTTCCAATCAGTCTTTGTTAAGAGCTTGGAGGTTTGCTTTTACATTTTTGCAATTGTCTCTCGATCTTCAGTCAGTTATAAGCTGCCTTTTGTTTTGTTATTCCAAGTTTGTGGATTAAGCTATGTCTTAGTTAGGTGATTCGCTTTTAATCTAATTTGAGATATGTCTTGTGGTCTTGAATGGAAGTTAATTTTGTTGATATTGATATAACAACTATACACGTATGACTGCCTTTTCATTTATGAGTGTGGTTATTGACAAGGAAGGCAGACAGTTTATTTCAGGCTTTGAAATCTTGGAAGTGTGGCATGTTAGCAGTTCATTTATGAGTAGAATTACTTCACTTGTAACAAATAGTTGGTGTTTATATTAGCTTCAGTTCCCTGCATCATTCAAGCATCTGCTCTGTAATCGTTTGAAATCGATCTGTATTTTTTCTGCTGTATAGTGATCTTTACATTGTAGACTACTGATGTTGTTGGTGCTACTCGTTGTGGGTTTTATGAATTTAACTTATTAGTTTCCTTCACTTTGTCTCTGAAGGAGGTAGATCCATGCGAAGACTTAACAGATGATGATATTCGGACTGCAATTCAGAATGCCACTGGTCCCAGATCTGCATTGTTTGTTCCAGATGTAGGTTTATATCCCTAAGCATTTGTGAAAATCATTCTGCTTATCAGTAACTTTGATTAGTATCTTTTGCCTTCATTCTCTTCTGCATAGGTTCCATTTGAAGTTCTTGTCAGGAGGCAGATATCTCGTTTATTAGACCCCAGCCTTCAGTGCGCTAGGTTCATTTTTGATGAGCTAATAAAGGTCTGACTTATTATTTTTTTTTCTTTACAATGCTTACTGTTAATTTACTTGATCATGCAATTTCTTTCTGCAGATTAGTCATCAATGTATGATGGCGGAGTTACAACGCTTTCCAGTCCTTCAAAAGCGCATGGATGAGGTTGTTGGAAACTTTCTGCGAGAAGGTCTTGAACCCTCACAAGCAATGATCCGAGATGTTCTTGAAATGGAGGTATGTATGAATAATTTAAGATCAATATAATCATTGATGACATGGTGATACGGAAGTTTTAGTTTCAAGTCTAATTAGGATTTTCAGTTTCAAGTCTAATTAGGATTTTCAGTTGTTGTTCTTTCCATATTCCCATTTTTAGTTTCAAGTCTAATTAGGATTTTCAGTTTCAAGTCTAATTAGGATTTTCAGTTGTTGTTCTTTCCATATTCCTATTTTCCTTTTAGGTTTGGTATTTCAATAAGATCGATTGTTCTAATCATCCAAGATATAGAGGCTTTGGTGTTTATCTGCTATATCCAGAAGTTGTTCTCTTTGCGAGTTTTGACTCTGGCTTTCTGTTTTTGCCTAGTTGATTTTCAGTAAAGTGATTTGGTGTTTGAAGTGCGTTCTTAACTCTGACCCATGGCAACTTATATTACATTTTCTAAGATATCTCTATACTTTATATAATGCATTCACTTTTTTTTTTGTCATAATGGTGAAGTAGAATGAGCGTATTCTGTGCTTGAGAAAGTTGATTACCCTCAATTTTATTGATTGGAGCTTCTTCTAAAATTTGGATTCCTGATGATGTTAGTAGTAGTAGATGCTTGAAATTTGGTTCTCATTTTTTTTTTAATTTTACCATTTGCAGATGGATTACATAAACACCTCACACCCAAATTTTATTGGGGGAACCAAAGCCGTTGAGGTTGCAATGCAACAAGTCAAGTCTTCTAGGATTCCGCATCCTGTTGCACGGCCAAAGGTGAAAAATAATCTCAGAGATGCATTGATAATGCTTTCGTGTTTCGCTTTTTGACTTGTGCAATTTTTTTGTACATATCCCTTTTGACTAAACAGGATGCAGTGGAGCCTGAGAAGACATCTTCTTCTGCAAGTCATATAAAATCTCGATCTTTTCTCGGCCGACAAGCTAATGGAATTGTCAGTGATCAGGCATGTCACTTTTTATGTTATATATTTAACACTGTTACATTGGCCTCCCTTGCTGTTTGATACTATATTGTTAGTTTGGCTCCTGCCTCTGAAAACACATGAAGAGAGTACAAAATTCCAGCTAAAGACTCGTTATGTAAAACTTATCACCATAATATTTTTCACAGGGAGTTCTATCTGCAGTAGATGCTGAAAAACCCGCAACAGCTGGTAATCTTCTTGTTACATTGATTTTTTAGCTTTTCATTTATGCACAGATAAATGAAGACGTGGTCCTAAGACGAATTTTTGCTGAATGATAAATCTCATAGTCTAAGATATGACTTACATACAAGCATACATGTCTGGTCTTTATTTGTTGAAGAACTCAATGTTTCTGTATAGAATTTGAATGTAGTGTTTTTTGACAATTGAAAAATTATTAGGAAACACAAACTGGAGTGGTTTCTCATCAATTTTCCGGGGGAGTGATGGTCAGGCATCTACCAAAAAAAACTTATTAAGCAAACCATTTAACGAAGCTGCTCAAGATGATGTGTATCAGAACTTGTCAACAATCTTTTTGAAAGAGGTTTACATCTTGTGCCTTCTCAGGCTCCACGTATTGCCAATACAATCACTTTACTTACATATTCATCTCGTAATGTTTGGTTTTTGAAGCCTCCAACTATCTTGAGGTCATCAGAAAATCATTCAGAACAGGAAGCAGTTGAGATTCAGATAACAAAACTATTATTGAAATCCTACTATGACATTGTAAGGAAGAATATCGAGGACTTGGTCCCAAAAGCAATCATGCATTTTCTGGTTAGTGTCTCCTTCTGACTTCTAAAAGTATAAAATTTCAAATTGTGGTATTACTTGAAATGTCTGAAGTTTTTAAAAAGTTGGGACTGATAACAGTTCTATGGGATTGAAAATAAACACAGGTAAATTACTCGAAACGTGAGCTGCACAATGTCTTCATCGAGAAGCTTTACAGGTGATGAAAGAAACCATCTGTTTTTTTGCCTGATGTTGAGAATAGTCTCTTTTTTTTTCTTGTTCTTTTGGAACTAAACTGGTGGGATGGGACAGGGAGAACATGATTGAAGAATTGTTGAAAGAGCCGGATGAGATAGCAACAAAAAGGAAACGTACACGGGAGACTCTGCACATTCTACAGCAGGCTAATAGGGTAAAAGCTCTTAAGATTGGTCTTGAATATGTTGCAATTTTTTGAAATTTATTTGAAATGTGGTTTTCACCATTTACTTGATAATTAAACAGACATTAGACGAGCTGCCGTTGGAAGCTGAAACGGTTGAGAGAGGATACAGAATTGGCTCTGAACAGAAACAGAAACATGAGGAGCTACCGAGTACAAGAAGATCAAGGTTAGATTATAATGGGTACGGACGGCCTCAGATGTAAATTCAAATTCCTGATTACACATTCATTTTGCTGATGGAAAGATTTGTTATCCTCCCCTTAAATCTATGGTTGGGGCCTGGGGGAAAACATATTTTAGGGTATAGCTAAACACTATGATTAACAAAGGTTTTGATGTGAATTATATTGGTTTCTTACTCTGTTCCTCGAATTATAACGAGGCCTATTCTGACAAGAATAATCAAATCCTAACTTTGGCCTTCAATTTTCTATGTGGAAAATTATACACATATGACTTACCTTAGGCATATTCAGGAAATATATTCATGTACAAGAAGAAATGGTGCTTGCAAGCTTTGTGGAAATAATCTACCGCTATTTATTGACATACATGTTCGTCGCATTATAACAAGGATTGCCTCACAATAACTTACCCGAAGATTCATGATCACATTAACTTTCATTCATAGAAATAATGCGTTTACTTGTGATGCTTGTGGGTAAGTCGATACAGAAAGAAAATATGTTCGGATGTTTACAAATGCGATTTCTTTGTCCACAGAAAATGCATTTTCTTACCAAAGGTTATAAAAATCACGCGTCACTCACATTATCTTTCACACTCTTTGTATCCCTGGCGGAAACTTGCTATGTAGAATTTGTCGGAAAGGGTACATAAAACTCAAAATTGGTTATGAAAAAGCATGTGATTATGTTGCTCATACGTATTGTGCAACGACGAACAAAGTCTGGGATGGCATAGATGTCGAAAGAGAACCTGAAGAAGAGAGTAACTCTAACTTTGATCTTGTGGCGCTGGTGGAGATAGATGGTAGATCCGTACGTCATTTTAGCCATGACCATGGTCTAATGTGGACCACGAAGAAGAAACTTGACAGGTATGTCAAGCCTGCATCCTTCCAATTGAATTTGGTACTTTATTGGGTCGCAAGTAATATAGAAGCAAAGAAACAAAGAAGCAGCTTGGGAGTATGTTCAAGGGAAGAGTAAACTGGAACTGAGCAATTCCAGTTTAGGGGAGGTATTGATGAATAAAATCTAAGTCTTATGACTAAGTCGTTTGTTGAGTCCGAGTCTTGAGGTTGTGTTTAAGTTATTATTGGTCAAAGAAGTAGAATGTGTCTTCCTGGTTTGTAGGAAACACGTTAGAGATAAGAGTAGTGGTTAGTTATTTCTGAAATCTATTTAAGAGATTAGAGTCTGTACGTTTCATTATTCAATCAATCGAGAGTATTTTCAGTTTCTATCTTTTGCTGGTTTTAACAAGTGGTATTAGAGCTTGTAATCCTAACCTGTTACAAGTTCAAGTTTGAGAGAGAGAGAAAACAGAGTGCAAGAGAGAAAGAGCGTGAAAATGGGTGATCGTGATTCATTGCTGAGCATTCCAAAATTCGATGGTGATTACGAGCATTGGGCAATGCTCATGGAGAATTTGTTACGATCAAAAGAATGGTGGGATCTCATTGAGACGGGTGTCTCACAGCCGGAGAGGAACGTGATCCTAACCGGACAGCAACGTACGGAGCTTGCAGAGATGAAGCTGAAGGATCTTAAGGTGAAAAACTATCTCTTTGCTTCAATTGATAAGACGATCTTGAAGACGATTGCAAAGAAGGATAGTTCGAGAGATATTTGGGAGTCCATGAGGACAAAGTACCAAGGAAACATGAGAGTTCAAAGTGCACATTTGCAGCGACTGCGGAGAAACTTTGAAGTGCTCGAAATGAAGAATGAAGACACAATTACGGAGTACTTCTCTAGAGTCATGGTGGTGGCTAATGATATGCGGAATCTTGGTGAGGAGATGTCGGATGCCAAGGTGGTTGAGAAGATTCTTCGTACATTGGTGGAGAAGTTCACTTACGTAGTATGTGCTATCGAAGAAGCAAATGATATCAAGACGTTGACTGTTGATGGCCTACAAAGTTTGTTGCTAGTTCATGAATCAAACATGAATAAGCATAGCGGAGAAGAGCATGCTTTGAAGATGGAAGGTGGCAGAGGACGTGGTGGATATGTTTGAGGAAAAGGAGGATATCGAGGAGGCAGACGAGGACGAGGAAGAGGCACTACAAGCTTCAACAAAGATGAAATTGAATGCTTTAGGTGTCACAAGATGGGACATTTCAAAAATGAATGTCCCACATGGGAGAAGACGGCCAATTACGTGGAGTTGGTTGAAGGTGTGTTACTTATGGCACAAATCAATCTTACTAAGGCTGAAGATGAACATGTTTGGTACTTGGATTTGGGATGTAGCAATCACATGTGCGGAAACAAGGAGTGGTTTATCGATTTTGACGATACATTTCGGCAGCATGTGAAGCTTGGAGATGACAGAAGGATGCCGGTTGAAGGAAAAGGGAATCTGAGACTGAAAATCAATGGCACTACACAAGTTATTTCATCGGTTTACTTCGTACCAGGCCTGAAGATTAACTTGCTTAGTGTCGGACAATTGCAGCAGAAGGGTTTAAGGATGATTATCGAAGACGACATGTGCGAGATCTGGCATAAGCAACAAAAACGTTTAATTATGCACTCGAACATATCGACCAACAAGATGTTCGTGATCTTTGCCACGGTGCTGGAATCTAAAGAGAAGATGGAGGTGCAGAACTTGCAGAGTACGGTGGAAAGTACAGAGGTTATGTGGCACGAGAGATACAGACACTTGAATCACAATAGCTTGATTACTCTAGCAGAGAAGGAGATGGTGAGAGGTTTACCAAAAATCAGTAACACCGGTGTGGTGTGTGAGATATGCATGAAGGGTAAACAAAATTGAGCTAACATTCCAAAACAGAGTATGTGGCGAGCAAGTCGCGGTTTGGAGCTTGTGCACAGCGACATTTGTGGTCCTATATCGCCTACTTCTGATAGCGGAAAGAGGTACATCATCAACTTTATTGATGACTATAGTCGTAAGTGCTGGACTTACTTTCTGGCTGAAAAATCAGAGGCTTTAAAAATGTTTAATGGAATCAAAAGGCAACTTCATCTCCGCAAGCTCCGTACGTTGCTGTCTCCGGCTGTGAGACACCCGTCTCAATGAGATCCCACCATTCTTTTGGTCGTAACAAATTCTCTATGAGCATTGCCCAATGCTCGTAATCACCATCGAATTTCGGAATGCTCAGCAATGAATCACGATCACTCATTTTCTACGTGAGCTTGTGAATGAAGAGGTGATCGATTTGGAGTATTGCTCAACTCATGAGCAATTAGCGGATGTGATGACGAAACCTGTTAAGCTTGATGTGTTCGAGAAACAAAGAAGCAGCTTGGGAGTATGTTCAAGGGAAGAGTAAACTGGAACTGAGCAATTCCAGTTTAGGAGAGGTATTGATGAATAAAATCGAGGCTGATTAGGATAGACTGTTACTGTAAAATAAATTAGGCTGTGATTTTTTTTATGTTTTTAGGACTGTGACTTTTAAAAAACTAAAAGCCATTTATTATAGATTTTAAAAATTAACGTGACCTTGTAAAAAAAAACTGAAATCTAGACTGTGAGATATTTTAGGAGTTTTGAGAAATTTTAGGACAGTAAAGTGTGATTGGTTAAAAATGGCTGTAAATTATTTTTTAAAGCCTACAGCCTTGAAAGTGTCTCTCCCAATCACCCCCTAAGTCTTATGACTAAGTCGTTTGTTGAGTCCGAGTCTTGAGGTTGTGTTTAAGTTATTATTGGTCAAAGAAGTAGAATGTGTCTTCCTGGTTTGTAGAAAACACGTTAGAGATAAGAGTAGTGATTAGTTATTTCTGAAGTCTATTTAAGAGATTAGAGTCTTGTACGTTTCATTATTCAATCAATCGAGAGTATTTTCATTTTCTATCTTTTGCTGGTTTTAACAACTTTGCTATCCACGACGCATGCTTTGCCACGTCATCCGCTAGTCTTACAAATCGAAATGATGGATATTAACAAGGGATTCTTCACTTGCTCTATTTGTGTTGATTCATGTATCAGTGTAGCCATGAGGTGTGTGGGTTCAAAATAAGGATTTCGGATGTGTGACTTTACCAAGATTGGTAAAAATACAAGCACGATGTTCATCTGCTCACTCTACTTCGTGAATTATGTTACAACTGGAAGTATATCATGTGTGTGATTTGCGAAAAACAATAATTGTAAACTTGTTATTTTGCATGTGCCATGATTTCTTGGTGCATATTAGGGAAATATCCTTATCTGAAACCTGGTCATATGATGATCAAAGTGGATGGTCTCAAGTTAGAGATTGCTTCTCGGTCTATTTGCCATAAATGTCATCGTATCTGCGAATACAAATTGGTTTGCGTCAATGGGAAATTTGTATGTTTTTGTTCTGTTGATTGTATTCATTCTTCTACCAAACTTGTCGAAAAACTCAGATTAAATCATTTCATCCTAAAATACAATGTTGTTATAATGTGGATGAAAATAGATAATGTAATCCTTACAATTTCTTATGTGAGTTTTATGAGGAAGACACTTATAAGTAACAAAGTAGAAGGTTACAACAAGGTCCAAATAGATTCCCCAATCTCAACAAACGCTCAATAATGTTTTGTGTCCAATAGATGAGAACTCTGAAGCTCGAACAGAAAACGAAAGTCAGTCTTTGCCCGTCTCAGATGATGCAGCCTTTCCAGAATATTTGTTTCGCCAGACCTGTTTGTTCTTCTCGATAGCGTTATGGTTTTGAGAAAACTCAGTAAGCCCTTGTCGGAACGCTCCAAGGGTAACCCCATCACCAACCAAGATGCTTGTCACTCCCATTTTTGAAACCTGTTCAATTCACACAGCAGGGATCCAATCTTAGTGCACAAAGTAAAGACTAGAAGAATATCAAGCTCTATAAGTAGTTTGGGGATTACTGATTTAATGTTTCTGTCCTCATCATCGAAGAAGAGCATGGCAGTAAAAGGCACCCCTGTTCTTGTGTGTATTTTCTGAAAATGTTCAGTCTTGTGACTCCAACTTGAATATATTTCCTGAAACAGATCGCGAAAGGATTACCGTATGACATAAATCCACTTCCTATTCTTAGATTTCATCACTTACATCAACTAACCTTGGCGACGAACGAGGACTTAATATTCAATTTGTCAATGAAAGTGTTAGCAATATCAGAAGTTGGAGATCTGGAAGCAATAGCCATTTCAATTCCTTTCTCTTTCAGAGCACTCATTATACCCTTTGCTTGTGGATACAAAGACGGCATTTCGCGTTTCGAACGGCACTCGCTGAAATCCATACAAAACATATATTCAAACTTCACTTTGCAGATTGAGACAAGGGTAGTTGCAAATTCGCACTCTTTGTTGGCATGCTATGAAATTGAAACCCTAGATATGTCATACAATTCCAATTTTCGTAACGAGAAATCAGACAAGTTGATGTTACCAGTAAAAAGGCCAGAGAGTATAATCGAGATCAAAGACGACAAGTCTGGGAAGAATTTGAAACATTCCAATGATCTGCATCGCTTCATCTTTCACCTTCTCTTCCGCCATCGGAGAGAGAGAAGATACGACGAGTCTCTCTTTCGCTACGCGTTTTTACAATTACCTGTTCTTCAAAACTCAACATTTACCAAAAACAACCCCTCTATTTTTAAAAAAACCCTTTATTTATTAGAAAATTACTCATAGCACGACATACTTTTGGGAATTACATTTGTGTATTTGGGAAAATCTCTCATCTTTAATCGTTTCATTTTTAATGTCTGTTATAGAGATAGTTTTGTATAAATAAACGTGGAATTCCCTTATTTGTAAATTTCTTTTTATTGTTGTGTGTGCAAAACCTTATTTGTAAATCATTCATTGCAAAACATTAGAAAAGGATCCACATTTTTCTCCGATTATGTTCTCTCTATAATTTAATAACTTTTAAAGTTACGTGTCTATTGGATTGTCATTTTCTGTTCCTTGTAAAACATATAGTTTCTCAAGTTTTCAAAAACTATCGTCTTTGTATTTCACATATAATGAGCAATTTACACAATTTTAAGACTCACCTCGTACAGAAAAAATCTAAGGCCATGTGAAATCACACCAACATCGATCTCTACATTTTCCACGAATATAACATTTGAGTTGAGCACCAAAAATACATATATAGATAGACTAAAAAGAAAAAGCAACTTCATTTCTTGGCGTGTTCAACCTCTTTCCCAAGCGTTACTACACGTAAAACCCTTTTTATTTTAAGCAGAAGCTTTACCAAAATCACACACAAATTGAAAACATTAACGTATATATATATATAAAAGCTTGTGCCAATGAATTTCAGCATCTTTGATTTCAGTGAACGGATTCGATATGTATCTGACTCGGAGAATGCAGAGCGGAGGCTATGCGGTGTATAGGCAGGGACTTGCGGAGGTCTTACAATTATACAACAACAAGGTTGAGAGGAAGGCATCTCTCACTCCATTTCCGACGATCATTCGATTTGGAAGAGAATATAATAACCAAATGACTCCACAAGGTCTCAAGTTATCATCAAATCCACCGGTTAATGCTGGGAATAATCACATTAGTAATGGTTCCAAGATGCAACCTTCTCCTCCAAACCGATGGTTTAATTTTCCTTCTTGGTACTCCTCTCTCTCTCTCTCTCTCTCTTTTCGATCTATTTATTTTGGAAAAATCAAATCTATCTATCCATGTCGAATAAAGCAATCTGTAGCTTAAGAGATATACAAACCACTTATTATGCATTAGATAGGATCAAGATTAGATTAGATAATCCATGGCTATAGACTTTTATTGAGACTAACTTGGAAACTAACAAAGTGGCAGGGGAAGATGGGTTATAGGTTCTGCGATTTCCTTAGTGCTATCTTTCTGGAACAACGAAAGGATGCAAAAACTGAAACGGATCGAAGGTATTGAAAATAGTATCATCTTACCGATCTTGTCTTCATTACTCATAGCTCTTTTTATTTACTAAGCTTATTGAATGGATATGACTGATGCAGGAGAGGCAGAGTTAGTTGTGGAAGGGGTAGAGGCTGTAGCAGAAATGGTTGAGAAAGTAGCTACGGCGACAGACGAAATGGCTGAAGAAATGGCAGAGAAATTGCCTGAGAAAAGTAAACTAAAACAAGTGGCTTTGGTTCTGGAACACGTTTCAGAGGCTGCTGCTCATGAAGCGCATGTAACCCAAGATTTCCTTCACAAGGTACGGCTTTTATCATTCTGAAATGTTTTATAAATCTTGCTAAAAAGATAACACTTTGAATATATGATGATAGTATATAACCTCTGCTTTTGGGGCCAAATATTTGAGGATTTGATAAGTGATTGGGAAAGTCAAAACTTAACAAACTGTGCAGGTGGAGAAAGTGACGCAAGATATGGATGACTTGGAGGCAATGATAGAGAAAATTGTGGGAACAAAGCAACAAGATGAAGAAAAAGAAGCAAACTCTGAGTCGCCTTCACGCCACTAATTTGGACGCAAACCAAAACTCTGTCTATTAATTTCTTCATTCTTTTCAAAATGTGTTCAATTCAATATAAGAATCTTGTAATATCCTTTTACAAAAAAAAAAAAAAAACTAATTGAAGAATCCTCATCCACATTTTCTGTGGGAAAATTTTATGAACAAAGAAATACAATGATCCAACTCAAAATCCACCAGAAACCCGATTCATAATAATCTCTCTTAACAAAGTAGTAAACCACAAGGGAGAGATCTAGAATCTAACGGTGGTGGGGCCAAAGCAGCTAAGGCCCATGACTCTCTCCATGGATTTAGCCTTAGGATCTAACGGTGGTGGATCGTCTCTGACTAAATCAGCCGAAGAAGATGGACGGGAGGTAACAGCGATGGCACGGAGACGAGGTTTGACATCTTTGTTGAAAACACGGAGAGGGTAGTTCCACCGAGCCTCCACGGCGGCGATCGCAGTCGCCACCATCCACGAGGTTTGCCTTGCACTCATCACTTTTTTATTTTGATCAACACAAAAAGACAAGACGAGAGAGACTAGGGTTTTAGTAATGGAGGTTTTGGAGACTGACACAATTTTCCTTTTTGCCACAATTTGCAAGCCTTCATTTCGGTACTAAACCATTTCAATAACCGGAGGAGTAAATTTGTTAAATGATTTTATTTCAACCAGGGGTCGACATTTCGATTTTGGTTTGGATTTTTTTTGGTTCGGTTAATTTGGGTGTAATTGTAAAGGATATTGTAATTAGAGTCTAAGGGTGTTTATGTCATTAGCTAATCCCTAATCACTTACTTGTATCTTGTATAAATATGTGTAATCATTCTCTTAATAACACATCAATCTTCTAAACCTATATGGTATCAGAGCCTTTCGATACTCTAAACCTAAAATTTTTCTCTCAAACGACAAATCTCAACCGCCGTCATCATGACTAACAATGACCATACTCCTCCCACCATTGTCAACGAGACAATCCCAAGCAATCCGCCTACTGCAGCTGATGCACAAACTATCTTCAATATCAACACCTCAAATGTTCTCAAGCTTACCTCTACAAACTACCTTATGTGGAGCCTCCAAATCCATGCCCTCTTCGATGGATACAATCTCGCAGGATATCTTGATGGATCTACTGCCACTCCTTCTGCAACCATCACGACTAATGATCAAGTCACGGTCAATCCAGCGGTTCTGCTGTGGAAACGTCAGGATAAGCTTCTCTACAGCGCTTTGCTTGGTGCTATCTCTCAATCCATTCAGCCGATTCTGTCCAGAACTACAACCTCCGCTCAAATCTGGACCACGTTAGCCAACACCTATGCTAATCCTAGTCGTGGTCACGTTCTTCAACTGAAGACACAGCTTAAGAACTGGAAGAAGGGAAATCGCACAATTCAAGACTACTTTAATGGTCTCATCACACGCATAGATGAACTCGCCATTCTCGGTAAGCCCCTCGATCACGAAGACAAGGTTCAGAATGTTCTTATGGGTCTCCCAGACGAGTACAAGACGGTCATTGATCAAGTCGAAGGACGTGATACACCTCCTTCTCTGCCTGAATTACTTGAACGACTCCTTAATCATGAGGCAAAGCTCCTAGTTGCGGCTCCACCATCGGATCTTCCTGTCTCTGCCAACGTTGCTTATCAACGTAACAATAACTACAACAACAATCGACGTCCTCAAGCTTCGCTTCGCAACAATCAGCAGCTGCACGCTCCATTCTCCGGTACGCAAACTCGACAACCGCGTCCATACCTTGGCAAATGTCAATTTTGCAATGTCCAAGGCCACAGCGCTCGTCGCTGTCCCCAGCTTCAGAATCTCGCTCCAATCTCCAACAGCAACATTCGCCCCTCTAGTCCGTTCACGCCTTGGCAACCACGAGCCAACGTCGCTTACACTACACCGTACAATCCAAACCAATGGTTGCTCGATAGTGGTGCAACTCATCACATCACAAATGACCTCAACAATTTAGCACTTCATCAACCTTACTCTGGTGGTGATGATGTGCTCATCGGAGACGGCTCACCATTGACCATTTCACACACGGGTTCAACTTTCTTACCTCTTCTACTCGCCCTCTTGCGCTTCAACATGTTTTATATGTGCCGGATATTCACAAAAACTTGATTTCGGTATACCGATGCAATACTAATCAAGTTTCTATTGAATTCTTTCCCGCACACTTTCAGGTGAAGGATCTTCACATGGGGAATCTGCTTCTTCAAGGCAAAACCAAGGATGAACTTTATGAGTGGCCGATGCGTGTGTCTCAAGCTCAAGCCCTATTCGCAGCACCTGCGTCGAAGACGACTCTAGCTTCGTGGCACTCAAGGCTCGGCCATCCTTCTCCACCATTACTTCATTCTATTATTTCTCAATTTCGTTTACCCGTTTCGAATTCCTCTCAAATTTCTTTATTTTGCAACGATTGCCATATTAATAAGAGTCACAAAATTCCTTTTCATCAAACCTCCATCAAATCCACTCGTCCTCTTCAATATCTCTTTTCCGATGTCTGGACATCACCTCTTCATTCTGTTGCAAATCACAAATATTATGTCATTTTTATCGATCACTTCACCCGGTACACTTGGTTTTATCCTATCAAACAGAAATCTGATGTCAAGCTCACATTCATCACTTTTAAATCACTTGTTGAGAATCATTTTCAATCTAAAATTGATACCCTCTATTCGGATAATGGTGGAGAATATCTGGCCTTACGAAGCTTCCTCAGTGAACATGGCATCTCGCAACTCACTACTCCGCCGCACACTCCAGAACACAATGGCCTTGCAGAGCGCAAATACCGTCATATATTCGAAACTGGTTTATCGCTTCTTTCTACTGCCTCGGTCCCCAAGGAGTATTGGTCCTATGCATTTGCAGCTGCTGTGTACTTGATCAATCGCCTTCCTACGCCAGTGCTCAAGAATCAATCTCCATATCACAAACTCTTTGGTGTTCTTCCGAATTATGCGAAGCTTCGGGTGTTTGGGAGTTTGTGTTTCCCATGGCTTCGGCCTTACACAGCTCATAAGCTTGAGGATCGATCGAAACCTTGTGTTTTCCTTGGCTATTCGCTCACTCAAAGTGCTTATTTCCGTCTTGACATTGCAATGAGTCGTGTTTATACCTCTCGTCATGTTCAATTCAATGAAGCTTCCTTTCCATTTCAACAAATGTCGCCTCCGTCAACATCACCCTCCACTGCCACACACGCATCTCCACTGTCGCATATGCTACTTGACACTACGGTCGTCCCTCTGGTTTTGCCGCCAAGCTCCCCGTGTTTAGATCCTCACCAAAGCGAGACCTCTCTCCTTCAGTCTCCGACTACTTCGCCGGTTCATCCCAATCAACCGGCGACCACCTTACCTTCTCCGGAGACATCTCCACCGCCGTCTCCCACTGCTCCAGCGCCGAACTCTGCTCCGCCGCCAAGCTCTGCTCCGTCGCTAACACCTCAGGTATTGACTTCTTTACCCGACACTTCTTCTTCTCCCTCATCTATCCAGAGGCCCACTGCCCAAGCCCAAATCCCCCTCTCTCCTATTCATGAAAGCCCAACTACCTCCACCACTCAAAGGCCCACTGGCCCAAACACAATCCCAAATAACCCCTCACAAGACCTGAACTCCACCATTCAAAGGCCCACTGGCCCACCACCATCTCCTTCTACATCTCCGACACCAACGACTATGCTTCCCTCATCGTCAATCTCCACACCACAACCACCACCAATTCCTCAAAGAATGACCACAAGATCCCGAAATAATATAGTCAAACCCAACAAAAAGTATTCACTCACTGTTTCACTCACTCATCTCTACACACCTGAACCATCTACATATCTTCAAGCCCTCAAAGATGAACATTGGCGTCGTGCCATGTCTGAAGAATTCACTGGTCAAATTGACAAGGAAACATGGGACCTGGTTCCTCCTTCGCCTCATCAGAACGTCATTGGATGTCGCTGGGTCTTCAAAACGAAACTCTTATCCACCGGTGATCTCGACAAGTATAAAGCTCGGCTTGTTGCCAAGGGGTTTCATCAGCAATACGGCTTGGATTACAAAGAAACATTCAGTCCTGTTATTAAAGCAGTCACGATTCGTCTTGTTCTCGGTCAAGCTGCAAGCAATTCTTGGTCCATTCGTCAGCTCGACATCAACCAAGCCTTTCTCCAAGGTACTCTCACGGAAGAGGTATACATGGCTCAACCGCCATGTTTTGTAGATCCAGATCGTCCCAATCACGTCTGTCGTCTTAAGAGAGCAATTTATGGCCTTAAACAAGCTCCTCGAGCTTGGTACATGGAGCTCAAGAATTTCCTGCTTCGCATTGGTTTCATCAATAGTTTTGCGGATGCTTCTCTCTTTGTTTACTCCAAAGGCTTGATCCTTCTCTATGTCCTGGTCTACGTTGATGACATCATTGTCACAGGTAATAATCCAGACGCTGTCGCTACTATGATTGGTTGCTTCTCCAATCGTTTTGCTCTCACGGATCAAGGAAACATTAACTATTTTCTCGGAATCGAAGTTATGCGAGCATCTTCTGGTCTTCACTTGATGCAACGCAAGTATATTCTGGCCAAAACCAATATGCTTGATGCCACACCAGTCTCTACGCCAATGCAAGCTTCTCCCAATGCCTACCTCTGGCCATGCTCTCGACGATGCTAAGGAATATCGAATGGTTGTTGGCAGTCTGCAATATCTCTCTTTCACTCGCCCAGATATCTCCTTTGCGGTAAACCGTTTATCGCAATTCATGCATCGCCCAACAACGGAACATTGGCAAGCTGCCAAGCGTGTCCTCCGCTACTTAAAAGGTACGCCTACCCATGGCATTTTCCTTTCCTCCGCCAATCAACTTAATCTTCATGCATTCTCCGACGCGGATTGGGCTGGAGACATTGATGACTACGTTTCTACCAATGCCTACGTTGTCTACATGGGTAATCAAGCTATCTTCTGGTCGTCTAAAAAGCAAACCGGCGTTGCTCGCTCCTCCACCGAAGCTGAATACCGAGCTATTGCCAATACCGCTGCGGAGATCCGTTGGATTTGTAATCTCCTCTCTGATCTTCGCATTACTCTTCCCAAAGCTCCAGTTATATATTGTGACAACGTCGGTGCAACTTATCTCAGTGCCAACCCTGTGTTCCATTCTCGGATGAAACACATCGCATTGGACTATCATTTTGTACGTGGGCATATACAGCATGGCGCGCTTCGAGTTTCACATGTCTCTGCTAAAGACCAACTAGCTGATGCATTGACAAAGCCGTTACCATGCACGAGTTTTCAGTTGGCATGTTCCAAGATTGGAGTCACCAAGGTGCCTTCATCTTGAGGGGGTGTGTAAAGGATATTGTAATTAGAGTCTAAGGGTGTTTATGTCATTAGCTAATCCCTAATCACTTACTTGTATCTTGTATAAATATGTGTAATCATTCTCTTAATAACACATCAATCTTCTAAACCTATAGTAATAAGCTCTAGCCCATCGCAATCGAAGCTAGTTTGGTTCAGTTTAGTTCGGTCTGATTGTAGTTTAGTTTGGTTCCAATTCGATTTAATTGACATAAAAAAGTAAACAACATGAAAATGTAAAGTTTGTTTATATGAAATGATAATAGTCTTTCTAGATTTTCTTACAAAAAAAAGTCCAATTATTTAAAAAAAATTTAATTACAAAAATTATGAAAAATCCAACACACTGAGATACAACATTTTGTTTTCGATGATAACAAAAAGAATTTGTGGCGAATCAATAAACTGAATATAAGTGATATACAACCTAAACAATTAATATTTGTCTATTTTTACTACATCAACTTCACACTAGCAACATACAAAAAACTAATATCTATTATCCAATTTAGTAAAAGATGAAAAATCTAACTCATTTGGGATGACAACATTTTCTTTTCGATGATAACAAAAAGAATTTGTGGCGAATCAATAAATTAAATATAAGTAATTACACATTGAACTTTAGGGTTAGAATAGATAAATTAACTAATTAATTTTATCGAACGATTAAAAAACATGAATAATTGGGTAACTCGACAATTTTTGTCTTTTTAGGGGTTATAACTATTTTCTGAAATTATTTTATGGACTTGACAGTTATTCATCGGAAAAGATTAAAAGACCCCCACGCGATATATATACATATATATATATGTATATGTATATATATATATATTTTTATGTGTATGTGTACATGTATATGCATATATGTGTACATATGTTTTATATATATATATGTATATGTATATATATATTTTTTTATGTGTATGTGTGTACATATGTTTTATGTGTATATGTATATGCATATATGTGTATATATGTTTTATATATATGCCATATATTTATATGTATCGTGTACGGGTATGTGTATGTGTGTACGTGTATGTGTTCATATGTTTTATATGTGTATGTGTATGTGTGTACGTGTATGTGTTCATATGTTTTATATGTGTATATGTATATGTGTATATATGTTTTAGATGTGTACATGTATATGTGTGTACAAGTTCATATGATTTATTTGTTTATGTGTATGTGTGTACACAGTGGCGGAGACAGAAATTTTTTTCGTTAGAGACATAAATTTTTTTAAAAAAAAATATATATTAAAAAGAGATAATTTGCCATTAATACAACAAAAAAAATTATAATTTACAAATTAAACAAAAAACCTAAATCTAATGGCCAAAATTGTGCCATATACCCTCTTTTTACCAACTTTTTAATTTTTTTTTTATTTTGGTTATTCATTAAAAAACCTATTAAAAAAGATGCTGAAACTTTTTTTAAATTTTGATAACCAATGAAATAGACCATTTGAACTTGAAGTTAAAGATTTATTTTTATTTTTGGTCTAATGGGCCATAAAAAAGTTTAATTTTGGGTTTAAAAATCTATTGTTATGAGTTATGCAATTGGTGAAATAAAAAAATAGGGGCAAAATATATTAAACAAGTGGGAGCATTCAATTTTGGCTTTGGTAATTTACACTGACCTAAAATATTTTGTTGAGTTCATTGGTCCCCAACTTAATTAATGTGCTTCTGCCACTATACATATATTTTAGATGTGTACATGTATATATGTACATGTATATGTGTGTGCGTATGTTCTATATGTATGATTATGATATATATTCATATGTGTACGTGTACGTGTACGTGTGCATCTATGTTAAGGTGTGTGTACGTGTATGTGTATATGTGTTTATATGTTTTATATGTGTATGGGTCTCTGTGTACACATATTTTTATGCGTACGTACAAGGCCGGCTTTGACCTAACATCGGTGACGCATCCTGTAACGCCCGTGAATCAAAAATGTGATTTTTGGTTGTGTGTCGATTGACACGTGTGTTTAATCGCGAAGGAATCTGTTTGCTGGAGCTGTGTCGCGCGACACAAGAAGTTTGTGTCAAGCGACACATGCTTAAATTAGACCGTGTGATTTTGATTTATGATCGGGTTTGGTTTGGGTTGGTTTAGGGAACCTAGGATTTCGTATTTAAGCAGAGAAAAGCGTTTTCTCTTGGGGTTGGCCGAAAATTTGAGCAGAGAAAGAGTTTTAGAGATTTTGTGAGAGAAGTGTTTTTCTTGAGAGAGAAATAGTTCTGCTCGGGTTTTTAGAGGAGATGATTGGCGGGGAAGATCGGATCGGATCAGAGTGAAACTTTGAGGGTAATTGAATTGAATTGCTAGGTTGATAGTAATTGAGATTATAACGGGTTAGGTTGTTGGAATATTGGTTGACTGTTTTGAATGATTGGTTAAATTGATAATGGAATTGTTTGGTTTGAAGGTTTAGTTTGATTTCCGCTGGTTATTTGTTGACTTGTGAAATTGATTGGATTATTGAGGATTATCATTTATGGGAATGATAATCTGATTTAATGTGAAAAAAAAAAACGGATCGAATTATTTCACATCCGGCGTTAGACATCATCATAGCTTATTAAATTTGAGGGCATCATTTTTCCAAAAGGTTTTTGTAACCTAGTGGTAAAACACGGAAAATCTTGGCCACAAGTCAACTAGTTCGAGTTCCAGCTTATGAAATTCTTTTATTTTATTTTTATAATGGAGCATCAAATTTTTTTTTAGCTTTAGACAGTCCAATACTCAGGACCGGACCAGTGTACGTATATGTGTATATATGTGCACTTCTATTTTGTCTATATGATATATATTCATACATATGCGCACAAAAGGTAAAGGTTTCGAAAAGTGTTGAAAAGTATCAACAGAATCATTTGACATTAAATAAAACAAGTAATCTCCAATAAAGTGGTATTTTTAATAATTCACCCTAAAAAATATGGGTCCGTGATTACTTAAGAGATATAAATTTGTAATACTATTAAATAAATATATTTAATTGATTAAATATACTGGTTTATCGGTTCGGTTTGATTTCGGAGAAAAAATATAACCAGTGTTTAAACATTGATTTTGGTTTAGTTTGGCTCGGTTTAAATTTGATTGGTTTGGTCTGGTTCGGTTTTTTGCCTATACTATTCTAAAAACAACATTCATTTCAAATTAACATTATTCTTTAGAAATACTGTGTATTTCCCCCGCAAAAACTATGCTACATGCATATATATATATATATATATACTAGGTAAAAGATCCGTGAGTTACACGAATTTATCATTTGAATTGTTGTTTGTCGAAAAAATTAAATGTAAAATATTTAATAATTTTAAAAACAATATAATACAAATTAAAACTTTGAATAGAAATTAAATTATTTTCAAACCATATGATAACACTGAAGTGTATAAAAATAAAAAAATGATAACATATAGGTTCATGACGTAGAAAAGAAAAACAAATACATAAAATATTTTTAAAAAAAATAGTATGCTCGCAAGTTCATACCTTGAGTTTTATATTATAATATTCTGATGATAGAAAGAAAATAGTATGCTCGCAAGTTTTTTTTTTATATGCAAAAATGTTTCGATTGTGTCTATCAACAATTGGTAAAAAGCTATTTATAATTGAAATATAAATAAAATAAGAGAAATTTTAAAAAATATCCTAAATTTTAATGGAAATTTGAAAAGTATACTTAATCTCATAATCGTGAATTAATAAAGAAGTATTGATGTGCAAAACGTAAAAAGTGATCATCTTGAATTAGCAAAAGTGATCATCCTAAATCCCGTATATATCCTGTTTTGTGTACAATTGTTCGATATTCGTAGCTGGTCCTTAGATATTTAAGACTTAACACAAAATTAAAAATCGAGGCCCTACAAAATAAAAATACAAATCACTAAAAGTTGACGGAGTGATATAAACATCGATCAACAAACGTAACAACTATCCGACCAAAAAAAAAAACAAACGTAACAACTAAAAACCAATCATTTTCGATGATTGCAAATATATCTCCGACAGTATGAAAATCTGAAAGAAGTTAATAAAGCTATATTTTAAGCTTGATTGGTGGAGTGTTATGTCGGAGTTTTTTAACGGATTTCTGACGGATTTCCGACGGAAATCCGTTCTATATAAGGTTCGACATTTCTTCATTCGTTCATAACACAATTGTAAAAAACCAAAAAATTTGTTAGCGATGAGTTCATATTTTCGGTCTTGGATGGACGAGCCAATGATGGATATGGGCTCGAACTTATTAACGTCCGCATACGCTGAAGGTATATGCGAGTTCATGAATTTACCCAGAAATCAAGATGCAGCAAAAAAAGGTCAGGATATCAAATGTCCATGTTCTAATTGCTGTAATAGAATTAGTGTTGCGGTGCATACTGTTTGGAATCACTTATATAGATATGGATTTAGGTCGGGATATAAGGTTTGGTTTTTGCATGGAGAAAGCAATTATGAATATGGTAGTACTAGTAGTAATGCACCTTATTTTCCGGATAGCGTAGGAGAACGTACAACGGAAGTAGATGTTGGGGTAAGTACGGTTGCGATGGTTAACGATGCGTTTAGAGAGAATTTGCAGTCGGGTGGTTATGAGGGTGATAGGGTTGAGGAACCTAATTTAGAATCTTGAAGGTTTTTTGATATGTTAGACGCATCAAAGCAACCACTATACATCGGTTGTAGGGAAGGGCATTCACCGTTATCTTCTGCTAGTAGGATGATGAACATGAAGACTGATTACAATTTGTCCGAAGAATGTGTTGATGCATTCGCCGAGTTTGTGAAAGATGTTTTGCCAGAGGATAATCTTTGTCCAGCATCATACTACGAGGTCCAGAAACTTGTTGCCGGTCTTGGTTTGCTCTACCAGATAATAGATGTGTGCATCGACAACTGTATGCTATACTGGAGAGAAGATGAGAACAGAAAGAAATGTAAATTTTGCCGTAAACCACGGTTCTAGGATACAAGTGGCAGAGTGAAGATTCCATTCAAACGGATGTGGTATTTACCATTAACAGAGAGGTTGAAGAGGCTGTATCAATCAGAACGCACAGCTAAGGCTATGAGATGGCATGCAGAGCATAGTCAAGATGGAGATATTACGCATCCTTCTGACGCGGAAGCGTGGAAACACTTTCAATCCGTGTATCTAGATTTTGCATATGAGCGACGGAATGTATACATCGGCTTATCCACTGATGGTTTCAACCCATTTGGAAAGCATGGAAGAAAATATTCATTGTGGCCGGTCATCGTAACACCTTACAATTTGCCTCCTTCTATGTGCATGTGGCGAGAGTTCCTGTTTCTCTCAATTCTAGTTCCCAGGCCAGATCATCCAAGACGGTCACTCGATATATTCCTCCAACCATTGATCTATGAGTTGCAGATGTTGTGGGAGCATGGTGTTGAGGCATTTGATGTTTCAATCCAGCAGAATTTCAACATGCGTGCGGTTCTTATGTGGACCATAAGCGATTTTCCGGCATACGGTATGTTATCTGGATGGACAACGCATGGAAGATTGGTATGTCCTTATTGCCAAGACAATACTTCAGCATTCCAATTGCAGCACGACAGCAAGACTTCATGGTTTGATTGCCATAGGTGTTTTTTACCGGCAAATCATCCATATCGTCGGTCTAGAAGACATTTCAGGAAGAATTTACCAGTGTTACATGGTCCACCTCCTGAGATAGATGGTCGTAGCATATTGGAACAGTTACGAGATTTTGGTGCAGAGCGAACTCCTAAATGTGGGGGTAACGGCCATCACCCTGTCGACGGCTGTGGGGAATATCACAATTGGCACAAGAAAAGTATTTTCTGGGATTTGCCTTATTGGAAAGACCATCTATTGCGGCATAATCTAGATGTCATGCATGTTGAAAAGAATTTCTTTGACAACATCATGAACACCATTTTAAATGTACCTGGAAAGACAAAAGACAATTGGAAGTCTAGATTAGACTTGCCATTGATTTGTTTAAGGGCATCTCTTCATGTTTTGCCTAATGGTAGATTACCGATGCCTGCGTACCGGTTAGACGCGGGTAAGAAAGAAGTTTTTTTTGAATAGATAAAAAAATTTGTTAAATTTCCTGACGGCTACGCATCTAATCTGCGTAATTGCGTGGATTCGACGGAAGGAAAGTTTATTGGAATGAAGAGTCATGATTGTCATGTCGTGATGCAGCGTCTTCTTCCATTTGCATTTGCATATCTTCTTCCAAAAGACATCCATCAAGCAATTGGAGGTATATTTCGTACTCCCGTGAGTGTCTTACTAATATAATATTACTATATATGTACTAACTTGTTTACTTTTCGTTTGTAGGAGTTGGGGTTTTCTTTCGAGATTTATGTTCACGGACACTAACAGTGGACGGGATCCGTAATTTAGAGGCCAACATCCCGGTACTCTTTTGTAATCTTGAGAAGATATTTCCACCGTCTTTTTTTTATGTTATGGAACATCTTCCTATTCACCTCCCACGAGAAGCAGCATTAGGAGGCCCTGTTCAATACCGATGGATGTATCCGTTCGAGCATTACATGTTCCACCTGAAGAAAAAGGTTAAAAATTTGAGCAAAGTTGAGGGATCTATTGTTGCACAAAGTCTAAATGAAGAAGTATCACACTTTGCCGAGTATTACTTTCCTTCGGATGTTCGGACTAAGGGTAGACGGCCGGCGCGACATGATGATAGAGGTGAGAAAGCAGTGTATCCCGTGGTTGTACCTGAGTTGTTTGCCCAAGTTGGTCGCGTAAGTGGAAAAGGGAAGAAACGCATACTATCACCACAAGAGGTCACACATTTGCATACATATATCCTAAGAAATTGTGACGAACTTGGAGAGTATGAAAGGTACACCATTTGTCATACTAAATTTGTGGAATTATTTGTCTTAATCTAATAACAATTGTTATGTTACAGGATTTACATGTCCCTAGTAGAAACTTACCATGCTGATAAGACAGATTCCGAACTTGCTGTCTTAAAAGATGAAGAATTCCCGGAGTGGTTGAAATTTTATGTACGTTTAATATAATTCCTTACTCTTACTTTTTAAGGTTTTCACGTTCATATGTTACTGATTTCTTACTTATATTGTTTTTAGGTTTCCGAAGGTTTAGCAAGTGGTCAAACCCTCCCGACATAATTAGTGGAGTTTTCTCATGGTTTACGCAGCACCGCAACTTCATATCCCAGATTTTGCACTAGGGGATATTCGTTCAGGATTCGTGAGGAAGGACGTCAAAGGCCAACTTCGGACAATGGTATTTCGGCGCAATCAGGTGATACCATGTACTATGACAATTTAAAAGAAATCTTGGAAATCCACTATTCAGGAATGTTGGACTTGAGGTGCATTGTGTTTATGTGCGATTGGTATGATCCATCCAATGGTCGTGGGGTTCGAATTGACCCTTTTGGTGTTATTTCATTCAAGCCGGAAACTACAGCATTACGATCCATTTATCCTTGCGTCTCAAGCAGACCAGGTATCAATACAGTAATAGGTTTTCCTAGATAATCATACGTTAGGTTTTGTTATTCCTGTATATTAACAATATCCACTATTTATGAATAGGTATGCTACATTCCATATCCTCGAATTTCCTATCGGACAGATCCTTGGATCACAGTAACTCCAATTAATCCGAGAGGGAAAATATATGGAGTTCCAGAACATGATGCTCTACAAGTATCGAGAAGTATACAAATGTCACATGTTGAGGAGATGGATGACATTGACCTTGTCATTGATGTCACATATATCGGTGATGATCTAGTTCATTCGGACGAAGATGAAACACGTGAAGAATTTGACGACGATTCAGACTCCATCCCTAATGAAGGTTCATTAGGAGATTTAGATTAATAATTTATGAATAAATGTTTGTTTTCCAATGTTGTACTATAACATTTATGCGTTCCCTCTAATATAATGTACTTAATGGTAATATCCGTCAGGAATTTACGATGGCATGCCGACGGATTTCCGCCGGAAAAAAACTGTCGTAATTTTCGGCCGACTTTTCGACGGAATAACGATGGAAATCCGACTTTCTGATGTCGGTAAAGTTTGAGTGGTCAGGTCATACCCGTCGGAATTCCGATGTCGGCAAAGTTTGAGTGGTTACCATTTCGTTAGCGGTTGCCGATAGAACTGGTGGGGTATTATGTCGGAGGTTTCCGACGGATTTCCGTTCTATATAAGGTTCCACATATCTTTATTCCTATCAATAACACAAATAATGTCTTCTAACTCTCCTAATGAAGACTCAAAAGTCGTGACAAACCACTTTCAACTTCCAAAATACTCGTGGGAAACCGAAACTCAATGCGACGAATTCACTCAAGAGATACCCACTTACTCGTGGGAATTTGATACGTGCTCACCAATCTCAATTGGAGATTCTTCATCAACAATAGTGCCGGACAGCCAGTGCTTGCCAACCATTCAACACATTCCAAAATTCTCGTGGGAAACTCAATCTCAGTGCGACGAATATAGTAAAAAAATACCCACATACTCGTGGGAAGCTGATTCATGCTCTCTTCCCAATGTTTTGAGTCCCAAATATGATAAGCATGCAGAATGTCCTCACCAGAAGCGTGTTCTCGAAGACGTACAACCATCTCAATTGATTGAAACGTCAGATACTTACGGTGGAAGTACTTCAAATGAATGTAAGGATCACTACTATGATTATGAATTTGCCCAAAGACCAGAAAGTCCCAACTTAAATATAGATGTTGATGCAATCAAAATGGATTTTTGCGACGGATATTTAGATTCTCCACCGAAGAAAAAAAAGGGAAAGAAAAGTTTCTGGTTCTAACAAATGGTAAGTTTGGAATACCCACAGAGACATATGTTTTTCACAATTTTAAATTCTAAAATTTCGACGGATTTTGTTTTTATCTGTTATTAAATTTCGTTGTTTAAATCTTTTATTAAATCTCCGCAGAAATAAAAAAAAAATTTTAATCCTTCAGAAATTCGTCGGAATTTATGACATTTTGTACATCCGTCGAAAATCCGTTATAAATACCGACCGCTTTCCGAAGGAATAAAAATTAAAACCAGTCGGAAATCCATCATAAATTCCGACGGATTTCCTAAGGATTAAAAAATTTATTTGTTGGCATCCGTCGGAAATCCGTCATAAATTCCGACGGATTTCCGACGGCAAACTAATTTCTGCCGCCGACACAACTTCGATCTTATCGAAAAAAGTGGGAAAAAGTCGTCGGAAATCCGTCAGTATTTATGACGGATTTCCGACGGATGACAAAAAATTAAAATCCGTCGGAAATCCGTCATAAATACCGACGGATTTCCGATGGAATACCCTAATTTATGCCGCCAAACTACTTCGATCTTATCGAAAAAGCGGGAAAATCCGTCGGAACTCCGTCAGTATTTATGACGGATTTCCGACGGATTTTAATTTTTTGTCATCCGTCGAAAATCCGTCATAAATCTGTCGAAAACCTCTAATATAACCAGACTCTTCTTCTTCGCGGAGACAGACGGAAGGACAGAAGGACAAAATTAAAAATCGTCGGAAAACGCAAAAGTTTCGACGGAAAAGTGACGGCAACCTCGGATTCACCCACAATCACAATCTCTATCACCAAATCATTAATCCAATGTAAGTTTTTGTTAATTTTAGGTTTGTTTAGAAAATTGAAAATTATGAATTTTAGAGATGTATTTTTAGAATTTGATAGATTTAGGATGTTATAAATTAAGGGATGTAAGGATTTAGGATGATAGAAATGTGGATTTAGGGATTTAGGGATTTAGGGATTTTGGGATTTTGGGATTTTGGAATTTTGGAATTTATGAATTTATGAATTAAAGTTTTAGGAATTTTGGAATTTTGGAATTTATGATTTAGTGATTTTTCGGGTTTATAAAATTATTTTTCATTTTAATAAATATTTGGGTTTTTTAGGAATTTATAAAATTTATAATATGAATAAATTATAAAATTCAAAATTGTTGAAATTTTACTAATTCTTTAATTTGTTTAAATTACAAAATCCAAAATTCCCGAAAATTTCTAAATATCTAAAATTTTAAATTACCAAATCCCAAATTCCAGAAAATTCCTAAATCTCTAAATCCCTAAATACATATATTCCAAAATCTCATTTTCCCACAATCCCTAACTCCCTAAATCCTTAATTTATGAAATCCGAAATTCCGTATCGTAACCCCTTAATTACAAAATCCCAAATATTATGATTATATTAACTTAATAAAATATTTAACTATCTATTGTTTAGGTTTCAATATTCGGGAAACGGGATTACGAGTTCTATCAACGCAACGATCAATAGCTTGATAACTAAACCGTATCCCACATACAGTTCGATGCCGGTGGCAGATCAGGAGATCTGGTTTCGGCAATTTGCGGTAAGATTTTTTTTTCTAAATTAAGAATGTAGATTTTATTTTCCATTCAAATTGTCAATACTAATTTGGGTACGGTTTTTTTTTTTCAGCAAAAATTTAATTGGGACCCACAGTTGACTGCCATGGTCCGACGGCAGTTCAACAAAAAGGCCGCTCGAAAGTACTCGTTGAAAATGAACGAGTGGAAGGACATGTGGTTCAAAGAAGGGAAGGTGCCTCGGGTTATGCAAAATAACCCAACATTATGGGCTGGACTACTTGCCCATTGGGAACGGGAGGACACTCAAGCGAATTCCGGGAAAAACTCGACTAACCGGAAGAGCGAGCGGAAGGGGAAGGGACCGGCGACCCATAACCTCGGAGCAACGAGCAAAGTGTCACGTGCTGAAAAACTGGTATTTTTCTAAATTTTTCTAAATTTTTTAATAACCCCTATCATATTTCCTTCCTTATCTATGCCAACAGTTTGAGAAGACCGGTGTGCGTCCGTCACATCTTGATTTGATGAGAGATGCGCACACCAACAGACAGACTGGTGAAATTCAAGATGCACTTGCTCGTGAAATCGTGGAAAACGTGGAGAGGCTCGGTGAGCAGTACCTCCAATCCCAACCGATAGTCGAAGGAACTCCGCCGGCCACCGAAGTTCCTTACGAGAAGATCAACGAGTTCACCTATGAGGTTAGTAACACTGTCAAATTTAAACAAATTTAAAATAAATTTTAATACTTATAAGAAAAAACATTGATTGATTTATTTTTTATCGTAGGTTACGCCTAAGAACAAAGATCGTGTGTTTGGCCTCCCGGAAGACAGTTCCTCCACATCCGTTAATTCATACCGCTTTCACGCAGATAGTAGGTAGAGGGCATAGAACGTCGAGCTTCTCGAGCGCATGAGCGTGATGGAGGCACAACGCGCAGAAGATGCAGAACGCATGCGGGAAATGCAAGAACAGATGAACGCCATGCGGGCAACGCAAGAAAGGATGAACGAGTTCTTCTGTAACCATTCCCAGTAGACTTTACGTTATGTAATATTTAAATGTGTAAATCAATTTTAAAAATATTGAAATTTAATTTTAAATTTTGTTTTATTTTAATTTTATTTTAATTTAATTTTAATATAATTTAATTTAATTTAATTAGAAATCTTTTTTTTTTTTAAATAATAAATTCGTCGGAATTCCGTCGGTTTCCGTAGCCGTCGGAAATCCGTCGGTTATCACCGTCGTCGGAAATCCGTCGGAATTTTCTGGCCGTCGGAAATCCGTCAGTCAAAAATGCCGTCGGAAATCCGTCGGTCACCCCATCGTCGGAAATCCGTCGGTATTTATTTCTGTCGGAAGTCCGTTAGTAGCCAGTGTCGTCGGAAATCCGTCGGAAATTTGAATCCGACGGACTTTCGACGGATTCCAGCTATCCATTTTCCGTCGGAAACAACCCTGTTTACTTGTAGTGTCTATTAATAACACGTTTTTCTTTGTCAACACGTTAAGATATTACAATGGTTGCTCAATTTCTTCCCTCTTGTCATTAGTTTGATCATGGTTTTAAAACGTATTAGAATATATAGATATTGGTTTAATGTTGGTTTAGTTGGTTAAGTTTTGGCTTATTGTTTCACTTGTATTTAATCTCTCTTTTGTACATTGTTTACGCTTAATAAGGATTACACAAACATTGAAAAAATGGAGTATGCGCAGTGAAGAGGAGCGCAACAATCTTGGAGAAGTTGAGTGTAAATTACTAAAATGGAGAAGATGATTGTAAAATGGGATGAATCAGAATAACTGAGAAACAAATAAAGAAAAAAACTTAGTGGCAATCCAATGAGTATTGCAGAAGTTTAGAAACTAATAAAGGGATTAACAATTAACAAATATTTTACACCCATAATGGAAACACATTTCAACATAGAAATGTCATCTCATAGTAAAAGGGAAGTGCTAATATTTAATCCCTTTAGGTGTTATAATTTGATTGGCCTAAAAATATGACATGTCTTTGAAGAAATGATGACATGGTATAAAAACAATTATTTTTATTCAATCAAATGTTACAATTAAATGGAAATAACTATTTCGGATATAAAAATATAAATTCAATTTTTCTTTGTCACTTATAAATTCGAATTTATAATCTCGTTACCATTAAATAAAAATTTGTTAGATACTCTCAACAATAAATCTAGATAATAGATACTTACTTTATTTAAATAATTTAGATTGATTAAATCTCGTTATATTATTCACGATTATGTTTCAAATTCAAAGATTTTTTTGCTTTAAAAATAGAACATTAATAAGATTTACTTTATTAGATTTGATATTTTTTTTTGATATACTCTGTAATTTAATAATGAAATAAAAAAAAAATTTCCTATATACATTCGTTTATATTTGTTAGAGTTGTAGAAAAGTAGTATTGTTTATACATTTCTATAACTAATATAAATCTCTTTATTATTAAAAGGGAAGTGCTTTTATTAAATTTGCTTATTTGGTCTTAAATATGACTTGGCTTGTGAAAAAAATGACATGGTTTGTGAAAAAAATGACATAGATTAAATTTGAACTAAATAAAATAATAAAAACAAACAAAACAAAATGAAAAAATAATTAAATTTCACGAAGATCCAAATCAAAATAAAACTAATCAAATTGATAAAGGAAAATTGGGTTGTATAACCATAAAAAAAATTATATTTCAAAACCTAGGTAAAACTTCCTATGTGGCAACTAATTGATCCATTGATAAAAATCAAACAAAAGAAAATGAAAAAAATGGATACTTATACAATATCTAACTAAATCTCTTCATTTATTTTACACAATATTTTCTAACTATGCGATTTTACATATAACGAATAAAAAATAGTTTTAACCAATCAAAATAATAGGAACAAACTTATTGTTCCAACCGATCAAAATTTTAACTTTTTAATGCATTTGTAACCTTTTATGCATCAACTAGTATTTTTAATTTTTGATTTTGTTCAACAAATATTAGACAAAAAAATCAAATGTATTTTCTTATATGAGTAATACTTAAGAAAACTTTGTTTTTAAAATTTTTGTTAAGGTTTGATCGTGATTTGCAAATTTATTCTTGAAATAAGAGTTACATATTACTTAAAATCTTTGAATTATTTTCTTCCTCATATGACGCATTCACATTGTTAGAATTTTATAAAATCAATTTAACCTAATAGCTCTCTATAAATATTATAATTCATCTTCAATGCTCCATATTTTTTCCATCATATCTTTTATTTTTTTCTTTTCTTGCTTTCTCGTGGTTTTTAATCAATTATTTTATCTTGCAGATTGATTTGAGATATAATCCAGAGAGCGTCTTTTCTTCCTCTCTCGCGATATGTGTTTGTTGTCTTTCTCTATCGATAGTTGTCATGTATTTGACCTCGACATCTCTCGACAGATTGATGGTCGAATCGTGTCTGATATTGGACTTGGTCTCTTGATTATTGTGACAAATGTTCAAAAAGATGCATGACAGTAAGTGATCACTTTGAGCAACAACTATGCAAAATCTTGCACATTTGTTGTGATAAAGTTTGTGAAGAATTCAGGTAGCATAACTTACCAACTATATTTGATTTTTTTTATAAATAAATATTATGACAGACTAATATAGGTCCCAAAATATATAAATTGTGCTCTTTAATGATTTTTTCCTAGGTTTTTTCCAGCTAAGGAGAGGATGCGATATTGGGTATGATGTTTTGTCGTTATGAACCATATTCAGTCAAAGTCACTCAATTCTATTTATTCCATAAGAGAAGGTATACATAATAATGTACCATCAAATATTTTTTAAAAGGTATTTATTTATTCACTCAGTATGTTTCCACTTTCCACATATTGCAAAATGAATTGTGGCATTGCCTGACAGTGCTACCCATTTGGGGGAAGCTAATGTCTGATTTGCTTACTTTTTTCTCTTGAGTGAATCAGTTGTTTTTTCCATTTATTTTATGGTTTTTACGTGATTTGTGTACTTAATTTATATGCTTTGTATTATGGGATCGTTTATTTTGTGAGATCACATATTTTGAAGTAATTTTGACGTGAAAACTTAGAGATGGTTTTGGAGACTTTACAATCCTATATAGAATCGTTAGACCATTAAGTGAAAACTATATATTATTATGTGTTGGAACGCATAACTTCTTCACTTTCTAACACATTCAAACAAAAAATAATCACCAAAATACATCATAATTCTTAAAGTTTTTCACCTTTTTAAAAATCTTATAAATATTAAAGCAATTTTTTCAAGTTAAAGCTATACCTTGAGAAAGAAGAAGAACGATGCATATTTAATATTTATAAATGATATAATTGTGTTATTAAATATTAAAATTAACGTAATTCACTAAAAAGTTTCATTAAAAAGTTTCATACCCGCACACGGTGCGAACCGATCACCTAGTTGATTATTGAACCACAAAGACAATTACACCATCAAAAAGAAATACTTATGTGCTTATATAAATATACAAGACAAGTTAGAAGATCATATATGTTTCAAGTTTATTTGGGATGAATAGATAAGATCGTACGCAAAATATGGTTCCAAAGATAAATTAATAATTATAAATCTTATGCATACTTATCTAAGATAATTTAGTAAAGTATGAATTCAATGTGATTTTTTTAATTTAAATTAAAAAAATTAGTAAAATATGAACTTCTTAATCCAGAGCACTTTTTCATGTCACTATATTGTTCATATCTTCAGTTATTTCGCTTGTCTATTAAGGTGCAACCTAGCAGACACTCGATTGACATTCCTTTGCTGTTCTGTCTTATGATACTTTGTGTAATGTATATTAACATATATGCTTTTAAGTCGAATATATCATCAACTCTTTGTTTCTTCTTTCTTGAAGGTAATACAGGTGAGAAAGAAATTGCGCAAGGTTTTGAAATCTTCACGATAAGCTTGAAAAGTAAATTATTTTGTCCAAGCAAAAATAGCAGTGGTGTAAATCATGTTTTGAATATCTCTTTGACAGAGAATACTTTGTTGGTAGTTACTTTTGATTGCTAGTTACGTTTGGTTATGGCTTTTGGTTGTTCTTTGCTGCAATTTGTTTCCCTTTTTAACATGAGTCAGTTTCTTATTTCTTGTGATAAGGGCATAATTATTTGTTTGTTGTGTCTGTTTATTCACTACACGGTGTGAAATAACAATCTTGTAACGAATAAAGGTATGGGTTCAAGATTGATGAGATAGTGCTGGCATGGAATGAGATGCATGATGCCCGTAGATGGCACATTGGGAAGATTTCTCATACTATCGGCCCTAATTCATTGTTAGGAAGATTTTGTACATTTTGATCAATTTTTAACAAATATAATTGGGATTAGTCGTCATTGAGCTTAATTCTTTTAGGCAATACTGCAAATTCAGTGTTCTTCTTCTCTCTTAATTTGTTGAAAGGTAGATGTTTATCCACATAGTTATAATTCTGTGTATTTCCACACGAGAACTATGGTATATATATATCTCCACCAAATTTTTACCTCTGTCAAGATGTCAAGATCTCTCCATATTAAAATTAAATGTGTATATCTCCCCCAATTGAAACTTAAATGTGCGTATCTCAACCAAATCAAAATTCGATTGGTTTCGGTTTGAACCTGACACCAAACCAAAATTAAACCGAATCGAAACCCGATTGAGACACAAACCCGAACCACCATTTAAAAAAAAAACCCGACTCGACTCTTTTACAACCAACCCAACCCGACTCCAACCTTGCAAAACCCCCAAATCGAACGAAGAACCCTAACTGAAATTTCAAAATTTCTTCAAATCCACACACAAAAACGAGTCGAAATGATGACTAATGTGTCTGGATCATCGTCTTCATCGTCGTTTGGTCTAAGAGGAAGGGGAAAAGTTCGGGGAGTCCCGAAGAGATGTTGGTGTGGAAGCTCGATTTGGGCATTGATCTCAAAATCGGAGCCCAATCCTTGTAGGCGTTACTATCGATGCGGTTTTGCTGCGTCTCAGAAGGTAAGAAAACTATTGAATGTTGCGGTTTGGCATATTATTTTGGTTTGAAATCATTTTGGTTTTTCTCGGATTCCGTAGCTTATGAACGATGAACACACATTTAAGTGGGTTGATGAGGCACTATTAAACGAGATTGGGGCTCTGCAAAGGAGAAATGGAAGACTTGAGAAGGAGTTAGAGAAGATTTTACCCGAAAGAAACGAGTGTGAGCAAATGGTGTTTGACAAGGTTCAAATGAAACTTGAGAAAGAGATATTTGAGAGGATGAAAGTTGTCTTGGTTGAGTCATCAACTAGACTGAAGAAGATCATGATTGTTGTTGTGATTGTGTGTATGGTTATGGTTGGGATTAGTAAACTAGTTGGTTGATCGATTTGTTTGTGTATGGTTATGGTTAGTTGTGCTTGAGTGTATGACTAGAGTGAAGAAGATGATGAGTTAAGTATTAGTGGTTTGTGTGTTGTTATGGTTTGTATGTTGTTGTCATGAACATTGTTATGTTTCCTTGTTTTTGATAATGAAAATTGCAAGATCGAAAATCCAAAAGCCAAAAGTGATTCAAATAGATTTATAACAAGTAGCCACAACAGCATTGTCACAAGGAAAACATAGCCAAAAGAGAAGCCAAAAGAAAACATTGTCACAACCAAAACATCAAATGACATCAAGTTCCTTATATTTTGTTCGATCGGTGCTCCTGCAGAATCCACAATGCATTATCCGTTTCTTCTCTTTTGGCTGCTTCTTGCTTGGAGACTCATTGACACCTCTCTTCCTTTTTCATGTCGGCTTTAGTTACCTTGTCCCTTCCAGGCTGAGGTGGACAAGGAGGAACATGGACATCAAGAGCCTCGGTTTTAGGCCACAATCTTGCACCATTGGTTGGAACAATTGCATCTGTGTAGTTCCTCCTCCACATAGCAGTTCTGAACCAATGAGATACGTAGTCTTCAGGCAGAAGCTTCTTTTCCAGAATTACTCCATAGGCATGTTGACAAGGTATACCACATATTTGCCACTTCCTGCAGCTGCATGTCCTCTTTTCCAACCACGAAGCTTTGATTGGTACATGCCATTTGTACTCCTAGCAACTTTGCACAACTTAGCTTCTTTATATTCTTTGGCAAGAAACTTAGTCACATAGGGAGTACAAATCCCTACGGTTACTCTTAGCAGCGAACACTCTCCATTCGGAGTACATCTATGTTTCTCTTTAAATTTCCTAATCTTCCACGTTCTATCTTTTGGAAGAATCGATGCATAAGCTTGTCATTTACATTCTTCCTCTTCAAGGTCACCACCTAAGCATTTAAACCCTATCTTAAGCTTATCATACCTGTATTGATACAGATTTCGACCTTCTCGCAAAGCATGATCGAGCACATTCTCTTTAAAAGCAACGCCATTGATGAATGTCTGGTGGAATACAATCTTCCTTCGCCTCGTCTGATATGTGTTCGTCATCTCCCTCCACCATCTTCGTCTTCATCAGAATCGCTCTCCGGAATCACATCATGTCGAACAAAGGGTTCATCTTCAAACTCTCGAAGAATCATATCCATTTCATGCTCATTCGGCTGCTTCTTCGTCGATTTCAGGCGCACCTGGAAATCCCAACGCCAATTCATCGGTCGGAACCTCCGACATTGTCAATCTCGATCTCGAATTTCTGGAGTTTCGATTGGGGGGGTTTTTTAGGGTTAGAGATTTTTTGGAAAAAAGTAAAGGGGATCGGGTTTTGTTAGAAGAGGATCGGGTTTGTAGGGTTTCGGGTTTTAATGTCTGTCGGATCGGGTTTACAAGAGGATTGGGTCACTAAACCTGCATTATTTCGGTTAAGTAGGTTTTGTTTTGGTTAAATGATGATTCCGAAACAGTAAACCAAACAATAACCATCCTCGTGTGTACATAAGCATAAAACTTTGATTTGCTGGAGATACGCATATTTAAGTTTCAATTGGGGGAGATATACACATTTAATTTTAATCTGGGGAGATCTTGACAAAAGTAAAAGTTTGGTGGAGATATATATATATACCATAGTTCTCGTGTAGAAATACATAGTTTTTCCAAAAAATTATAATACTTGTTGTTTTGTCATATTGTAATACATGTCGTGTTTTCCGATTGGACGAACAAAAGTAACCAAACAAGTACGAATGAAAAAGATAGTATAACCAAACGAGTATGACACTACATGAAGCAAATATGACTTGAAGCTAAAATACAACATTATCGACATCCCAAGACGTTTTATCAAAAGCCAAACAAAATTAGGTAGTTGTTTTTTAAAAACTTCTGAGTCTTATTGAAAGGGAAAAATCCAACACATAAGTACAAAATTAGGTGTAGTTAGAATTTTAGAAATTTGGTGTTGACATGTAATTGTGAAGCATACTTCACTCAAAGTTTACACATATGAGGTAAATGCTAATCAAACAAGAAAATCAATTTATCTGATAAATATTACATATATACATGTCAAGGGATCAAAAGGCAAATAAAAACACATTAACTATCGTAAATGCAGACTACAAACTATGAAGGAGAACAAAAAGCAAATAAAAACACATTAACTATCGTAAATGCAGACTACAAAAGAAGTCTACACATATGAGTTAGACATCAACCAAACAAGAAAATTAATTTATAAAATATATATATATATATATTATACTTATACGAGTCAAATTTATAGACATAAAATACCATAATTAACACACATTTAGAAAAAACAAAACCACAAAATACATTACTTATGAATTATAAATGCATTATTAGTGAAATAATAAATGTAGACTACAAAAGAAGTCTAGAGGGAGTAGACTGCGAATGCAGTCTACACCTATGATAATCAAACAAGAAAATTAAGTTAAAAATTATCTATTACACATATACATGTCAAACTTATACAAATAAAAAGACCATAATTAACACGCATTTAGAAAAAACAAAAATCTCAAAATTCATTACTAATGAACTATAAATGCATTATTAGTGGCATCATAAATGTAGACTACAAAAGAAGTCTACTCGGAGCAAGCTTCTTCAGAAATCTACATATATGAGCTAGATACTAATCAAAAAAAAAAATTAATTTATAAAATATATATTATACATGTACATATCAAAATTTTTAGACATAAAAATAGCATAACTAACACGCATTTAGAAAAAACAAAAACCACAAAATTCATTATTAATGAATTATTAGTGAAATCTCAAATGTAGACTATAAAAGAAGTCTACATTATGTAGACTTCGTGTGTAGAGTTCGTATGACCTGTCAGGTTAGTTTTGCAATTAAGGCATATTCACGTAGACTTCTTTTGCAGTCTATACAACAATTTGAGTTACTTTTGCAATTGACCAAAACTTTGATTTTATAAGCGTAGACTTTGTTTTCAGTCTACAAAAGCATTTAGGTTAGTTTTGCAGTCTACAATCAAAAGTAGACTTCGTATGTAGACTTCGTCCGACGTGTTGGGTTAGATTTGCAATTGACTAAAGTTTGACTTTTAAAGTAGACTGCAAAATAAGTCTATTTTGAAATAGAGGTTAATTTTGTGTTTGACCAAAATCTCGATTTAATTAAATAGTAGACTGCAAAAGAATTCTAATTCTTTTGCAGTCTACATAGATATTTATCCATGGTCAAATTTTCCAGATTTTAGTCAAACACAAAACTAACATATTTTGTCAAAGTAGACTTCTTTTGAAGTCAACTATAAAAAGTCAAAGTTCAGTCAAATGCAAAACTAACCTCAATTTTCGACAGAGTAGACTTCATATGAATTCTACCGGCCGTAGACATCATATGAAGTCTGCTCTAAAAAGTCAAATTTTTTGTCAAATGCAAAACTAACCTCTTTTAAAGTAGACTTCATATGAAGTCTACATACGGTTTTTTTGTTTCCAAAGGAAAACACGTAGACTTCATATGAAGTCTACTTTCGCGAAACAGATCTGTAAACAATCTAAAATCAAGTAAATTTATCTTTTTCGCCGTGCAAACTCGTTTTTAGCTTCGTCAACCACCTGAAACTTCGAATCTCACCAGTATTGAAGTAGGCCAAACGTTGTTATGCAATAACCATTGAAATTCGTTAGGTTATGAGAGAAAGAATTTTGAAAATAAAAATTAAAGAGGTTTTGAGCTCAAATATTCAACATTTAGAGCTAAAAAATCGGTTGGAGAAGTATTTAGAGCTTCAATTTGGTTGTTCATGGTGGTTGAAAATATTGAAGAAGCTGGCATTTTGGTAAATACGTTGAGATCTTTTGGTTTTTGTGTTTTTTGCTAATTTCAGAACTAAAAAAAAAAAAAAAATCAGAATGTAATGACATGTTCGTAAATATGTGAAGATGGTAGGGATAGATTTGTGAGAAAGTAGCAAAATATGAAGAGAGAAAAAAAGTGGGCTACTTTTGCATTTGACCCTAAGATTTGTGAAACAATCCCAAGAAACTATGGACATGCTCCAAAGGTGGCAATCATCTTGCTTAGTCCCAACGACATGAGACTCAAACTCATGCTCTGGTTTTCATATCAAAATTCATTTATGGTAACTAAGTGACCAACCATGTAATTTTTTTCTTTTGTTGATCAATAAATTTCACATTTTACCAAAAAAAAAACGTTTTTCTTTGTTTCATTCTAAGCAAATAAGTAGATGATCTAATATGCAAGAGCACATTTGGGGACAAAGATAAATGCAAGAGACGATCATTAAAGACTAACTAGATTTTTGACCCGCGTCAAACGCGGAATTATAATATTTTAAAATAAAAAATCATAATTTTCTATACTATACAGAAAAAATAAAACAAAAAAAGATTATAAATTTTAAAAAATACCACATCCTCCATGCCATTTTGCAAAAATGCCACATTTTTAAAAGTTTTGCAAAAATGCCACATTCCTTTATTCAGATTCCTAATTTACCACTTTGTAAACAGATCTCTCTCCCTCCGATCACGATCTCTCTCACACACACACACACACACATATCTCTCACACATAGAGAGATCTTAAATCTGCAAGGTCGGAAGTGATGGACATTTCTTCTTACGCTTTCTATGACAACGATCGGGATTAGATGTAGTCGTCGGATTTGATACTGGAGAAATCGAATCCATTGATCGCCGATCATAATCTGGAATCGGAGAAACTTGTAACTGCTGGATCCGAATCGGAGGAGTAGAGGATGAATGATACGATGATTAAGGAATTTTGAATGTTTACCTTTTTGGTTGGGTTGGGGAAATTGAGAACGAAACGGAACGGAGAAGATGGTGGGAGGGACAGAGAGAGATGAGGTGTCAGAATGGGTGTGGAGAGAGGAAGACGAATCTCTTTGTCTTTCTTTTTTTTATTTTGTTTCTAACGAAAGAAAATGCAAAGAACAACATTTTTATACATGAATTATATGGATGGATCTGAAAAAGATTTAGAAAAAAAAATGAATTTTGGATTTGGGGGATTTGAGAAGAAAAAGAATAATATCAAAGAAAACACAGACCCAAAGACACAAACGTTTTTAAAAATTTGTAATTACAAATATTTTTGAGTTTGGGTTAACTATTGTATAATTAGGGTATAGATTTGAGGGAGAGGAGATGGGAGTTATGGTTTTTAAATAGTTTATAAAGTTTTTAAACAGTTTATAAGGTTTTTAAACCTTTTAAAAACTTTATAAATCTTGTAAAAAACTCTTATAACCCTTTAAAAATCTTTATAAACTTTGTAAAAACCTCTTATAAATTTTTTACTAAATTTGTAAAAAAACTTATAAATCTTTAAAAACTATTAAAAACCTTGTAAAAAAATCATTATAAACCTTGTAAAAAACTCTTATAAACCGTTATAAAACTTTATAAACCTTTAAAGACTTTTTTAAAAACCTTATAATTTATTATTTCAATTGTTCAATTTTAAAGACAGATACAAAACTCTGATTAACTATTTAAAAGTTTATAAACATTTTAAACAGTAACAAAACCTTTTAAAAATTTTATAAACTTTGTAAAAAACCTTATAACCTTTTAAAAATCCTTATAAATCTTGTAAAAAAACTCTTATAAACTTTTAAAACCTTTATAAACTTTGTAGAAAACCCTTATAAACCTTAAAAACGCTTATAAATCGTGTAAAAACTCTTATAAACCGTTAAAAAACTTTATAAACCTTTAAAAACTATTTTTAAAACCTTATAAATTATTATTTTAATTTTTAAAGACAGATACAAAACTCTTATTAACTGTTTAAAAAGTTTATAAACATTTTAAACAGTTTAACAAAACCTTTAAAAAACTTTATAAACCTTTAATAAAACTTTATAATTTTTATAAACCTTTAAAAAACTGTAAAAAAAACTTTATAAAAAACGACAAAACCCTAGATCACTCAGAAGAACAACAAGAACAAAATTAACAATATTGAAATCAAGCCCAATTTGTTATCAAAATCAAGAACAAAAGAAAGCAAAACGAAACAAAATTCAGATTTTTAGATCTTGGTCAAGATTGAAATAAACACAAATCAAATTAGAAACCCATATATGTAACCCAAATCGAATAAAATCTCAGATTTGTAACACAAATAGAATCAAACACTCAGATATGTAAAATAAACCAAATAAAATCATATTTGCGAAAATCAAAACCAGTTCTGTAACAAAAAAACTCATATAATCTGATCTAGATCTAGAGAAAAAGAGAGAGAAGGAGAGAGAGAAAAAAAAAACTCAGATCTTGTTTTGATTTTTGCAGAGAAAGTGAGAGAGAAAAAAAGAAAAAGAGAAAAAAAAACATTTTGATCAGTACCGTGGAGGAAAGAGAAGAGAGAGAAAGGGAAAGAGAAAAAGATAAGGGAAAAGGAGAAATGAACATATTCATCATTTTGTTAATAAAAGGTAGCATTAATGCAAAAGTAGAGAGGAGAGTGGCATGCTTGTAAAAATATTTTTTAAGTGTGCCATTTTTGCAATTCTCCCAAGAAAAAATTAAATGATATCTCTCATGTAGATAAATATATATTTTATTTTACAAAATTTATTCGGTATGACACTTAAATTGAATGTAAGCGTTTTTAATATAAATCGAATACGTTGAGATTATGAGTTCTCTCAATTTATTTGAACTCACGAAATAAAAAAAAATCGCGTTAGTATGTAAATCTTCTTAAATAATAAATCAAAAAAATAATAAAAAGTAAAAATGATGATTTTGAAATTCAACCATTAATGTTTAAAATTTGTAAAGTTGTACGTTTAAAACAAAATCGTAACTTTAATCAATATAATATGGATATAACTAAACGATATAAAATAAAATACTTGTATGATCAATCACATATGGTATCTAAATGGACATAAATACAATTTTTATAAAGTAATTAACATCGGTAAATGATTAATCGTTAAAATATTATGTTATATAACGTTTAAATATTAAAATGTTATATTTTAGATTGATTTAAATTAGTAACATATGTATTTGTGAGTTTATGTTAAAAAAAAATTAATGTTATTATGTAGATATTTCTAACATGTCATATATAATTAATTAAAATGTTTTGATTGGTTAATTTAATTTATTCGTCCTTTAAAATTCTTATTGAGTGAATATTCGTCGAATTAATAATATAGTAAATATACACATACATCGATTTAATAAGAAGCACATCGGTTGTAAATATTTCTCGTCAAATAAAACTAAAAAACCATCCAGAGAGACATTTTATACTCAAAGAAGCCTTTGCTATCAACTCCAAAGTCACTGTTCAAAGTAAATTGAAACTAAGCATACCTTTGTTCAAAGTATGACGGAATAAATAAAACGAAGGGACAAAGCCTAAGATAACAAAGGAAACCATTGAAAAGAAGTAAACAACGCAGGAATTTGAAAAATAAACAAAACTTGGGGTTGAATCATCTGCCCAATTTTGAAAGCAGTATGAACAAACAATTCATCAGTATACTTGAAAGTAAGAGTGAGAACATATAATGACTCAGAAGGAGACGAGATACGAACAAATAATGAATATGAAAGCAAACACACCAATGACTTTATTGGCTAGAGAAAAAAAGACGTATGAAGAGCAAATCAATTTCTAATTGATTTATTTTGCTATCATTAAAGAGAGATCTAAATGTACACAGTATCATATATAATGAAGAAGCGCATGTGAAGATTACGCGAAAATCAACTGTAATGGTGAATACCCTGAAGACTACGGCCGCCAAACAAATACACTCAGAAATTTCAAAGAGGTTTCACAAGGAACACGAATTCATTTAATGTCTCCTTCAATAAGCATAGACGAAAAACCACGTCTGTTAAAATTCAATTTTTTTCGGCAAACAAACAAAAACAAATCTACTTCAGGCTCTCAATAATCATTTATGATGAAAACTTCCGTTGCTAAAAATTTCAGTGATGGTTGCGACCGGTTTCAGCGACTATTTTCTAATAAACAATGCTGACGTCATCAGTCTCTAAAAACTGGTTCCGATGTTTACTTGAATAAAACAAATAGTTTAAAATTGTTATCAATAACAGAGAGAGAGAATTGGGTGTGTATTATTTCACGAGAAATATAAGATATATATAGGGATACAAAACTTGGGGAGGAAGTATAACTTGGAGAAGAGGTAAGTCTAGAAAATTCTAAAATATGAGCCTATAATGTGTATCTATATAAATGGGGTTATAACACTCTCCCTTGGATGCCATTATAGTAAAAGTATTCCTAATGCGCATAAGATATAGCCTCATTAAAAACCTTACCAGGAAAATCCGATTGGGACAAAACCATGGTTAAGAGAAAAAGAGTGCAACGCGCTTCTACTCCCCTTGATGAGTGCATAACTTGAAATCTTCATGACGACGCAAACTTGTATCTTGAAAGTAGCAGTTGGAAGTGGCTTCGAAAATAAAAGTCTGGCAAAGTTTCGCTTGAATGATATGTAGAACATGTACATCGCCTTTCTTCTGCAACTCATGGGTCTTTCAGATGTTTTATCTTAACCATTCTCTTTGTTTCTCTTGATATCATCGATGTATGATATTCATTTCGAAGATTGATAAACTTTCATATATCATTGTAATGATAATATTATTCTTTAAGTATCTATCATTTGCGTGTTCTTTGATGTCTCATTAAAAACATTTTATATAAAAACCCTATGGGATAAAAACTATGATAAGGGAAAAAGAGTACATCCACGCTCATCATTATATATTTCTCCCCCTCATTTCTTCATGAGATGAATTCTGATCATATATACTCATCTCCTTTTGGAATTACTATTGTATAACCTTAATGAACAAACTCGTATGGTAATCATATGATCTCTTATATCATTGAACTTCTGGTCCATAATAACTTCTCTCATAGAAGATCATATCTTGGTTAATTCCTCTAATCGCATTTTATGTATGGTACTTCATGACCAAACATATATGGGTATTTTTCTGTAAAATCCTCTAAGGATCTATTGACCAATCATCTTTTCGCTAGATGTTTAACTTGGAAATCTGAAGATAATTTTATCTTTCCAAGGTATATTTCCAAAACCTTTCTTCAGATATTAATCTCTTCAAGAGTTCTAGCTAGTAATGTTTGAATCATCACATCACTGCAATTATAACAAATCTTTTTACATTAAATCTTTCTGGGACTTTCATGTAAATATCACTATAGAGTGATCTTTTATCATATATTATCATCGTACTACTTGTGATAACTCTGCTAGAGTTTCGATGATCTTTAGTTAAGAATCATTTTATCAAAATCTTTTGATAAATACATGGGTACAATTTACATGATTATACTCCATGTTATATATTTTCTATTCATTCGATTGAGTATAGTTCCTGGGAATATATCTTTAATCTTTCAGAGATTATAACTTTGATATCACTAATTCTTCAGAGATTTTAACTCTGATATCACTAATCCTTTAGGGATTATAACTCTGATATCACTAATCCTTCAGGGATTATATCCTTCAAGGATTGTATTATCCAGTGTTTCTTCTTTTATTGCCAGACTTATAAGATAGCTAAAATAGCTGCATCCACCACAAAAGAACATATCTCTTCATAATACATTCTATGTCTTTATGATAATTTCACTATCCTTTCACACAAAGACTCATTTATTTTCACTGGTTTTACACTTCAGGTGCATAGACTACTAGTCTAATTCTCTACAAGAGAATATACGTCCATTTCTTTCTTTCCATTTGGCCAATCATAACTTTGTGTACACTTTTCAATAGACATTCTTATTATCCTCTATTCATAATATCAACTGCTCATACCATGCAAAATATTACGACGTCGATTTGCTTTTTGGTTCCATCTGATTTCAAACATGACATAGCTAACTAGCTCTCTTCATTTTCAAGTAGTTGAATGTTTTCATTCGTCATGTTTATGTCTCTTCTAGAGCTCATTCGGTCTCATCTAGAGATCATTCAAAATCTTTCTTTCCTCGATCTGGCCATTCTAATTATCTGCTCGTTTTCTTTTACGAGGATTCTTATATTTGGAACCAAATAGGTCTATCACGCTTCATGCGATCTTTAGACTCACTAGCAGTCTGATACTATCCTTATGGGACATTAATTCTAATTGGAGCATATACAGCTGGAATATGTGATTTCATCGCTCTATTTGGGTCAGTAAATGCATCTAGCAATCAATACGCTAAACTTGAAATTATCTTTTGGACTTCTAATTCTCATCCTTTAGTCCGAGGATCATTACTAATTCATAGATACTTATATCTTTTCCCAGCTATTTTACTTTCTCCCCTAAATGTTGGAAAAACTAACTTATTAAAATGACAGTCTTCAAATTGAGCCTTAAATAAATCATTCTTGGATGGCTCTAGATACTTAGTATCATTCATATCCAACATATATTTTTATCCTCATCTTGAGATCCCATCTTAGAGCGCTGTGGTGGAGCACTTTTCATACTTAAAAATTCTCATATGAGAAATATTTGGTTTCTGACCAGAAACCAATAATGATGGGGGAGAACTATTAGTTATTCATTGGCTAGATGCAAATCAATGCTACTAAACCATTTCATGTATAAACATGAGCTTCAAGATGTTCAACACTTATTCTAATGGACATGCAATAATTAGACTTAAACATCACTTGTGAAATACTCTTGTAATTTAATCAAGAAAGTAACCTTGTAAACAGTTGCAGGTTTATAACAAGGATAAACGTGATGTTCTACTTGATGCGTCAATGCGTCCACTGAATCGATGCATCTATTACAACCATAAGGTATCCAAATGTCACATAGTGGGTGATCAACCCATAATCATCTCCTTGTATATAAGTCTGAATAAACAAAGTCCAAATTATTTTGACTAGTGAAAGTCACATTATCATATTGCTTTCTGACCAAGTTACATATGATAAATCATTATAAAGAATCTTCTGGTTCTTTACTAAATGTCCACATAATTTCTCACATCATCATTAAACCAGGATGACCAATCCGGTTAAGCCAAAATATTTAAATTTTTTGTAAACTTTTGGTTTACTTTCATTCTTAGTAAACTTCTTGTTTACTTTTTATTGCTAGTCACTTACTCCCTTCAGGGGAAATCATAAGTAAATTTGTTTTTTTTCTAGAAAATCCAAAGCTAACAATGGAAGTCATCGGAGAATGGAGACTGAGGCATTCACTTTAATAGGCCCTTCTTTGACATATTTATCTAGTCTTTTTCATGACTTTCTTATTCATGACTTTGTGTAGACTTCAAGTCTTGTAAGCTTAAATATCACATTATGGTGATCACACTTTTCCTTTGAGAATTGTTCGAAGAACTTAGTGAACATAATTTTTTGGATATGTCACTTATTGTATATGTGAGATTTTATAATTCTCTCCCTCGAGATGGTGAAACTTCATGTTCATCAATCTCGAATTGACACTCCAGAATCAACAAAATTCTTTAATACTTAGGATTTGGGAGAGTATAACGCATCAATGATTTTAAATCGCGTTCTCATAGACAAATTTATATATGCTCTTCAGAAGCTTTCACTAAGCTTTACACTTCTTATTATTGTATTCACACTAAATTCTTTCATTCAGATCTTGTAGGCGATACTATCTTTGTGCTCTTCTGGAGCATTAATATACATATGCTCTTCTGGAGCATTCAATATTTTTTTAGTACCATCTTTATTTTCTCACTTCTAGTGATAATATGAGTTCTTGATTGAAACTATTTGATCTCGATATTGACCATTCAAGACAATCTTTATAACCACATCTTTTGGCTTAGTGTTATTAGTATGATCCTCTCTTTTCTCAGATAAGATGTCACATTCACTTCAGGGAATGGACCACGAGATGTGATTCATGAATTTTGTTGAAAAATCCAACAAATTCTACCATTCGTCAAAGACAGCTTCGAAGTACCAACAAGGCGAATTGTTGGTACTTCGAAGCTGGCTCTGATTCTACAATTAAAATTAAGTACCAACCAATTTTTGATTTATATGAATTGGATGGTACTTCGAAGTATTAACCAGACGAATTGGTTAGTACTTCGAAGCTGGCTCTGATTATAATTGTTGAAACGGACGGCAAAATCGGAGCCAGCTTCGAAGTACCAACCAATTTTTTTTTCTTTTCTCGCATAAAATAAAGCAATAAAATATGTCAGATGAAATGTCAATTTATTTTTTATTGATTCATAAGTAACATGAATCGCTAAAGCGTATATCAAATTTTAATAATGGAAGCATGATAAATATTTTGGTCCAAACAATTAATTAAAATTATACGGTCATAGCATGTGCTAAAGGAAACATGGTGAAGCATCAAACGATAATTATTTATGCATGATTCAATTAAATCTCAATAATCCATGTGTAGATCCATAGAAGCATGATTATAATTATATTGAAGAATGAAACGATATGTTTTAAAGTTTCATAAAGCAAATTTGTCAACTAAAAAAAAAAAAATACACAACCAATTCTCTCTCTCTATTTTTCTCTATTATTCATAACATGTTATCAGTACGAAACCCTAGTCGTCTGAGCACGAAATTCTAATCACTTGAGTTTGAAACCCCAGCCGCCTGAACACGAAACTCTAGTTGCTTGAGCAAAACCCTAATCCAAGTCGTTTCAATTTCCGGACGCTTTCTCAACGTAAAGATTCATTCTACGCAATCAGGATAAATACTATTTACCGTCACGCAATCATCAAGAGAGAGAATTGGTTGTGTATTATTCCATGAAAAATATAAGATATATATAGGGATACAAAACTTGGGGACAACTTAGAGAAGAAGTAAGTCTAGAAAATTCTAGAATATAGGCCTATAACAGGTATCTATATAAATGGGTTTATAACAAAAATGAATTTAAACCATGTTTTCACTAAAATCTCATATACTAAACGATTTCTGGACACTACCTATGATCACTGGTTTTTTTTTTTTTATGTAATTGTCAATGAAAAATTGACAAGAGTATTGTGAATGCAAATTGTCTTGTAGAGACGACCTTTACATGCACCTTTTAATTAATTCTTAGAATTTATTAATCTAAAGAGCCTTTTCAACAGCAGAATAACGCAGTCTATACAAATGAAAGCACAAGAAACGCGAAGGAGGTTTATGCAAACCTATCTCCCTCTCATATCGCATATGTTAATAAATATCGTCTCCTCTTAGCTTTTCGAGGATGAGCGTCTCTTGCTTCGCGTCTGTTGGTTTCTAAATGTTAAGGAATTCAACTACAAAACTTTCCAATGTCAATGCTCCATAGAATGACTCTTAACTCAACAAAGACATATAAGAACAAAAGAGTTAGGTAATGTTATGAAAAAGGATACATTCCTGATCTGGCTCTTCAGAGAAATTAGAATGCAGCGCATTCCCCATACTGTCTACGATCGCTGAAATGGTCATCGATGATTCAATGCACAGGATTGCTGTTATGGCATCCAATCGAGTTACCTCGTTTCTGAACATAAGCCTTGCATGAGCTGCGTTACCATTAATCTTTTATTTTCCTGTTTGTTTTCAAGTAATTTCATTGATAAAGAGCAGAACGGAAGTGGTACCTTGAGCCAGACGGATTAAGCTTTCCAACATCCGCACTGTTGTTCTTGCTGCAGTTCACAGTAAAATCAAATTACAAGAAGATTTCAAGGTTTTTCTAGACTAGAAAATGGATGAGCATATCCCAGCCACTTCGCTTAATGTTTTAGTTTAAAATCGATATCAAATGGGTTTGCACAGCAAATTTCTATATAATAAGGAATAAGAAGACACTGTTCCACGGCCGTCAGCTTTCCCCCACGATAGGTTACTAAAAGAATTAGCATCTGGAGAACAAAGAAGTATTCCTTAGGCGATTACCTGCATTATGTGTTGATGATCTTCTTTGGAGTCTATAATAACTTGAAATTATTTCCTCTGCTTCCTTTGATAGCACAGGCCTGAAGTTTCCTTTCACAAACTGAATGTACCTGCATAAGTTGGGATATAAGAATTTTTTGGCAATTATTAGCTAGGATCAAATGCATCCAGTCATATCAGACTTTCCTGCAGGGGGAACAATTTGTAACTCTTCTGTACACATCTGATACCTCTGAAGCATCGGTAGTGGCCAAATAGTAGTCAGATCATCGACAAATCTGCCTTGCTCTATTTGCACCTGGGTTGATGACATCAAATTATTAGAGAGATAAAGTCATTTGTTTTGTCACAAATATAAACTCTGTGCTTAAAAAGGTCAGTATGCGATACACTAAAGATTTCTTTAAAGGAACATACCTCGGCAAGGATGTGAGAGGATACCACTTTATCCCATTCAGGATTTTTTGTATCTAAAAGAACGAGTACAATATCAAATCTGCTCAACAAGGGACCGGAAAGTGCAGTATTGACAGAAAGAGCTGGATTCAGTTAAGAATTTTTTGAAGAAAAATATCAAAGCAAATACACCAAATGATACTGAAATGCAAAAAGGGAAAACATGAATGCTTTCTCATGATTCAAGAAAGAAATATATGCTTTTGATAAGTGATCACCAACTTGTATCTGAAAAACAGAAGCCATATATGTAAGCAAGGAAAATTTTGTTTGATGTGGATACACTGATCGGGATCATATTGCCCTTTGGGATTTGTAGCACCGAAGACGATTGTCTTTGTGCTAAGAGTCGTTACAAGGCCAGCCTTCAAATTAACAAGAAAAAAAATAAGACACAGAAACAAAATTAGGCATAAGAAGATATAGTCGTACAACTTGAATGATGCTTTAACAAGAAAATAAATCTACATGAACTTATAGAGTGGTTTACCTTGGCAACGCTTATACTTTGTTGCTCCATTGCTTCATGTATGGTTGCTCTGTCATGCTCTCTCATGCTTCCCAAAAGAAAAAAACGCGCTTTAGTTGTAGGTAAGTCGCCCAAGGACGAAGCAATAGAACCAAACTTGATGCAAAAAATTTGATAGGAAAAATTCCGAAAATGTTTGTCATGTTAGGCAGATCACTTTTTCCCAATAAATGCTTCTTGTTTGTGATAAGAGATTACTTCTTCATCATAAGAATACTTCGGACTTCATGTTCATTATAGTTCAAACTTTTCAAGCAGATAATACCACGTATTAATGCATCTGGAGGCTACCTATCAAATTCATCAATACAGCAAAGTCCACCATCTGCAAGAACAAGGGCTCCAGCTTCCAACATCCACTCTCCTGGAAACAAATTAATAGATGCTGACACAAAAAAGTATTATGAAGGACCTAACATAAGATATAGGTAAGAGATTGGAGTGCTTACCTTCATCCTTCACTGCAGTTACAGTCAATCCAGCACTTGTGCTTCCTAGTCCTGTTGTGATTACAGCTCTGTTGCTTAGTTTTGCAGCAAACTTCAAGAACTGAGATTTTCCAGTGCCTGCCAGATATTAACAATGTAGAAGGTGGGTACTCATAATATCCTTTTATTTCTTCCAAATAACATGTAAGGTTCTCTAGTTCCAAATCAATTTATTTGGGGCGAAAAAATGGGAACTCAACCACAATATAGGAGCATGTATATATATAACAAAAATAATTCTCAAAGGTTGACGCCGACCTGGATCACCAATAAGAAGCAAGTGAGATTCTCCCCGTACTTTTGTACCAGAAGCATCAACATGTTGCACACCTCCAATGAGTGTTAAGGCCACTGCATATGAACAAACACACATGCATGAAAATATTTTTAGACAATTTACGAGGAGATGTTGACAAAAAAAAGTATGCATACAGCATACCTGCAAGCTTAACAGTGAAGAGACCAAAGACTTGGGGGCATATTCCTCGTAAGATAGCATTTCTCCCTGACTTAATCAAATACAAAAGAATTTAACATAATTTTAACACAAAATATTCTTTAGATCTTCCATATATTATTTGGCAGGGGAATAGTTGTTCAAAAGAATTGCAACAAAACAGGCAGAATAGTTTCCGAGGAACAGTGAGTTTTTTTACCTTTCAAAGGGGTATCTTTGAAGTGGCTCCAAAAGCTCTTGAACTTCTCGATCAAATCATCAGATACATCGATTTCTGATTTGAGTTCATTGGTTCTTCTAGAGAGCAGCAAAATAACAGGAGAAAAGGGGGCAGAAAGTGAGTTAATAACTGAAATTGTAATGCCTAATAGTAACTCAGAATATGAGAAAATAGAATCTCATCAAAGACCCAAAAAAAGACTCTCTGGAAAAAACTTTGGAGGGGAACTCCTCGATAATTTTTTACTACAAATAAACCAGTACTATCTTTGTTCTCAAAACTTTTGGCATGAGGTTGGTAATGATTTCATTGATAAAATTGCTTTATCAAATATTCCAAGCCATTTACCTGACATGATTGGCAATCAACATAGGTTCAAGGTCGCAACGAACGTCTTTTAGGTCATGAGACCATTTTGAAGTCAAGATTCCAGAGACAACAACATCATCTGCAAGAAAAAGAAAATAAGAAATATGTTACTAAAGCCAATATCAGGAGGCAGAGCAGTTATGCTGGGCACCTGTAGAATTATTACACGAGTGTGGGCATTATAGCCATACATGAAATAAAAACAAACAAAGGAACAAATGCGTTGTACCTCCAGCTTTAACATTGTCAACAAGGTCATCTTTCAGGACGACTAGAATGGACCTTGGGATAACCCCAACACCTAAAACCTGAGTATTTTCTTGGATTTTGATTTCTTGATAATCATGGCGTGTTACTGTATCATCCACAGGGTCAAAATTCGTGCCTTCACAAGATTTTGATCGCTGTAACCCAGAGTTAAAAGATTTCATGTAAGATCAATTGTTTTCAAGATAATGAAAGCTAAAGTTGCAAAACATAATGAATAAGCAAAAGAGAATTCTTCTATCATGAAGAGGGGAATTGTTTTATTACTTCAAATGCTATAGGCACAGTTTCAGAGACTGAGCCTAAATGTTTTCACAATTATGAAAAAGATAACCGGGAAGAGGGGTATTATCCAGTGGAAAGGAGCATAGCTAGTAAAAGAATGAAATGTGACAAACCTGGGAAGGACAAAAGGGCGGTTTCACAATTGAATTTATTGATTCCAACTCAGGGAAAAGAGGAAACCTATAAAAGGAATCAACTCACAGTCAGCGAGACTACAGGAGCATGTGTGTGACAAAAGGAAAATCCAGTTTCAAGCACAACACAAACCATACATATGCTTGCATTTTCGGCATCTATACATCCTTTCTCCCTCGTACATTTTGACAGCCCCCGACCGAATAACTGTGCCTTTCAACATCAGCAGAATACCACGGTGCTTTACTCTAACCCGGCCGATACTTGGGAAAGTGTCTGTGCCAAAGCCAAAAATAGCTAAGAGAAGCAGAATAAACTCGAAAAGAGAAGTAATCCTGAAAACAGAAAAAAAAGAGGCACACACACACACCAGGGCTTCGTTCTAGAGGGGATCCACTAGTGTTTATACGAACATGTATAAATCTCTTCTCAATCCCAATCTTGTTCTCAAATTTCTTCATATGCTCCAACGCAATTTTCTAAACCCAAAGACAAATTGACCGATCTGATTATCTATCTATTCGAAATCACCACAACTGATTCACCATTAAACTAAACAAATCCAAAAGCAAAAGATGATTAATCATCAAGCTGAGTAACATACGTGAGCTAAAATGGCTGAATCGTCGAAGTGACGAAGATACTGTTCGGGATTGGAGAAAAGGAGACGCGCCAGATACGGATTATCGTCAGCGAGTTCTGCGAATCTAAAGAGTGTGATGATGCAGTTAGTTGAAAGAAGAATCATGGGGACTGAGAGAGAGAGAGAGAGAGAGAGAGAGAGAGAGAGAGAGAGAGAGAGAGAGAGAGAGAGAGAGAAGAATTACTCGAGGAAGAGAGGGTAGTGAAGTTTGGGATCGGAAGAGAGAGAGATGTCGCGGAGCTGATCGGAATAGTGGCTCACCAGAAACTCCGTCATAGACTCAATGTGCTCCGCCGTCTGTGTCGGCGATTCCAACGTCATCACGCCGGCGAAGGAGAAAGGTTTAGGCGGGAAATGAAAAAATGGGAAAGTGAGGATGAATACGACAATTTCCTATCGTGCCCGGAAGGGTATCAAATACACCACACCGAAACTAGGTTGTATAAAATCTGTAAAATCAAAATTTTGGTGTGGGGACAAAATCTTTAAATTCTTTTTTATATCTGTACTTATAAAAAGATAAATTAGGCGCGTAAATTATTTATATATTTTTGTTTTTAATTTTAGTTTTAAAAATGTAAAGTATGTAGTTATTTGGTTTTTTTATAGACATTATTGTTGATTCTTTTGTTATTAATATTTTTTTGTCACTAATATCATTTGTATTAATAAAATGAATTTTAGAAATTTAGTTTTAACATTTAATTTTTTATATGTAGATGTGTCAAGTCAAAATGTATAATAATTTAATACATTCGAGTTAAAAAATGTTAAATTTGACTTGTCCGAATATTTAAGTAGTATTTAGAATACAAATAAATTACTTAATATTTAAAAACATTAAAATATATAATCATAAATTTTATAAATGAAACACAAATTAAAAACAAAAAAAAGAGTGTTGCTTTCGAATTAAAATTTTTTTTATTACTTTCAAATTGTCTTGCGTTAAAAAAAATATTTCAAAAGAATAATTATATTTGTTGTTATAAACTTGGGAAGTTATTTTATATATGTACACATGTCAAATCAAAAATTATAATAATTTAATACATCAGAGTTGAAGAAAAAATGTTAACTTTGGGTTGTCCAAATACCTTAAGTAGAATGTAGAATACAAATAAATTATTTAATATTTTAAAACATTAAAATAAACGCGGATCAAAAAAAATTGTTGCTTTCGAATAAAAAAGAAATTTTTATTACTTTCAAATTGTCTTGCGTAAAAAAATTCAATGTCACTTTTAAAAATTGAGAAATTTAGGAAATGTTTTTGTTATAAACCTGGAAAATTTTTTAAAATTTGGTAAGTCATTATTATTATTTTCAAAATAATATATATTCTATAATTTTATTTCTACAAGAATCAATTCTGAAACTAATTTTAAATGAGAAACCAAATTTGTTTATGACTTTAAAAGAAAAACAAAAATCTGATAATATATTGATTAGAAACTCTTTGATTTATTTATAGTAATAAATATAAATTTACTTGTACAAGATTTTGTTATTGATTCAAAATTGTCATGTCACAATATTTTTAGCCATATAATAATTGTTTTGGTGAGAGTGATTGTGGAGATGAAACATAAATAATTGAAATCGTAAAGATTATCTCCACAAAATGTACAATATATTTTAATACATTTCCATAGAAATATTTCTGAGACTTTACTACCTTCAATTCCAATTTCTATGGAAATGTATTAAAATACATTTGAAATGTAGTAAAGTCTGGAAAATATTTCTAGGAAAATGCATTAAAATAAATCATATATTTTTTGGAGATATTCTTAACGATTTTCGTAGTTTTCCAATTATAAATAATGGTACTAAAATTTCGGATGTTGTTAAAGTCAATCAATTAATCAAGAATATGTAATTCTTATTTAATTGGAATATTTCCACAATATTGTTCTTGTGTAGATTATACTAAAGATTTTCATATTTTTAAATTTAGAGTTGATGATACATAAATTCCGAACCATAATAAGTCCATTATTAATTAGATATAGAAAATGTTAATTTTTTTTATTGAAAGCTTTCAATATTTCCAATTGAATTTCATATTTGAAAATTAGAATTGATGATACATAAATTTCAGAGCAACCAAATTCCACACTTTTAAATTTGTAGTTGCTCATAGATTTTATTTCTGAGATATTCTTAAATTTCAGATAGGCAAATTTGTGGAGATAACTTCCATAATCTTGTAAACGTCAGATTAATCTTGTGTAGATTTTACTAAATATTGTCATACTTTTAACTTTGGAGTTGATGATACATAAATTTACTTTTGGACCGAAATGAAATGTAATCGATTTATTTAACTGATTTTTTTGGTTGAATAGATTTTTTTGGAAATAAAGTAAGATCCATTAAAATTCAAAACGAAATTATTTTTAAAAGTAACAATAACTAAAATCCCTAATCAAATAATCGAAAGGAAGCATGTAAAAATAATCTTCCATTCCGTGAGATTATTTTTTGATAATCACTTCTTAACTTCATCAATGGAGCCATCATTCTCATCCTCCTTTTGAGCTCAGACAAATTTTAATTATTGAGTTTGAGCTAATTTTAATTAGGGATTTATTGGTTAAATTAGAGAGAATGTCATGTCATATTTTAAAGGATATCATGTCATATTTTAAAGTAATTTTGGTGAAGACACCTAAACTTTTTTTGAAAAAATCACTCTCTAATTAATATATAAGAGATTGATGATACATAAATTTTAGAGCAACCAAATTCCACACATTTAAATTTGTAGTTTCTCATAGATTTTAATTTTCAGATATTCCGAAATTTCGGATAGACAAAATTTTGAAGATAATGATTTCCATAATCTTGTAAACGTCAGATTAATCTTGTCTAGATTTTACTAAAGATTGTTATACTTTTAACTTTGGAGTTGATAATATATAAATTTATATTTGGATCGAAACAAAATATAATCGATTTATTTAATTGATCTTTTTGGTGGAATATATTTTTTTGGAAATAAAGTAAGATCCATCAAAATCCAAAACGAAATTATTTTTAAAAGTAATAATAACTAAAATCCCTAATCAAATAATCGAAAGAAAACATGTAAAAATAATCTTCTATTTTGTGAGATTATTTTTTGATAATCACTTCTTAACTACATCTGTAACGCCCGTGAACCAAAATTGGGAATTTTGGATGTACGTCGATCGACACCAGGGGTGTGTCGTACGACACACGTTTGAATTGAACCGATGGGTTCGGTTTTAGATCGTCGGTTTACGGTTCGGATTGGGAAAACCCTAGGGCTTCAGTATAAAAGTCGTGCAACCGAGTTTTGGTCGCGTTTTTCAGAGTTTCTAGAGAGAAAACAGAGATTTTCAGAGGATAGAGAGAGAAAAAGGGATCATTGTTGATTTCCTTTGTGTTCTTGATCCTAAAAACTTGTGATTGTGATTGTGAGGCTCTAGAATTGAGTTATGGTCCGTGTTCTTCATGGAGGAAGAAGGAAATCCGAATTTGGGAGTTAGGAATCTCTGATTTCGTGTGTTCTTCTTGTTCATATCTCAGCTTGCTTTCCGAAATCAAGGTGAGTGCATGACCATGGATTATCTGGGTAATTGAAATGTCCTGATGCATTTGATTTTGAGGTTTGGATTGATGTGATGATGATTTATTGTGTGTTTTGGATGCATTTCATGTCTGTGTTGACGTTTTTCGTGCAGAAGATCGATACATCGCATCCTGGAACGAGCCACGAGAGGATTCCTCGAGACTGCGTCGTGTGTCGATTGACACCATAGCTTGGTGTGTCGATCATTTGAAACCAGGAGGTGTGTCGATCGACACAAGAGGCTGACACATGAATGTCGTGTTGATTTATTGTGTTGTGCATTGTTGCGTGATCGCTTGTGTATGTTATTCTTTTATGCTTGTGTGTATAGCCGGTTGATGGGATGACCGTCTTACCGAGTATTTGTGATAATATTCACGCATCTTTTTTACTCATGTGATGTAGGTAAAGAAAAAATGTGATCGTGGAATCATGTATGTGAAGAGGAGATGATCTAATGTCTCGATTTTATTGCTTTTATGTTATCGTTAGACTTGCTAAATCATGTAATGTATTCTACATCTTAGTCTTTTTGTTTTTGTTTTTGTTAAATTACACATCTTAAATACTTGACACTATATTCGTGAGATGGGTTCTGAATGTCTTTGATATGCTACTTCTTCATATATATAATTCTCTCTAAAATTTTAATATATAAATGGTATTATTTTTGTCTTAGTAAAATGGGTGATATGCAAGGATAACCAAAAAGAAAATTAATAATTAACCAACTAACTAAAATTAACATATGTGGCTTAAACAAATCCATTAGAATTAGGACAAATGGTTAGGTTTTAAATTATAATTTGTTATTGTGTTATTAAGTCCAATTTCCCTAGTAAAATCCCTTTCATGTCTTATTATCTAATTTTTTTTTAACTTTTTAATATAAAGTAATAATAAAAACTAATTAACAAGATATTCATAATTTAAATAGTGTTATTTTTAAAAGTGTTAATCTATATATATAGTATCATATATGGAAATTTTATATTCATAGAAAAAAAGTGATTCTGTTCAAATAGCTTACCAAAATGGTCGCGAGAATCATGAAATGGGTCATGGCGAGTAATGCCTATTTGGTTATTACATAAACGTATTAAATGAACGAATAGAGAGAGACTCAGAAGAGAGAGAAAGAGAGAAAGGGACCGAGAAGAGAGAGAGAGCCGAGAAGAGAAAGAGAGAGACCAAGAAGAGAAAGAAAAAGAAAGAGAAAGAGAAAGAGATTGAGGAGAAGGAGAGACCAAGAAGAGAAAGAGAGAGACCGAGAAGAGAAAAAAAAAGAGAGACTGAGAAGAGAGAGAAAGAGAGAGAGACCGAGAAGGGAAAGAGATAGACTAAGAAGAGAAAGAAAAAGAGAGTGAGAGAGAGAGAGAAAGAGAAAGAGAGAGAGAGCGCCATCCTTCCAGTCTTCTGTAGATACTACACTCAAGAGTGCCAGCAAGTTGTTTGGTACGTCAAAGATTATGTTTATAACTTTACGGTACACATGTTCTTGTATTGAATAAGATGAGTTGATTCACAATCTGTTTAGGGTTTTCATTTCTACTTCAGGATAGCATACTGGAAAAAGTTGTTTGATTTTGGATGATTATTTTCGAAGCAATATCAGGCTCAAGTTACATGATTATATGAACATTAGCATTAGCTCAAGCCCAAAATGCTAGCACTAGTTCGGTTTCAGAATAGTGTAATTGAAAATTTGATCGATTTTGAAAGATCTATATTGGAGTTGAAAGTTGAAAATTAAGTTCAAGAGTGCATGATTAGACAAAGAGTAACATTTGTTATCAAAACATTGAAGAGACATTTGGTGAAAAATCATATGTTTACTCAATGAGAGTTTTAAGGGATACATCAATTAAATTAACAACTCAAAACATTTCAATTAAGTCTATATGTTATGTTGGAAATCTCTACGCATTTACATTATTTTTTAACATGAACTCACAAAAACATGTGTTACAAATATAAATCCAACTAAAATGTACTACATCTGTTTCTTATTATAAGATGTTTAGAGATTTATTTTTTGTTTCACAATATAAGATGTTTTCAGATTTCTATGTATATTTTACTTTATTGAAAACTGTTTAACCAATAGTATTATGCATTCTTTTTTTTAATTGGTTGAATTGGTAATATTTAATAAATTTTTTGATATATAGAAAAGTTTTTTCTTAAACTTTGTGTTTTAACCCAAAATATCCTATAATAAAAAACGAAGGGAGTAATATTTTAAATTTTGCTATAACATAATGTTTAAAGATGAAATCGTCTACCGATATCAATTACTTCATAAAAATTGAAATAACGTCTATTTGGATACTATATGTGATTAATCATACAATTATTTTATTTTATATCGCTTAATCCATATTATTCTAATTAAAATTATGCTTTTGTTATAAACGTACAACTTTACAAATCAAACCTTAATGCTTGAAATTTTTTATCATTTTCACTTTTTATTATTTCTTTATTTTTTATTTGAAAATATTTTTACATATTAACTTTAGTTGTAATAATGTCCATTTGGATATCATATGTGATTAGTCATACAACTATTTTATTTTATATCTCTTAATCTGTATTATAATTAAAGCTACGCTTTGTCATTAACGTACAATTTTACAAATCAAACCTTAATGATTGAATTCCAAAAATCTATCATTTTTACTATTTTTTATTTTTTTATTTGAAAAGATTTTTACATATTAACAAGATATATTTTTTGGATTTGGTAAACTCAAATGAGTTTGAAAGAAACGATAATCTCTAACGTACTCGAATTACATCAAAAACGTTTAAAACGCTTAAAAAATGCTTACATTTAATCTAAGTGTCATACATACTAAATTTTGAAAAATAAAATATATTTATCTATATGAAATATTCTAATCCCGTGTATACCATTTGATAATATATATATATATATATATATATATATATCGTTCTAATTTATATATAAATATAACCATTTGGTCTTCGTTATTTGTAAATAAAAAAATCATAATAAAAAAATCATAAATTTGTTTTTTCGAATATATTTTAATCCCGCGTTTGATGTGTGACAAAAATCTAGTTACCCTTTAAGTTCGAAAGCATAAGAGTCTTATTATCTAGCTCGCTGCATTGATATAGGCTCGTGATGAAGTGCAAACAATGTATCTACACAGGGCCCATCGTGGGCCCCATAATTTCAGTTAATTTTTTTTGCAAAAAAAATTCTAAATTGTTGTAAAATTAGTGAAAAAGTCATATATTTTTATAAAATTCATAAAAAGGCCCTAAAGTTTTAATATATACTATATAACTACCAAAACATTTTTTTTGCACAGGGCCCATAAAACCAATGGACCAGGCTTGCATTGATACATAAATATCTCTTTTCTCGTTTTGGTAATTTGAAGCGGTTCTTTATTTTTTTTTTGCAGATCTTGTTTACGGTAACAATGGAATGATGGATTCTACAGATCTTCATTCTCCTTGCCCTGATCATCACCTCTGGTCGCTCGGATTAGGTTCTGCTAAATTATGGGTCTAAATGGTAACGGCGGAATCTGACTGAATTTTGTTGAATTGCAAAATCTGGCTAAATTTTTAGTGATTTCGTGCGGAATCTAGCAGAATATCTTGAAATGTAAATGGTAACAGCTAAATCTATCTAATTTTCTTAAAATTATTATTTATATAAACCTATAAAAATTAGATAAATAATTTTATTTAAACAAATTATTAAACATAAAATAACAACATAATGTAACGATAAAATTTGCAGTTCAAAAAATTAAAAATGAATTTATCTTACAAATAGAGTAGATTAATCCAAAGTTTTGTTTCAATAAAATTTACGCTAACTGTTGAATTTTATGTTCAGAAAAAATATTCTTATATTTTATTTAAATTATATTAGTACAAACAATTACAAAAAATCGAATTGAACCAAAACCAAAAAAGTTAAACTTAAAATACATAAACACGAACTTTGTTTTAAAAGTAATAAAACTACTTAAGTTATCTAAAAATTCTATAATTATAATAATTATTGAAATATTTTCAAACAAAAATACCTATAAATTATCCATAATTATTTGTAATTACATGAAATACCCAAATATGATAAAGTCATTACGTGTTTGATAATGATTTTAAATATTCGAAATCATATATATTATATCCATATTATCCGATTCGTTTTTCAAAAAAATATTTCTGATGTACTTTTGATCTCCTAAATATTACTTTATAACTCAAATATTCGCTCTTATCCAATCTATTATCCAAATTAAATATATTTATACATTATTTGGTGTTGGAAATTTTCTTGAATTTAGATGAATTCAACTGAATCTTGCCATATATTTTTTGCTGAATTGCTGAATCTAGCTTAATCTGGCGGAATTTTTTTACATAGCAAATGGTAACTGCGGAATTGCTGATAAAACTTTGTAATTTTTTACGCTTCAAAAACGCTTACATTTAATCATTATCAAACATATTTAATCATTATAAATTTTGTAATTGCTGATAAATTTCTTTTACGCTTCAAAAACGCTTACATTTAATCTAAGTGTCATGCATATTAAAATTTGTAAGATAAAATATATTTATCTATGTGGAATATTCTAATCCTGCGTATACCATTTGATAAAATATATATATATCGTTCTAATTTTTTTATATATATTTATACCATTTGGTCTTTGTTATTTGTAAATAAAAAAATCATAATTTTTTTGTTCGAATATTCTAATACCGCGTTTGACGCGTGACAAAAATCTAGTTACCCTTTAAGTTCGAAAGCATATGAGTCTTATTATCTAGCTCGCTGCATACAGATTTGTCTACATATTATACAAAGTTGAAAACCTTATGGGATGATCTTGATGGAGCTGATGGAAAGCTACTGCAACTAAGGTGGAATACACTAAGATCATCAAGTTCTTAGCTGGCTTAAATGAGTCTTATTCCAATGCTCGTACCCAAATCATTATGAAGAAAAATGTTCTAGACTTAGGTGAAGTGTATAACCTACTGGATCAGGATCACGGTCAAAGAAGTAACCTTCCGGTTTCTAATGCTTCCGCTTTCAATGTGACTATCTCTGATGGAATGAATACTGCTGTTCATGCTACTCAATCTACTTATCCACGGCGTCAACAAAGGCCAATATGCTCTCACTGTGGATATATTAGACATACCGTGGATAAGTGCTACAAAGTGCATGGATATCATTCTGGCTTCAAGCACAGAGGGAAACCTCGCAATGAGAGGCAGTTGTATTCTGATAAGCAGCCTCACATTCTTAAATCAGTTGTTGCTAATCTCACTCTTGCTGATTATACTAATCATCATATCATGATATAATAGAGTTGGTGAACTCTCTGAATCGGATCGATACACTAATATTTAGCATTGAGTCCGACGCCGAGGATAACAATCGTGAGGAAGCTGGTGATGTAACAAGGAAGCTCCCAATCTTCCCATTTGCGCGACTATCCCGGTGGTGGTGGAGTCCGGTTCATGAAGTAACCTATGGGACGTTCTTCGTGACCAGGCGTCGCCACCGACGCGGACCAGCGGATGTAGATCCGAACTTTGAAAAGATTTGTTTTCGTAGCGTCTCTTCGCTGCGACGGTCAATGATTGCGTCGACGGCATCGCTTAAGTTCCGATTTCTGTTTGTAAGCAAAAGAGACGAAAAAGAAATTTACAGATTTGTTTAGTGTTCGAACTACTATAGAAACTCGATAAATTAATATTCGATAAATTAATAACTCGATAAATCAATAAATTTTTCCAGTCCTAAATTGATTTTTGGTATAATTAATATCTTTATAAATTAATAAAATATTATTGGCCCAACAGTATTAATTTATAGAGTTTTCACCGTATATCCGACCATGACCTACACAGAGGTTTAATTCGAAAGCGGACCGAGAAATTCAATTTTGGTTTTATCACTATCGTCGGTTTAATTAGCAAATTTCGGTTAATATTATGGCTTCAGTTTAGATTTTCCGGTTTAGTAGATTTAGTAACCAAATTGAAACGGTATGACTTCAAATTCTGTAGTGCGAAATCGGTTATGTCAGTTCAGTTATTATTTAGTTAAACCAAATCGAAACGGTCACTGTAGTCGGTTAAGTGTGCTTAAGTTTTAAAAAAGTGTAAATTAAAATATACCTTTCATTAAGAAGGCCCATTGGGCCAGATTATAGTAGACATAATAACCACATAAGTCCGACAATACAAGATGGATACGACATTTCTATTGCACACGTGTTTGCTTCTAGTGGCATTCTCTGCTACGTGGCATCCTTCCAAAACGAAACAACCACAACAATCGATTTGCTCCAACACGCTGCAGCCAATGCCGAAAAAAACTTCATCGACACTACAAAGCTTCATGATTCGCAAAGATCTACTCAAAATACTTTCCTCAAAATTACATACCGAAGTTTTTTTTTTGTTTGTAATTGAATGTTAAATTATTATTCAAACCAAAAAAACGTTTTTACAACAAGTGTTACAGTTTTTGAAATTTAAAATGGTTTTCTTTCGATATTACGAACTACAAGATTGTCCAATCACGATGTTACGGTTGTCTTGTTGCAAACCAATCCAGGAGGCCTTCCATATGGTTTTTCCCTCCTAGTTGTCGAATTGAGCTCAATCTATTTCGTACAAGTTTGTCGATGGTACAAATGAGGGTGTCCGTTGGAAGATGTTTCTCTCCATGACGACGGTTGTTTTGTTCACGCCGTAGTTGGTATATGGTTGCCTGAAACGTGTACCTAATGAGAAAAAGTCTCGTGCCGCTGAAATTCCCGTTTTTGAGTAGTGCGATAAGATCCTCCCATACGATTGTGTACTTATTTTCGAGCAGACGGTATGTGAGTCCCTTCCAAACCGTTGATGTGTAGCTGCAGTTAAAAAATAGGTGGTTTCGAGACTCCTCCATCGTGTTACACAATACAAAAGGGCTTGGTCCAGCCCAAGTTTTCGTTCGATCACCTGTTGAAAGACGATTAAGCATCGCAAGCCATGTCAAGAACGAGTACTTTGGTGTTGCGTGGGTAAACCACACACCGATGTACCAACTCTTGATTGGGCTTTTGATTCTTATTTGATCCCATGTTGCGCTTGTTACAAACTTTTTATGAACTTTTCTTCTCCCTTTCTCCACAAGGCGATGTCAACACTCTCTGATTTATTTCTACGTACCAGGTTCAACTCCTCTTCTATTTGATTCAACACTCCCACCCTATGTCGTCTTTGCCGATGATCCCTCATTGCATCTGCTACCGTGGCATTGCTTGGGATTCCCATGTCAATTGTCCCTCGAGTTCCTGCAATGATAGATAATTTTCCCAATTTACACCAAGTATCATGCCAGAAAGACGTTTCCTCTCCATTACCAATCTCACTTCGATGGAAAGTTTGGACCAAGTATCGATACTTGAGTAACATTCTCCACATCCATGTCCCATTAGTTGTTGAATCACTGACTGTCCATAAGCAACCATGGTGTAGCAGTGTTTTCTTTGTCCAATTCACCCAAAGTGAATCAGAGTGAGATACAATGCGCCATATTAACTTCAAACAACTCACCACATTTGCCTCTTTGATGGATTTAATCCCAAGCCCTCCTTCCTTTTTTGGGCGACAAACATCAGCCCATGCCACCTTTGACTTTCTTGTATTTAACTCTGGACCCGACCATAAAAATGCTGCACATAATCCTTATCTTCTTTATACATTGATTCGGTAGACGAAATGCTTGAATCCAGAAGTTAACAAGACTTACAATAACTGATTGTAGTAGTTGTAGTCTACCCGCATAGGAGAGGTGACGCGCTGTCCATGAGCTCATTCGAATGCGTATCCTTTCAATCAAGGGTTCATAATCTGCGGCTCTCATTCTTTTGGTCAACAGGAGAAGTCCCAAGTAACGTACCGGTAGTGTACCCTCAGCCAAGGGGAACTGCTCCATGATTAATTCCCGATTCATCTCTGAAACACCTGCTAAGTAGATAGTAGACTTCTCTAGACTTATATTTAGACCTAAATTTTCTGCAAACTCTCCAAATAGCTTGATCGTTTCCTCAATTGATCGCTTTGTACCATCAATAAACACCATCATATCATCCGTAAAACAAAGATGCGTGATGTGTATATTTTTGCACTTCGGATGGAATCCCATACGTTTGGTAGTCGCCGCTCTGTCAATCATAGAAGAGAGAACATTCATACATATGACAAATAAGTAGGGAGATAGTGAGCAACCTTGTCGTAACCCTCTTGAGCTACCAAAATAACCCGAGAGTTCCCCATTTACTTGTACTGAGAATGAGGCTGTGGTTATACATAGTCGAATCCAATAAACGAGCTCCCCCGGAAAATCATGAGCCAACAGAGTGTTCAAGACAAAATCCCATTGAACCGAATCAAACGCTTTAGAGATATCAATTTTCATAGCACAGCGAGGAGAGATCGATTCCTTATGATAGTCTTTGACCAATTCCGACGCCAGCAAGATATTTTCCATAAGTAACCTGTCTTTCACAAAAGCCGACTGATTCATACTAATAAATTTTGGTAGTAACTCCTTTATCCTATTAGCCAGAATCTTGGATATCACTTTATATAAGACATTGCAACATAAAATCGGCCTGTAATCTTTCATCTCCTTCACATCTTCTTTTTTTGGAATTAAAGCTAAAATGGTGGAATTCACACCTTTGGGAAGGAAGCCCTTTGCAAAGAAGGATTGAATAGCAAGCAGGAATTCTTTCCCAATATGTGGCCATGCAGCTTTGAAGAACTCACTTGTAAACCCATCTGGTCCTGGTGATTTATCATTTGGCATAGAGAATATCACCTTCTGGATTTCTGCATCCGAGACCTTCTTAATTAGACTCTTCCTGTCTTCATCGGGGCAACGAAAATGCAGCAACTCCTTAATAGCATCTACGCTCATACCCTTGTATTCCACGGGTATGTGGTTAAGGGATTTATTAAAAAAATCTGCTGCCTCCTTCTTTATAGCTTTACCATCCACAATGATTTCTCCGGTTGATCCCCGAAGCTCCCGAATACTATTCTTCATTTTCCTCACCTTTACCGATTTATGGAAGTAGGAATTATTTTGATCTCCAACCGCAAGCCAATGTAATTTTGATTTTTGCTTCAAATACCCTTCTTCCAATTTCGATAAGTGCTGCCATTTCTCCCAAGCTATAGACTCTTGAGTCATATTATCTTTGTTCGGACATAGAAGTGTCTGAGATTGCTTGGCACATAGCTCTTCATAAGCCAACTTTGTGCGTTTAGAGAGATCTCCCAACTTATCTTTGCTCAGCTCTCGGATAACTGGCTTAATGGCCTTTAATTTTTTGGAGAATCTATGAAGAGTAGACGTGGAGAGAAATAGCGGTATGGTCTTCTCCCAAAAGTTTCTCATCATCGGCTGAAACTGTGGTAGTTTAGTCAACACATTGACAAACTTAAAAGGTTTCCTCTTTCTCTGATATGGCGTGCCAAGATGAAACCTTCCTCTTGAATGGTCAGAGCATCCTCCAGATTCAAAGACACAATAAGATTGCGGGTAATCATCCAACCAACATTCATTAACCAACAGTCGATCCAGTTTTTTGCAAATAAGATCCTCATCTTCCTTATTGCACCATGTTAGGCGATCACCCTGATATCCTAGGTCCATGAGAGAGTAATACTGAACCACCTCTCTAAAATTAACCATTCCCGTCGATGGATTTGTAGCCACATAATGTGAGTGTTCATCACCTCGTAGAATTTTGTTAAAATCCCCACAAATCATCCAAGGCTTATTTCTAAACATTGGTGAGTCATGGTGATGTCGAAGGTCATCCCATAGCTTCTTTCGTTCTTCCATTAGATTCAATGCGTAGACAAAAGTACAAAGAAATTCTTCCTCCTTGCCCTCCAATAATACCGAAACCGTTATCAACTGATCGTTTTTGTACATTGGTGTTATTCTCACCGTATCTTTCCAGACAATCCAGATTCGTCCAAGCCAATGATACTCATAGTTGGACATAGTAGACCATCCCGGAAATACCGAATCCGCAATTCGTTGAAAATTCTTCTCTGTTACTCTAGTTTCCAATAAACCACCAAACTGAAAATTACATCTCTGCACCCACTCTCGTACAATGGAATGTTTTAAGAATTGATTAAAGCCGCGCACATTCCAGAAAAATCCTGACATAAATCAATGTTTTTTTCCCCTTTTGCCTCCGACATTAGGGGGGATACCTTTTTCATTTGTTCTTGTTGTTGCTCGAGGATGCCTAGTGCGCTTTCCTTGTTCCTCTGTTTTCGAAGAATTGCTTTTCTTTTGAAAAACCTTGTCTTCTTCTTCCTTATACTGAATTACCACTTCCCCTTCTTCCAACTGATCATCATCTTCTTTATCCTTACCTTCAATCATTTCCTCTTGATCCTCTAAAACTGAAAATATTGATGGAGAGATACCAACCGGTGATATTTGGTCCGTTGTTTCTCTCCCAATCTTCCCAGGTGATACCGTCTGCCAATTCTCCTCCTCCCCTTTCTTAGAAGTGTCTATAACCGTCTCAAAGTCTTGGAAAACTTGCGGAGTTTCAGCTTCCTTTGCAAGATTTTCCATGGGTGCGGTTTCCACGACCATTCTCTGTGTCAAGTTGCTCTGTTCTGAACCTTTGTGTTGTTGAGAAATGGGCTGGTCCGTGTCAGATCGATTACTTGACACCTTGGTTTGTGGACTGGATGATTGAGGCTTTGGTTCAAGGTTGTTTGCAGGTCGTCTCATGAGAGTGAATTGTACCCCCCATGCATCACACATACCTCCGAGACATGGCCCCATTTATTACATGATGTGCATCGAGGAGGCAACCAAGGATATTCGAAACTCACTTGTGCATCAACTCCTTTTTGCGATTTGAACCTGAAAGCTTTAGGTAGCGGTTTATTCAAGTCCGCTTGCACCAGGACCTTTGCTTCATCGAAACTTTTGCAGAGCTCTGTATCGATGTGTAGCCTCTTTAGCTCTCCAACACCACTTACAAGGAACCGCAAACCTGTCCTGGAGAAAAGTTTGTGGGGAACGTTCTTCATAATTACCCACAGAGGGACTGCTTCCATGTTTGGTTCACGATCTTTTATGTTTGGTGACCATTTCGAGACAATCATCGGTACATCAGCTATGTTCCACATCCCTCTTCGGAGAATTCTATCACGTGCTGTGTTGTTCTTGATTCTGAACTTGAATGTTGTTGAGTTTACCTCAAAGACATCGATCTTGAGTGATTTATCACCGAAATTCCAGATTTTGTTGACTATGACATGAATTTTGGCTATGTGAGGAGCCGTAGACACGAATTTCCCGATGAGAAAGTCAGCCCATAAAGGTGTTTGATCTTGAATGATCTCATCTGGAATCTCCACAGCCTTGACTCCATCAATCTCCGTAAACGTAAATTCGTATCTTGCCACCGAGTTACTCTGGACAACATCCTTCCAAGAAGCTTTGTCCAAATTCTGCTGCGAAGTTGGTTGAATTTGTGGAGAAGAGATCTCTGCAACTGCAGAGAATAGATCTTTGTTTGATGTTTGCTGAGTAGTGGATTGGATTTGCAGAGAAGATTCCTCCGCATCAGCTGCCATCGAAGTCGGAGCCGACAGGTTTGGTGGTGGATCCACCATAGAAATTGAAAAAGTTCTCCTTTTTCCTGTAGCAATAATCGCACTCAATTTCTCCTTTTCCTGTAGCAATAATCGCCTTTTTGCTCTCTTGAATCTCTCTCCATACCGAAGTTACTACAGGAAAAAGGCCAAACCAACCGGATTTAAACCAAAGAACCACGAAAGAGGAGAACCAATCTCGGCACAATATTTTGTCTCTAATACCTTCTGAGATCCCCAATTTTAATAGCGTTCTATTAAGACCATCATTATTGATGATCTTTGCTGGGTATCATTAGATATAAAATTATTAAAACACACCTTCTCTCTTCCTTTTACTCAACTTTATACCTTCTCTTTCATACTTTTATTCAACTTTTATTAATTTTATATTTAAACACATTCCAACTAAAGTTTAAACTCTCTCCAAAAGTATCAACCCATACAAAGACACCCTCTCTCCAAAAGTATCAACTCATCTCCTCTTTTTACTTAAATTTTATATTTCAATACACTCCATTATTTCAACCAAAAACACTCTTTTTCTTCCTTTTACTCAAATTTTAATAATTTTATATCTAATGATACCCACCAAAAAATCATCAATCAGAAACGAGAGCTTCTTTCTCTAAGTGATTTTAACTTAATGATTTTAACTTAAGAATGTTGGGCCCACTCGTAAAAGCAGGAACCTCCAAAAATAGGCGTATGCCACGTGGCGAGGAGGGCACACGGTATTCTTTAGTAAAAGGCGAAAGAATAGTTCGCTTTGTGACTACCTCATGGCTGCGTGGGATATTACTTCGGCCAAGCCTCCCCATATTATATGCATCTCTCGCTGGTAACAAACGCTCAGCTTCCCGATGTGGGACTTTTGTTACTTTTTTTCTTTTTCTTTGATAATTAATTACGCTTTCGTTTCTCTCTTGTTTTATTCGACCAACAAACAAAAATATCCATTTCACTTTCTTTCTGGTTCAAATTTTAGTTATTATTTTTTCCCCACTCTCAGTCATCCTCAGAAATCTTCTTCATCATCTCTGTGTTTTGATTTTGAACTTTTTCTTTTTGTTCTGGGGTTAAAATGTGAAATAATATTGGTCTTATTCAAAAGTAGAATTTGATCATTACAGCCGATAATTGATCTTCGTAAAATTAAATTACTGGAACGGTTCAAATACCCAAAAAAGAAAATCATGTTTAGTTTCTTAATTGTCATGCAACTTCTTGTCATTTTGTACAAATACTCAAAAAGGAAACCATTGGTGATGTAGAGCAAATGAATATTGTTGCTTTTAAATTGGGAATATTCATCTTATCATCTATGCATATGCTTAATCAGCCATTTGTTTTTCTTTCCCTTTTGCTGCCTTAAAATGAAAATGACACTCAGAATGACTGACACTAACGGAGACAGAAAATGTCGCCAATGAGATTTTACATATACAATACCGACAATTTTAGTGGTGATGAGGAGTCACAAGTATCGTGTGTTCGTCTTCAATGGCCTCAGTGTGTTCATCATCTTTTGAAGCGTTTCGTGAATGCAAGCTCTTCATTCCATCTAACTGCAACATTAACCATAAATAGAAAAATGCCAAACAGATGTTAACACTTTTGCTTTTATGGGCTCCTATTAATATTAACCATGACAAAATTCAGCTACAGATGATAGGTAGTTACCCCAGGTAGTTTCCGTACGTAAAGGAAGAATAATATTTTGGATGTTGAAGAAAGCTATCGTAAAGCCAATATCAGTTAACTACATAAGCATGGACTCATGTGCTAATCAACTAAAGATGGTTCAGCCGATCTGATTTTCAATTCAAGTTAGGATCAGATACCTCTCTCAAGGTTTCCTCATGTTTAGCCAAAAGCTCATTGTACTTTATTTGAAGATCAGACTTCTCAGCTTGAAGCTTTTCATACTCAGAGACTGAAGGACCACCTAGCTTCTGCTGAATGAATCTGAAGAAAAATAGAGAAAATCATGTTATGACCTGAAGAGTTGAAATGTCAAAAAACTAAAACCAAAGGATCCTATAGTAGGCATGCAAGATTTTATAGAATCAACTTGATATATATATGTTAACACTTAGCCTTATACGGTAATACCTATATCTGCACTCGTAAACTTGGAGATTTACTAACTGAAGATTAAGATGGGATATCAGCAAGAAAGAAAAACAAATAAAACTCTGATACTGTGATCTTATATCAAAATCTAATGGAAAATTGATGAACAATTTTCCAGAGGACAGGGTAACAAGTTCATGTATTTGTGTAGTCTACATCAGCATATGTAAACTTATAATCTTTTATCTAATTCATACTACAATTTAGTTTACAGTGACCTGGTTCAGCAGAACCTAGAATCAAGATTATAAGTCACTACACTACGATACTCTCTTCGAAACTAACATATAACGGTTTAAATAAAAATAGACGTCCAGAAACTTACTCTAAAGCAGAGGAAGGCTTGTCATTCTGCTCATACAAAGCAACCAGTACTACATTCAAAACCCCATCATGTTCCACAACATACAAAAAGAGTTTTAAAACGAATTATTTGCCAGAACAGATCAAATTATTCAATAATAAACTATTGAAATAGGCCAAGTAATACTGGATTATATAGAGAAAGAGATTATACTTTTGGTGAGAGAATCAAGAACTCCACTTGACTCCAAATACTTCCTGAAAGCTTCTTTCTTGGCTTCTTTCTCCTGATTCAAACACACCCCACAAATTCAAAAACTATAACAAAGTTGTTTACAGATAATGGGCATAGCGAGATCAAGTGAAGAAGCAAGAGATAGAAAACAGATTTAAAACTAGGTGAAACTACATTAATACCTCTTTGTACCGCATCATCTCCTCGTACGAGAAAACAGAAAAGAAACTTCGTATATTAAACCTCTCTTTTTTCCAGCTGCATGACAAGCTTGGATCTATTTATAGATCCTGCAAAGAGTAAATACACAAAGCTTCTCAATTCATCTATTCCCTCTACTTAAAAAACGGAAAATACATTCATGATCATACAAAATCAGAAACCATATCCACATAAAAAGAGAGAGAAAAAAGGGGCTAGCTTTGTTACATAACAGAAAGTGCAGCTCAATTTAGACATAACAGAAGGTATAAGTTAACCAAGCTTCCCCTTCAAAACATAATTATCCAACTGATTCAGAACACAACCTTTGTCTTATAAGTTCACTAAACCTCCCAAATTCCCACAAGTGTATAACAACATCACTGCAAAATCCAATTTCAGAAATTTTTTTCTTTCTCTTGAATCTCTTTAGCTGAATAGAAAAGATGAAGCTGAGGAAACCTCCCTAATAGAATGGAAATCACAGTACTAAGACAATGAAAGAACCCAAAACGAACACATCATCTACATATACTGACAACAATTTCCAGAGATGAAGCAAAATAACAATTTTGACAATGGCATGAGATCTCAAAGAATCTCCAAATCCAGTACTGAGGGAACCGCAATTTCCTTTGAGCAATCCATATATAACCCAAGAACCAGTCTAATCCAATTCCTAACAAGTTGAAGAAGGAGTTTGAAACACACAAAAGAAACATATTAATCAAATGGGGCTTACCTTGTTCAAAAAAGAGGTTGAGATCCAAAACCTTTATCGTTGGGTGCTTCAGTTGTGTTCTTCTAAAAACCAATGTCGTTTTCCGAACCAGCTAAGCCTTCTGAATCACGGGGTCACTGGATCGACACCGCTACTCGGCAATTTTTTTTTATAAAGTTTTTTGTTAATATATCGTATACTCGTATTAAAGATTTGGACAATTTGCAAACTCCACTAACGAAGGTCCCAAATTTGTTTTCGCAAAAACTAGACTAAAATTTTATTGAAAATGAAATTAAAATTAATTTTAATTTTTTTCGTTATTAGAAAATACAATGTAAATTTGAATATTATACGATTTATCTTTGGTTCAAGAAAAAAAACATGAAATTCAATTTGTTCTTCCCATTAAAGAGGTGGGTTTTGCGGGGTCACCCGTTGCAGTGTGCGGGTTAAACGGGTCGACCCGTTGCGGTTTATGGGTTTGCGGGTTACCCGTTATTAAACAATATCTATGAAATGTGAAGGTTTTGATGGTGCTTCATCCGCCTCCGATTTTACCATCATGAGTTCTTTCCGGCACCACAATTTTTTTTCTATGATTCCACCCCATGATTTTCCTCCACCGTCACGATTCGTCTCCTCTGATATGACGGTTGTATTCATGTATTCAATTCTTTTTCGATTTTACTTTGATTGTTCTCTACTTGGTAGATGTGCTCCTTGTTCTAAGTTTGAATTATCTTTGAGTTCGATAGCTTCGGATATGTTTTTCTTGATTGGGTTTTTAAGTGTTTTAAAGATTTGATTTCTTGATAAAAAATTCAAAATGATTTTAATTGTAGTGAAATTGATCGGATATATGAATCTTTATTAAATTCGAAGACTTGTTGTTGTTTCCTCTCGATTGCTAAGTTTGTTTCAAGGTATATTGAGTTTTTTTTTCTCCTTTTGTAATGTAGTCAATTTTGTGGTTATAGTTTTAGGCAACTTGAAACTAGACATTACATAAGTTGGCAAGGTTGCAGCTACCAATTTTATGAGAACCTTTTTACCCTCCTTTGATAGAAACTTCGAGGTCCATCCATTTATTCTATCATATGTAATTGGTCCCGTACAAAAGCATTTATTCTATCATATGTACTTGATCCCGTACAAAAGCAAAGACTTGTGTCTTTGCCCCCCCTCCACCCCAAAACTTTTCGTGATACCTAAATATATACCCATCCCCCCTAGCGTTATTATTCCAAAAAGTTGATAGATTTCCTCCCTAACCGACGCATCCACCAGGTGTCCGAATTTGTTGTCCTGATGCCTTTTCATATTCCTTTAATATACCATGGAGTGTCTGTCATTCTTCCGTGGTTGCCCTACAAAATAATAGACTATCATCAGCGAAAACTAGGTGCGAGATAGTTGGACTTGCCCGTGCGACTTTCAAGCTTGTTAATTCTTTTCCTTTTCTGCCTTCCATACATTGACTATGAGTGCTTCAGTACAAAGACTAATAGATATGGAGATTGGGGGTCTCCTTGCCTTAAACCTCAATTTGGAATTATGTGTCACATGGGTTGTCCGTTGAGGAAAACTTTATATTGCACCGAGCGGATACACCACATCATCCATGTAATCAATGTTTCTCCGAATGCCATTCTGAAGAAGAGACTCGATAAAAAACCACTCTACCCGATCATACGCCTTGCTCATGTCAGTATTAACTACCATAAACTTAGTCTGACATGCTTTATTTGTCCTCAACGCGTGAAACATTTCCCGAGCAATTAAAATATACTTGTAGCATTCGTCCCGCCACAAATGCTGATTGGGTTTCATATATCAATTCTGGCAAGACTCATTTCAGCCTGTGACACATGACCTTTGATATGATTTTTATAACCAACATTACACTGGCTACTAGGCATCAATTTCATCATGCGAGTAGGTCTATCTGTTGGGGTCGGATTTCACTTGCTCAACATTGAAGTCCAAAGTTATGCAAGCGCAGCGCATAGACATGGAATCGCGTTGACGTACATATATTAAATGATTCTCCCAAGTCATTTCCTAACAAGAAGACGAAGTCTTTCTCTTTTCTGAAGTCTTCTCCGTCCAGGAAGGGAGCCTTCTGAGTCCTTTCTACTCGCAGCAGAAGACATGAGTGTAGTAAGGTCACAAAGCCAGTGGGGACATAGCGTCAGCGAGGTCACACTGCCAGCGATGTCACACTGCCAACGATGTCATAGTGCCAGCGATGTCACAGTGCCTGCGAAGTCACAGTGCCAGCGATGACACTGACCACCAAAGACCTGCCAGAGTAGCGATAGAGGCCAGAAGGTTCCCTGCATTAAAGCCCAATCCAATTACGAAACCCACTTCGACGCAACTGACATAAAGAAAAGGGAATCCGCAAAAACTTAGAAAAGTTAGCATTATCTTTTACGAAAAAACCGAGCTGACTTAGGGAGCTATATATATCAATGTACAACCTTTATAAAAGGGATCCGCAATTTTATTCACAAAAGCATATACAGCAATAACAAATGTTTCTCTTTGCTCATCATTTCTTTCGTAGCTTAACCTAGAAATATTTGTTTCCTCACGAAACCCTTACAAATATAATTGTGCTAGTATTGGCCTCCACAATTTGGCACTATCTAAGGGGAATTATAGACTTTCTCCCACAAAATAACTACGTTACACACCAGATCTGAGAAGATGAGCGGCGAAGAGAATAAATCAAGCAGTAGCAGCGAGGAGTCCTCGTCTCACAGAACAAACCAAGAAAGGGAGAACTCCGTCGAAGTCTCTGCTACTAATGTCGCTGCTAACCCAGGATACATGACCTAGGTCAAACAGATGCTGGAAACGCTCCTCAGAGAGACGAATGAGCAAAAGAAGTTCAACGAGGCAACTATGAACGAGCTGAAAGCTCTTTCGCGAAGAAAGCGTGAAAGACCTGAAACCACAGGACTCAGGGGTCGTTTCGACCCGCATCGCCTCAACTTCTCAACACCTCATACTGCTCGAAGGGATCCAGGCCACTTGCCGCCATCACCGCCACGGCGGGAATCTGACAGAACTCCATAACGCTTCGAGGAGATCTCGGACGAGTGATAACCCAAGGGAAGCATGCGCTCCAAACCGTCAAAGCATGTCGTCATCCTCTCGGACGGAAACCCGGCAAGATACTTCAGAGTACAACGACTATCCCAGCGTTGATGAACGCGGACCCTCCGTAGCAGAGTGTTACAAGAGGGAGAAGGAGCGTAGGGCGCTAAAACGATCTTGGAATGCAGAAATCACTGAGATACGAGCGCTGATGGAGCGAGTTGTAACGCCCGTGAACCAAAATGTGTATTTTTGGTGGTGCGTCGAGCGACGCAGGGGAGGTGCGTCGAGCGACGCAGGGGAGGTGCGTCGAGCGACGCAAATCTTTAATCAGACCGGGAAGTCGGGTTTGATCGCACGGTTTGTGTGTTGGTTAGGGTAACCCTAGGGTTATTATAAAAGCATATGGGGAAGCTGTGTGTTGGTCTGTTTAGCCGCTTTTGAGAAAGAATCAGAGAGAAAAGGGTTGAGAGAGGATCTAGGTGATTGTGTGAGAGGGCCAGTTTCGAATCGGAACTTTGAGAGGGCAAACGGCTGGGCTTTTCGAGGCGGATTGGAGTGATTTTTGGGGGGTAAGTTCTCCAATCTCTGCTCGTGTTGTAGGCAGAAACGGTTCGTCTTTTGGTTGACTGTTCACCGAGTTATGGCTGTTTGAATTCGATGGGTCTGTGCAGATTATTATCTGCGATCAGTCGGGTTCAGAGGGGAATTCCGATCGAACCAGAGAGAGTCTGGAGGCGATCCGCATACCGACGCGTAGCTGTGTGTGTTTAGTTTCCAGAACAGTTGCCTGTTTTGGAATTGGACCAGTGGTTCGTCGTGTACTAGGGTTTTAGTGAACGTCGGTTCATTCTTTTCATTTCGATTCTTCGAGGTGAGTGCGTGATCGTGGGTTGTGTTGGCATAGGGATAGATGGAATGCGTTTGATTGTTGTTTTCGTGTGTTCTGTGACTAGAATCGTGTAGGTGACTCGATAAATCGCGAAGGATTCGAGCCACGAGAGGATAGGCTCGTTTCTGTGAATGTCGCGTCGATCGACGCCAGGGTGGTGCGTCGCTCGACGCAGACACTGTGCGTCAACCGACGCCTAGAGGTTGCGTCGCTCGACGCAGAGTTCCTGTACGGGTTCGTGATTAGTTGTTTTTTTTGCTTGCTTGTGTGCTCATCCTGGTATTTGTCTTTCGTTATGTCTATACTTAAATAACCTGTAGACGGGATGACCGCCTTGCTAAGTATTTGTGATAATACTCACGCAACTCTTTTTGCCATGTGTTGCAGGTAAAGAGAAAATGTGATCATGGAATCGGGCAAGGAAGAGGAGATGATCCAGCGTCTCGATTGTGTTGTTATCGTATTGTTTAGAACCGCTAGGTTGCTGGTTTGATGAATTGGATTGTTGAGTTGGATTGAATTATCATTGGTTATTTATTGACTCGAATCGGTTTACTTGGTTAATGGATAATTGTTGAAATAAGTCGAATTGATTTCTGCTGGTTATGTTCGGTTTGCTAGTTTAATACTATTGTTGATAATTGTTGAGAATTAGTATTTATGGGAATACTAATTCGATGTAAAAAAAAAAACGGGTTGGGTTGTTTCACGAGTCGTCTCTGATATGAAGATAACCGAATCACAGATACAAGTAGCACGGAGAAAGCTCCTAAAATCGCCCATATGCTCGAGAAAGCACGGGACACACCCTTCGCTAAACGGATCGCGAAGACTAAATTCTCCGATCCCAGAAGAATCAAGTTATCAATCTACGAAGGAACCACATACCCTTCGGACCATCTGATGGAGTTCGAAGTGGCTCTAGGGAGAGCAAATTTTAGGAAAACCGAAAAAGACATCGGCTACTACAAGATGTTCGTGGAAAGCCTCAAGGGGCCTGCCCTCCAGTGGTTCTACAAGCTGGAGAAGAATTCAGTTCATACCTTCCACCAACTCTCCAAGATGTTTGTGTAGCATTACAACATCTTCACGGAATAAAAAATCTATGACGCTGAGTTGTGGACAAATCGGCAAGGCGAGAATGAGAGGCTACGGTATTTCATGACGAAGTTCAAACATACGCTGTCAAAGGTGGACGGTATCAGCAACACGTCTGCGCTAGAATCTTTGAGAGGACCGCTTCGATGCCCGTCTCCATTCTAGCAAGAGTTGACTATCAACCTGCCAATGACTATCCAAGACGCTCTCTACAGACTTTGCTCGGAGTGAGAAAGAAGTTCGTGCTAAAATGGGTGGAAAGACTAAACAAGTGAGCGAACCTACTCAGACCGCAAACCCTGCTACCTAAAAAAAAGCAATCCCGCTTTCATCCAGTACGAAGAAGGATCCGCAGGAGCTCATAATTACCAAGTGGATTCATCGGGTTACGGTCGAGGTCGAGGCCACGGGCGAGGCCGTGGCAGAGAGCCATTAAAAATACTTGGACTAGGGACTAGAAGGAGTACGACGAGAAGCTGTATTGCGATTTCCACAAGGTAAATGGACACTCAACTATAAAGTGCCACGAATTGGGACGGCAGCTGATAGCTAAACTGACTAATGGCACTCTGAAGGGCGATGTCAGCCTGCCAGATTTCAAACCGGAGGAGGTGAAAGCTCCTACTAACGCCGAATCATAGGCGGAGAACCCCAGCGCTAACGCCGCAATGACAACCCAGAAAATGGAGATCCGCATGATACCATCTACATGATAATGGGGGGTCACAATACTGTACTGACAATGTTCCTGCTATTGAAGCATACCAGCGATGCGCCGAAGTCTGTGCTAACATATCCACAGCTGCGAAGCCAAAGCTTTCCAGCGACCCTATTACCTTCGACGAGCAAGACACTGAGGGTCTCGAACAACCACACAACAATCCTTTGGTAGTCAACCTGATTGTCTTTGACTTCAACGTTGCTCGCGTTCTCATTGATACCGAAAACTCAGTAGACGTCATCTTTAAGAACACACTGGAACGGATGAAGATTGACCTATCAACAATTAGAGGACAACCCAAACCAATAATAGGCTTCTCTGGAGAAACAACCATGACGATGGGAACGGTTCGCCTACCCGTCCAAGCTGGCAATGTTAAGAAGATGGTTGACTTTACAGTATCCGATTATCCTGCGATCTACAACATGATTATGGGAACTCCCTGGTTCAATCAGATGCGAGCTGTGCCTTAAACATACCATATGTGCCTTAAATTTCTGACGAATCTCTACGTAAAAACCATATGAGAAATCAGAAGGATTCTCGAATGTGCTTCATGGCCAAGCACAAGCTGCGCAACCTCGAAAGCAAGAAGGACGACTTTGCGCCTCAAGGACAGCGGAATACAAAAAGAACCAGCCCCGAGCAGGTCAAAGACCTGATCGATCTCTTATAGCATTACAGATTGCAGATGGCCGCGTAGAAGAAGAGCGACCTACCTACGAGCCTATAGTTTATGTGTGTATCAACGAACAACATCCAGAAAGATATATCGAAATCGGAGTTGCACTCGACGAAGAGCTTAAAAAAAACTAGTGTCTTTTCTCTAGAAGAATGTCAAAACTTTTGCCTGGGCCGCAGAAGATATGCCAGGGATAGATATCAACATTTCCAGCCATGAACTCAATGTTGACTCAACGTTCAAGCCCATGAAACAGAAGAGGAGGAAGCTAGGTCCTGAACGAGCAAATGTGGTAAATGACGAAGTTGAAAATTTTCTACGAGTGTGATCGATTTCTGAAATCAAGTATCCTGACTGGCTCGCTAACCCAGTCGTGGTGAAGAAGAAAAATGGGAAGTGGCGCGTTTGCGTGGACTTCATATACCTAAACAAAGCTTGCCCGAAAGCCAGCTTCCCTCTCCCCCATATCGATCGCTTAGTGGAAGCAACAGCGGGAAATAAGCTCTTAACCTTTATGGACGCCTTCTCCGGCTACAACCATGTTTTTATGCATCGCGAAGACCACGAGAAAATAACATTCATCACAGACCGCATGATCTACTGCTACATAGTGATGCCCTTCGGCTTAAAGAACGCTGGTGCAACATATCAAAGGCTTGTGAACAAGATGTTCCAGGATCAGCTAAGGAAGACTATAGAGGTCTATATCGATGACATGCTAGTAAAGTCCCTTGAGGAGAATGATCACATCTCTCATCTGGAAGAGTGGTTCAACCAGCTCAACCTTCACAACATGAAGCTGAAGAATCTTGGATACACCAGATTTGTGCATACATTGTCGATGGAAGAGTGCTTCAACCATCTCGATACATTGTCAATTCAAACTTGGATAGACCAGATTCGTGCATACATTGTCGATAGAAAGCTGCCTAGCAACAAGTGGGCAGCCCGCAAGTTATAGAAGCAAGCCGCTCGATACGTCCTACTGGACGGTAACATCTTCAGATGGGGATTCTCTGACCTCTTCTCACCTGCATGGAGGGAAAGGAAGCCAGACAGATCATGGAGAAAATCCACATCGGGTTTTGTCGCAATCATTCGGGAGGCAAAGCAGTGGCAATCAAGATCAAGCGACATGGTCACTTCTGGCCTACTATAGTAAACGACTGCGTGAAGTTTCAGCCAAGTGCGAAAAATGTCAGCGACATACTCCAAAGATTCATCAGCCAACACAGATGCTTTCTTCTGTTACTTCTCCCTATTCGTTCATGAGATGGGCCATGGATATCGTTGGACCATTGCACTCCTCCAAACAGAAGCACTTCTTACTTGTTTTAACGGATTATTGTTCAAAGTGGGTGGAAGCTGAAACTTATGCCAGTATCAAGGATGCCCAAGTTGAAAGTTTAATCTGGAGAAACATCATATGTCGTCATGGAGATCCATACGAAATCGTTACAGACAATGGTTCCCAGTTCGTCTTCAACCGGTTCAAGACCTTCTGTGCTAAGTGGAAGATTCGACTTACCAAGCCTATGCCCCGCTATCCTCAAGGCAATGGTCAAGCGGAAGCAATCAACAAGACAAATCTCGATGGGCTTAAGAAATGCTTAGACGAGAAGAAAGGTCGCTGGGCTGACGAGCTAGAGGACGTATTATGGTCCCACCGCAACACTCCCCGCCGGGCGACGGGCGAGACCCTGTTTGCGCTACTCTATGGAACTGAATGCGTAATCCCATCAGAGATCCGTTCTCCTAGAGTGCGACGTCATCTCTTACCAGAAAACGAAGAGCTCAATCACTTGCTGCTTCTAGATGAATTGGATTTCATTAACAAAAGGCGTGATCAAGCACTCGTCAGGATATCCAACTATCAGAACGCAGCCTCAAGATATTACAACTCCAAGGTCCGAGAAAGATGGTTCCGCGAGGGTGACTTAGTCAAACTCGGAGCTAATTGGGAAGGGCCTTAGAGCATCTCCAATGTATCAGTCTATTTTTTACTCCAATGTATTACTCTATTTCTCACTCCAAAAATAATATTTTAATTATATTTCTTTTTTTCTATTTATTATTAGTTACTAATAATACATTTTATTTATAAAATTTACAAATTGACGCCAATATTTTTTATTTTATAAATTAAAGTCGTAACATTATAATTTGTTATATTAATTCACACATACATACATAATAATTTTAAAATATGTATTTTTAAAGAATTAAATTTGTAATAACATAAATTAACTTAGACGTACATACACATTTAAAAAAAAAAAACTTACACATACATCACAATTTCACACATTATAATATAATATAATTATTTTATTGTAAATTCTTGTGATTTCGACAAATTCGTAAAAACTTTAATTAAAGATAATATCAAACAAATAGAAAATCATCATCAAAATAATTATTTACCTCTTAAAATAAAATTATTTAAAATTTGAAGGACCATTTTATAAATGAAAAAGTTCAACTCCAAAATGGAGTGGAGAATGAGATTACTCTATATTTGGAGGAAAAAATGGAGTTACTCTATTTTGGAGTTGAAAATAGAGTGGGGTTGGAGATGCCCTTACAAAGTCACCACCATTGTCCCAAGAGTTTATGAACTTGCTACCCTGGCAGGCACGCCAATACTCCATTCATGGAATGCAAAGCATTTGAAGAGGTACTATCACTAGTTCTCCTTGCTGTAAACGTCAAGCACTTGACACAAGTCTCACTAGCTTCATCAGCTACGTCCTCTATAGGCTGTTCAAAACTTTTGCCAGCAAGTTCATTCTGCAACCGTTGCTGCTGGCGACAGCGACGATGTGTGAACCCGAACACACAAAACATCCATCATCGGATCCCGAGCACACTATATAAGTACTAATGTTTAGGATTGGGGCGTATGAACCCAACTGGATATTCAAAAATCCAACAGCATCGTTGGTAAAAAGCAGCTGCCAATGGTTATTCAGTTTGTAGACCGAATAATCATTCTGAAAACCCAACAACACGTTGGTAAAAGCAAAGGTGTGTTCGCTCTTGGACAGACATGTCCAGAGAGCGACACCATTCCACAAGCCCAACAACAATATTGGTAGAAGTAGAACGTAAACACATTTGTGATTTCGCTACCTTGTAATCACGATATAGAGCATTTTAAGATGCGAAAAGACATCTTGAGTGTAAACAACCACCAACTTACAAAGTTATTTTAAGACTTAGTCAACAAAGCGAGTACCATTACTCTTGAAGTTCTTATGATCGTTCAAAGAACAGAGCGAGCTTAGCTCATAAGAAAGGCAAGAAACAAAAGATGCATTCATTATCATCCTGCATTCGCTACAATGCAAGGTAAACATAATCATAGCGTGGATACAAACCATCCACTGCCATGACCAAAAGTCATGAATAAAAACATCTGAAAATCCAATGAAAGTCATAAGAAAAAATCATGAAATAGACTAAATTTGAAACAAGATCATAAAACCAGAAAGTCAGTCAGTCGTCGATCTCCTCATCGCTCCCCTCCTCGTCATCCTCGTCGTCGGCAGGGTCTGCCTCAACATCAATGCTGGCAGCAATAGAGGCCTCGGGAATCTCTAGTACCCTCCTCACATTGGCAATGAGATCCACAAACACATCGCGGGCATCGTAAATTGGAGCATGCCGTTAATACAGCGCCTTGACCTCGTCCTCTAAATTTGGTGACTCTGGCCCCTGAAGAAGCTCGATGAACTCCAGATGTGCATCGATCTTAGCAAGGTCCAACATGTTGGCCTTTGCCTTACCACCAATCTCTGCAAGTAATCTAGCAACTTCACTGATTCGTCCCGCAAAGCCGCATCATCTCGTCTCTCGCTCCGGCATCGACTCTAGCATCTCGAAGATCAGTAGCAGAGCTCAGGTGACTTTTCAACAAAGCTATCTCTTCCTAGTCCTTGGCACGTCTCGACTCAAGCTTCATCGATTTAGTATCCCACTCTTTTTCGATCTTCTTCGCAGAGAGAGCATCGTTCTCAAGAACCTTGTTCCGCTCGACAAGCTCATCTAGCCCCGACTGCAGGGCGGTGTTGGCCTCTCTGGCCTCGCTAAGCTCGCTCTCTTTGGAACGAACATCCTCATCATAGTCACCAACCAGTTGGTTCAGATGAAGAAAAAGCTGCATAAAAAAAAGGAAGAAAGGAGATCTAATGTCGAAAAAAAAAAGCTAAGTCGTAAGGAAGTGTTAGTAAAAAGAAAAAACAGAGTCAAACCTGGGAAGCCTTGGATTTTTTCAATGCATAAGCCTCCCGGCGAAGCAACCCGCCGACCAATGGGAAAACAGCACCAGAATTCGAAGGACCAGAAGTGAGGGTGACAGGGGCTGCTGCATTACTATTTGCCGGCGCTGCCTTCTCAGCGACAGTTGCTGGGGATGTATCCACTCTCTGCTTCTTCAAGAGGGTTCCATCGGAGATACATTTTCCTTTGTCGCTAGAAAGAAGGGCTCTGTTCCGTGATTGATCATGCCGTCTCGCAACCTCGTCAGAAGTAAGGGAAGAAGAATGAGGACGGAAGACCGAAGTAGCGAAAGTCTTTGGCGCGGTACTCGTTGCAACTCTCGCCCATGACCATGTGGTTGCCGGATCCATGGTCGTCGTTGCCACAGTCTTCGACTCACTGGCGCCCGATGTCTTTGCTGTCCTTGCTGCTTCAAGCAAGGCTCTCCGGCGAGATGATAACCTCTTCTCGCTTATGCCAAGAATCTTTTCCGGAATGACGACAACAGAGAGCGCTCTCTTGATCCTCTGGCGGCTAAACGATCCTAGCCAATTACCCTTCCTGTAGGTGAGAGCTCCATGAATAGCAGCAGCAACGCCTATGTTGATCACAGGAAACACTTGCTTCACTGCAAAAGACAACATACCGAGAGTTAACATATAAGGCAATACACGTAAAAAAAAAAGAACTAAGTGTTAGTTACTTCTTCTCTCCCATCTCGCCTTAACAAGGGCAATACAGTCTGTCTCAACGGTTTTTGTTGAAATCTCAACAAAGAAGAAACGATCCTCAAAGTGCTCGTCTTTGCTTGGAAACCCGTCGATGAGCCTGTGGCCCGCTACGGGAGTAACACTATACTTGAGCTCCTCTTTTTGACCGCAAGTTCTAAAATTCAACAAGCAGGACAAGTGCTCAGTGCTAATCTCAACACCACGCTCTCTGCTCAACACATAGACGCCAATGAGATGCCTAAGACCCCTAGGGTTAATCTGAGCAAGGGAGGCATCGTTTGCCCCTAGGAAACGAAGAAGAAATCCAGGCACCAGGAACCAAAGCAGGCACTGGTCGAAGTAGTTCTCATACAGAGTGAAGTACCCCAAAGGCGGGGCATCAGCTCTGTTAGTAGGGTCAGAGACAACCAGCGCAATCTTCTCTGAAATCATATACTTCTCTCGAAGGAGTTGCAGCGACTTCGCTTCGGAGAGGGTAGAGCCCGGGGGATCCGGACAAATCGTTGCCTTCCGCTTCCTCTTAGCCTTCTTCGCTTAGTCAACCTCAATAGACATATCTTCATCATCTCTCTCAACGCTAGAAGCTCGCGAGTTGAACGAGGAGGAAGAAGGCGACGACAGCGATGCATCGGCAGTGCCAGGCGGAAGCGTTAGATCTTCATAATTCAGAAAAATCAAGCCGCTAACATCATGGCTTCGGGTCCTCGGGTCTACGTCGTCACCAAGCCTCTTCGGGTCTTCAACGTCACCAAGCCTTCTTGGGTCGTTGGTGACAAGACCCACCGGGACTTCGGAGACATCGGCATCATTGCGTCAATATCATCGGCTTCGAGGAGACAACGCCTCGGGGGAGCGACGGTATCGGTACGTTGAGTCCCCAAAAGGTAAGCTCTCGGTGCAAGTTCTCGAAGAACTCGTCGGGTCTTCGTTGCCTTCGCGATCTTCGGCGGCGTCGTCGTCTTCGGCGGCACTAGTCCGAGCTATCAAAGTCATCAGGATTGAACCTCTGTCGGAAGTGATGGCATCACGACCATCACCGCCACTGCGGTCGTCGGCTTCGAGTTCTCCGACCATGCCGAACTTTGTCTTATCCATAACCTCAAATTCACCTACACCAATTCACAATGAAGATCAAAGGTCAAGGGTTTTCAACAATCAACCAAGGCCAAATACAAGGAGTCTTCTAAGAATCAAAAATCAAAGCTTGCTCCATCAAAAATCAAAGCTTGCTCCATCAACAATCAAAACTTGTTGATCAATAACAACCAAGGATTCAAAGATTCTTCTTAGCAATCTACAACAACTAATACTTGTTATCGAACATAATAAGGCTTGTTTTTGATAAAATCTAGATCTACAAGCTTGGGTTTTTGAGAAACTATGAGGATCTAGAAGATCTGTGAAAGGAAACAACAAGGATACTAACCAAAAGGAAGCAAGAGGCGACGGCAAAGTAAGGGACGACGGCGGTGAGGCGACGGTGGTGTCCGGAAGGAAAGACGTCGGCGGCGGCTAAGAGAGGAAGAAGAAGAAGATGAAAAACCCTAGAAAATGAGTGCAGGACGAAGAAAGAGAAGGAACCTTATCTTTCATTTAAAAAAAAAAAATGAAAGCTTTTCCTTTGAATGATCTCATTAGTGGGTCCCGCACTTGTTAAGTAATATTATCACTCCCGGGAATTATTTTCCTGTTGCCTAAGGCGTCGTTGACATCGATGATCAAAATATAAAGTCTTAAAATCTTCATACACTACAAGAATACTGAAACAACCCGACCCGTTTTTTTTTTTTTTTTTATACATTGGGATTCGAATCAGTGTTCCCATAAACATTGATCCTCAATTCCCAATCAATTCACATAATAACCAGCGGAAAAATCAGAATAAATCAACACCAGACAATTAACCAATAATCAACCTCAATTCAATAAACCAGAAACTTAATCAATCAACAAGATCTACAAGTTCCACAATTCCATAATTACTATCACCCTAGCAATTCTATAGCAACATCACTCAACCGAGACGCTGGATCATTTTCTCTTCCTTGCCCGATTCCACGATCACACTTTCTCTTTACCTGCATCACATGGCAAAACGAGATGCGTGAGTATTATCATAAATACCCAGTGAGACGGTCCTCCCATCTACAGGTCAAATACTCAAATGAAAGAATGCACCAAATACCAGGATTATCACTCAACAATGCATAGACAATCAACAGCACAAAACAGGACAGCAGCATCTCTGTCGATCGACACAACCTCTAGGTGTCGATCGACAGACAATTCTGTCCCTCTGTCGATCGACACAACCTCTAGGTGTCGATCGACCGACAATTCGGTCCCTCTGTCGATCGACAGACAACAGTCCTGTCGATCGACACGGACCTGCAGAACCCTAAGATCGAACCTATCCTCTCATGGAACGAATCTCAGGCCTACCGATCGCTTCCCAGCACAAATCCACAGCAATTCCACACCAAAACAAACAGAAATCAACGTATTCCATCCATTCCTACATCCGAGAACCTATGGTCACGCACTCACCTCAAAGGATCGAAAAGAACGAATGAACGATGTTTACTAAAACCCCCGTACACGACGAACCACCGATCCAATTCCGAAACAGGCGACTGTTACGGAAACTAGACACCCACAGCTACACGTCGGTATGTGGATCACCTCCAGAATCCCTCTGGTTCAATCGGAAATCCTCCTCAAACCCGACTGATCGCAGACAACAATCTGCACGAACCCACCGAGTTCAAACAGCCATAACTCGGTGAATAATCAACCAAAAGACAAGCCGTTTTCGCCCAAAACACGAGCAGAGATTGGAGAACTTACCCTCCAAAAATAAGCCCAATCCGCCAAGCAAAGCCCCGCCGTTTGCCCTCTCAAAGATCCGATCAGAAACTGTTCATACAATGAACCTCTCAAGAATAAGTCTCACTCTCTCTCCCAACCTTTCTCTTCTGAATTCTGATCCAACAAAATGGCCAGGACCCTGTTCCAGCCTTTTATATCAAACCCTAGGGTTCCCTTAAACCGACGCCAAACCGCGCGATTAACAAATCAAACACTCAGTTCGATTTAACCCCCTGTCGATCGACACACACAGACTGTGTCGATCGACACAACCTTCACTGCCTGACTCCTCGCGAGTCAAAACACCCGTGTCGATCGACACACTTCCTTGTGTCGATCGACACCCTACCAAAATCCTAATTTTGGATCACGGGCGTTACAAATACACAGTTTTAAAAATTTTGCGTCGGATTTGTGTCGACGCAAATATAGCGTCGACTGTGCGTCGATTTTGTGTCGTTCAAAACATTCGACGCAAAATTGGTGCAAAAAATAGCCACGCTAAATCGATGCAAATATAGCATCGACTGTGCGTCGATTTAGCGTCGGCAAAATAGCGTCTGATATAGTGTCGAATATTGCATCGAAGTTGGTAGGTAGGTGGCACGTTTTTAATGGGTTCACCTACTTCTATAGCATCGCCAAAAACTGACGCAAATTCGACGCTATATCGGACGCTATTTTTAGATTGTCAAGCGAAGGCAAATCAATATTCTTCAACTGGGTTTCTACCCAAGTTAAGTTCCTAGATGAATATGTGTCAAAACTCTCTAAGTCTGTGGAGCAAGGCAAAAAATTCTCTCGTATGAAGAGTCATGATTGTCATGTGTTTATGCAGAGATTATTGCCTTTCGCCTTTGCGGAGCTTTTGCCAACGAATGTGCATGAATCACTTGCAGGTATATTTTCTATGACGATATATTAACATATAAACAAATGATGTGTGTTATTCCATTTCAATCTTTTCTATAAATATTGAAAATCTGAACTTTGGTTTTAGGTGTTGGTGCATTTTTTCGGGAGCTGTGTGTGCGAACTCTGACTCAGGATGGAATTCAACAACTAAATATTAACATCGCGATATTGCTGTGCAACTTAGAGAAGATATTCCCTCCATCTTTCTTTGATGTGATGGAGCATCTTCCGATCCATCTCCCATACGAAGCCGATTTAGGAGGGGCCGTTCAATTTCGTTGGATGTATCCTTTCGAGAGATTCATGAAACACTTAAAAATAAAGGCAAAAAACTGGCGAGGGTTAAGGGATCAATTGTTGCGGGAAGTTTAACCGAAAAAACCTCTCATTTCAGCTCATATTACTTCTCTCCAACTGTCCGGACACGTAAAAGAGCTCCACGTAGGTACGAAGATGGTGGCATCGCACAAACATATCCAGTTTCTGATGTCCCAGATATATTATGTGCAGTTGGTAGGCATGCCGGAATCATAAGAGAAGAAGACTGGTCCTCGCACGAAGACTACAACTGTGAACACACATATATTCTCTTACAATGCGACGAAGTTAGCCCATTTCTGAGGTACATATAATTACAAACTATGGATTGAGGTCAAAAGGGTTATTTTTAACGTATATATGTTTATGATTTCATTTGTTATAACTATATTTTCTATTAGTGAATTTATTCGCCAGGTTACCCAAGCTTTCCCAAATGTATCACCCGGCGAGATTGAAAAACGTAAAGACCAACACTTTGCTAAATGGTTGAGGAGTCAAGTAAGTTAATTAAATTTTTTTTTATAAATATATGGTTTCCATTAAAACATATATATATACAGTGTGTATACTATATTTACATTGTATATTCTATATTTGGCAGGTTGATTATGGAGACACTTCGTACCCTGTATGGTTTAGAGAGTTGATCCAAGGTCCGTTGGGAAAAGTTATGTCATCCCCAATGTATTTTACACGAGGTTATGTATTCCATACGTTCGAACGTGGGAAAAATAGAGCAACTGCGAACTACGGTGTCATTGTTCGAGCCGGAGACACCGATTTTTATGGCATTATACAAGACATTAATGAAGTACAATATCCTGGTTTGGTTAACTTAAAGTGCGCACTTTTCAAATGCGAGTGGTTTGATCCAGTTATCGGGCGAGGGGTTCGAGTAGGAAAGTTTGGTGTCATCGAAGTTAATGGATCGCGTTCTTATGCAAAGTATGATAGTGCTTGCATCACAGGTGGATCAAGTTTGTTTCATTCCATATCCATGGCTCAAGAAAACAGGAATTTCATGGCTATCTGTGCTCAAAATAGTTCCGAGAATAATTATAGTTGAATCCGACGACGCACTAATGCAATATGAAACTGCCGTGGATCTAACAACTCCAGAACAAGATCTAGACAACATCATTCTGATAGATCCGTAAAATAGAGAAGTTGAAATACTTCCCAATGCTACCGATGCAGAAAACCCCGAAAAACGAGTTTATGAACGAAAGTGCAGAAAGTACCAATAAGGATGACGATACCTCAAATGATAATTCAGACAGTGAAACATAAATGTTATCTTTATTGTATCTTAATTACGATTGTATAAGTATGTATATATTCCGATTTTAAAACAAATGTTACGTATAAAGATTTCAAAAAACCTATATAGTTTTACATATATCATCAGTAAATTATGTACAATTTATGTATGTACCAAAAATTTCAAATTTTAAAATCATTCGGTTTGAAGAACGATTGACATGATTACGATTGCTTTTGTATCCGTTCTGCTTTCTTTACTCTAAATCCAAGCATTTAATATTTTTGGTTTAGCGTCGAAACAACACATTTTTGATACTAATTCGACGCTAATTTGTAAAATTTCGGTTTAGTGCCACCTGAAATTTTTCGGTTTACTTCCAACACTTAAACCAAAGTAATTCAATATAGCGTCGGTCTTGTGTCGAATTCCAAAAAATCCGATGTGATTTCTATTTTTTACCCTAAACAGCGTCGAAATAGCATCGAATTGTTAAGATTCGATGCTATTTCGACGCTAATTAGCATCGAAATGTGTAGTTACAATGCTAATTCAACGCTAAACCTAAAACATTTGATGGTTGGGGTTTAGGGTAAAGAAACCACAAAGGATACAAAAACAATCTTAACCATGTCAATATTTCTTATACCCGAATGATTTTAAAATTTGAAATTTATCGTACATACATAATTGTACATAAGGTTAATGATGATATATGTAAAACTAAAAACGTTTTTTGAAATCTTTATTCATGACATTTGTTTTAAACATTGAATACAAAATTATACAATCGCAATTAAGATACAATAAAGATAACAACTACGTATGAACATAGGTTAATGATGATATATGAATAAAGATTTCAATAAACCTATATAGTTTTACATTTATTATAATTAACCTTATGTACAGTTATGTATGATCAAAAAATTTCCATTTTTATAATCATTCGGTTATAAGAAATATTGACATGGTTAACATTATTTTTGTATCCTTTGTGGTTTCTTTACCCTAAACCACAAACATCAAATGTTTTAGGTGTAGCGTCGCAATAGCATCGAATCAACATATTTCGACGTTGTTTGGACGCTACATCAAAATCTTAAATGTTTAGAGTTTAGGGTAAATAATAGAGGAGGTATCGAATTTTTTAATAATCAAAGCTAATTCGACGCTAATCTGAAATATTTTGGGTTTAGCGCCACCACGCGCCAACACAATCTTGACGTTGGAAAATTAAAATCTTTTAATGATTTGACGCTAATTCGACGCTAATTCGCGTCGAATTAGCGTTGATAAGCGTTTATATATAAACGCAATAGTCTTCTTCTTCTCCAGTTCCGACGAACAGAAAATCGAGAGGAATTTTTTTTTTGTGGCTGTCCGATTTCGCTTCCCTCTCTCGTGGTTGTATCAGTCTTATCACTCCCTCTCTCTCCCGATTTAATTCCATCTCATCCGATTTCACTCCCTATATTGAAATGGTATGTGTATTTTTTTCTCTTTTCTTATGTGTATTATGCTTAGATGTGTAATTTAGGTTTAGAAAGATGTATGAAATGGAATTGTAGGAAATAGAATTTGTGAAATGGAATTGAAAAATAGATGTGTATAAAATAGAATTGTAGGAAAGGGAGTTTATGTTTGCTATGCTGTATCAAATTGTTTTAGAAGTTAAATTTTTGGATATATGGAAAAAAAAATTTTTGATTTAAAATTTATGAAATTATTTTTCAAGTTTCGGATTTATATTTTCTTAAAATTATTTTACAAGTTATTTATGGAAAGTAAAATAAAAACGAATTTATGATTTTATCTTTTTTAAAAATTATTGTACAAGTTATTTATGGAAAATATAAAATTACTTTAGAAGTTAAATATATGTGTTTGTAAGAATAAGTTATATATAAAATTTATGAATTTATGATTTGCTCTATCAAATTATTTTACAAGTTTAGGACTGATTTTTTAATAAATTTTTGTTAAAAAACAAATTTATGAATTTAGTTTTTACGTATTTTAATTTAAGAAATTTGTTTTTATTTAACCATTTATGTTACAAATAATTGTTAGGTTTTTTTTTTAAGATTATTAAGATTATTAGGATCTTTTAAAAATAAAAACAAATATTTCGTGTTTTAGATTTTTTTTTAGATTTTATAATATATTTAGTTATTGTGATCTTATTTAATATTATACTTTACATTGTTTATTTTAATAAATTCATTTTGATTTTATAGGGGGATCCACCTTCATACGGAGAGTTATACGGCGAGGATTCTACGATTTCCGGATCCGTAGGTGGTCGTCGCGGATCGGAATCAGGATCGGGGTCGGATTCGCAATCTGTTGGGAACTATCATCCACGGCCTCCACCACGAGCTCCACCACGAGCTCAACCACGAGCTCCACCACGAGTTTCGCCACCGCCACCGCCACCAGTTAACCCACAAACAGACGAAGACGAAACAGCTCATCCCGATGATGCGCAGCAGGCGCCTCCACCGCCAAACCCGCCTCTTATGATGCAGATTGCTGAGTTTCTTCGCCAACCTGGTCGTCACGAACGGGTTTCGATGCTCCATCCGCTGAAGCCTCCCAACACTTTTTGGTATGTTTAACTTTTTTGCAATCTTTCTAATTAATTTATAATTACATGTTTTAAATAACTTATTAACATAGAAGTATTTTGTTTTATAGTTTTACCGATAACTGTATCTCTCGTTCGGTCACCAAAGTCATCAACGGCTATTTCCATATGTCGCATGCTAATTGGACGCAGACGCCGCAATCTGTTCGAGATATATGGTTTGGGTCATGGGTAGTAAGTCATATTATATTATTTATTTTCATTTATTAACTCATTTGATTTTAGAAATATTACTAATATTATTCGTATATTTATAGCAAAAGTGGTACTGGAAAGAATTTCGTATTCACGAAGTGCGAGAGGCTAAATTGCGTCTCAACGGCACTGTCGGTAATTGGAAGAAAACTTGGCGGGAGAAAGGCGATGATGCGATGCCTTTAGGGATGGATACCGATGTTTGGTCGGGTCTTGTACGGTATTGGGAGGAACCCTCTTCGATAGCTAAATCATCGAAGTGTCTGCATCCCGTCTTACGCCAGTGGCCGAAGGAGATGGACCTTCTAAGCATTGTGCGGGTCAATCATCATACGCCACAATACGATTGGATATGGTATGATTTTAGTTAAATTAGTTTATTAGATTATTTGATTTATATATTATATATATATATAATCTAATTTTTATTTTTATATATATATTACTTTTTTTTTACAGTCCGATGGCGACCAGTTTGCTCCGATTGTGAAAGTCATGGAGAAAACTCATCGACGCAAGGATGGGACGTTTGTTACCGCTCAGTGGAACAAACGTTCAACGCCTACAACGCTCGAGTGGCAGAGCTAGAGTCACAAGTACTCTCCGGGTGGTAGTTCTGTCCAGTCTACATTGGGTGTCGCAGATTACGATAAAATTTACGAGGAAGTAATTTTTTTAGTTTTTAATATAATATTTTAACTTATTTTCTATTACATTTTTAACAATTTGATTTTATAACGTTCTCATTTTATAGGTTGCACCGAAGAAAAAAGGACGGATCTTGGGTGTTGGGTCCATCGCCGATCTCCCAGCAGCTTCTTCTACCGCTCGGTATAGTTACATTTCGAATTCTTCTGACCCGCAGTTGGCAACGTAGTTGACCGCTGCTAATGCTGAGATTGAGCGGCTAAAGATAGAACAAGTGGATCTCCGGTCAACCAACAGTTCGATGTAAGGCCAACTCACGGTATTTACAAGTCTGATGGACATTATTGCAGTGGATAACCCGACTTTAGCTGCTGTCCTCTCCCGGATACCGCATCCTACACAGCCACCTCTACCTAGAGGTCAACCGCAGTTCGACGAAGAAGCCGAAGCTATGATTAATGAATATAGAGACGACATTAATCTAAGAGATGAACATTAAAATTAAAATTTATGTTTGTATTTTCAGTGTTTTGAAATAATTTCTGTTTTCATTTTCGGATTTATATATAAATTTTCTAATTTTTAAAAAAATTTGGGATTTATTAAAAATATTTTCATTTCGAAATATTTTTTTTTTTAAAATTCATAGAATTCGATGCTAAATCGACGCTATATATCATTGAATTAGCATTGAATACGTCCAATGTCAACGCTAAAATGACGCAAAATTAGCGTCGATTTAGCATTGACATAAGACGGAACCGATGCTAAATCGACGTTAATTAGCGTCGGAACAAATCGATGGTAATTCGATGCTAAATTAGCGTCGACTTAGCGTCGAAATGTAGCATCGACTTAGCGTTGAAGATCTTCCAACGCTAAATTAGCGTCGAATTTAGTTAGCGTCGAAATGTGATTCGACGCAAAAACAACGCTAAATGCCTTTAGCGTCGATTTAGTATCGAATTTTGCCGACGCTAAAACTGTGTTTTCTTGTAGTGATAAACACGTAGAGTCTTGAAATCTCCAACAAACAAACAAAAAAAATCGTCCTCCATTACAATGATGATGACTTCAGCCGCCAAAGCGCTGCATTCGCAGTATTGACGTGTATTGACGGCCCGAGCCAACAGCATCACACTAACGGTAACCTCATAACTTTGAACAACAACATCGACATCGAATAGTCTTTAACTCGATACTGTTATCACTAACAATACCGAGCTGGGGGACTAACTGTTGAGGTCGGATTTCACGCGCTCAACGTTGAAATCCAAAGTTATGCAAGCGCAGCGCATAGACACGGAATCGCGTTGACGTACATATATTATATGATCATCTCAAGTCATTTCCTAACAAGAAGATGAAGTCTTTCTCTTTTCCTAAGTCTTCTCCGTCCAGGAAGAGAGCCTTCTGAGTCCTCTCTACTCGCAGTAGAACGCATGAGTGCAGTAAAGTCACAGAGCCAGCGATGACACAACGCCGGCGAGGTCACACTACTAGCGAGGTCAGAGTGCCAGCGATGTCACACTGCCAGCGATATCACACTGCCAGTGATGTCACAGTGCCAGCGATGTCACAGTGCCAGCGATGACACTGACCACCAAAGACCTGCTTGAGTAGCGACAGAGGCCAGAAGGTTCCCTGCGTTAAACCCCAATCTAATTACGAAGCCAACTTCGACGCAACCGACATAAAGAAAAGGGAATCCGTGAAGACTTAGGAAAGTTAGCATTATCTTTTACGAAAAAATCGATCCGACTTAGGGAGCTATATATATCAATGTACAACCTTTGTAAAAGGGATCCGCAACTTTATTCACAAAAGCATATACAACAATAACAAACTTATATCTTTGCTCATCGTTTCTTTCGTAGCTTAACCTACAAATCTCTGTTTTCTCACGAAACCCTTACAAATCTAATTGTCCTGGTATTGGCCTCCATACTATCCGTTTTAGGTATTAAGCATATATTGGTCATAACTAGTCTCTCGTCAAACCTTCCTGTCCGTAGGAAATCATTGACTAAGTATACAATATCTTCATTGATTATATGCAACGACCGTTGGAAAAATAAAGATATCATTCCATCCCGGCCTGGAGATTTTTAGGGATGCATCATAAACAGAGCCTTGTGGACCTCTTCCTCCATTCCCATCTCCGTCAGCGAGTCATTTATTTGATTTGTAATTTGAGATGGGACCTCATCCAACAGTTTTGATAACTCAGTTGGGGAGGTTGTAAGATCGTCAAAATATTTGACCGCTACCTCTCCCACTTCATCCTCTGAAGTAATCCAATTTCCAGATTCAATATGTAATCCGATAATCTGATTGCATGCCCTTCTCTGTTTCGTTAGGGCGTGAAAAATTTCGAGTTTGCATCCCCTTCTTTCTACCAAGTTGTCCGACTTTTCTGATACCATTAATTTTTCCCATCTCTATAAGCTTCCCGGAGTTTGTATGTTAGGTCACACAATTCCTCAGATGACCGTGAATCATCATTCTGATATTCCTCTACAGCTTTTTGTAGTTCTGCAATATTCTCTTTTTTGTATAGGGATTATTTTGTCACCAACACGAAATATCTCGGCGACACCTAATGAGCTTGTCGAAAATGTTTCTCGCCGACCAACCCGCATTATCTCCCCATCCTTTTTCTATAGATTCCATTAATCCATCCATACCAATCGACCTTTTATCAAACCTAAATTGTCGTTTTCCCCGCGAAATCTTGTTGTTTATAGTGGCTATAGGATATGACTACGAACATAACCAATCATTGCTAGATATTCACCAGAGAATGAGTGAAAATGGCATGCCAATCTTCATTAGCTAATGCTCGATCCAGCTGGCACCAAACACTCTCCGAACTACGTCGTCCTCGCCATGATAGTTTATTCTCTAAGCATGGGAATTCCAACAAACCGCAGTTTAAGATCATAGTATTAAATGATTGGAAAGTGGATGGGTTCCTTAGAATTCTCCCTTTCTTCTCATGGTTGTCTGTTAATTCATTTTGATGTCTTATGATCATCCAAGGCTCAAACTGAGTAATTACCATTCGTTTTAACCAGACATATTCTTGTCTCTTCGGTATTGGATCGCCATATACGAAAGAGATAAAAACCTTTTTCCATTTATAGTGGCCGCTATCAATGATTCTATTATTTACAAACAAAATTGAAACATAAAATTCATTATATAAAAAATTGCAAGTCCACCACTTGCACCACACGGCTCAACCGTATACAATTTATTATAACCAAGATGTAATTGAAAATTTTGCATCAAAGTAAACATTTGCTTTGTTTCTGAAAGAAATAAAAAGTTAGGCCTATATTTATTCCATAGTCGCGTAAATAGCTAATGGTAAGACGTTTTCCAAACCCCGATAATTATAACTCATAATCTGCATTATTTAGTTTCTGGTTTTGGTGGAAGATGATCTTCCGTATGACCCGGATCCTTCCTTGGTTTTGCTTGGTAAAGTCCATCTCCGATTTGGATATTGCTATTATCCCCCACACGCTTCCTAGGAGAGGTTAACGCTTGCACACAACACTTTTTTGAACTCACCCCTTAAGCAAAGTTGAGTCTTTCAACATCTTTTTCGTGTCGGAGCTATCATTGTTGTCTCCATACCCTCTCCTCCATTAATCTTTGTCTCGATCCCCTACTTTTCCACCATGACACTCTCATCATCAGGCCTCACCGAACTCTTCACCTCTTGTTTTTCTACTGCTGATACCGATGGTAGCGATCCTCGTGAGATCTGCCATTTTTGTCGGGAGCTTCCCGAGAATCCGACACCGATCACTTTCCTCTTTTCTTGTCCCCTTGAATCCTTTTATTATCAAACTTGACTTTACTAAAGCCATTATCCATGGAGAAAGGAAGAGAGACATGTTGTGGGTATTTTGGCATAGATTCGTTTCATAGAGTTAGTTATATAGATACATTTTATGTATACAACAAAACTGATTTAGCACAATTGGTACACAAGTTTGCGATTAAGACACAGAGGTTATGGGTTTGAATCCCTTCTCCAACATAATTTTGTTTCTAAAAAAACTCCAAAACGACGTAGTTTTGTGAAATGATACACGGCTATAACCGTATATACAGAACAAAAAACATATACATAGTTACGAGTTATATTGCTGGTGACCATAGAGTTGGATACATTGGCTTTTATTTTTTTTTAGTTCAAAAGTAAAATTGTAAAAAAAAAAATTGTGGAATCAAAACCCTAAATTTCGCTTTTTGAAATTCTAGTGGTTGTTTTACCGCAGCCGCATGTGTTGTTGCGCTAATCTTGTTTTTCCTTAATCCCTATTTACCATTCTTGATTTGAATTTGGGCTTTTAGGCCTTGATTGGTATAACTTATAGCAGAGCAGTAGCATGAAGCAGCATTAGCATTAGCAGTATGCTGCAGGAGCGATATGCTATGATTAATATACATAAATGATTAGCAGAGCTGTGAATGACTAGATATAGAATTAAATAATTTATTTCATTATATTTATTTATATGTATTCTAATACATTATATATATACTAGTCATAAGTTCTAACAACATTTTTTATTCAAATTAGTTTTTATTAAATTATTATTTTATTATAATACTATTTAGCTAATAGAAAAATAAACTAATGTAAATATTAGGTTTTAATTTCAATATAAATATATTTATAAAATTATAACATAATTTTTTAATAATATTTTCAAATTTAAATTATATCTAACTAAATTTTATTGTTTTATTTTGATATTATTTTAAAAATAATAAAAGTAATAAAATAATGATAAATATTAACTAAAATAAATAAAAGTTAATATAATTTATTTTTGATTTTATATATAAAAAAATTAGCTATTGAATATATATTTTTAATATATTTTAATAATATCATAGGTCAAAACTCATGAAAACCTTTATTTAGGAGCATTGAGTTGGATACATTGATTTTTATTTTTTTAGTGCAAGAGTAAAATTGTAAAAAAAAATTTGTGGAATGAAAACCCTAAATTTCGATTTTTGAAATTCTAGCGGCGGTTGTTTTACCACAGCCGCATGTATTGTTGCGCTAATCTTGTTTTTCCTTAATCCCTATTTACCATTCTTGTTTTGTTTCATCTTCCTTCAATAAATGCAGTGATTTGGATTTGGGCTTTTATTTCTCTTGTCAAAAGTCTTTAGATTAGCAAAGAATCATGGTTTAAGCAAGACATTATTCACTAATTTCTTTTCTCGTCTCTCCCTCTCCCTCTCCCTCTCCGACAGTTAGACCTTTCGTAAACCCCAACCATGGCCAACGAAAAGAGGAAGAGGAACAGGAAGAAGAAGCGTGGCGGTAACAAGAACAAGATACCCACTGAGCAAGCAGAGGCTTACAAGTCGGTCAGCGATTGGCTCTCTGTAGGTTCTTCTTCTTCTTCTCCACCCTCTTCTTCGGATGACTTTGCCGTCACAATCAATACCGGTTCTTTGAGATACGGAGAGAATTTGGTGTTCGATCTTCACTCACATTCAAATTGCAGCGATGGGTTTCTATCGCCTTCAAAGCTCGTTGAAAAGGCTCATAACAATGGGGTTAGTTTCACATCTCCTTATCGATTTTGTTTTGTTTCTCAATGGATCCGTGAATAAATCAGGAGAAGACCTGATGAGATTGTGCATCCCAGTGATTTTGTTTGATTTGGATTTGGATTTGGTTGTTTGGGTAAATTCAATAAGGAGTAGTTCGTAGGGTTTATATTTGCCAGAACTTTCTCTTTCTGATTTTAGAGTGAAACCCTTGATTTGCTTCTCATTGTTGTGATGAAAACAGGTGAAAGTTCTCTCTCTAACGGATCATGATACAATGGCTGGTATCCCGGAAGCAGTAGAAGCAGGGCGTAGATTCGGTATCAAGATCATTCCGGGTGTTGAGATCAGCACCTTATTCTCTTCCAGGTATCATCATCTTCATAGTTTGTGATTCTAATTATTCTCACTTGTTTGTAGGACTTGTGAATAAATTACTCCGTTTAACATAATCTCTGTTGGAGTATCTGAATTGCACTAATAGCTGTTCAATTGCCAAAATCCAGAGAGTCTGGTTCTGAGGAACCAGTGCATATACTTGCGTACTATGGCACTTCCGGTCCAGCAATGTATGATAAATTGGAAGATTTCTTGGCCAAGATAAGGGATGGGCGTTTCGTTCGTGGTAAAAAAATGGTCTTGAAGTTGAATGAACTCAAGATACCTTTAAAGTGGGAACAGGTCACTAGGATTGCAGGGGAGGATGTTGCTCCGGGAAGGATGCATGTAGCCCGAGCGCTTCTTGAAGCAGGATATGTGGAAGATTTGAGACAAGCTTTCACTAAATATTTACATGATGGTGGACCTGCTTATTCCACGTAAGTTCTGCATCTTCCCTTGTTTTGCTGAATTTTTGAAACCTTGTGTAGAGCTCCTTCAGGAGCATTGCATGTACCCATGATGGTTTGTAGTTGATTCTAGCTGTTTTGACAGCTCAACTATATTTGAGTCAGTTAGTTAGAGATCTAACGTGTTTGAAGGAAGTTTAGACATGATAGTATAGGAGTTTTTGCTTTTGGCGTTGGTCGAGAGTTAAGAGATGAAATGAAAAAGGAGTTTAGTGGTCCAAAATCTATCAGTTTCACACTGACAACTTTTATTCTGTTTGGATCTCCTTAATGCAGAGGGAGTGAGCCTACGTCCGAGGAAACAGTAAAACTTATATGTGAAACCGGTGGTGTAGCTGTTCTTGCGCATCCATGGTCGTTAAAGAATCATGTCAGTGTCATCAGGGGATTAAAAGATGCTGGACTACATGGGGTCGAGGTTTATAGGAGCGATGGCAAGCAAGAAGGTCTCTCAATCACTCAGCCTGTGTTTCTCACTATCTATCTATTTGGATTCACTGAAGTTTCATTTTGATTGAACAGTGTTTAGCTATTTAGCCGATACATACAGTCTGCTGAAGCTAGGAGGGTCCGATTACCACGCAAGAGGAGGACGCAATGAATCAGAATTGGGGAGTGTAAAACTTCCGGTGACGTCATTGCAGGCTTTCTTGAAGGTTGGGCGTCCTATATGGTGTGAGGCCATTAAAGCAACCATGAGAACATTCCTTGACCAACCATCTGATTCAAACCTCTCCAATATCTTAAGGTTCGATAGACAAAGGATTCTGAAAGGAAACTCGGCTTGGTCCTGTGGTATGGAGTTGATGGACCGATGTTTATCGGTTTGGTTGGCAAGTGATGAGATAAAAAGTGACGAGTTTGAGGCTCTCAGACTAAAGCTTTCCTCTGTATCAATCACCACGAAGGGATCATGTGTCACAGTTGGTCCGTAAATACTTTTAGTCTGGTCTCTCAGGCTTGTCGTGAAAACTTAATTTAGAACTTGTTTGTTTCTCCGATTTGGAGCCTATATTACCCATAGCTATTACAATTGTCTTTTTCCTCCTTAACTGTATTTACCTATCGAACTCAAACCAAATCAGTTCCCCGTTAGATATTAACTTACATACTATAACGGTATTGTTGTGCACTTGCAAAAGATATGATGTAAAAACTATAAGCAGAAGAGAAAATTAAGTATAGAGTGGCAGACACACACAAGTGTTGAAATATTCTACTCATAAGCCAGCAAATCCAACAGCTATTTTTCAAAAAAAAAAATTTTAAGATTGACTAGTGAATGTTAGAAAGGACGACTACGAAAAATCGTGAGTAATCATCGTTACTTAGTAAAATATGGACCACCACATCGCAACAAATGTTAATTACGCAATATTACGAACTCTCAAATTTTTTATAATCTCTAAACTCTAATTTCACTAGCCACCATTTTTCGTGATTCAACACCCTCGTGATCAACGTCTTTAAATTCACTAAGGCGATTTGCCAACTTCCGTAACTAACAAAATGCTATAAACATAAATTAAATTTTGTAGCAACAACAACTATCAGTTGGTAATACACGATCTTTGGTTGTAGTTTCGTCTTGTAGTATTTCTCGTTTGCTATTAAAGGACTCATTTAGGATTCGTGTAGGCTCTTAAAAAATTTATATATGTAAAAGCCTGATTTATAATTAGAAAATGATAACATAAATAGTTTGTCGTCTATTTTTAGCGACCCAATGAAACACAAAATACATTTATTTTAAAAAATTAATGTAGAAAATAACCAATTTAATTAAATAACAAAAATTGACAATTTTTATTTATTTATTTGATTTGGAAGATGCCTAAATATTGATGATATTGATGTTCCCCCTCTTTTCTTCTATCTCCTCCTCAAAATTTAGAGGGAGATATTTCTTATGCCCTCTGCTCCATACCTCCATGTTTTTTCCACTGCTCCAGATGACGGATGATGGTGGGTGAACTAACCCGTCATTACCCAATGTTAGGGCTAGGGTCTTTCCTTGGACTAAGTGACACTCCACCTAGTTTATGTGGGATTCCTTCATTGGTTAGTATAAAAGTACTAATCCCTGACAATTGTCCTTGACTCTCCTCTTTATTTTCGGGAAGAGAAAGGTGGATCTTCACTCGTAACCTACAGACTGCCTGCAAGCACTTACTCAATTATGTGGTTATTATTTTACCCTTGTCGGTCTTTCATAACTTGTTACTCCCTCCGGAGGATATTCCCGGTTACTTTGGCATTTGTCTGCTAGCGAGGTGCCTTCCTAGTGGGTTTGGTCATTAATCAGTACGGGGCATACTACTTAGTATGTCGAGCGTAGTGTTTCCTTACTAGATAGGTAGGTCGGACTTAACTTACCAACCTTAAAGACCATAGCTGACTGATGATGCTTAAACTCGATAGACACCTACTCACGGATCTTTTGGACGTCCAAAAAGGAAGAAGGATTGTATATGAATCCGGGTTGCTAATTCAGAGGGAGACCATTACACTTTATACAGATTGTGTGTACTAGCTTGTGGTAAGAAGGACATTTTCTTGAGGATTTTATCCCGAATGTTGGGCTGCGCGGACAATGTTTGTGTTGTGCATTACATAATAGTTGTTTGGTGGTTATGTGGGATCTTGATCAGTACGTCTTCGTGGAAAAACGTATAGAATTGATTTTAACTCTTGTCGATGTGGTAAATTAATGTTTTCCAAGTATTACTACTCATATATTAATTGGCAAGTTAGTTTCAAATTTACTTTAGTTTTTTTTCAAAATTGAAAATATATATATTTTTTTTTATTTTACACTTATTTTGTTTTTTGGAAATTTTGGATTTTACTATTTTTTCTTTTTCATATTTGTTTTTGTCTTAAATTTCAAATTGAACCTAGAATTAATTTTTATCTAAATTTTCTATGTTTCTCTCTATATATATCATTTTTAGGCTTTTTATTGAATTTTTGGTGATATTTCTTTTTTTGTTGTTGTTGTGATGTAATAGTGTCGTTTCACTAATATAATATTAGAGTATTTACCGTCAATAGCAACCGATCATAGGGTAATTGGATGAATGACCATGGCACTGTTTTGGCCATTGTGCATTTTTATTTATTAGTAATGTGTATAATAATGTAGGCATGATTAGAACATCATTAATGGTTATTCCATTAAAAAGTTTTAAATAATTTTTTAATATTAAAAACATTTGACACTCCCCAAAACCATCTCTTAAATGTCTTCCTATAAAACCTTTTCACAAAGAGTTCATAAAACTAAATAAATTTTTAATCATATTTACTCTAAGACATCTTTAGGCCATCCACATTGGAGACATTATACCAATGTTTCACAATATAAAAATATTAAAAACACACTCTCTTTTCCTTTTACTTAACTTTATATCTTTTTATTCATTATTTTATTCAACTTTATACCTTCTCTTTCATCTTTTTACTCAATTTTTATTAATTTTATATTTAAACACACCCCAATTCTCTCTCTCTTATGTCTTTCCCGAGACACAATCTCTCTAAAAATACCCACTATCTCTTCTCTTTACTTAAATATTATTAATTTTATATTTCAATACACCACACTATTTCAACAAAAAACACTCTTTTTTTTCTTTTTACTCAAATTTTAATAATTTTATATTCTGAGACACCCATATTTAATAATTTAATATAAATTTTAATAATTTTAATAATTTTATATTCTGAGACACCCAAATTTTAATAATTTTAATAATTTTATAGAGGGTTACTATTAATGATGCTTTTAGGGTGTTTGTATTGAAGTTGTCAGAGAGAAATTTCAATCAAATCTTTATTTTTTAAAGTAGTATAGATACAAAAACGTATATGTTAAAAAGATGAAAAACTTAAAAGATATAATTAAATTGGTACGTCTGAATTTATTGCAGTGAAAAGAAGAACTATTTAAAAAAAAAAAAAAATCGAAGTTGTATAGATGTCTCTTAAGTATTGGAGAGAGAATAAGAGGCTTGAAATATTTCAGTTTATTGTAATGTAGAGAGATTGTTGACTTCTTGTAAGATATTCCAGCGTGTTCCACGGCAACGACACACGGTGGTCCATAAACATAAGGTGGTTCTTTCAGTTTGGATCTGTGAGGTTTAATTGATGGGTATTGTCTTCAATGTTGATTTTAGAGACATGCATTGTAACGACCGCGAACCAAAAATTGATAATTTTGGTCGTACGTCGATCGACACAGGTGGTGTGTGTCGATCGACGCACTCTATAGATAATCCGACAGGTTCGGTTTTGAAGCTGCGGTTTGCTGTTTTGGTTTGGAGAAACCGTGGGACTTGCCTATAAAAGGAGGGGGTCGTGTCTATTGTTGTTCTAGAAAGAAAACACAGAGTTTGAGAGGAGAATTCAAGAGAGGAATTGAGAGAGACGTGTTTCTCTTGAGTGAGTTGGAGGAAGTTCTTTTCGGTCTTGGAAGAGGCGACGAACGGATGGGAAGATCGGATCGGTTTGGAGTGAAACTTTGTGGGTAAGTTCTCAACTCTCTGATCTTAATATAGGTGAGCACCGTGTGTCAGTCGGTTGTGTATTCGTTGAGTTATGAGTGTTTTACTGTGAGGGGTTTGTGCAGCTTCGTGCTGCGAGCAGTCCATTTCGGGGGAGGTTTTCCGTCGGACAAGGAAGATTCAACGGATGATCTACATACCATTATGTAGCTCTGGCTGTCTAGTTTTCATAACAGGTTTTCGTTCCTGTTTCTGAGGTGTGATTGGTGAGATAATCGATCCCGAACCAAGGGAGTATGTGACCATGGCTTATCTGGGTAATTGGGTGTTCATAATGCGTCTGATTGTGAATTGGATTGATTGGGTGCTTGGAAACTGCTTGTTAGTGTGTTTTCTTGTGTTTGGATGTGATTCTTGTGCTCAAGAATCGGTACGTTTGTCAAAGAATCGAATCGTATGAGTTTTGGTACGTGTTCTTCGTTTCTGCAACATGCGTCAATCGACGCAAGTGGAGTGTGTCGATCGACGCAGGTGACATCAGGTGGGGCTCAGACGCGAGTTTTGGGGTATGCATGTCGGCGGAGTGTTTTGAGTTGGTGTGTGTCGGCAGACCTTGCGTCGATCGACACAGTTCGGTAGTGTTCGTCATTGCCGTCAGTTTGACATATTATTTATTGCGTATTGATTGATTGATCGTTTGGTGTTGTGGTCATTCTTTTATGCATGTGTGTTTAGCCAAATAGATGGGATGACCGTCTCACTGAGTATTTGTGATAATACTCACGCATCTCTTTTATCCATGTGATGTAGGTTTGAGCGGGTATGATCGTGGAATCACGGGCTGTGAAGAGGAGATGATCTAGTGTCTTGGTTGTGTAGTTAATTTTATTGCTAGAACTGATAAGTTGCTGTTGTTGATTGTTGGTTGATTGGATGTTTATGGGAATGTTAATCCGGGTCCAATATTATTTTATATATATATATAAAAAAATGGAACGGATTGTTTCAATTTGGTATCAGAGCTCTAGTGGTTCTAGGGCGGGGAAACCCTTATGGTTTTAGGGGGGTGAAATTAATAATTGATTATGTGAGTTAGTCAATTGTTGCGTGAATTGAATTGATTATGAGTAGTTACTCAGTTGTTGAGTGGGTGTGGAGTCCTATATCATCTTCTTCGAGCCTTCAATGAGATTCCACGGTATGTGTTGTTAGACTTTTCTAGCTTTCTAGTATACTTAGTTTCTGCTTCTGGTAGTGAAGAAGAATGGTTAGGGGTACTAGAGTTTCTGCTGTGGGTAGTGCAGAGAGAGTTGGCTAGAGTTCCTAGAGGTGGAGGTCGTGGTAGTCGTGGACGTGGGTGCGAGCGGAGACTTGGGAGTGAGTCTGCTGCCGTGTGTGTGGCCTAGGGTTGCGCAAGGGAGCATGTGGCGGATTCGCAGATGTTCATGAGGGGTCCGTGGGTTTGGCTAGCATGAGTGCTTGTGAGAGGACTGGTGGGACTAGTGAGGGTCCCGGTGTGGCCAGTGTTGCAGCGGGTGCTGCCGCGGGGTTAGCCCAGGACCGAGATGATCATTTGGCGGGTCTTCTACAGTTGATCTTGGAGCGGTTACCGGGAGGGGTGTTAGCTCAGGGTTAGGCTCCGGTGTACAGCCGTGAGTGGCTGGTGTACAGCCGTGAGTGGCTGGTGTGCAGCCATGAGTGGCTGGTGTGCAGCCGAGAGTGGCTGGTGTGCAGCAGAGGGTTGCAATTGCTAAGGAGCTTCCATCCTATGTTAGGATGATGGAACAGATGCAGAGGATTGGCACTGGGTTTTTTCTTGGACGGTGCCAAGCCTGAGGAGGCAGATGAGTGGCAGTTGAGGTTAGAGCGTAACTTCGACCCATTGGGGTGTCCAGAGGGATATCGGGTGGATCTAGCGGTGTATTATCTAGATGGGGATGCACATCTCTGGTGGAGAGGTGCGGTGGTCAAGAGGGTGCAAGCAGAGAGGGCCTGGGTGGACTTCTTGGCACAATTTAATGCCAAGTATTTCCCGTAGGAGACGGTGGATCAGTTAGAGTTGAGGTTTCTTGAGATTGACTCAAGGGGGACCGGTCGGTCAGGGAGTTCGATGAGGAGTTTGGTCGACTTCTAATTCATATTGGTAGAGGCATGGAGGATAAACGGGCCCAGGTTATAAAGTTCTTGAGATGACTTTAAGTTGATTTGAGGACTCGCTGTAGAGCGAGCAACTGCGCCACGAGGACGGAGTTGGTTGAGACCGCTGCAGCAATTGAGGAGGATCTGAGGGATCAGGCTGTGGTTGCAGTCCAATCATTCAGATAAAGAAGCTGCTGCAGCAGATGGTTCCAAACAAGGGTGGGGAGCCTGTGCAAGGACAGAAAAGGAAGTGGGAGGACACTTCGGGGTTGGGTTAGAGTGGTCATGGATGCTTTGGGTATGGAAGCATGGATCACAAATTGGCGAGCTGTCCTAGGAAGGACGAAGCTTGGGATACTCGGGTCTGTTATCACTACGGTGAGGTGGGACACATCAGGCCAAAATATCCTAAGCAGCAGCTGATGATGGGTCGAGGAGGAGATTTGGGAACCAGAGGCTAGATGAGAGCAAGGTTCAGGGGATGGTTCGGGGAGCGGGCCGAGGATTGAGCTTACTTTCATGGTTTCCAGTTTCAGAGTTTGGCATGATGTTTTTTGGTTCGTTCAATGTATTTTCGTTGATGTTGTAACGATTATTACATTTGGAGACTTAATGGGATGAGTATTTTTTATGGTTGAGTTATAAGATGTGAGTTCTTATAGTGTGACTGGGTTGTCTTGAGGTTGGTGTGGAGAGTCTAGAGATAGAAACTCTATGTGAGTTAGAGCGTCTATTTCCAGATCATGCAAATCTTTTTTTTTTTTTTTAACTTATATGTTTGTATTTATCAAGTAGATTATAAAACAAACTTTTTTTAGTTCAAATAGACTTAGGTTTACATTCCCAAATCGCCATAGATTATAATATTTTGTCTTTACATAATAAGCGTTTCTGCTCTTTTAATCTTCTGACCAAAGAATTTTAAATTTCGAGAATCTCTTCCACGAATTGTATTTCAGTTTTTTTATTAGAAAATAATATTAATTATCCTCTTATTCGATAGGTGAGATAAACTACGACGACTAATTGTAGTATTTTTCATTCGCTTCCTGCAAAATTGCAAACTAAAACTTTGTGTATCATTCGCTTCTTGCAAAATTTGAGAATCAATTATGTGAAAGAATCTTATTAAAATTTGTAATTTTAGTTTGCAACTAAAAATATGAGACTTAATTCGTCAAAATTTTGGAAAATAAATATATAAGTAGATACATAAAAATTAGCCTAATTCAATTAAGAATAGAAAAAAAACTAATTTTTTGGATATATTTGACAAATTTAAATGAAAAAAAAATAATGTAATAAAAACAACTTAATAACGGTAGGGCTGGGCACAGATACCCGTCACCCGTTCTTTACCTGTTACCCGGCTCGTACTCATCTCGAAAATTAGGATACCCATAACGTTTGAGTCGGATAAAGGGTACTATAATTTTGATATCCGCAGGGAAGGATCGGATAAAGGGTATCATTTTTTTCACTACCCATCTCGTTAACCATCTTTGTACTCGATTTACTACCCGGCCCGTAAATATTTGCATTTTATATCACTAATATATGATAAACTTAGTTATGAAATAAATTGTATAATATATAGTATAGTGTAAATACTCACAACGTCAATCTTTTGTGTTTTTGAATTGTCATCGATAATTTTAGAGACAATGAATTACAAGTTTTAAGTTTTGAAGTTATAATATTATGTTTAATGAACTATATGTTGTCTATTAAGAGATTTTTTTTTTCTTCTTCTAATAATTTTTTTATTTTTTTGGTGTGTAAGTTGTTTAACTTTAATTATACATAAACTATATTATAATTGGGCGGATAAGGATAAAGGATCGGATACCTAGCGAGTCAACGAATTTTTGCCGGGTACCCGTTGTATAGGGTACTCGCTTTTTGCGGGTCGGGTAAGAGTATTGTTTGTCAAATACCCGGTAGGTTCGGATCGAGTAACGAGTAATCCAAATTTTCAAGGTACCCGTCTTATGCCCTGCCCTAAATAACAGTGAGATATCTCTATTAGTGGTCTTGCACTTTTCTATCTTGTTTTTTTTCCACATATTTATAAAACAGAAAAATTCAAATATGAAAATGAGTAATTAATTCAAATTTAAAAAAAAAATGGAGTAGGGAAGTAGTAAAAACTAAATTAATTCATACATGAGTAGAAAAAGAAAAAAACTAATTTAGGTAATCAAATAAGAAATAATCAAGATAAAAAAGTAACTCTTAAATTATTTTATATAAACATTTTTAGTTTTATTTTGTTTACTTTCATAGGTGATTTTTATTTATCTTTATTTTTTATTTGATATTTGAGGGGTTATAAAGTATTTTATCATGGATTATAAAAGATTCTATCACAAACCAACATATATCATAGAATTTGTTTGTTTAAATTTATGTATTTGTATTTATCAAGATTTTTAAAATCAACATATATTAAGATTTTCAATTAATCTCTAATTAATAAATCATTAAAATAATTAGTTAATAAGCATGATTTATTTATTGAAATTTTGTTTTTAATATAAGTCTCGGGTTTTTTTTCGCACAACCATTTTTTTTCCTATACGTGTATTAGATAAAATAATTTTGTAGATTTTCTCATAAAAATATTAGTTAATATATGTGTAAAATAATTTTGAGTTCATATTGAATTAGTTAAACATACCCAAATCTTCATGGATTATATTTTTTGTCTTTATATAACAAGTTTTGTGCTCTTTCAATCTTCTCACCGAACAATTTTAAACATCGATAATATTTTCTACAAATATTATTTCAGCGTTTTCATTAGAAAAATAATATTGATTACTCTCTTATTTGATATATGATATAGATGACGGTGATCTATTTTAGTTTGTGAGATTAATAAATTAAATTCTAAATGAATTTTTTTTTATTGTTTATAGCATAAATATCATCACATCAGTGACTACTCAACACAAGAAAAACTTCAATTATTTAATATTGGACTAGTTAAACCGAAAAATGTTTATCGTCGTATTATATTACGTCTTATTAAAAAATGAGAGACGATAAATTTAAATGTTATAGGAATGGACTTTTTATTAATTGATAGAAAATGTTAGCATCTCTTTATTTTATATCAATAAGAGTCTTAATGTATTACTAATTATTGAATAATATCAGTAAGTGTTATATTTATTTAATATAAAGATTTTCGATTTTGTTTACTTTTATGAGTGATTTAATTTTTTTTTTTCCGTATTTGATTTTTCACAGGTTGTAAAATATTTTTTTTCATAAATCCGTATATATGCGGATCGTTTACCTAGTATATATATAAGAACCATCGAGTATTTACGGATTAAATCAAACCAAATAACGTAATGAATATCTTTACGAATATCTTATATAATATTTTAAGATTCTTCAAAGCCAAAGCAACGAGAGGTTGCCAATATCTCACTTTTTAAAAATCAAAATAAATTCAAGTTTATTTTCTTTAATGGTTTAAGTGGTAGTAATTAAATATTTAATGACCATGTATATATAAAATTAAAGTCTATTTATATTTTTAGCATAATTTACAAACTTTATTTTACATTTGTATTAACTCATAATATACAAGTGACTTAAGTTAATATTAATTTCTATTCAATTTTATTAATCAAACATCTTTTTATTGTATATAGATTATTAATTTATATATAAAATAGAATCAATGATTAAAAAAATTGTTTTATATTCATCATAGACTATTGTATCTCAATATACTTTTTATCGATTAAATACATATATTTTATAACTAACTGAAATACATAAAAAAAATAAATCTATTCTAGAATATATATATATAAAGCTGTTTTCCAAATCGATTTTGGTTCGAGTTTTCGGTTCTAGTTTTTAAGTATTACTATTTGGGTAATGAAAATCAAAAAGGAAACGAAAAGATCGTTGAGCAAAAGAGTTGAAAAAAGAGAAAAAGAAAGGAAGGAAGAAAAAAGAACGTTGAGAGAACCAATAAAGAATGGGCCCAAGAAAAACAGAGCCAATTGAGTTCCCCTCTAACACGTATCGTGTCTCCAGCTGTTTCCCCACACTCTTTCGAAAAGCGCACCGACGATGGCCTTTTCGTTATTATAACGGTAACACGACCCTATCGCGGCCGCTTTTTCTCTCTCTCTCTCTCTCTGTTGCTTGCTTCTATTTTTACCTCTTCACTCTCTTTTCCTTCTTCACTCTCTTTTCCTGCTTCACTCAGTCATGGCCTCCTCCATTGCCATCGCCTTTCTTCTCCTCTTCCTCCTCTCCTCAGTCGAATCTAAACGGACTTACATCGTCCGCGTTAGGCACTCCGATAAGCCCGACTCTTTCCTCACTCACCACGATTGGTACTCTTCCCAACTCCAATCTCTCACCTCCGATCCTCAATCCCCCACTCCGCTTCTCTACTCTTACACCACCTCCTTCCATGGCTTCTCCGCTTTTCTCGACTCTCACGAAGCCGACGCTCTCCTTCGCTCCGACTCGGTTCTCGATGTCTTCGAGGATCCTGTCTACACGCTTCACACAACCCGTACTCCCGAGTTTCTCGGTCTCAGTTCCGAGTTCGGTGTTGCTGCTGGGTACAGTTCTCAGGATCTCGGTCATGCCTCCAATGATGTGGTTATTGGGGTTTTGGATACTGGTGTTTGGCCTGAATCTAAAAGCTATGATGATACGGGTATGCCGGAGATCCCGTCTAAGTGGCGAGGGGAGTGTGAATCTGGACCTGATTTCGATTCCAAATTGTGTAACAAGAAGCTCATCGGAGCACGAAGCTTCTCCAAAGGGTTTCAGATGGCTTCAGGCGGCGGTTTCTCGACCAAGCGTGAGTCTGTTTCTCCCCGTGACGTCGACGGCCATGGGACTCATACTTCAAGTACATCCGCCGGATCTGCCGTCAGAAACGCCAGTTTCCTCGGTTACGCCGCCGGTACGGCGAGAGGGATGGCGACGCGTGCTCGTGTGGCTACTTACAAGGTTTGTTGGAGTACCGGATGTTTCGGATCTGATATTCTCGCTGCCATGGATCGAGCAATCTTAGACGGCGTCGATGTCCTCTCGCTCTCTCTCGGCGGTGGCTCAGCTCCGTATTTCCGTGATACGATCGCGATCGGAGCATTTTCCGCTATGGAGAAAGGCGTTTTCGTATCTTGCTCAGCCGGAAACAGTGGTCCGACAAGAGCTTCCGTCGCTAACGTCGCGCCGTGGGTTATGACCGTCGGAGCCGGCACCCTAGATCGAGATTTCCCGGCTTTCGCAAATCTCGGCAACGAGAAACGACTCACCGGAGTTTCGCTTTACAGTGGCGAAGGAATGGGAACGAAGCCGCTCGAACTTGTGTACAACAAAGGAAACAGCAGTTCGAGTAATCTCTGCCTCCCTGGCTCGCTCGATCCCACGACGGTTCGTGGGAAAATCGTGGTGTGCGATAGAGGCGTGAACGCTCGTGTGGAGAAAGGAGCTGTAGTGAGAGACGCAGGAGGTTTGGGGATGATAATGGCGAACACGGCCGCGAGTGGAGAGGAGCTTGTGGCGGATAGTCATTTGATTCCGGCGATTGCTGTTGGGAAGAAGACAGGTGATGTCCTTAGGGAATACGTCAAATCGGATTCTAATCCAACGGCTCTTCTTGTTTTCAAAGGAACGGTTCTTGATGTTCATCCTTCCCCTGTGGTTGCTGCCTTTAGCTCGAGAGGTCCAAACACTGTCACTCCAGAAATCTTGAAACCTGACGTCATTGGTCCCGGAGTTAACATCTTGGCTGGTTGGTCCGACGCCGTTGGTCCTACAGGTCTTGACAAGGACTCGAGGAGGACCCAGTTCAACATCATGTCAGGTACTTCACGGGTTAAAAGATTCAATTTTCATATTTGTTTTTTTGCTGCGTATGCAATTATTACGTATCGATATGGTCATGAAGTTTGGGAGATGCGTTTTATCTGAACATGAAAAGGGTTCGATTCTTGTTGTACCCAAAAATGGAATCATGATTTTGAATTTGATTATCTATGGTTAGAAAGAGGGATTTGGGAGATTTATTTTGTTTGACATAAAAAGGGTTTGATTTTTGTTAGGTACGTCAATGTCATGCCCACACATCAGTGGTTTAGCTGGTCTTCTGAAAGCAGCTCACCCTGAGTGGAGCCCAAGTGCCATCAAATCAGCCCTCATGACCACAGCTTACATTCTTGACAACACCAATTCTCCTCTCCGTGATGCTGCAGACAACAGCCTCTCCAACCCATGGGCTCATGGCTCGGGCCATGTAGATCCTCAAAAGGCTCTCTCACCGGGTCTTGTCTACGACATCTCAACCGAGGAATACATTAGGTTCTTGTGCTCTCTAGACTACACAGCAGATCACATTGTGGCGATTGTGAAGCGGCCTAGCGTTGACTGCTCAAAGAAATTCGCTGATCCTGGTCAGCTCAACTACCCGAGTTTCTCGGTCGTGTTTGGGGGGAAAAGGGTTGTGCGATACACCCGGGAGGTAACCAATGTGGGTGCAGCGAGCTCGGTTTACAAGGTGATGGTTAACGGGGCAGCCAGTGTTGGGATCTCGGTTAAACCGTTAAAGCTTGTGTTTAGGAGAGTGGGAGAGAAGAAGAGGTACACGGTCACGTTTGTTAGCAAGAAGGGAGTGAGTTTGACGAACAAGGCTGAGTATGGATCCATCACTTGGAGCAATCCGCAACACGAAGTGAGAAGTCCCGTGGCATTCTCTTGGAACCGGTTCTGATAAAAACAACAAAACAGAAATCTGACATCTATAGTGATGTTTTCTATTTAAAGCTTATTTACTGTTGGGAGGAGAGGGGATTTGGGTTTCTAGATGATTGGGTTTAGGCTAAACCAGAACCCATCCTCAGCCAGAAGCAGAGTGGAAAGCGTTCTTGTTTGGTTTGAGTGCGTAGGTAAAAGCATCCTAAAAAGGTCGGGATGGGTAGAAGACAATGTTGTCACGGTGATGTTATATGTATTTCTTCTGGTTTTCCATTTAACTAGACATCGATGTAATAGTCTGTTTAAAGTAAGCAACAAGAACATCACTTAAGAGTCTAGACAATGTGGAGAACATGCGTACAATAAATGATCACGTGAAGCTAACATGTATGATGAGTGATGACGTCCTAGTATACAAGTAATAAGTCTTAACGGTTGCACCTTCGATGTTGAGAGAAATGCGCAAAAAAACATATAGTAAATATTAATCTAAAAGGCAATCAAGTTGACGCAATTGGATGATTTGTTACCAGAGAGGCCACCAATCTCTAATCATAGAGCACAAAACTCTTTAAAAATTGTTATTTCTTTAGTGATTCATTATTTTATTTTGTAGAAATTTTTAGTGTTCTAAGAGCGAAGTCCAACCGGACTAAATTGCCTATGTTTTGTGAACAATGTCACACGAAAAATATAGTAAAATAACTAAGTTATAGTTTATCAACTAAAAAATAAATATCACTATAATAATTTTGTAGTTTAATTTTTATTTGTTGTTTTTATTGTAAATTATCTAATATTTGTAATTGTAATTTGAATTTGCATAAAATATCTAGATTAATTGGTAAATTTATTAAAATTAAAAATACATATTAAAATTCAATTAAAACACTGAAAATATAAAATTACATAATTAAAATCAAACTAACAAAAAACTAAAAGCAACAAGATAATTTTTAAAGACATAATGGAAATTTAAACAATAATCTAATATCTGGGATAATCACTTCCGGTTCCGCTAAGATAATGGTAGAAGTTGGAAATTGAAGAACGAGTTGAAATCCCAATTGCAGAAGTTGAGATGGCGGGTGATGATGATGCTCGATTTCTAGAATTTTTAGCTCGACACAAACAAATATAAAGTCAGAAAGCTCATATTGAAATTCGAAATGCGTTAATGGAACATTTGTGGTCCGAGTATACTATTTGTGAAAATTAATTCAATGTAATTTATTTTTGCTTTTTTATTTATCGATTTTAATATTATATTTAGTTTGTATCCGTTATCAGAATAATTAGTATTTATTATATTATTAAAAAATATAGAAAATCTTAAAGTTAATAATATAATAATAGAGAATATATTTTTAGTGTGAAATTTGGTGTTATGGTTGGAGATGGAAAAGTTTTTGACACCAAAACACCAAATTTCGTGTAAAAATCACACCAAATTTAGTACGATAGTTGGAGATGCCCTAAAAAGCGTTTTATACGTTCGTTTACACGGTGTTTAGATACTAGGTTTCAATAGACCATAGAGAATAGTGTTTAGGTTGCCTAAAATATTATGATTTTACAGTGATAAAATTTATATTTATAAACCATGACATTATATATTTTGCTATGATGATAAGAAATATAATATGAATTTTATTATATATAAATCACGATTGTTTATATATAATTGTCATATATATTTAACATATTATGTTTTTTTTAAACGTTTAAACCGTTTGAAATATTCCTTAGATTTTGATTAGGCGTTCTAGTTACTAGGCATTGGATTGCCATTTTCTTAGCGTCCCAATGCTTTCTTGAACATTGGAAATTTTACATTAAACTAAATTTTTTATTACTTTAGTAATTCTTTAGTAAACTTTAACAATTAAGCCACATAAACAATATTTTATAATCCAAAAAATTGTCTTTGAGCGGCGATTAGTTTTTCTCCCAAAACAAAACTCTAGTAGCCTCCAAAAATATTTTTTCCTCTGCCTCTCCGGCTTTGAGGTCACAACTGGTTGCTGCGAGAGGGCTCATCTCTCTCCTTTTTTCTCTCTTTTTGCCTTCTTTCTTTTAGCCGAGGGATGGCTCTTTGCTTTGGAGATCTGGCCTGTTTCTCGGCGGAGTGGTGGTGGTGGTTTTAGAGTTTTGGTGGTGGTTTTCGATGGTCCTTTCTTCTGTAGTTTCGTCTTAATGGTGGCTCTGAAGAGATATTTCTATGGAATCATCATCATGTGGTACGTAGTGGATCTAGCTATGGTTTGGAGGCCCTGGTTCAAGCGGTGGCGATGAGGTTTCTTTCTGCCGGAATCATATGGTTGCGGCGACGTTGTTGGTGATAGATGTCTGCTTGTCTTGCTTGTGCTAGCTTCAGAGTTGAGTTCGATCTCTCATCTCCTTGATGTTTGAGATATATGAGGCTTGAGGCGATCTTGTTTTCTGGGGTGGGAAAATTTAGAATTTTGGTGTTGTACTCCTCCGTCTATCCTTGCGACTTCTCGGTCATCTTGGGACCTTGTTGAGTCTCTCTTATCTTGCATATTGAGTCTTTTTCGGGCTATTTCTCGCTGGAGATGGTGGCTTCAACTATTTTTCTCTCTTGGGATTTCTCGGTTTTGTTTTCATGTCCTTGTTGTCCTTCTCTTGGCTGATTCCCGTTTGGATTGTTCTGGTCATGGTCATGGTCTTTCTCTCGGCATGATTCCCGCTTGGATTTTCCTGGTTGTGATTGGTCAAGGCTGTTTTTGGTTCGTGTTGATTTCCAGTTTTGTCTTGGGATTTTCTGGTGTAGATTAGCTTAGATTCTTCTACCGTTTGCAGGGCCGGTTCAACAAAAACGATGGCCCAAAACAGAAAAACAAAAATCTCTCTTAAATATCTATTATTAAAAAAAATTATATTGTATTAGCTTAAAACAATATATTTTACAAACTCATATATATTTTCTTGTATTTGTGGCCCAAAAAACTTTTATTATTTATTTGTAACCTAAAAAATCATTAATTTATTTCTATTTAAATGTTTCTAGCCCTATAAATTTAATATCCTAAAATTAAAATGTGGCCCATAAAATAATTTTTTTTTTGTTGGCCTAGCCTGCCTAGCCTCTGGACCGGCCCTGGCCGTTTGGGTTCAATTAGTTATGCTTGGTTTGGTATCATTGGTTGGTTGAATTTTGAGTGGTTCAAGCTGGATTTGGTTATACTTTTGGTGTTTCTATCTTAATTTCAGGCTCTCCTCTTTGCTCTTGGGTTATTGGATTCTATTTAGATATGTTCGTTTGTCGGTTCGTTCACCATGTGATATAAGATAGGAATCCACGAAATCTTATTGATCACAAGATGTCACGAGTTGACAAGCTAGATGGATCGAAGATCGCCACACAAAGGTGAGAAAGCCTTCGTGATGAGATCACAAGCCTAACTCTAAGTGATTCCACACAAAGACAGAGACTCACTTGAAATCAAGAGTGAATAAATTCACACAACACTCAAGAACTCGCACGAATACAAGAGAAGTGAATTTACACAACTCAAAGTAAACAAGAACACAAAAGAACAAACTTTTGCAAAAAAAACTTAATTTTTTTTTTATTAATTCATTGTGAGTATTACAAGGGAAAAGAATGAGCTTATATAGAGCTCATACACGTTTTTTACATAGCTAGTGAATCAAATATTTAACATAAATCAGAAAACAATCAAACTTTGATTGACGTAGCCTTTAATGCTTAAATTTTGGCCAAGTGAAGGATAAATGAGGTTTTTTTGTATCTGGACAGCTTGGGCATGAAGTAGTGATGTCTTGGATATCTCTTAATGGTGTATAATGTCTCCATTATGTCAAAATCAAAAGAATATACCCATCGGACCAGATTTGACATAATTGACTCCAAATAAGGAAAGTTGAGGCGTGAAGAGATCCACTTGATCCCATGCTTGTTGGTGCACTTTAATGACTTCGCAAGAACCTCTAGAAGAAATATAAACTCTCCTGGATGCCATACACGAATCCTCAATGTGCCAAATATGAAAAGCCCATCTTTTTTTATCAGTTTAATGTCACTCGAGTTAGTTGCCGGTTTATGACTGATTTGAACCGGTCTTAGCATGACTTAGGGTTGTATGAACTCCTTGATGGGTCAATAAAACATGATGGGTTGACTAATAACAGGTCTTGTTGTTTTTGGGCTTGTGTGCTTCGTCTTTTGGACCGTACTTGCATTCGAGTGAATTTGGGAGTTTATCTTTGATTTCTTAGAACTCCTCTTGATTGTTTCTTTTTTTAAGGAAAGGAAAAGAGTTCTCCAGCTCATGGAACACTTCTTTAGCTCCATGGTTCAACGCTGGTTCGATGTCCGCATCACCATGCCTCGCTTCAACCAGATAATTCATGTGTTGAGTCTAGACTTATGTCAATGCCAAGTTAAATTGACAACTAAAGTCAATGCCTCTAGCGAATTAGAAAACATTATATTCCTTTACTAAAGTCAATGCCAAGTTAAATTGACAACTAACGTACATCTTTGAATTTCTATCCAAAAAGCAATAATTAGTTTATAAGGTGAATCACTTAGAATTTAAAAGCGTTTTACATTACATTCATGAATCAATTACTTAGAGGCTTAAATATATTTTTCTTAAGCTATTCATTTTAGAATGGGTAAAAAGAGAGAATAAAAGAGGATGAAAAAGCGGGTTTTGGCTTACACACAATTGTCCTCTTCCTTCACAAGTAATCAATCTCCCACACGAATTCGCATGTCACTAAATTTCTTACATATTCCATTCCTCACCGAATTTTTATGCTTCTATTTAAATACCAACGAACTTCAATTTCTGATATATAATTTTTTTGTGACTCAAGAATCATTCTATGATTTATGATTCAATTCCCTCACTACTTTTTGGTATTTACCGGATAATACTAAAAATATTGTCAGATTTTACATTATCTGTATAATTGGAACGTACACATTAAGTTTTTTAAATAGTGAGAATATTTTTCTCGAAAGTGGATCAATACCAAAAAAAAAAAAACTATATTGATACGTGATGGTCAAAAGTCAAGCATACGTCGCCAAACATTTGAAAAAAGTGACCATTTTTAGTGGACCATTTCTTCTTCTTTTGCTTTTCTTTAGAGTCAAGAAATTAAATGAAAAAAAGTAACCCATAATACGTGTATATAAGAAAGCAAAATACAAGAGTTTACTTTCTTAGTAGAATAAAGAAAAATGAAAGCTGTGGTGAGTAAGTTGCATTGTTCATCGGCGGAGGAGGAGATGGTGGTGAGACGGCGGCCACACGTGGTGAACGGCGGTGGCTTTGTGGTGACAGATCGCAAAGAGAAGATCGTTTTTAAGATCGACGGCTGTGGAGTTCTTGGCACCAGAGGAGACTTAGTTCTCAGAGACGGTGATGGTAATGATTTACTTCTCATCCACAAAAAGGTACGTACGTATATTTTCGCATGAAAATCCCGTTGTTAGAACAACCAAGCAATGATTAATATAAGTTTTATAGTACCATTTAGTCTTTTAATCTTTACGAAATAAGCTTTTAAAAGAAAGGTGATATAGACTTGTAGAGGTGAAGGTGCTATCTAAACAACGACCAGTGAAAAATGATTTACGTGATCTATCAAGTCGGTTTGTTTGTATTATCAGCGGCTTCTTCCAAACTTATATATATATATACATGAACTATAATCTCTAAATTTTCCATGTACAAACAAGTTCGACCTTGGCAAGAGTTTTGGAGACCTATGGCAAATGAAAAAAAATATGAACTTTCTTATAAGTCTTTAAAAATAAAATTAACGTCGTAAATAAAATTGAACTATTATTTTGTTAGATAGATGATTAACGCTTTTCTAAATTATGAAACGGAAATGAAAAATCAAGAAATGAAAACGTTTTTCGTTTATTAGATACACATTAAGCGGTATGTTAAAGAAGTAGTGCGTCAAGTTAAAGCAACCCTTTTGAAATATCTATGCATATTCCCTTAGAGGAGAAAAAGTTAATTGGAGTGGTTTGTGGACTTTTGTGTGCTTTCTTTATTACAAGTCGCATGTGTTGAGTGGTGCAGGGAGGAATAGTGCAGGCTCTGAGCATTCATAACAAGTGGAGAGGTTATAGCTATGACTACCAAGGAAGCCCTAAACCGGTTTTCACATTGAGGGATCCCAAAAACTCTTGCTTTTCCATAACCAATTCTATTCGCATATCGGTCCAACCGGGAAATTGCTACTTTGATGTGAGAGGGTACTTCCCGGATAGAGATTGCAGTATCATTGATTCCGCCGGAAATGTTATTGCTCAGGTAACAGGATGGATTGGAAGCAGAGATATATATAAGGTAGTGATAAAAGCAAATGTGGACAAAGCTTTTGTTTTTGGAGTCATCGCGGTTCTGGACTATATCTATGGCGAATCTACAAGTTGTTGATCCGTTTCATCACTCTCCGATTATTATTTGCACATTACTCTTTACTAGAGTCTAGACTCAACTTGTGTTTGTTGTTCCTTGTAAAGTTCAGAGACTCGATGTGTTTTCTACTTTTCTTATGTAAAAATTAATTTAACTATGTAAACATTTTATATTCTACATATGCGCAAAACACTTAACCTTATGTGTATTCTTTTAATAGTTCAGGTCATACTAAAGGTGCTTTAGGTTGTTATCATTCAATCTTCGGAAATCTTAACACATCATCTCTTACCCCAGCGCTTTGGTCATTCCGCCCTAATTTGACACCGTTACAATGCAGCAAAGATTAAGACAAACTAAAAGCAGATGACCCGAATGGAAACTACACGATTCATAAGACTGATGGAAACAAGTTTCAACTGAAATCAGAAAGATCTTAGAAAGATTTGAAGCCAATGGAAGAGATGCAAAGTCTGCTTTAATGTTACATTGAAAAGAGATTAGTCACGTTCACTAATGGCTGTCAAATGCTCGTCGATCTCCTCTGTTTTCAGGGAACGGAAGATAGGGTTATCAGCTCTCACAACTCCCACCTGCCAGGAAAAATATTTACATGACTCTCACAAGCTTTAACCAAATCTCATTTTAACATGAAGTAAACCAAATAGTTTCCATTCACTTCTCCTTGTCACATGCAGCTCTCTTTTATTCCTAACCAAGCTACAACTACGCCACATATAAATACAAAAAAGGAGTATAGAGAACCAAGAATTGATACCTCAATCTCAGTTGCTTTGAAGTCTTCTTGAAGAACAGATTGCAGAGCGGATATGGCAGTCTACAAAAAGTAATGATAACTCAAAGTCAAAATTAATTGGCTAAGTTTGTTTCAAAATCTTGGTGCTTAATGCGTTCCTACCAATTTAACCCTACTATAAAACAATAAAGCTTTTAAGGTGTATGCAAATGAACATAGGAAATGATCACTCGGCACCATCGGTTGACAAACATATGCTGCTTCGCATCTACAACTATGAAAAAGGAGAAGAAAAAGGACCAGCCATAACTTACCTGCACTGTTTCATCATACGTAAAGGCAGGGTTTTCTTTCATTTTCTTCTCCAAGAAATTGATAGCTTCTTGTTCTTTCATACCAGCACTAGTTGCCTGCATCATATGTTTGCCTACTTGTTAGTTGAGATACTGTATAATAGAAGCCTCTTATTCCAATGGAGCAATAAAATTGTACATTGTAGCCTCCTACAAGCGTGGGTACATGGTCCAGAAGTAATATATGTACCATGTATGCAATTTAACTAGATCATACTTCATAGGTTTGCAATCTGTAACAGTTTATATGTTATGTAAGGGTAGAAGAAAATAAGATAAACACTGACAGCTTTTCACAATACAGTTTCTAGTTAGACAAGATTGATAGAAAACTAAATTACAGGAGAAGCAAGTGCAAGATAGCAGTACTACATTTTCCCCACAGGCTTACCGCCGAGGTGTTTCTTCCATGTTACTAAAGGCATTAGTCTATATCAATATGCGCGTAAAACAGAGGATTAATTAAGAATAACGATTAGAGCGGTACCTTGTGACCGTAAAAATGTCCAGCTGGGTCACACTTGTAAAGTAGGGGTCCTCTCTCTTCATCAATACCAAGAACCATGGCAACTTCGGAAAGACAAAGAAACAAGAATGAGTCTTTGTCTCCAATTAAATATAACTAGCAATAAACCACACAGATAAAATACAAGCAAATGTATAGATAAGCATCAGACAAGGAAGAGATAGCAAACTTGCCTACTCCAAGGGGCCTCATGTAAGCATGTTGAGTGTAGACTTGTGACTTATCTGCAATCCTGTCAGCCAAATTGTTCATTATTAACAATTTTTCACTTACATACTTCACCAGTGTAGACGCGAATAGAGTGATAAGTTAATTATCCATCAATTAACTAAGAACTAATTAAAAAGATAATACACAAGACTAGGAAGGTCAGTTTGCAAAAGTATACCATTTAGCAAGAATGTCAGCAGGCATCTCGTATCCATATTGGAACCTAAACTCAGCTGCCTCATTCCTTGCTTGCGTGACCAAGGACCTTGAATCAGCTGGCATTTCATTGAAGAGTTAGTATATTAGATAACACACAGAGCTATATAGGCATGCTACCAGAATATAACAAGAATTACGATTTTCCTACAACACAAGACGAACCTGTCATGCCAGTGGCTAACAATCCAAGGTACTTGGTGACAGGGAAAAGGTGAGATACGCTAGACTGATCTAGAAGCTTGTCCTGCCCAACCGCAAAACATGAAAGCTCAGATCAATTGAATGGATAAAAGACTCAAAATCTCAAATTTATTAGATCCCAAATAATCGAAACCCTCGCTTAAGTGAATCCCAGAGCGCATCGATCTACGCCCTAATAAAAGATGCAAGCTTGGACCCAAAACCCTAAATCGTCAAATAACGCAAAAACGGACTAACCGGAACTTTCTTCTGCGTAACGACGCATACTGAATCTTTTCCTCGCACCCCGATCGATGTGATTCCAGCTGCCTTGACGGCTTTGAATGCGTATTCTACAAAAAGTAATATAAGAATTGAAGGAAGCAGAGAAGGAGAGTGAGTGGAAGGATTCGATTACTGACCGACTTGGAAGAGACGACCTTCCGGTGAGAAGATAGTGATGTGACGATCGTACCCAGCGCCGCTTCCTCTGCTCATCTTTTTTCTCAACGAAGCAAAAATCCAATCGGAGTTGGAGTCTGATCTATAGAATGTCACAAGAGAAAGGAAATAGAAGAAAGCTTTGCCTTCAAGACAGAAATATTTACCAGGGTTAGTACATTTCCAAAACTACCCTTTAAACTAACACTAATTACAGTTCTGACACTCTTGCTTCTGTTTTTGTTTTGAATGCTAAATTTATTAAAAAAAAAAACGTTTGTACAGCAAGTGTATCAAGTTTTAAAAAAAAAAAGTTTTTAAACTACCTTACAGATATGGTATGTACTAAATCGCATTTAATGTGTTCCAAACCAAATCTCCATGGCTCCTTCGTATCGTTTATCTCTCATCTCATAGATAGAAGATATTCGATTGCGAATTTGCTTGTCAATAAGTTGTACATGTTGAGACGACATCTTGAATGGCTCTCCATGTCTCCAATGATTTCGCTCTCGCCAAATCGAATGAAACGAAGACTGGAAAGCATATTGCAAGAGAAAGAGGTGGGTTTTCTGTGCGACGTAGGCACCAACAATGTTGTGATTTGATCCCAATCTGTTGTATAAATTGTTGCTAACAGCCCCTGAACCAAGTTCGTCCATATTGGGTCTGTGAAACTACATGTGAAGTATAAGTGATTCTAAGTTTCAAGTGTGTTTTGGCATAAAACACAAGACCCATTTACTCCAATATTCCAGCTATAATTCTATCACCCATAGACAACCGATTTTGAAAAACTAGCCACGAGAGAAAAGCGTATTTCAGCGTAGCATATGAGAACCAAACTCCTTTGCACTAATCCTTAAATAATTCTCTCTCTCTAATCAAGTTCAAGGTTGATTTTGTATCAAATTTCAGTTGAAAAAGATCATTATTCCTTTTCCATAACACCACATCATCATCATGTACTAGGCCTTGACTCTTTTGTTCGTCAATAACGTCTTCAATGACATTATATTTCTCAAGCCGATGTCTCCGTCTTCGATGGGTCTGCATTACCATTTCCACCGAAGCATGGAGAAGGATTCCTAAATCAATGGACCCCCTAGTACCCGATATATCAATCAACTTTCTCCTTGTCGATCACCAATCATATCAAAAAGATATCTTAGCCCCATTACGTACTTCAAATTTGACTAAAATTACAGCAATTTCTTCCACATCCAAGAGCCTAATGATGATGATGCTTTCCCTGTCCAGAATGATCCCTTTTGAATTTAATACCGACGAATCCAACTAACCCATAGCGAATGGTGTGCTGATAGTATTCTCCATACTAGTTTCAAGCAGCTAACTTTATTTGCTTACACATACATCATGCCATGCTATCTTTGTTTGTGTTTTTAACTCTGGTCCCGACCATAAGAACGCAACACATAATTTATCAATCTCTACTAGACAAACTTTTGGTAGCCGGAAAGCTGAGATCCAAAAGTTGGTGAGGCTATGTATGACTAACCCAATAAGTTGAAATCGACCTGAAAATGAGAGAGAACGAGTCCTCCAACAACTGGTTTTTCCTCTAACTTTTTCAATTAGTGGAGCGTAATCGGTTGTTGTCATTCTTTTGGTTAAAAGCGGGACACCTAGGTATCGTACTGGTAGATCTCTAGAATCAAAAGGGAATTGATTGAGGATCAGATCTTTAGTTTCCATTGAAACACCGGCTAGATAAAGCGTAGATTTGTCTAGGCTAATATTTAAACCCGAATGGCTTGCAAATGCTTTAAAAACCTTTAGTATCCCTTCAATCGATTGTTTATGGCCATCCACAAAGATCAATAAATCGTGTGCAAAACAAAGATACGTGAGCTTAAGGTGGTGGCAGTTTGGATGGTATCCGACTTGTTTCTTTATCGCAGACTTGTCCAACATTTTTTGAGCACATTCATGCATATCACAAAGAGGTAAGGTGAGAGAGAGCAACCTTCCCTAAGAACCCTTTCACTTTTAAAATAATCATCTAACTCTCAATTAACCTAGACTGAGAAGGATGCCGTCGTGACCCAAAGTTTTATCCAGTGAATAAATTTTTGCGATAATTTCAGAGCTGGTAAAGTGGATAGCAAAAATGGCCATTGTACTGAATCAAAAGCTTTTGAGATATCTATTTTAACAGCACAACGAGAGGAGACTCTATCCTTGTGATAGTTCTTCACCAGTTCAGAAGCGAGGACATTTCCATTAATAAATGGTCTTTAATAAAAGCTGATTGGTTCGACGCACTAAACTTTGGAAGCACCAATTTTAGTCTATTAGCCAATATCTTTTAGATAACCTTGTACATCACATTACAACATGAAATTGGGCGATAATCTTTTATCTCATGTTATAAGACTCGGAATCATTCCTTTGTCTTAAGATCACACGGTTGTTAAAGACAACAAGCTTTGGCGGAAGTGAGCGATGATAGAGATGGATGGTGAAAGGAGATTGACTCGCTCAATCAAATGGACGAAGCTGCTTGTTGAATCACACAACAAATTGATCCGCACAAACAAGAGAGACTAGTGACTCGCTCACAAGACTCAAATGCACAAGAAACTCAAAGAGACTCGTCTTTGAAAAGAAACAATTCATTTATTAAAATTCGATGACTAAGGGTGATTTGCAATGAACAATAAACTGAGCTTATATAGGCTCGAAATACAACTTCGTTAAAAACTAAAACAAGAAAGAAAATATTAGAATTAAATAAAAACTAGCTGTTAGACGATGGAATGAAAATTGATCAAAAATCTGTTCAAATAAGGAAAGTATCCGTTAGCTTGTATCTTGAAAGCTTGGGCTGAAAGTTGTGCGACTTTGGGACGTCTAGATGCATTGAGTATGACTTTAAAATGCAGCAGCAGTGAAGCTAAGAGATTCATTGGATTTTAAAGACAAACAGCTCCAAACAAGGCAAACTCGGCTTCGAATATGGAAAGTGAAAGTGTGGAAAGATCAGCCTGATCCTCTGCTTGTTGGTGCATGCGAGATGGTCTATAGGATCCTCTAGATGTATTATAAACACTCCTGGAGGCCATAGATACGTTTGAAGTCTCTCAAACTCGGAAGGTTCTATAAAAGGTAAGTGTAAGATCCTCTATTTTAGAAACTTAATAACTTTCACATCTGAATCGGTATTGATGTGAATAAAATTCTCTGAGTTCCTCTATTGAGTCAAGAGTCTAAACCAATTCGTTTCGTTGCTAAATTCCCTCTGGTTTGGTCGCAACCCTCCAATGACTGCGCGTAGGTCCAAATCGGGTTAGTCCAGAAACACTCGACTTGTTAACTGAATATCTCCTTCGTCGGAACTCCGATTGGATTGATTCAAGTTCGAGGTGATTCTCTGATAAGTTAAGTTTTTGGAAATGGTAATTTTGTCTTTTAAATCCTCCTTCTTCGTCTTATAGGCTCTTTGGAAGGAACCTATATCCTTGCTGGCTTCTAACCGATTTGAGATGTCACCTTGTTGGATCTCTGGTTCAGCTACTGGTTCGATGACCTCATCATCTCCCTTGCCTCATTTTTCTTGGGTATCAAAGCTAAGATAGTAGAATTAATACCAGTTGGTAGAAATTCTTTCTCAAAAAAATGATTGAATAGCAATGACAAAATCCTTACCCAAAATCAACCAAGCTTCCTTGAAAAATTCAACCGTGTACCTTGTTAGAATATGGGCTTCCAACTCAAAACCAATTGGCTATGAGTGGATTGGCTCATACTCCTTATATATTGCTTAAGATCCCTTCAAACTTCTGATGTGGGACTTTAGTCCTTAATACGCCTCCTCGAGATAATGACTCTTTGGTCATTAATCTCAGAATATTGGGCATGGAGAGCCGGGACCAATTTTAGGGTCGGACCTAGTTTCAATGGACCAACTTTGGGTCAGATCGATTTTTGGATCGGGTTGGATAGTTTGGATCGTGGGCTCTGATACTATGTTAGAATAGGAGTTTCCAACTCAAAACCAATTGGCAATGAGTGGATTGGCTCATACTTCTTATATATTGCTTAAGATCCCTTCCAACTTCTGATATGGGACTTTAGTCCTTAATATACCCATCTCGGCCTGAGGATTTGTTTCCTAGCATGGCAAATAACACCCTTTTAATCTCTTCCTCTGTTACCTCTACTCAACAATTCTGAGTCTATCTCACTGCATTCAAACCGTAGCAACTCACGTAACGATTTGACCGACATCTCTGTGTAATCCTCTAGTCGATGTGTTAAGAAATTCTTGAAGAAAACTTCTGCTTCTCTTTAAATATCATCTTGAGTTACTTCTAGGGAGCCCTCGTGTCTCTTTACTTCCTTGATTGAGTTTCGAACTTGACGAACCTTTGCCCCATTATGGAAATAACGATTATTCCCATCCCCCACTTTAAGCCAATGAAGCTTTGATTTCTTTCGAAGGAATATTTCTTCCAAGTCTGATATACGTTTCCATTTTGAATAAGCTCTGGTTTCCTCCTCTATTAAACTCTGTGTAGGGTTTAATAATGTTTGTTTATAAGATTTACATAGCTCCTCATATGCTTGCTTTGCGCGTTTTGGTAAATCACCTAAATAATTTTTGCTGAGTTTTTGCAGCTCTGACTTTAAAGATTTCAACCAATTTCTTAGAAAGCTGGAACTGAGCAGAATTAGATGTGAACAGAGCCTCTGTTCCACTCCAAACATATCCATCAATGGCAAAAAATCAGGAGAACTTGTTACGACATTGGTGAATTTAAATGGCCTTCTAGGCTTTCTTGTGTTAGCTTTAATTTGGATGTTGCATCTCGAATGACACACAATGAGACTGTGGGAATACTTGATACCACGCCTCACTCATGAGTACCCGATCTAGTTTCTTACATATTATTGTTACACCGTGTAAATAACGGTCCATGAGATGCCATATCCATAAGTGAATTGCGTCGAAGTACATTTTGAAAATCTCTCATATACTCAAATAAGCAGAAGACGATTGTGGGAACTTTAAATGCCCTCCAACATCTATTATATCATTAAAAAGTGTTTTTAATTAAAAAATCCCCTCAACTATCGGCGGATCTTGAAAAATCCCCTCAACTATTTTTTTAGTAAAAAACCCCATCAACTATAACTTGATGTTTTGGTCAATATTTGAGACTCTTTGTCGTTTTTGTAACAAAAGACAACAATTTTTATTAGGATTAAATGTTATTGTAGACTGAGTGTTGATTTCATTAAAGAAGTATAGTTGAGAGGTGTTTTTACTAAAAAAATAGTTGAGAGGATTTTTTTGTTAAAACCCCATTTAAATAAACAAAGATTAGTCATGGCTTATCTCTAAACAATGGTGAAACGTGATAGTGTTTTAAATTAGCCCATAATTCTTTTATTTCTTCTGCCAAATTCTATGCATAAATGAATGAACAAAAAATTTCCTCTTCCATTCCTTTAAAACCGAACATAATATCATCTGGCTACTCTTATAAACTCGTGTCATCCTCACATTTAAACTCCAAACAACCCAAATTCGACCAAGCCTGTTGTATTCGTAGTTAGATAAGAAAGACCAATCCTTGAAAACAGTGGAGACTATGTTCTGAACTTTGGTTTCTTTAACCCTTGTTTCCATCAAACCACCAAACTGAAAAGATCCTCATTTTTTTTATCCAATCTTGGACTACTTTATGTTTTGTTGATTGTTTAAAACCACAAATATTCTAGAAAAAAACAGACATTAAGGATTTCTTCTAGTTGTCCTTTTATTCAAAACACTAGGATTTACATCCTTTGCATTTTGAGTAGCAGGTTCAGAATTATGCTTGTGATTATCTTTTGAGTTTCTTGGCAAAGACTGCTTGATAGGGACTTCATTCACTTTGTGAGTAACCTCCTTCAAAACCTCTATCTTCTTTGAAATCCCAACTACGTTCTCCAATCTATCATCCTCATTTCAATCTTCTTTCTTTGTTCCCTCCTCTTTCTTCTCTATTTGAGTCTCTACTTCCTCTGTTTCATCTAGATCATTATTGTTGTCACTCAAAACTACAAAATGTGAACTTGATTGGATCGATATTAGACCATATTCCAGTCCCATACCTTTCTTATTCGGAGTAGACCACTCCTCCTCCTCTTTATCCTTCTCACTTTCATCCAAAATGTCACTACTTGTAATATCTTCTCTTATTGCTTTTCTTACCTTGTTCACCACTTTAGGTGACACTTCAACTATAAGATGCATCTTTTTTTCCACCTCTATGATAGGATTTTTGTTCAAACGGACTAGCGATGATATTTGCTTCAACCGAGGCCCCATTCAGCAATTCAAATCAAAATAGCTAGAACTTAAAAACGTTTAAAGAACAACTTTTCTTTATTAGATTTAGAAACTCTTTCAAAAATAAATTTTCTTGTCAAAACTCAACAATGGTATATATAGTGCTAGCACAACTTTGGTATTACTATTTCTATTCCTATTGATAACAGAAAACTTCTCTTGTCTATTCCTAATAGAAATAGAGAAATTGCAGTGCCTAGCAAAGAATTCGAACATAATTTGTCATATGACAAAACACTGTTTTTGGTTCTGTACAATCTATTTTTTTCGATTTTAGTCCTACAAATCTAAACACCTAGTATGATATGATTACCTGTTTTTATAGATACGATGTCAGAGAAGCGTGATACAATTAACATCTCTATACATACCTGCATTATGAGAGAGATAATATTAAAATAATTTTGAATCTCAGATATTTTGTCTCTATTTGAAATTGTTTTAGGGATTTCATTATTTTATAGCCTAGTTTTTCCTTTTATAATTTTTCTCTCCAAACCCTCGTTTCGCAAAATCTACTCAACATGACTCATCTTGAATTATCGAATCGGATGATCGCGGTGGGCGAAGAACCAATTGGGCATAGGGTTAACTCATACCATAAGTCGAATAGGCTCAATTCGATTCTCAATGCGCTGGGAAAAGAAGAGAGGGAAGCTTTGAAGTTGTCTCCGTTTGGGAAACTCATCTCATACTCCGACAGCTTTGGTCAGTACATCATTACGCGAATGCTTAATGTGAAGAAGAAGCACGAGATTTGGATTCTTTTTGCGGGGAGGCCCATCCGTATATCTTTAATAGGCTCTCATGCGCCAAGCTGCCGTCGAAATTTAAGAAGAAGAAGCGGTTAACCATAAAAGAGAAACCATATTGGCCTATTCTGTTTGGCAATCTTCAGTCATCTAACATAGATCTGGTTACACACATGCTTCGAAAAAAAGCAGTCACCGACAAAGACACCAGATTTAAATACGCTTGCCTTGCTATTCTTGGTGGTGTTTTGTTCCCAACTTTTCATCGGCCCAAGATATCGAAAGAGCATGTGGAGCTAATTAGAGACATTGATGAATTTTTTTCATTCCCATGGGGTAGGCTTGCTTTTGTCGAGCATCAAGGAAAAGACGAGGTTGTGTTAGCACAAAGCACTTTAGCTGTAAAAGGATTTTTCCATGTTGTTCAGTTAGTAATGGTCGAGGCCGTCCCGACTCTGTTGGAGGTTGTCCAAGTAAACGAGATCTTGTCCTCGGAATGTGATTCTGAAGGTGAGGGTTGTGAACCTTTGGATGTTGAACCCCTAGGCTTGGATATGGAAGGCCAAACTTATGAAACAAAGCTTAGTTTAAGCCCTCTACATTCGGGGGAAGTTGATGAGGAATGCAAGGTTAGTATTTCCTGTATAATTTATTTTTTTGTGGTGTAAACCTTTTCATTTTACATGTAACTAAATGTTGCAAGGTTAGTATTTCCTGTATAATTTATTTTTTGTGTTGTTAACCTTTTCATTTTACACGTAACTAAATGTTGATTGTCTTTTGTTTTATATTTTTCAGGCTATTGTAGACTCAATCATAGCTGACAATGGTGACACTAATGTTGATGGAATAGATCTTGGGTGGTCTGATGATGAAGAAGATGAGAATGTTGATAACCTTGTGAAATTGGTTGGTGAGGAATTTGATTTTCAGAAACATATGTTCAAAGGTGGACTGACTCTGGTTGAACTAATTCGAATGAGAGAAGAGAAGAAAGAGATAGAAAAGAATGCTAAGAAAGAGAAGAAGAGCGTTGAGAAGAATTCTAACATTGATGCTTCTGTCATTGCTGGGCTCGTCGTTTCCAAAATAGGTGAGTGTCTTCTTGCTTTTGAAGGAAAGATATCTCAAGTTTACGAGAAGGTGAAGGATATTGAGGAATCAGTAAATTGTTTGGAGAATAAGCTCACTGCTTCCATTGATAGGAAGTTTTCCGAGTTTGAGACGACTTTTGTTTCGCGCATCTTGACTTCTCTTGAAAAAAATGTTGATGTTGGGAAGAATGCTTCTCCCACTGTAAGTTTGGATGCAACAAATGTGGCTCCAATGGTTAATAGATCTGGTGGTTCCCCATTAGGTGCTGAAGTTGACAAGGCTATGAGAACTTATGCTGAAGCCACTGGTGTTATTAACTGTGTTCTTGGTGCTCTAAACAATTTACATGTCCCTGAGGTATTAATTTCCTTTCTCCAACATTTTTCCTCCTGTTTAAAGTTTTTTTGTTTTATTGACTATTATATATCTTCATTTGGCAGGGCAACCTTGATGGAGGCAAAAGTAATAATCCCCATGGTTCCTCTTCAGTTTCTCAAGATGTAATATTTTGTCTGTTGGTGGGGAAGAGGTTGTTTTTCCGTTAATGTTAGACTTAAGTTCTTTCAGAAAACACATTTGCATTGATAACTTTATTCTTAACTTGTTAACTGTGATCATTGTTTAAGTTTATTTCGTAGATATAGGTACAACTTTATTGTTAGTCTGTGAAAGTTTTTATTAGCTTTTAACAATAACATCTCTTTATTGGTGGGCTTTGATAACTTTATTGTTATCCTGAATAAGTGTTAGTATAGCTATAATTATAGAGGTTTGGTTTTAACTCACTGCTTGCATTGATAAGTTTATTGTTATTCTGTATATTATAGTTATAAACATATTTGTAGATACATGTATAACTTTTTTGTTAACCTTTACAAGTTTTATTATCTATTCAACAATGCATATCTTTGTATTTAAGCTCGAACAACTTAATGATCGTACCAGTTCTGAGGAGACTCTTTTGGAAGGCGGGGTAAGAATGTTATTTCCTTTATTTCATATCAGTGAATATATTTGTTATAATAGGAGAACATGATGTCTTTTTGAACAACAGCAGTGAACTTTTGTTTCTTCCATTCCACAGATATATCCTCCTCATTATATGTTCACCATCCCTTCGTTTTCTCTCCGCCTGTCACAGGATGATTGTGGTGGAGATCATGATCTTGGTCATGACTTTAACAAAGGCGAGACAAAGAATCTACTTGTTGAGAATGATGGCAACGAGATCCGCAAGAGCAAAAGGCAGAGGGTAGTCCCCCCCGTGCTAAAAGATTTCCAACTTGATCGTCGCACTTTTGGTTTTGACTCCAAAGCCGACCACGTTGCCAAGTTTCTCGACCTTCAAGAACGATTGAAATCTCCTTGGTATGTTAGTTATATATTTCTGTTTCATTACTGGCCAAGTAATGAGTTAACCTTTTACCTAGTTGGTTATTCAGATAACTATTTTCGTACTCGTTAACCTTTATTTTATTTCTTTTTGTTAACATTTTTATTACACATTATTTCTCAGCATTATCAGCTTAGGAAATGGTTCTTCTATGAACAACAAAGATATTCTTGAAATAGCTGAGAGGACTAAAATAATGGGTGCAAAGGTGATTTATTTAGCGATTTTGTTTTTCCTCCAATATGTTTAGTCTTTTAGTTTTTATTAAATGTTTTTGCCTTGTTGTGTAATATGTAGTCAATGGATGCTCTGATGCATTACATAAGTGTTGCGTACCATAAGCAGTCTCATTGCACCGTCGATAAGAAGATCCAATTCTTTGACACCAAGTTCACATCTCTACTAATGAAGCACTTCACCAAATTCTCTAGGATTGCATCAAAAGATAAAGAAAAGTTTGTGTTTCAAGAGAATTTAATGGAGTATTTTGTTACAGCAATGGTCCCGTTGAGAAATTCTACTTCCCCTTCAATTTTGACAAACAACATTGGGGAGGCGTATGTCTTGACATCAACCAGAAAGCTGTTTTTGTTCTTGATTGCAACATGTCTTTCCGAACTGACAGCTTGATCAAGAAGGATATTCTTCCTGTTGCTCAGATGGTACCATATGTTATGAAAGGAGTTATGAAAGAGAGGAAGATGTTTTCTTTCGAAAGAGTTCGCGGGATCCCTCAGAACGGCATCCATACGGATTCTGCTGTAACTGCTGTTCTTCTCATTCAAGCTCACGCTTATGGTGGAGTTGATGGATGTATAACAATATCCCCAGTAATTGTTGAGTGCGAATCGAAGAAATTGGCCGTTATCCTTTACGAAGAGTTTGCATGAAAGAACTTTATTATCTTTATGTGTTATGTTTAAAGAGTTTGTTACTAGATCCCTTTGGCATGAAAGACTTTGTTGTTAATTCGTTTTCTGTTATCTTTGTAAGATACCTTTTTTTAATGGACTAGCTTTTATTTTGGTTATGTTTATGTGCAATCATTTTAGTTTTATGTTTTCTAACTTTGTTACCGGATAACAGATTATTTTTCATGAAAAACTTTACCGACACTTAATCATTTTTTTGTTTAACAAGTAGGTGAAAGAGTACAAGTACTACACTATTTAACATTGGCAGATTTTACAATAAAGGGGCAATCTTATTTGATGGTTTTCGTAATCCAGAAGGATCCACCTGGGATTACATGCTATTTTACATCAGAGTATCTTACATAAAACAGAAAGATCCTTTTTCGTTACTTGCTATTTCACATCTGATAGATTTTGTTCGAACCATCTACGAACTATCTTGTTTCCCTTTGATTACCCCATATCGGCTTATAACTGGTTACCTAATCGCCTCCCTACACGTTTCGCGGTTGTGTCCTAAACCGCCGCAACGTCCACATATAGTCCCTGAAAACAACATGATAACATAAGCTAGACTGGCACAAATTTGGTTACCCTTATAATAATGATTTTAACGAGGTAACTTATGATTTACCACGACAAGGTAGTTGTTACCCGTATCTCCCCACGAGAAGCGATTCGTGGTTTGCGCGGTCTTCCGCAACTTAAGATCAGCGATAGTAGCAGGCAGTCCTGTTGGGAGATCAGCTGTTGGATAAATGCTCTGACTGTATGTCATCTTTAGATATTGGTTTGTGTATTCATCCGCAACGAGTGTGTCCACTCTCACTTTTGCTCGTAAAGCAGCGGCTACACCAGGGATTGACAACATTTGAAACTCGCAACAGCTGCAAGTCTTCTTTACCAGGTTCACATAGAAGGGTAGACCTTCCTTGTCTCTTACCTCATATTCTGGACCCCAAAATCGGTACACATTTCAAAGTTCTTTGCAACCAAGTCCTTTGCCTTAGGTGTCAAGGTCCCTGCATTGTTGTTACCATCCCATTAAGGTGGACCGGATATGTTCAATAAGGGGAATGATTGGGAATTCCCGTGCGTCAGCAAGCACCGCATTGAGTGACTCTGCAACATTGCTTGTCATTATATTGTATCAGGCACCTGTGAAGTGTTCAAACCCAATACCAGCTAAATACTCAGCACAACCTGGATCAATCTTCTTGAGTTCCTCGAAGTGTCGGTAGAAGTCGACTAGATTGTAAGCTCTAGCAGCCTTAGAGACTAGGTAGCCTAAATGTTTTTTCTTGAAGATTGTTTTGATGTTACGCTGCAGGTGCACAGTGCCTTGCTTTTGGATACATCTGAAACACGCAAAGTAATACATTTTGTTAGTCCACAAACTTGAAGTATATAACTAATTCGACACTGATAACCAAACAATTACTAATACAAGTTTTAGTTTTAACTGACAAAAGATATGTTACTGGATAACAAATTTGTTAACCTATACGTTTTTTTTAGAATCAAAGTTCTAAGCACTTTACCTTACGGAGGCCCGCATAGATGGAATTATGGCGATCTGAGATGAATACCATGCTGTTCTCATCTGGAACAATGTCCAACAGTTTACGAAAGAACCACTGCCATGTTTTGTCATTTTCTCCATCAACTATTGCGAAGGCCACGGGAAATATTTGGTAATTCCCATCTTGGACTAGGCAACCCGCATATTTGCCTTTCAAGTGGGTACCGTCAACGATTATCACCTTCCTCATGTAAGCAAACCCCTTCACGCATGCACCAATGCTAAAGAAGAGATATTTGGATCGTTGGCCAACCACCTCGGCGTAAGCTGTTTCCAGTCCCACAATTGTCCCATGTTTACCAACTAGTAGCTTTTCCAGATATGTTGGCAACGAGTTGTATGATGCACCGGTTGACCCTCTAGCTGAATCCATTGCAACTTCGCGGCTACGCCAAGCTTTCCAATATGAGATTGGGATGTCATGAGTATCGCGCATCAGCTCACGCAATTCATTCGGCCTAGGACCTGGTCCTGTTCCGTTGTACTTTGACCTCATTATATCTCCTATCACAGAGCTACTAGCCAGCCTTTGGAAGTCTCCCCTTTCGTCCACTGTGCATGAATGGTCAAGTCGGACACGCCTAACTTGGTACCATTCTGAGCCTCCCATCTTCACCGCATAAACACGCCATGGACAAGAACGACCATTACATTCTAAGATCATCATGTTTGGTGATGATCGGCTGTTACGGAAATGGAACTTCCGGGTTAGTGCATACAACGCCATATGCTGTTTGAAGGCTTCCCTATTCTTGAAGACCTCATCTGCGTGCTGGAAACCATCACCTAGAGGACACACAATCAGGTCATTTATATATTAGCAAAGGAGACTAAATGTTAGATTATAACAATTTGGTAGTACTTACTATACTGTAAATATTACCAATATATATTATACAACCAAACCAAATGTTATCTTTATAACATAATATTTTCTTTTATAACTCACCACCATACAAACTACTGTCTGAAGAGTCGTCATCAGTTTGCTCAGTGTCATCTTCATGCTTATTAGTTGCACTAACAGAGCTAAGCCCCATTGTCAGCTGCAGAGATGGGTGATAGCTCTAAAGTTTTACCCTAGGAACAATCACTGCAAGTGCACAGAATCGTAGTTATAGTATAAAGGGTTATCGTATCCCAAGAGACTTAAAGTTGCACTACTAATTTCAAATTCAAATTATGCTAAGTAAATTAAAATAAGTGACTAACGAAAACAGAGATAAGCAAAGTCGGTTTTAATGAGATTAAATTCAAGAGATAAAAAGCTAGGTTTTCAGGAGATTCGCAGGATAATCGGAATTGCAGAAAAGCTAGAATACTAGGGAAATAATTAGAACCGTTCTAGAACATGAAATCAGTGATAAAGCTAACCAACTTCCGTTGTGAAAACTATCTAAGTCTAACTTATTAAATTCCAAATTCCTTTGTAAATTCTCTAAGTTAAACCAGCATTTAAATTCGGATTCAATTGTTCACAAATTCTCTAAACCAAATTCCTTTGAGAGATAGACAATTTGCTCATCTAAAGTAGTTCAGGTAATTATCAATACTTCCGCATCTAATAATTAACCTAAGGTCTAAATTCTAGGTGATCAAGCTAGAACTAGCATTAAAAACAACTTAGATGAAGAACCAAGTGATAACCCCTAGCAGTTCTAACAAGTTTAGCAATTCCTCATAATCCCTTGAACAACCCTAAACCTAACAAGCAAACTACTCAGACATGGTGAATGAAACACGCATCATAACTGAATAAAATTGCATAAAAGATTAAGGGAAGAGATACAGAGGGTTCGAAGAAATCTCAAAGGTCTGAAGCAAAACTTGTCTCCTTCTAAACTCTATAACAAAATCTCTCTCTCTGAGTCTCTATGAAAATCTCTGTAAAAAAAAACCTCCCTAAAAACCTTCTAAAAAAAACTATTTATAAGCATAAAACACGAATTGGGCTTCTTTGGGCTTAATGAGAACTTCTGGGTTTCCTTCGCACAAGGGGAATATTTGGTCGCCGGGTGTGTCGCGTGACACAAATAGACTGTGTCGGGCGACACAAGTCTTGAAACCATGATCTTCGTTCCTCTTCACGACGTCTTTGTTCCACTTCGATTGCTTTGACTCCATAATGCTCCATTTAGCTCAAAATCCACTTAACACGTACAAATGCCTGCAAAGACTCGAAAAGACTCTAGAAACACCAAAAATACTCGATAAAACAACGGATATCATGGTTGAAAACCAGTAAAAACCATGATATGTCAACTCCCCCAGACTTACCCTTTGCTTGCCCTCAAGCAAAACATAAACTAAGAAAGTGAAAGAGGTTTGAAAACATAGAAACTTACCTTCCCTTTGAAACTGAACTGACCTTTCCGACTAGTGATCCACATAATGCAAAACCAACCCAAAATCAGACCACCATGTACTTCTCCATAGACCTTCGCAACCTTCCAAATTCATCCACAACTTCCCAGCATAATCCGCTAGTCTTCATTGCTTGGTCTCGATGTTCTCAAAGCCAAGGACCTTCTAGACTCTTCCCATACGATACCAAATCAATCAACCTAACAACACCTGATACTCTTTCTCTCCCCCCAGACTTATTTGGTTTGCTATTCCTTTTTTTTTTTCTATGATTGTTGAGACTCAAAGCAGTGCATTTTTCACTAATGTTGTTCCTTGTGAGGAGACAGGGTCTTGACTCACTACTGTTGTTCCTTGTGAGGAGACAGGGTCGTGAGATTGCTCGTCTTCTACATCCGTTCTAAGGGACTCAGACTGCTACTTTTGAGCTCTGGGTGATCACCTCTTGAGTACGGACTCACTGGATTTTATTCCTCATCTTATACTCAAGAGCTATCATTTCACCCCAATCCTAACATATTATAAAAAAAAATTTTTCTTTTTCTAAGGGGATAGAGGGAGAGGAGTACCATTACTTTCAATAAGGGCTGCACTTGTCAGGTATGAATGAGGAGTCAAGCCCTATGGACATCAATCACAAAGAGATCCGTGCAGTAGCTCTGACTTGGCGGATTATAGTGGAAGTAACGGACATCTCCAGTTAACTGGTCAGTCTTTGGATTTTTCATTAGTCTGATTCTGAAATCGATCCTGGAAAAATGGTCACATGCTGAAAAGGACAATCCATTAAACTAAGAAAAGGGCCGTTTCAAACTGTTTTGACTCAATAAAACGTTTTTTTTTTTTTTTTTTTTTTTTTTTTTTTTTTTTCTGAATAAAATTGAAACAAAAACGAAAAGTAGTGAAATAAAAACCAAAATCGAAAGTTTATGTACCCGTACAAGTGGGTTGCCTCCCACTTAGCACTCTTTTTCAGTCATTAGCTTGACTCTGTCAGGATTCAGGTAGTCGCTGGAACTGATAACGGAACAATGTCTCCGTTATCGACCTCAGTGTGCGCGAAGTAGTGCTTGATCCGTTGACCGTTCACTACAAACTCCTTGCCGTCCTTGTTCAAAAGACCCACAGCACCATAGGGACGGATTGATTTAATAGTGAATGGACCTGACCAACGAGAACGCAGTTTCCCAGGAAATAATTGTAAACGAGAATTATACAAAAGTACCTGGTCATTTGGCTCAAAGTGTCGGTGAATGATCTTCTTATCATGATAAGCCTTGGTGCGTTCCTTGTAGATCTTCGAGTTCTCATAAGCAAGATGTCTGATCTCATCTAACTCATTCAGCTGCAGAAGTCTCCTCTCCGCAGCTGGCTTGATGTCGAAATTCATCATCTTCACAGCCCATGCAGCCTTGTGTTCTAACTCGACAGGAAGATGACACGCTTTACCATATAAAAGATGGAAAGGTGTAGTGCCCAAAGGTGTCTTGTATGCTGTCCTGTAAGCCTAAAGTGCATCATCCAGCTTGTGAGACCAATCCTTCTTTGTCTTGCCAACTGTCTTCTCGAGAATCTCCTTTATCTACCTGTTGGAAACCTCCACTTGTCCGCTCGTCTGTGGATGATAAGGAGAAGCTACGCGATGTTGAACTCCATGTGATTTCAAGAGTTTTTCAAAAACCTTGTTGATAAAATGAGAACCTCCGTCACTAATCACAACCCTTGGTACTCCGAATCTAGGGAAGATAATGGACTTGAACATCTTTGTTACCACTGAAGAGTCATTGGTTGGACTAGCAATAGCCTCAACCCACTTAGACACATAGTCTACTGCAACCAATATGTACTTGTTCCCATACGAAGACGGAAACGGCCCCATAAAATCGATGCCCCAGCAATCAAAAACTTCGACCTCGAGGATGAAATTTTGTGGCATCTCATGACGTTTGCTTATCTTCCCTTTCCTCTAGCAAACATCGCAATGTGAAACAAATGCATGAGCATCCTTGAACATTGTTGGCCACCAGAAACCAGCTTGCAGAACCTTGGAGACCGTCTTGAATGTGGCAAAGTGACCACCATAAGAAGATCCATGACAATGATACAGCACGTCCTGAACCTCTGAGTCTGGAAGAGATCTCCTGTAAACACCATCAGAACAATGTTTATACAAGTAAGGTTCATCCCAAAAATACCTCCGGATTTCGCGCAAGAACTTCTTCTTAGCATAGCCAGTGAACTCCTCCGGTGGCTTCTCTGCAGCAAGGTAGTTAGCGATATCGCTGAACCATGGAAAAGCAGGTGTAGCCACAGCAGCTACAACGTCGGATTTAGACGAAAACTCATTGATGGGAGAGTCCAGCATTATGTGTCGCGCGACACATTTAGGTGTGTCGCGCGACACAACCTTTGTAACCCGAAAATCAGTGTTTTCTCCTTCACTCCGGCTTGCGATCTTTGCTTCGATCATGTAGACGTTCTCCTCAGGCAAGCTGTCATTGATGGGAATCGCATCTTCAATCCTAATCCGAGAAAGATGGTCCGCAACTCCATTCTCAACACCTTTCTTGTCCTTAACTGTGATGTCGAACTCTTGAAGCAGAAGAACCCATCTCAACAAGCGTGGTTTGGCATCCTTCTTGTTCATCAAATATTTCAAAGCGGAATGATCCGTATGAACAATAACCTCAGCTCCAATCAAGTACTGATGAAATTTCTCGAAAGCAAACACCACTGCAAACAATTCCTTCTCCGTAGTGGTGTAGTTCTTCTGAGCATCATCCAAAGTCCGGCTTGCATAGTAAATGGCATGAAGCTTCTTATCCTTTCGTTGACCCAAGACAGCTCCAACAACAAAGTCACTAGCATCACACATTACCTCAAAGGGTAGAGTCCAGTCGGGGGGTTGCACAATTGGAGCACTCACTAAAGCCTGCTTTATCTGTTCAAAAGAGGTAAGACAATTAGCATCAAAATCAAATTTGACATCCTTACAGAGTAAGGCGGTGAGTGGGCGGGCAATCTTGGAGAAGTCCTTGATGAATCTCCGGTAGAATCCAGCATGGCCTAGAAAGCTTCGAATCTCCTTGATTGAAGTAGGCGGTTGTAAGCTCATCATCACTTCGATCTTAGCCTTGTCGACTTCGATTCCATCCTTAGAAACCTTGTGCCCAAGAACTATGCCATTTGTTACCATAAAATGGCACTTCTCCCAATTCAAGACCAAGTGCCTCTCTTCACACCTCTGAAGCACTTTGCACAAGTTGTCCAGACAATCTTTGAATGAAGACCCATAGACCGAAAAATCATCCATAAACACCTCCATGATGTCCTCAATCATGTCTGTAAAGATGGCCATCATACACCTCTGGAAAGTAGCAGGAGCATTACACAGTCCAAACGGCATCCTTCGGTATGCAAAAGTACCATAGGGACATGTAAATGTGGTCTTCTCCTGGTCATCTGGGTGTATGGGAATCTGGAAGAAGCCTGAGTAACCGTCTAGGAAGCAGTAGTATGGATGACTCGCCAACCTCTCTAGCATCTGATCAATGAATGGCAGTGGAAAGTGATCCTTTCTGGTTGCAGCATTCAGCTTCCTGTAGCCGATACACATTCTGTGGCCTGTGATCGTCCTTGTTGGAATCAACTCATCCTTCTCATTCTTCACAACAGTGATTCCTCCCTTCTTAGGCACAACGTGGACTGGACTGACCCAAGAACTGTCTGAGATGGCGTAAATGATCCCTGCTTCCAACAGCTTCAAAATCTCTTTCTTGACCACTTCCTTCAGGTTAGGATTTAGTCTCCTCTGGTTCTCGATCGACGACTTGGTCTCATCTTCGAGATAGATCCTATGTGTGCACAAATCCGGAGAAATACCTGTAAGATCAGAAAGAGAATAGCCAAGAGCCTTGCGATACTTGCGCGCTTGCGTAGAAGTAAAGTGAGCTCTGCGTTGTTTAAGGAAGCATTAACAATGACAGGATACGTGGAGTTAGGACCGAGATATGCGTACCTTAACCCTATCGGAAGCGGCTTAAGATCGACTTTGGGAGCTCGTTCCTCACTCCAATCTTTGAGCTTAGTGGCCATTTCTGAATTCTCTGTCAGCTCCTCATGAACAACCAGCTTGTTCACGTGCACATTATCGTCTAGCATCTTGACATACCCAGCAGCAATGTCGTCCAAGTAAGCTTCAGCGCAGGTAGAACGAACCAAAGCTCTCTCTAGAGGATCCGAAGGATGCATGTCCTGGAGAGCATCCTCCGCGAAATCAGAGCAAGTTTCCACAAAGAAAGTTTGCCCATCGATGGTGGGTCTCTTCATTAGCTTGTCCATGCTAAACTCCATCCTCAGATCACCAATATCAAGAGATATCTTGCCGTTCTTGCAGTCGATCAAAGCTCCAGCAGTTGCTAAGAATGGTCTCCCCAAAATAAGAGGATCCTTAGGCTCCTCATCATACTCCAGGACAATGAAATCTGCGGGGATTAGGCATTGACCAATCTTCACCGGAACATCCTCTAGCACACCTTCTGGGAACCTCACCGAGCGATCCGCTAGCACTAAAGACACTCTTGTTGGCTTGAAGTCTGTCATTCCCATTCGCATGGCAATTGAGAATGGCATGAGGTTCACTCCGGACCCTAAATCACAAAGAGAATGTTCAAATCTATCAGTCAAAATAGAACAATCTAGCACAAAACTCCCTGGATCCGGTAGTTTCTTTGGAATCGTGTTCATCACGATAGCACTGACGTCCTTAGTGATCATCAACACCCCTTCTTCAAGATCAACATTGTTAGTGACCATCCTCTTGACATATCGTCTAAAAGCTGGCGAAGTCTTAACCGCATCAACAAAAGGCAACTCTACAACCAACCTATCCAACATAGCCTTGCACCTAGCATCCTCAACCTCCTTCTTAGACTTCTTAGGAGGCTTAGGATAAGGCACTTTAGGCCTGTATACACGCTCCTCCTCACTAGCCGAAGACTTCGAAGGAATAACGCTCGTCTGGGTAGTGTGTCGCGCGACACAATCATGTGTCGCGCGACACAGGTAGCTCTGTTGAATTCGTTGTCGGATTCTGACCTAGTGTCGAGCGACACGTTTTATCTGTGTCGCGCGACACAGGCTCAGCTGACTCCAACTTCGAGTTTCCTTCAACATCGTCAGTAACTAAAGTCCCCTTTGCACTCTCGAGCTTGCCTGAAGCTGCCAGCAACTGTTTCCCGCTTCTCGTAGTGATGGCATTGATGTGTTGCCTCGGGTTAGGATCCGTCTTTCCTGGAAGAAACCCCTCTTGTCGCTTGACCGATTCAGCTGTTTGAGCAACTTGAACATCCAATTTCTTCATGTGTGCACTGAGCTGCTCATACTTCCCATTCAGATCTGAGTACACCGCGTCTATCTTACCGTTGAAGTCCACTGTCATCTTCGTTTGTCCCTCGAGAAGCCTTTCCAGCATAGACTCAACTCTGCTTGATTCCGAAGACTTAGGTGGTGGTGATTGGTAGGATGAGTTCCCATAAGCCCTGGTGAATGAACTGTTCTGAGCTGGCTTTTGGAACGAGTTGGTGAAGCTCCGGTTGTTCTGGCCATACTGATACTTCTGTCCTGGATAACCTCCTCCGATGTAGTTGACATCTTCAGCTCCATCATCCTCAATGGCCTCAACTTCTGCAGCAAAGTGGACAGCTCTCTTGTTGTTCTTTCCCAACAAGAGGTCCAACTTAGCTTGCACCTCTGCAAGCTGACTGCTCTCTAGACTCCCAACCTGCCTCTGCCTGTCGTAGTCTGATGCCCCAGCAGTGTTGCTTGAAGCTAAGTTTTTTATGAGAACCAGTGCATCCTGCGGACTTCTAGTCATGAAGTTCCCGTTGCTTGCAGAATTTAGGGCCATCTGATACTTCCAATCGACTCCTCTGAAGAACGTGCTAAGTAACTGAGCATCACTGAATCCGTGGTGTGGGCAATCCCTCTGGTAGTACTGAAAACGGATCCAAGCCTCCTTGAATGACTCTGAAGGCCCTTGAGAAAAGGTAGAGATCCTGGTTCTCAACTCCTCGGATCTCGCATCATCATAAAAATGGTTCAAGAAGGCATTCTTCGTTGCTTCCCATGTAGTCAACGATCCTGGAGGCAGTTGCTTTAACCACCTAGATGCTTCCCCTGCAAGAGAGTATGGGAAGAGCTTGCAGAACAGGAAGTCATTGCTAACTCCATTAGCCTTGATGCCACCAACTAGATCCTCCACCATCTCAATGTGATCCATAGGGTGTTCATTGGAGAGTCCATGGAACTGGTGCTGTCCAATGAGAGTGTAGTACTGTGGAGAAATTTGGAAATCATTCCTCTCAAAGCTGGGAGGTCTGATTGCGGACCTGTTGGCGTAGTACTTATCAGGCCTGTTGAAGTCAGCAAGTGTCCTGTCCTCATTAGCGCCCGGAATGCGCTCAGCTAGCTCGCCTCCTTGCGGCTCAGGTTGTTCAACAATGATGTTCCCAGCGGCGTCCAGTCGCTGACCATGCTCATTGCGTCGGTTCCCTTCTCTGCCAAAGAACAATCCCTCCGCATTCTGAATAAGCACTACTGTGTTGACCATGGTGACTGGTTTCCTTGCCGCTCTGAGTTGGCGTTCTAGCTTTGCGACCTCTGGATTGAGTTCCACTAATTTCTGTTCCTTGTTGTTTCTGGTTTTGCGATTAGGCATGCACCTGAATCAAACAAGAGAAAGAACAAGTGAAAGTTAGTAAATAAAACAAAAAATAAAACCTAGACAAAATTCTAATGATGAAAATATATAGGCAACAATTAAGTCCCCGGCAACGGCGCCAAAAACTTGATAGCTCTAAAGTTTTACCCTAGGAACAATCCCTGCAAGTGCACAGAATCGTAGTTATAGTATAAAGGGTTATCGTATCCCAAGAGACTTAAAGTTGCACTACTAATTTCAAATTCAAATTATGCTAAGTAAATTAAAATAAGTGACTAACGAAAACAGAGATAAGCAAAGTCGGTTTTAATGAGATTAAATTCAAGAGATAAAAAGCTAGGTTTTCAGGAGATTCGCAGGATAATCGGAATTGCAGAAAAGCTAGAATACTAGGGAAATAATTAGAACCGTTCTAGAACATGAAATCAGTGATAAAGCTAACCAACTTCCGTTGTGAAAACTATCTAAGTCTAACTTATTAAATTCCAAATTCCTTTGTAAATTCTCTAAGTTAAACCAGCATTTAAATTCGGATTCAATTGTTCACAAATTCTCTAAACCAAATTCCTTTGAGAGATAGACAATTTGCTCATCTAAAGTAGTTCAGTTAATTATCAATACTTCCGCATCTAATAATTAACCTAAGGTCTAAATTCTAGGTGATCAAACTAGAACTAGCATTAAAAACAACTTAGATGAAGAACCAAGTGATAACCCCTAGCAGTTCTAACAAGTTTAGCAATTCCTCATAATCCCTTGAACAACCCTAAACCTAACAAGCAAACTACTCAGACATGGTGAATGAAACACGCATCATAACTGAATAAAATTGCATAAAAGATTAAGGGAAGAGATACAGAGGGTTCGAAGAAATCTCAAAGGTCTGAAGCAAAACTTGTCTCCTTCTAAACTCTATAACAAAATCTCTCTCTCTGAGTCTCTATGAAAATCTCTGTCAAAAAAGATCTCCCTAAAAACCTTCTAAAAAAAACTATTTATAAGCATAAAACACGAATTGGGCTTCTTTGGGCTTAATGAGAACTTCTGGGTTTCCTTCGCACAAGGGGAATATTTGGTCGCCGGGTGTGTCGCGCGACACAAATAGACTGTGTCGCGCGACACAAGTCTTGAAACCATGATCTTCGTTCCTCTTCACGACGTCTTTGTTCCACTTCGATTGCTTTGACTCCATAATGCTCCATTTAGCTCAAAATCCACTTAACACGTACAAATGCCTGCAAAGACTCGAAAAGACTCTAGAAACACCAAAAATACTCGATAAAACAACGGATATCATGGTTGAAAACCAGTAAAAACCATGATATGTCAATGGGTTGTCTCCGAGATCATTCTCCATGACCTTCCTCTTTCCTTTATCAATTGGCTTCCGTTGCGAACATTGGGGATTACTGTTTGGGGTTTCAAACCCTCCTAGCTGTTCATGCGAGTCTGTTAAATGTAAAAGTTGTTAGTGTACTCTTATTGCGAGATAACTTCTAAAAATGTTTCAGTTTTTTGTAATATGACTATAACATACCTTCTTTACTTGGTGTGACCAAGTTTAGTAGTCCAACGGCTGCTGTAAAGCTAGGAGTCCACGCCTCACTGTCCCCTTCTGTATCAACTGACATTGGTGCCACCGTACGTCCTTTTTCAATCCCCTTATTTGGGGTTGAATCATTTAAAGATCCCATTTGAAACTGGCCACCATCAGCCATTTTCTTTGCCCTCTCCATATGGCTTCTCTCTAAAACAGCTCTTTCCTCAGCAGTGAATATTTCTTCCAACACACTTTAGCTAGCCATGATGTATCGGCCTCCTTCAACTCCTTGCAAAAAAACATAACATCATCAATACCACCAATTGAGTTATCTGGGTTCATTTTTGTTTGAAAGATATCAAACTTCTTACCACGATAACTGATTGATTATACATCTAAACCATTCTGTGAAGGGACAAGTTGTTTAGAGCAACCTCCAACAGAGTAGTTATCATTTCTCTGTAGTTGATAGCGGTTGACATCATCATCGCCAGTTATCACACCGAGACCCATTGTCTCGTGCTCAAACCTCACCGCCATGAATGTTTCCACAGAGAAATTGTTAATCAGGTCCACTGGTGTTGCTAGCTTTCCATTTGGTTCGAGCATCCAGTCCGGGAATTGGAATGTTAACGCTAGCTTGGTGTTGTCATCCAGATGATATGTGGCTCTTACTATTTCAACCAGCCTTTCGTAACTTTCATTTTCTTGCAACACGATCTCTTGAGCCATCTCGCCGGGGCGTGTTAGGAATCCCCATTCACCGATTCCAGATTTTTCCCACAGTCCACGCAACACTCTTACAAGCAACCCCATATCTGCGAGACGACAGAAACTTTGTTAGTTTTGCAAGACGTTATTAAAATTTCTTTACAACAAAACAATAACTTTTCCAAGTATTTATAACAGGAATAAGGTTTAAATTTGTGTACGAGGAAGCCATAAATGGTTTACGGTTAGTATAACATTTAATGTAGTATAACATTGAATCTACTGTCTTATATGGAAGAGAAGAGTCAACAAAAAACAATAAGAACCCTACCATTTACATCTATTAATTGTCTAACAAAACAGAGTACAAAGTGTAAACAAGAGTAAAGACAAACAAAAGAAACAAACTAAAACTTTTTTCTCCCACACCTTTGTTTTCGTCGGTAACAATTGTGGTTTGCACTGAAAAGATTTTAGTCTTATTTATAGCAGGTAAAAAACCCTAATCACCTTTACTGACATAGTTAGATACACAACAAATCTTTTGGAGGGAAAATCTCCCTCTCGACTGCATTAAATATCAACTTGTATTGTCAGTTATTCTGTGGCTGAGAACTTATCACTGTGTCCCCTATAATCCTATAATCCTACATAATATCTCGCCTAATCTGCACAAAATCTCTACTCAATCTTCTTGTCTAATGTGTCACCATTTTTTGAGGCTATTTCCGTCATTTGCCTTGTAAGAGAAAACAACGAAAATTGTTTTTTCGTTCGTTTTGTCATACACCTCATTTCCTCTTTTTTTTTCTAATGATTTCTAGCTAGTTGTCTCATAGAAATATATAATTTCCATTTTAAGCCTCTATTATTCTAACCACCTTGTTAGAGATATCTTGGGCTACAAGATACACAAATCTTCTAGATTTTATTTGTGTATCTTATCTCTATCTCTTTAAGCATTTTCTTAATAAGAGATAGTTTCTTCCTCAAGTCTTGGAATTATCCAACATTCTTCCCCGTAATTCCATCTTAAATTCTAGGAAGTTTGATCTCTTGAACTCCAATTAGACTTCTCATTTACTTGATTCTTCATAATGGCTTAGTGAGAATATCTGCCTTTTGTTCCATACCGGGTACATGCTCTATTTCAATATGTTCATTTCCCCTTAGAACATGATCGAGTTTCACGTTACACGCTCTATGAGCTTGACGCAGACCATATAACGCCTTATAAAGTCGGTGCACTCGATTTTCCTCTCCCTTCTTTATAATGCCTTCGGGTTGGCTCACATAGATTAACTCGTTTAGATCATCATTTAAGAAAGCGGTCTTGATGTCTAGGTGCTGTATATCCCAACCTCTTGTTGCTGCAAGAGCTATAAGTAGTCGTATAGTTTCAATCCAAACTACTGGTGCAAACACTTCGTCGAAATCTATACCTTGTTGTCGTACATAGCCTTTTCCCACAAGTCTCGCCTTATACTTATTCACCGAGCCATCTGCTTATCTTTTAATCTTATAGATCTACTTTAACCCTATGGGTTATACCCCATATGGTTTCTCAACGAGCTCCCAAGTCTTGTTCCTTGTGATAGAATCTAGCTCAGCTTTCATCGCATCAACCCATTCAAGTAGGTTCATAGCTTTGAGAAAGTTCTCTGGTTCTCCATCTATAGTGAGCAATAGTTTCTCACTTTCTAGATCTGCAAGTAGCACCTAATCGTTAAGATATCTTGGCTGACTTATCGTACGACCGTATCTATTCACCATTTGCTGAGGTTCTTCTCCTTGATTCACACCGTCATCTATGTTTTCTTCTTCTTCCTCGTCTTGGTCAATTGGTTCGTGATCTTGTTGATCATTGTTTTGATCATTCTCATATCCACCTCCATCTTCTATAAAAACGCCATGAGAAAGCTTAAACATACACGGTTCTCCATCGGTTTGTTTTGTTGTAGATAACCAGTCCCAACCTTTCTTCTCGTCGAAGACTACATCTCTACTAACAACTACCTTCCTTGCAACCGGATCATAGCGTCTATAAGCTTTGGAGCGTGATTATGTTCCAAGATTGATCACACTTCTTGATCTGTCATCTAACTTCTTAAGATGTGGTCCAGTGATGTTTGCATATGCAACACAACCAAAAACCCTCAAGTGTTCGATGTTGGGTTTCTTGGACGTGAAGCTCTCGTAACGGGTCTGACCCTTTAAAGCTTTTGTGGGAAATCGATTAATAAGATAGGTTGAATGACGTACAGCTTATCCCCACATATCATTCAGAATCTTCATTTCCTTAAGCAAGCTTCTTGTCATCTCCATTAATGTCTGATTTCTTCTCTCAACAACACCATTTTATTGTGGCGTATATGGTGCGGTTAGATGCATAGTGACTCCATTTTCTTCGCAAAACAGATTAAATTCAGCTGAGGTAAACTCTCCTTCTCTATCGATGCGAAAGATTTTAACGGATAAATCGGTTTGTTTCTCCACAAATTCTTTGAACCTTTTAAACTGATCGAATGCCTCACTCTTCTCCTTCAATAACATCGTCCACATGTATCTCGAGAAGTCGTCAATTAAAACAGACATACTGATTATTTGTTGGTGTTGGTGGTGATATTGGTCCGCAGAAGTCTCCGTGGATTAACTCTAACGCTTGTGCTATACGGAAGGTGGCTTTAGTCGGGAACGAGTTTCTCGTTTGTTTCCCGGCTAGATATGTATCGCATACATTCTTCTCACGTAGTACATGCGGCATTTCAATGACCATCTCCTTCTTAACCATATTATTCATAACACCAACACTCATATGTCCTAGCCGAGCGTGCCAGGTCCATGTAGCATCATCATCTAGTATATGAAGACACTTACGATAGCTAATTTCCATTGATATTTTGTAGAGACGGTTTGATGATCTTATGACTCGTACTAGCAGCCTTCCGCGAGGTTCTCTTAGTGTCAAGGCGTCTCCTTTCATCTACATTTCGCACCCATTCTCAGTTGCTTGTTCAAGGCTTATAATATTGTGCTTTAAGTCAGGTATATAATAGATTTCTTTGGGTGCCCTTTTCACTAGTCTTTTATACAAAGACAATGGAACCCTTCCCAACAATATTAACATACGAGCCATCACTTTCCCTTTGATATTTTCATCTAAGCTTGAGAAGAAATCCTTGTTCCCCGTCATGTGATTGCTCGCTCCATTGTCCAAATACCAAACACTTGTATTGCCAACGTTGGTATCGTAGTTCTTTGGAAACACTTTATCTTCATTCAAAAACACCACTTCATGAGCTTCATGAGTCTTGTTTAAGTTCATCTCTTGATGTCATGTTGCTCTCTCGGGACAAGTCGATGCGTAGTGACCAGACTTTGGATCGATCTTTCTTCTGTTTTTGGTTATTGTCTACAGTTTCTCCCCCTTGGTTTTGGCCATTAGATCTCCCCCGACCCTGCCTGTACCAGCACCGTCAGGATCATGCCTGCCTCTGCCATAACTGCCTCAGCTGTTACCACCTCTGTTATAGCTCTCTCTGGTTCCACCTCGAAAGCTTTCGTAGCCTCCAGGGTTATTGTTTGTGTTTGAAAACATGACTTTTCCTTGGTCCTCAATTTGGGTTTCTTCCCCTACATGCTCTTCATACGCCTTTAGTCACCCAACCATATCTTCAAATGAATGGTGCTCCAAAGTCTTTTGTTCGTGGCTGAGGATTAGTTACGCCCCCCTCATGCTTGGTTACGTGAATCGTCAATCACTAGTCTCGATCGAGTCTTCTCCTTAAGGCTTTGATACCAATTCAAATCAAAATAGCTAGAACTTAGAAACGTATAAAGAGCGACTTTTCTTTATTAGATTTAGAAACTCTCTCAAAACTAAATTTTCTCTCTTATTTAATTGTCACAACTCAACAATGGTATATATAGTGCTAGCACAACTTTGCTATTACTATTTCTACTCATATTGATAACAGAAAACTTCTCTTTTCTAACCCTAATAGAAATATATAATTTTCATTTAAGCCTCTAACCACCTTGTTAGAGATATCTTGGGCTGCAAGATACACAAATCTTCTAGATCTTATTTGTGTATCTTTTCTCTATCTCTTTAAGCATCTTCTTAATAAGAGATAGCTTCTTCCTCGAGTCACGGAATTATCCAATACCATTTAACAAACATATTGTTGCCAAATGTCCCCAGTTGGAGCACTTGGAGCACCTTGTGGGAAACCATGGATATGAGAATTCCACTAAATTTTCTTAACCTTCTGAAGATGTAAAATTCATCACTTTTGGCAATTCTTTCGATCAAGCCGCTTTAACAAATACTTTTGTTATTTGAAATCCAAAGATTGAGCGGTATCTGAATGTAGCCGAATGGGCTCTCCAACTGCACTCGTTACAAAGCCGAGACCCTTCCAAGAGAACGTATCCATTGGAACATTCTTTAGATGGACCCATATAGGGACTGATTTCACCTCCAACAAAGACTCTTCCCTTAGAGGTGTCCACTTTGACATCACCACCGAAATCTCTGTAATATTCCACATACCTTTTTTTAATACGAGATTCCTTATTACTGGATTGCAAATCCGAAACTTCACAGTTGTAGAATTAACTACAAACACTTCAATCATTTGTGACTTGTCTCCCAAAGCCCAAATTTTGTTAACAATCGAATGTATCTTCGCCACATGAGGAGTTGTGCAGAGAAAATTTCCAATGAGAAAGTCCTCCCAAAGTGGAGAAGAATTCTTGTATATTTCTGCCGGAACCTTAACTGAACCAACACCACCATTCATCTGAACCTGCAAGTCATACTTTGTTAAAGACTTCTTTGCTTAGACTACATTTAACCCACAACACCGGACCCATCGCAACCACCCATGGAAATTGAAACAACCCGATCCGTTTTTTTTATTTTTTTTCGTCGGGATTCGAATCAGTGTTCCCATAAACATTGATCCTCAATTCCCAATCAATTCACACAATAACCAGCGGAAAATCAGAATAAATCAATACAAGACAATTAACCAATAATCAACCTCAATTCAATAAACCAGAAACTTAATCATCAATATTCAAATCCACAACAACCAACAGGCTAACCACTTAATCAAGGCTAACAAGTTCCACAATCCAGAATCACTAACACCCTAGCAATTCCAAACAGTCGAGACCCTAGGATCATCCTCTCTTCCCGGCCTTGATTCCACGATCACATCTTTTCTTTACCTGCAACACATGGTTAAAAGAGTTGCGTGAGTATTATCACAAATACCCAGTGAGACGGTCATCCCATCTACAGGTCAAATATTCAAATGAAAGAATGCACCAAATACCAGGATTATCACTCAACAATGCATAGTCAATCAACCGCACAAAACAGGACAGCAGCATCTCTGTCGATCGACACAACCTCTAGGTGTCGATCGACAGACAATTCTGTCTCTCTGGGACAGCAGCATCTTTGTCGATCGACACAACCTCTAGGTGTCGATCGACAGACAATTCTGTCTCTCTGGGACAGCAGCATCTCTGTCGATCGACACAACCTCTAGGTGTCGATCGACAGACAATTCTGTCCCTCTGTCGATCGACAGACAACCGTCCCGTCGATCGACACGGACCTGCGGAACCCTAAGATCGAACCTATCCTCTCATGGAACGAATCTCAAGCCTACGGATCGCTTCCCAGCACAATTCAACAGCAAATCCACACCAAAAACACACAGAATCAACGTATTCCATCCATTCCTACATCCGAGAACCTATGGTCACGCACTCACCTGATTTCCGAAGAGGAATGAACGAAGAACGCGAAGAACCCTAAAGTTCAGCCTCAGATTTCGCCCAGAAATCGATCTCCACTCCGTTCCAGACCCTCTCCCACGAAATCCCAACAAGAACAAGGTTTAGGATTTAGAACACAAGAGAATTCCACAAGAAAACCTCGAAGAACACTCAATCCTCTTCTCTCTCTCTCAAACTCTCTAAAACCCTTTCTCTGATCCCAAAAACGGCCAAAAAGGAACTGAGACGCGTCCCAATCCTTTTTATACGGAACCCTAGGTTCCCGCAAACCGGCCAACTCAAACCGAACCAAAAATCAAAACCCTAATTCTGATTTTTGACCCATGTCGATCGACACATCCAGCCCTGTCGATCGACACAGTCACCACTGTTCGATTTCTCGAGGAGATAACAACCCGTGTCGATCGACGCACACACACATGTCGATCGACACCCACCAAAACCAACTCCCAATTCTCACTTCGAAACCGTGTCGATCGACACACACCCTGTCGATCGACACAGACCCCACTGGTCGAATCCAACACGCGAACAAACACCCGTGTCGATCGACACACCCTGTTGCGTCGATCGACACCCTACCAAAAAAAATCCTATTTTTGGATCACGGGCGTTACAGAAATTGCCCTCTGGAACCTCCGACACCATTGGCGACGCTATCTCTCCCATGTGGAGACGGCGGTGAGCTACCTTGAGGCAGACGAAAGTGAAACCCTAATCCCCCTCGAAATCACCTACAGAGCAAAACGCGTCGTGTTTTTCTTTTTAGAAATCCCCCTCTCGCTTTTACTTTGCATTTTACAAAAAAAAAAGTTATTACACAATTACACGGACGAATATACAATGGACAATTTTAGTCTTGACATGCATTGCCATTTCGAATAACTCTTTTTGCACCACGCTAAAAATCTCTTATAAATTTTGCATTAATTTGTATTCTATGGGATTGGAACTCTATACATGTTTGTGTAGAAACATTAATAAATTTTTTGTCAAACTTTACATTTTGTATTTGATAAGTATAATAGATTTCGATCTGCCGCAATCGCGAGGCTATAATATCAAGCAAAATATTTTAATCTATAAAAAGTTAAATATAGTTTATCATATGATATATCTACGACATAGTAAAATATATATTTTTTAATATTTATTTGTATAACATTTAGTTTAGATGTATACATTTTGGTATAAATAGAATAAAGTGGAAATTATGAATTCTTTCAAAATTATTTGTTATAATGGCAATGATAATAAAAATTTAGAAGTTCAATCAAAACAAAAAGAAATCATTCTTTTATATATATTTTTTCTCTAAAGATGAACTGTATAAATCAGGTTATAAAGTTCAAAACCAAAAAGTTGGCACAAATCTATACCCAAAAATAGAGCAGGAACACCCTGAAAACAGAGTAAATGAAAACTAAAATTTAGTAACAATGACAGGGGCAAGCTTCTCTCTAAGCCCTTCGGTAATAGAGATAACAAGGTCTGAGACGTGAGCTGAACCTACACCATGGCAGATCTCTGGTCGTCATCAAAGAGACCTATTAGCCACCTTGGTGCTCTATTTGCTATGTACGAATGTAATCAAAGATCGGATGTCACACTCTTAGCTATTTCGGTTGCACCTTTATTGCATTTTGGATCCTTAAAGCAATGTTCAGATTGAAAACTCAGCAACACAGATAAATGTCCTCTAAAAGCAGGCCATTCTCGAGGTTTATGGAGAGATTTATTGACTTCCATTGATGATGAGGCAAAAGTCACGTTCCTTTTGTGCAGACTTGTCATACTTTCCAGCGCTCATTCCCAGCTCTTTACTTTTGCATCAAAACACGAAGTCACCTGAGAAAAAGATCGTCTACTATGCATTAAAACCACTCCATCCTTATCTCGTAACACCCAGGCAGCCCTTGAAATTGCATTAGACTGTGACCACGCAAAACCAATACTGCTCGTAACACCCAGGCAGCCCTTGAAATTGCATTAGACTGTGACCACGCAAAACCAATACTGCATTTCAGCCGGCCCGGCCATCTCTGGTTTGGTCCGCATTTCCACTGAACCCTCTTTCTCTCCTTGTTTTTGACCTTGTGCATTCACCCATTGTCTTGCATCCTCATAGGCTTTCCAACGATTTCATGGGGCTCAAAAGTCTTCCCTTAAAATAGTGAAGTGTTCAGATTCTTCCAGAGTGGGCCCACGGTGTAGCCAATCTCGCTTCCTTTGAAATATCAAACCTATTTTCTACTTGAAAAAAATGATACGTATTCTCAAAAATCAAACTTGTGAACCCATTTAAAGGATGAGGAATGTTTGCAAGTGCCCATATTCATCTTGCAAGTGGACATTCAAACAAGATGTGGTTTATTGTTTTGGCTTCCTCCTGACAAAAAACACAACATGTGTTGCTACGCACTCCTCTGGTTATCAACCTCTCTGACACAGGTAGAGCTCTAGTCAGAACTTTCCACAAGAAGAGCTATTTTTTGGACTATTTTTGACTTTCCAGCTTGCGTCAAATAAAATATTAACCGATGGTTAGAACTCAACATATTGAAAGAGGTCTTTATGCTTTCTTCTGCTCATAAAATCATAACCAGACTTCACCGATTAGCACCCATGATTAGTAAGTGCCAACACAAATGCATCCTCTATATTCTGAATCGGTTTGTGCTTCTCGATTAACGGGATGTCTCTTTCAGTGAATATTTCATTAAGAATATGTGCATTCCACTTATGAGTACCCGGATCAATCAAATCAACAACCTTCAGGTTAATATTCATCAAAGACTGGCACCCACCTGGCCTTGTGGCAAAATGGTTGTAGAGCCAATTGTCAACCCAAACAAATATATTATCACCATTGCCAATCGATCTCTTTTATCCTTTTTCCAACAACTCTCGACCAAAAATCATACTGCGCCATGCATACGATGGTCTCGTGCCACTTGGTGCTTGAAGAAAATCCTCAAACACAGAGTATCTACTCTTAAAAAATCGTGAGAATAAATTGGTCCGATCATGGAGGATACGCCACGCTTGTTTAACAAGTAGAGCTTGGTTGAAAACTTGCAAATCTTGGAACCCAATTCCACGAAGTTTCTTTGGCATAGTTAATTTCTCCCAACCAACCCAATGGATCTTCATTTTATTTTCTACCGAGTTCCACCAGATATCCATCGAGCTCTATTCCAGTTCTTGTCTCCTTCGAGCTCTATTCCAGTTCTTGTCTTAACCCACGTTTTCATATTCTGTGGCACGCGATCTCCAAAGGCGATAGCTGATTTCAAAACATTTATCTTCTGCCCAGACACCATCTTGCAGTCATGCAAGCACTTCATTATCACCTCACACTAATTCATTGTTGCTTTGCCCACAAAAAGACTATCGTCCGCAAATAACATATGGTCAATCAACGGTCGGAAGTGTGAAACTGAAAACCCGTAATCAGACCATATCTCTCTGCTTTGTTTAAATGATGAATTAGACCTCAGTACAAAGGACAAACAAGAAATGCGAGAGAGGGTCTCCTTGGCGCAAACCTCTTTTTGGCTTCACGAGACCGTAAGGCTGGCCATTGATAAGCACAGAGTATGTGACTATTTGTACACAACTCATCATCCAATCAATCCAAACTGAATGAAACCCTAAGGCATGCGATACAGTTCGCAAAAAAACTTAGATTGCAAAGAGTTTACCTTTTTAGCTACCTTTATTCTATAGATTTTAGTTTAGTGATCTTCAATCCAATGTAAGTTTTTGGTAGTCCAAGGTAGATCCCCCTTCCCGCTTCACTGTTGTCTTGATCATGTTATTTGTCTCCTTTTGAACTAATATGCCAAAGACAATGTTGAACTTACTTAGACAAACCCTATGGCATGATGAGGCCTGATTATATTCATTCAAAATGGCTTTTACTTCTTCTATTTGATTCTTCAACGCCTTACAAAAGTATATAGTGTCATATGCAAACAATAAAGAAAAATTGCAAGGGTTGCTTCTACCACTTTTGTGCTAGAGTTCCCCTTCCATTTCGGTCATTCACGTTTTCGTAAACAATGTAAATGTTTCTACTCTGTTAGTTGATGGCATTTGCTAATTGCTACATATTATTTGCTCATGTCATCCTGTTAAATACTATATTGTGCAATGTGCATTACTACTTGTATTAACTGTGTCAAAAAATGTTGAATACGTTTATTTAATTACTTTGAAGCCAGCATGTCATTCATGAGACAATCTTTGGTTCGGATTTTAGCCACAGAAGTTTTTATTTCTAAATATAATAGTTTTCCCTAACAAGTTTTAAGTGAAATGTTGATGCGTCATGGTTTTAAACAGTCATATAGGAATGGTGTGTGACAGATCTTAAGAGATAAAAGAATTATGTGTGATGGTTTGGTGCCAAATCCGAACCGCATCTCAAGTCATTCTTGGAATTGTAGTAAATTTGAAGATACATTTTGCGATGCCGGTGAGCCGTTATCTTATGCGTACGCAGTTAAATCGCGTTTCACTTATTTCATGATAAACTTTAAATCTAGTAATTGATAACTTGAAAGTGTAGTAATTTCGTCGTAGGAAATTTATAACAGCTTATGCCTTCAAACTTATTTATTTTTTATATGAATATTATATTTGGTGAATCCGGATATCGTAAGCTATTCGGATCATTTAAAAAAATTGAGAGAACTAGGTTTCTAAGAATAAGATCTCAAAGGTTGACAAAACGATGAAGATAATTTGTGATAAGTCTTGTGTATTATTCAATTACGATCCCTGAGAAATACAAAGTATATTTATACATGTTTGAGTCAGTCGAATAAACCCTAATGAGATAAGGAAAAGTTCCTAATTCTAAGTAGTTTTTCTTTTCTCATGTTGAAATTTTTCCTTTTCATCGGTGACTATTAAGTCGATTGAATTTTGTAGGCTTGGACCGAACTCGTTCTTCTGTCCGAACTTATCTTCATGGGCCTAGCTCATGTGCTTTTCTTAGTAGCTTCCCGGTCGATTCGGATCTAGGTTGGTTCGGACATGGATCGGGTCTTTAGGTTGATGCTAAACACGGCACCATCAATATTATTTGTTTATTAATTTAAATCTCAACTTAAATTTTAGTAGAATAAGATCCATAATGCACAAGATAAACAAAACGTTTATGCGAAACCAGTTTCATTCTCTGTGAGCATGTGAACATTCTCAATGGTTTATTCTGTTTTAATCGTCTAGATTTATGAATAACTATAAATTATGAGAACAATTACACGGACGGTTATACAACAGACAATAGCCTTGACATGCGGGACTACTCCGGACGACTCTCCTTACACCACACTTGAAATCTCCTGTAGATCTTGCTTCCATTAATTTGCATTCTTCGGGACACAAAATCCAAACCTGTTAGTGGAGAAGTATTAATGAACATTTTGTCAAACTACTGGAATAAGGGGGCTTTCACCGTCCCAATGGTTTTATAACGATGTATTGTATGGTTGTTCTCCATAAGAAAGACTCCTTTTCTCTATTTTCCTTTCGTTAATACAAACCATATACAACTTAGCAACAGATATAATTTTAATAGTTACTATTTATGTTTATTTTAGGAATATAGTGTCAGATTAGCGATAGATTATACAGTATGTTTTACAATGGACTAGATGAGAACCCGCGCATACATGCGGGTTTTACTCAGCAAAATATTTTAGATCTATTGTTTACAAATTTTGCTTTTTATGTATTCTTATTTGGGATAGTTATAATTTTTTAAAGGTAAATTACCGTAAAAAGCTTTCAATTTTTTTTTCCCAACTTAAACATCCAACTTTTTATGTTTACGAACAAACCTCCAAGTCAATTATTTTTCAGAAAACTTCTAAGTGACAACAACTCCATTAAACACTTTTAACATCTATAAGCAAATTAACGGCTTTTAAAAAAAAATTAGTTTGTGATAGATGACATATCATGGTTTTTACCGGTTTTCAACCATGATATCTACTGATTTATCGAGTCTTTTTAGTGTTTTTAGAGTGTTCTTGAGTTTTTACAGGTTACTATACGAGTTGATAGTTTTTGGAGCTTTATCGAGGATTTTGGAGTCAAAGCGAGCAAAGAGGAATGAAGATCCCTTGAAGATTGACGAAGAAGCAAAAATCTTGCGAGTGGTGTCGAGCGACATCAGGAGGGTGTCGCCCGACATCCAGGCGACCAAGAATTTCCAAATTGTAGAAATTGCCCAGAAATTTCAGAAGTTTTCCTTTTTTACCCAGCTCGTGTTTTAACTTATAAAAATGTTTTTTCAGCCATTGTTTTAAGCTATCACGACTTAGAGCTTTATTTTCTATTGCTTTTGGAGACCTAGAGAGATTTAGAGTTTTGAGCAAGACAAGTTTTACTTCAGATCTTTGAGAATTCTTCGAATCCTCTGTATCTCTTTCTTTATCTTTTTAATGCAATTTTATTCAGTTATGATGTTTGTTTCATCACCATGTTTGAGTAGTTTGCTTGTTAGGCTTAAGGTTATTCAAAAGATTATGAGAAATTGTTAGACTTGCTAGAATTGCTAGGTTTATCACTTGGTTCTTCATCTAGATTGTTATTAATGCTAATTTTAGTTTGATCACCTAGAATTAAGATCTTAGGTTAATTATTCGATGCAGAAGTATTGATAATTACATGAACTATCTTAGATGAGCAAATTATCTATCTGCAAAGAAATTTGATTTAGATAATTTGTGAACAATTGAATCTATGTTTAATGCTTGTTTAACTTATTGAATTTACAAAGGAATTTGGAATTTAAGAGGTTAGACATAGATAGTTTTCACAACGGAAGTCGGTTAGCTTTACAGAGTTTTCATGTTCTAGAACGGATCCTATAATCTCCCTAACATTCTAGTTTGTCTATAATTTTGAATGTCCTGCGAATTATCCGAAAGCCTAGCGTTTGTCTCTTGATTTTAAAAACTCGTTTACAACCGATTTGCTTTACTATTTTCGTTAGTCACTTTATAAATTTGCTTAGCATAATTCGAAACTGAAATTTGCTGCGCAACATTAGGTCTCTTGGGATACGATAATCCTTTATATTATAACTGCGATTCTGTGCACTTGCAGAGATTTTTCTAGGGTAAAACTTTAGAGTTATCAAGTTTTTGGCGCCGTTGTCGGGGACTTAATTGTTGCCTACATATTTTTAGCATTAGAATTTTGTCTAAGTTCTTTTTATTTTTCAGTTTTTTTGTTACTAACTTGCTCTTTCTCTTTTTCTTGTGTGTTTCAGTTGTATGCATAATCGCAAAACGAGAAGCAACAAGGATCAGAAGCTACTCGAACTTAATCCAGAGATCGGAAGGTTAGAGCGTGCAAACCGAGCAGCAAATAAGCCAGTCAAGATGGTTAATCCGATAGTGCATGTTCGAGATGAAGTTGGGTTATTCTTTGACCTAGAGGGGAATAGACGCAATGCGCAGGGTCAAAGGCTTGGTGCCGATGGAAACGTGATTGTTGAGGAGCCTGAGCAGCCTGAGCTCCAGGTCGTGCAGCGCCAACATGGTGAGATAGAAGTATCTAGAACACTTGCTGACTACAATAGGCCAGATCAGTTCTATGCCAACAAATCCGCGATCAAACCTCCTGCTTTTGAGAGGAACGATTTTCAGATTTCACCTTAGTACTACACTCTCGTGGGGCAGCATCAGTTTCATGGACTCTCCAATGAACACCCCATGGATCATATCGAGATGGTTGAAGATCTAGTTGGTGGAATCAAGGCTAATGGGGTCAGCAATGACTATCTTTTCTGCAAGCTTTTCCCATACTCCCTTGCAGGAGAAGTAGCTAGGTGGTTGAAGCAACTTCCCCCAGGAGTGCTGACAACGTGGGAAGCGACGAAGAATGCATTCTTGAACCACTTCTATGATGATGCTAGATCCGAGGAGCTGAGAACTAGAATATCTACCTTTTCTCAAGGGCCTACGGAGTCTTTCAAGGAAGCATGGATTCGTTTTCAGTCATATTAGAGAGATTGTCCACACCACGGGTTCAGTGAAGCTCAGCTGCTTAGCACATTTTTCAGAGGAGTTGATTGAAGATATCAGATGTCGCTGGATTCTGCAAGTAATGGAAACTTCATGACGAAGAGTCCACATGATGCTTTAATTCTCATCAAGAACCTGGCTTCGAGCAACAGCACGAAGATGTCAGACTATGACAGGCAAAAGCAAGCTGGAAATCTAGGGGTAGTCAAATAACAGAGTTTGAAGCTAAGTTAGATTCAATGCATAATCTCTTATTGGGTAAGAGTACGAAAGTTGTTCACTTTGCTGCTGAGGTTGAGGCCATTGAGAAAGATGGAATTGAGGATGTCAACTACATCGGTGGAGGATATCAGGGATAAAAGTTTCCGTATGGTCAGAACAACCAGAACTTTAGCAGCTCATTCCAAAAACTAGCTCAGAGCGGTGGCTGCACAAGGACTTATGGAAGTTCAAGTTATCAAGCACCATCACCAAAATCATCGGAATCAAGTAAGATTGAGTCTATGGTTGAGAGGATTCTTGAGGGTCAGCAAAAGATGACGGTTGATTTCAATGGTAAGATGGATGCAATGTACATGGATTTGAATGGGAAATTTGAGGCTCTCAACACCCATGTAAAGAATTTGGATATTCAAGTTGCTCAGACTGCCGAATCGATCAAGAGACAAGAAGGTTTTCTTCCTGGCAAAACTTATACAAACCCAAGACAATTCGTCAATGCGATCACTTTGGGAAGTGAAAAAGAGGTGATACAAGCTTTTGAGAAGGGTTTGGAAGAGGAAGAGTTCGCGTAACCTGAAGAAATCGAAGAAAACTTGAATTTGGAGATCGCAGTGCAGAGTGTCGAGCGACACCATGCTAAGTGTCGGGCAACACCCCTTTAAAACTCACCAAAATCGGCCAAAAACGTTTTGGAAGCCAAAATTCGACCTGAACAAGCTCCAGAACGTGTCTACAAGTCCAAGGTACCATATCCATCGGCTATTAGGGTCAAAGCACCAGAGGAAAAGGGAGGGATGTTCAACTACCATCGAGGAAGTTGCTTAAGATACTAAATCCAGTGAAGTTCGTTGTTCAATGCTCAATCATTGGTATGGAATTAAAGGATTCTCTATGTGATACAGGAGCTAATGTGAATGTTATGTCTGAGAGTGTTGCAAAGAAGCTAGGGATTTTGGATCTACAACCTTCAAAGATATCAATCGAGCTTGCTGACGCTTCTTCAACGATTTCGAAAGGGTTCAATCCTGACTTGATGCTTCAAATAGGAGATTGTCTTGTTCCTGCGGATTTCCACATTATGGAGCTGAAAAAGGATAGCAATAAGCCATTGGTTCTTGGTTCATCCTTCCTTGCAACTGTGGGTGCGATTGTGGATTTTCCTAATCGGCGAATCTCTTTCTCCAAGATCAATAAGAATGTCTTCTACCCTGCGGTTCGTGTTGAAGAGACTTCTTGTATGACTGTTACTAATGGAGGAAAGCAGAGCTTAGACCCTGGAGATAACGTGAAGAAGATCCCATGTACTCCGACTTCGACTCTAACCTCCCTGAGATGTGATGGAGTCCATACTGACCGCAAAGTGAACCGCAAAAAGACCTCAAAACCTTTGGAGTCCATACTGACCGCAAAGTGAACCGCAAAAAGACCTCAAAACCTTTCTCCAAGTTGAGAATTATCATCCCCTTAGAGTTAAGGGAGAGAGGAGAGGTAGTAGTCCAAGAGATACTGCAAAACACCATGAACCTCTTTCCTGGTGTTGTTCCTTGGAAGTCTGGAGGAGGAGAGCGATCACATGCAAGTTTAACAACGGATGATGGACATACAAGCCCTTTCAAAGATCCACCTCATGCATGAACCCCGACACAGTCAAGCTAATGACTGAAAACAAGCGCTTGGTGGGCAACCCACCGGTAAGTTTTCTTTTCTACTTTTATTTTTCATTATTCTGAGTCTGTTTTGCCTTCCTCTTGATTTATTTTCACACCGAGACATTGTGAAGTAAGTCTGGGGGAGGGTGTTTATCATTTACTAACAATTTTTTTTCTTTTGTTTCTTTTGAGTCCAAGTGTTTTATTGAGTCAAAGATGTTGGAAACTATAAACCTTCTTTTGGTTTATTGGATTGTTTTTTTCAGATGAGTGACAATTTTTGCAGAATCGATTTCAGAGTCAGACTAATGAAAAATCCAAAGGCTGACCGATTAACTAGAGACGTCCGTTATTTCCAGCAGAATTCGCCAAGTTCGAGCTAATTCATCGGTTTCCTTTGTGATTGGTGTTCATAGGGCTTGACTCCTCGTTCATACCTGATGAATACAACCTGTGTGGAAAGTGATGGTACTCCTCTCCCTTATTCTAAGAAAAAAAATATAGAGGGTGATATGATTTTCTTTGAGTAGAAAACCAGTGAGTCATTACTCAAGAGATGATCACCCTGAGCTCAAAAGCAGCAGTCTGAGTCCGTAGAATGGATGTAGAGGGCGAGCAATCTCACGATCACGTCTCCTCACAAAGAACATAACAGTGAATAGCACTGCTTTTGAGTTTCTAAGAAAAAAGGATAAGAATCGAATAAGTCTGGGGGAGAGAAAGAGTACCAAGAGTTGTATGGTTGGTTTGTCATGATATAGTACGGGAATGAGTCTAGAAGGTTCTTAACATTGAGATCATTGATGAGATCCAGCGATGATGACTTATGGGATCTGTTGCGAAATCGTGGATCAATTTGGGAGGCTGCAATCTCTGCGGAGAAGTACATGGTGGTCTGATTTTGATTGGTTTCGCATTATGTGGATTACGAGTTGAAAAGGTCAGTTCGATGCTCTAAGAGAAGGTAAGTTTCTGTGTTTTCAAACCTCTTTCACACTCTTAGTTTATGTTTTGCTTGAGGCCAAACAAAGGCTAAGTTTGGGAGAGTTGACATATCATGGTTTTTTAGCAGTTTTCAACCATGATATCTACTGATTTATCGAGTCTTTTTAGTGTTTTAGAGTGTTCTTGAGTCTTTACAGGTTAGTATACGAGTTGGGAGTTTTTGGAGCTTTATGTAAGATTTTGGAGTCAAAGCGAGCAAAGAGAAATGAAGATCCCTTGAAGATTGACGAAGAAGCAAAAATCTTGCGAGTGGTGTCGAGCAACACCCAGGCGACCAAGAATTTCCAAATTGCAGAAATTGCCCAAAAGTTTCAGAAATTTTTCTTTTTTACCTAGCTCGTGTTTTAACTTATATAAAGGATTTTTTAGCCATTGTTTTAGGCTATCATGACTTAGAGCTTTATTTTCTATTGCTTTTGGAGACCTAGAGAGATTTAGATCTTTGAGGGAGACAAGTTTTACTTTAGATCTTTGAGAATTCTTCGAATCCTCTGTATCTCTTTCTTTATCTTTTTAATGCAATTTTATTCAGTTATGATGTTTGTTTCAATAACCATATTTGAGTAGTTTGCTTGTTAGACTTAGGGTTATTCAAAGGATTATGAAAAATTGTTAGACTTGCTATAATTGCTAGGGTTTATCACTTGGTTCTTTATCTAGATTGTTATTAATGCTAATTCTAGTTTGATCACCTAGAATTGAGATCTTAGGTTAATTATTAGATGCAGAAGTATTGATAATTACATTAACTATCTTAGATGAGCAAATTATCTTTCTGCAAAGGAATTTGATTTAGATAATTTGTGAACAATTGAATCTATGGTTAATGCTTGTTTAACTTATTGAATTTACAAAGGAATTTGGAATTTAAGAGGTTAGACATAGATAGTTTTCACAACGGAAGTTGGTTAGCTTTACAGAGTTTTCATGTTCTAAAACGGATCCTATAATCTCCCTAACATTCTAGTTTGTCTACAATTTTGAATGTCCTGCGAATTACTCGAAAGCCTAGCGTTTGTCTCTTGATTTTAAAAACTCGTTTACAACCGATTTGCTTTACTATTTTCGTTAGTCACTTTATAAATTTGCTTAGCGTAATTTGAAACTAAAATTTACTGCGCAACAGTAGATCTCTTGGGATACGATAACCCTTTATACTATAACTTCGATTCTGTGCACTTGCAAGAATTTTTTTTTAGGATAAAACTTTAGAGCTATCATTAGATATGAATTATAAATATTTAGGGTTTTAGTATCATTTGCAATCTTTTGGTTACCATGATAGAAGAAAAGAAGATTGCCGTCTTTTTTTTTTGTGTGCTCCTTGATTTTTTAAAAAAACTAAGACATTAAGTTTATATTGGATTTCAGTGGCGATGCAATTTTTGAATTTCGAGTTTTCGGGTTGAATGAAGATTCAAATTTTGTTTTATATAAATTTGGATATTTTGTGGTTTGATTTGAGCTGCGAATTGTGGATGTTATTATTATAGTATATCTTCTGTTATATAATACAAATAGAGCAATAAAAATAACAAGTCAAGACTGTAAGCTTTACATAAGATAATCAAGAGTTAAAACATGCGCTATTGGTGTTTAACGGAGTTGTAGGTGACCGTTGGTCATCCTTCGAACGCATACACTTTTGGTAGCTTAGAAGTTTATTTCAGAAATATAATTGAATTCAAGGTTTGTTCTGGAAATACAAAATGTTGGATGTTTAAGTTGGGAAAAATTGAAAAGTTGGAGGTTTGTTCTAGAAACCCCCAAAATTGGATGTTTAAGTCGGAAAAAATTGAAAAGTTGGAGGTTTTAACGGTGATTTTCCTTTCTAAATCATATGTATGTTTTGTCTTACGGTAGCCATATTTATTCAATATCAATTTTTTTGTTAAAATATTTTTTTTTTCTTACCATCTTTTAAAATATGTATTTTTATTTTCTGATTTATCGTTATAAATAAATAATTATCAATTTTGTTTGTATCCTGTTATAACATGACTTTCGACATAGCTTTGTTCCACTTATAATATTGTAAACTAAATCATTAAATTGTATTGAAAACCATTTTGATTCCCAAAGTCATTTTATAAGATTTTCTCTATGAAAACAATATTGATTCTTGTGTGTTTTGGAACATTTTGTTCCTTTGAAACTGTAGAGAATACTTATTGCGAAAGCTTTTAGAAAGATGAATAAAACCTTACTTTTAGGGTTTACAAGAGAGAGATCTATCTATTCCGAGATTAGAGTACAAAACAACTTAGAGAAGATGAGCTTGTATATATAATCTCGATCTCGTTACTTCCTTTTCCTACTCGGTTTCAAATCTATTGTAACAGATTTAACTCTTTGGGCCAGAACCAATCTGCAAGGCCCAGTCCCAATCTCTCTCCCTCCTTTTGTCGCTGGGCCATAATCTTCTTAAGGCCCATTTGTCCTTGTAGAGTCTCACTAAAAATCCACAAAACTCCACCTTGAGATCAGACAAGCCGCAGACAAAAAAAACGACTATCGTGAACCCTAGCATCTCTTGTTCTTCCTCTTTCTCTCTAATAGCGGAGTACGGCGGTTCTCCTTCCCGGCTGACCATGACTCCGACGGTTCTGCTCAGCCCACGAACCGCAGTCTTCCTTCTCGGCGAAACCAGGTATATCTCTCATCTCTCATTCGAATCATTTCTTTTGTCGATTCAACCCCTCTGAATCGCTCTTCTCTGACGCTTTCGCTTTTCTTCTCCGGTATACACAACCTGTCTGAGGTCTCTATCGTCTCTGATTTCGCGATTCAAGCTGACCCTTCAGCTTCTTCGAACCCGAAACCTCAATCCCATCAGAACTCTGCATATACTCTCTAAAGCAATCTTCCTTGGAATCAGCCTCTGCTTCCTTCGATCTGGTCAGATAACCTCGCGATTCCCTTTTTATCCCTTTTTCAAAAAAACGTTTCCGATTTGCTTCAGCCTGACCCATCTTCGTCTTCTAATTTCAGGGCACTCCACCTGGAACTGAACCGGCTCTTCAGCCCCAATTAGCCTCACAGGTAACTTCTCTACGACTTCTCATTCTTACTGTCACTCTCGCTTAAGCTTTCTCCTGAGTTTTTTTTTTTTTTTTTTCTCGGTGCTTTCTTTTGTTGCGAGGTACCCTGTGACAGTGAGTTACCTGGAGCTTGGCGCCGCTTAGGCGATGTTCAAAAGATCACAGCAGAGATGGAACTTAGGCCCAGGTAATGCCTTCGTAAAAAAATCTGCTGGATTCTTAGAAGTGTGAATTTTTGCTAGGGTGATAGTGCCTGATGCTACTGTATCCCGTATATGATGAAATTTGGTTGCAACATGCTTAGTTCTCTCATGGTGTACTGTGTTCTTAGCCAAGGCCAGTGCACTTTGAGAGTCACAATGTAATAAAACACTGTTAGCCTTAAATCCCAATTCATCACAAAAATCTTTAATCCATATGGCCTCTTTCGCAACTGATGAAAGAGCCATATACTCAGCCTCTGTAGTTGAAAGTGCCACTACAGATTGTAGGTTAGATTTCCAACACACTGTGTTGCCCCAAACTTTAAATACATAACCTGTGACTGACCTTCTTTTATCCAAATCTGTAGCATAGTCTGAATCACTAAACCCTTCTATACTGAAACCCTCTGAGCCTTTTCTGAAAATGAGATTAGTAGCCATAGCTCCCTTTAGGTACCTCATTACCCATTTCACAATTGACCAGTGATCCTTCCCAGGTTGTGACATGAACCTGCTGATTAGGCCTACTGTATGGCCTAAATTAGGTCTTGAGCCAATCATAGCGTACATTAAGCTTCCCACAGCACTAGCATATGGAACCTTATCCATATGTTTAGCTTGCTTCTTCTGTTCTTCAGAAGTTAGACTCCTTAGCTTGAAATGAGTTGCTATTGGGGTAGTAACCGGGGTAGAATCAATCATACCAAAAGTCTTTAGTACTTTCTCCAAGTAGTTCTCTTGAGACAGAACTAGAATCCCCTTAGCCCTGTCCCTGATGATATCCATGCCTAGAATCCGAGAAGCCTTACCCAAATCTTTCATTTCAAACTCCCTGTTTAGACTCTCCTTTACTTCCTTAATCACAGATTTGTTACCGGATGCAATAAGCATATCATCTACGTATAGAAGTAGATAGATTGCCTTATCCGTCTGTGTATCCCTCATGTAAACACATGAGTCCTTGCTGTTTCTGAGAAACTTCTGCTTCATCATGAAACTATCAAATCTTAGATTCCATTGCCTAGGAGATTGTTTCAAACCGTAGAGACTTTTCTTCAAGAGGCAAACTTTGTTTTCATCTCATTTTTTAATGAATCCTTCTGGTTGATCCATTAAGATTCTCTCATCTAGATCTCCATGTAGAAAGGCTGTTTTAACATCCATTTGCTCCAATTCATAGTCTATATTAACAACAATGGATAGCATAATCCTTATGGATGTATGCTTGACTACTGGTGAAAATATTTCATTGTAGTCTATACCTTTTTTTTTGAGAAAAACCCTTAGCAACCAACCTGGCCTTGTGCCTTTGTTTCTCAACGTTTAGTATCCCTGGTTTTAACTTGAAAACCCATTTGCAGCCGATAGTCTTCTGACCCTTAGGTCTCTCAATTAAAACCCATGTCCCATTCCTTAGTAGAGAATCCATCTCTTCTAGAGTGGCATTATTCCAGAGTTTTCTACTTCTACCACTCATAGCTTCACCATCGGACTTAGGCTCCTCATTCTCAATATCCGCTGCTGCTGATAAAGCGTATGCTACGAAGTCACCATCCTCAAACCTAGCAGGCTTCTTAGCCTTTTTTCTCCTTATTCTGTCTCTGGTGAGGATGTAGCTATCTGATCTTTGATCAGCACCATCTTCAGACTCTTCATCACTGCCTGGTGAATAATCTGACCCATTTGAAGCCTCTTCTAACCCATTAGAATTTGACCCATCTGAGCTCTCTGAGTCTTCAGAACTGTCTAATTTTTCTGAACTCTGACCTGTTTCTGAACCACTAGTAGCTCCACCCTGATCTGGACTTTCTTCTGTATCAGAAGTTGAAGCCCCTGGACCTCTTATAAGCCTGTTACTGAAAGTGACCTTTTTCTTTTTCTTGATCTCCTTAGTAGCTTCCTCAGAGTTTGCAACCTCTGAGTTAGTAACCTTTGGATTTGAAATCGTGTGTTTATAGAGTTCATTCTCGTTGAACACAACATTTCTGCTAGTAGTACACTTTCCTTCATCACTTAGCCATACTGTATAACCCTTAGTCCCATAAGGATAACCCATGAATATGCCTTTGATGGCTCTAGGACTTGTCTTCTCTTGAACCACATGTACAAATGCCGAACAACCAAATCTCCTAAGATTAGACAAGTCAGGCTTAGAACCTGTCCATAGTTCTTCAGGTAGCTTGAACCCAATTGAGGAGTTAGGTGACCTGTTTATGAGGTAAACCGCAGTAGAAGTAGCCTCGGCCCAAAAATCCTTTCCTAGACCAGTCTCGGCTAGCATACTTCTAACCCTGTCCATGATAGTTCTATTTATCCTCTCTGCCACTCCATTCTGTTGTGGAGTGTAGGTACAGGTTCTGTGTTTCTTAATGCCCGAGTCTCTACATAAGTTGTCAAACAGTTGATTGCAGAATTCAAGTCCATTGTTTGTCCTTAGATACTTTATCTTCTTGCCTATTTGATTTTCAACTGCAGTTTTCCAATCTCTGAATTTAACAAATGCTTCATCTTTTGTTTTCAGGAAGTAAACCCAGGTCTTCTTTGAGAAATCGTCTATGAAACTGATGAATACCGGCACCCTGCAAGACTTTCAGGATTGGCAGGTGATCCCCAAAGATCCGAGTGTACGTACTCAAGGACGCCTTTTGTAGTGTGCTTGGCTTGAGGAAAGCTTAGCTTGTAAGATTTACCAAGAACACAACTATCACAGAAGCTAAGTTTCTCAACCTTTACTTTATCCAGATATCCATCTTTGATGAGAATGCCCATCTGTTTTGCACTCATGTGGCCCAGCCTTGAGTGCCATAAGTCTGCATCTGTCTCATCCACTCTTACTGAATTTGCTTATGCATTAACCACCTTAGCCTGTAGGTAATATAGTCCATTTCTCCATTTAGCTGTGAACACCTTTTTCTTGTCTTTGTAGTAATGCTGAATGCCATCTCCACCTTCATACTTGCATCCACTTTGATCTAGCATTCCCACAGATATTAAACTTTTATCAAAGTCAGGCATGTATCTTACTTCGCTTAGAATCACTTCTGAGTTATCTGGATTAATGATCTTGATCTTCCCAAGACCCTTTACTTGACTCATTATTTTGTTAGCCATTCTAACTTTTGTGCCTTCAAACTCTTCCAGGTCGAACAACAAATCTCTGTCTAGAGTCATGTGAAATGTACATCCAGAATCCAGAATCCACTCTCCAAAAGACTCTTCGGTGCTTACTGTCAGCACCATCGGTTGAGGAACCTCAAAGACCACATTGGCATATTCTGCAGGTTTGTTCTTTCCTCTATCTGGACACTCCCTTTTCCAGTGACCCTCTTTTCCACAGATGAAACATGCTCCTTTGTTAGCTTTGTTGAACGTAGGCCTAGACTTAGACCTCCCTCTGCTCTTAGATCTACCTCTGTAGTTGTTACCTCTATTATCTGATCGACCTCTAGAACCCACAAACAGACTGTCTGCATTAGAATTACCCTTTTGAAGTTTGCCTCTTTGCTTCAACTCCATTTCCTTATCATATGCAGCACTTGTAACCTCATTGACTGTAATTATTTCTCTTCCAGTACCATACTTGAGAGTATGCACCAAGGGCTCAAATGGTGGAGGCAGACTCGACAGAAGTTGTATGGCCTGATCTTCTTCTGAGATATCAACTTTCAGACTTGCCAAGTCAGCAACCAGCTTCAAGAAGGTATCAACATTATCCTCTATTGACTTGTTCTCTTCCATTTTAAAGCTTGCAAATCTTTGCTTCAGATATATGCGATTTGGTAATGACTTTGTCTGATGATCCTTTTCCAGAGCCTTCCACATTCCAAGAGCAGTTATCTCATTCATAACCTTCCTAAGAATGTGATCACTCAAACATGTAGCAATCAAATTTCTTGTCCTTAGATCCCTCTCAGCCTTCTTAGGATCCACTACTGTCTGTCTGACTGCTAATTGTGATTCACCTTCTTTCAACACTTCTTTTGTAGTAAGCATAGTCTAGTCTTCACTTAAAACTGACAAAAGATCTTGAATCTCAAGCTGTCCCAGAAGCTTGAATTTCCATAAACCGAAATCCCCACAGCCATCAAACTTTTCCATCTCAAATCTTCCTGGTGTTGGATCCATCTTTGCTGACGTGTGATTTATCTCTATTTGATCTGAGCCTAGGGTAATCTTCTTGCCCTAACTCTATCTATGATATATCTTGTAGCTGATTTTCTTTTATCTTTCACTGCTTTGATTCGGATGCCACTTATTGATGTAAATCTTGTGCAGGACTTGATTTCTTACAATCAAAAGCCTTTGATTGTTTCCCAGACCTTGAATACAATCCTTCTCAAACTAGTGATTCCGCAGCATATAGAAACACCTTAAGGCTGCGATCACAGACCGATCTAACCACCGAAGATCTTCTCTCCGGTAAGATCCTTGACTCCGATCTCTTCCTTCTTGTACCCTGACTGTCCCGAGCAATCCCCTGGATGCTCTGATACCACTTGTAGAGAATACTTATTGCGAAAGCTTTTAGAAAGATGAATAAGACCTTACTTTTAGGGTCTACAAGAGAGAGAGATCTATCTATTCCGAGATTAGAGTACAAAACAACTTAGAGAAGATGAGCTTGTATATATCATCTCGATCTCGTTACTTCCTTTTCCTAATCGGTTTCAAATCTATTGTAACAGATTTAACTCCTTGGGCCAGAACCAATCTGCAAGGCCCATTCCCAATCTACAAGGCCCATTCCCAATCTCTCTCCCTCCTTTTGTCGCTGGGCCATAATCTTCTTAAGGCCCATTTGTCCTTGTAGAGTCTCACTAAAAATCCACAGAAACAAATACTGGGATTATTAAACACGTGAAGGTTTCGGTAAACACGATGGGAAAGTGTTCTTCGACGATGTTCCGACTCCCAAATCACAATAGAGGACAAAAGAGAGAAAGAAAGAGAAAAACCACAGTGACTCGAAGGAGATCAAAGAGAAGAATAGTTGGGGGGAAAAAGAAGGAAACAATGACTCTGGGGCAAACAAAAGTAGTTTACGGAGTATTTGAGCGTTTGGTGGAGAAATATAGAGATGGGAGAGTGAGAGAAAGAGTTTATGGGTGAAGTTCAAATCAAAAGATGGCTGAAACTGATGAAGAGGATATCCGAATATGGAGTCGAATCTAAAATTAATAACATAATAGCTAAAAAACAAACAAAACCAATTTTTAATTGAATGTTATTTCTTCGAAAGAAATATAATATTATTAAAAAAAACTAAACCATTTTCATATAAAAATAACTTGATATATTAAAAAAAATATATCTTTCTAATATATTTAATGCATCTGGATCCGGATTCAGATTCGTTTTTTACGGATCCAAAATTTTACAATTCTTATTCCGATTAGGATCTGGACTGCCCGGATATCATAATTTTCAGATTGGATCAGAACAGATCTTGGATCCCAAATAATAATTCTACATCTATCAATACATTACAAGAACTTCAAGTTTCTATCTGTTTGCTATAAGTTGGGGATAAAGAAAATTTATTTCTTATATTAAAACAAAGCCGACAACTGAATAATGGGGAAGAAATATAATTCCTTCAAGCGTGAACCCTTCACCATAGTCACACATTTAAATTAAATACATGAACAAATATTTGTTGTAGGAATAAACAATCATCGAGAAAACATGAACCTAATAATCTCGGCCAAATATTACCCAATTGGGTACTGTTTCAGAAGGTAAAAACATCTTTTTTGTCACAGATGGTAAAACATCATATTAGCACAAGTGCACAACTTTCTAATAAAATCTTGCACAGATATAGCCACAGTCTTTATTTTTAACACTCTATTACGACATCAGAGTCAAAGAAGTAACAATAATCTACAATAAAACTGCTAAAATCGAGTTAGCTTCCATAGTATCAGAAACACACATAGCCATCATTTAACAAATTGTCATGAAAGAAATTAAGCACTTTAAGAGTTTGCTTTGAATTTAGGATGCTTCGAAAGTGAGGTAACATAAGCGTAGGAGTCTTACATGTTAAACAATCGAAATAAAAAATTTGAGGCGTCTGAAAAAAAGAGATACACACAGAAGACAAGATAAGGAGGAAAAGTTTAACATGCTTGAGTACTTAAGATACTCAGAAGATGTCAATCATAGTAAAAATATTTGGGTTTTGGATTCTAAACTTGAATTCAACAGGGTGTTGGGGAAAACTATTGGCCTCACTACGGAAACCTGATTTCTCCAAAGTGTGAGATCATCGGTACTCGTGAATTTCTTCACTCGTTCTCTATTAGGAAACTGTGAAGTTGCACAATCTACTTTTACATAGTATGGTTATCAATCATATTACGTTTTAAAACAAAGCTAAAACCTTCAGCCTCTCTGTGGAGCACCAATCCTCTTCTCCACTCCTCCTACAAATGTACACTCTACAAATGTACAGTGAGTTAAGTTCAGGAAAAAGAACAAAGCACCAAACTTAATTAGGTATCAAAGGGAAAATGATCTTTGGCTCTTAAGTATTTTGCAAAAATAGTGTGCATCCCTTCCCTTACCAAGGTAAAGTAAACTTGTTCTTCAATTTTCATTAACCTGCGATGGAAAAGTAAATAAATTAACGATATGCAGTGGTGGTAAAGAAAAAGTAATATATACGAAAATTAAACTGCATGTTGGAAAAGAAATTGGATTACATATGCCAGAAGTTAAGAAAAAAGAAATGAAGACACAAAGTAAGACCTAAGTCTGGCAAGTGGTTATTGATCACCATTACTTCTGTAAGTTGAGAAAACTTGCATTATGTGTGTTTTGTTGGATGAATTTTGTTAATATTGTCAAAGTAATTCAAGATGTTGTCATCGTCAAGTAGACAGCCAAGAAAGAGTAGGAAACACTCCTAATCATCTGGACTGCCAAGCAAACAGAAATGCAATGTCAAGATACTGACATGACATGCACAGAACTAAGATATAGAAACAACCGAAAGACCATTTGGAAATCATTCTGAAAACACTGTCAACTCTAAAAACACTGAGTTGAGATGCCTCATACCTTGACAGCTTACCTGAATTCTAAGATTTTTCTATAGACATCAACAGCAGCAGAATAGTCCTTTGCCCTAGCAAGAGGTCTCTCCTGTTAGCTTAAAGTGAGAGAGTTTGTAAGAGCAAACAGCAGTAAACTCAGTATGCGTATACATATTGTCTAGGGAATATGCATAACTTAAGAATGAATGGGACGTACGTAAAATATAATGAAAAAGCATTAAATCTAGATCTATTTCCGACCAAAAAGCCTTGCAGCCGACATTACCTTAATCAGTGAACTCGATGAACGCAAACCGAAGAACTGAGTTGGGGTCACCACATATGCGGCAGTCAACAACCTGGTAAACGAAGACACTATAAAACACCGAAACGTAAAGATGGAGTATTTAACATTTGAGAGCCTCAAGAAGTTTTTTTCAACCTGTCCACAGCTCACAAACAAACCAGGAAGCTGCTCTACCGGTTGACGGTTCTCCGAATGACATATTCTCGCTGAGCCATGCTTGACCGAGCATTCATCATTCGTTCCCCTTGGCCAAAGCTCTTCTTCTACATCATACAATCAAACGAATGGTATGGATAAAGGTATTTGTAATTTTACAAATGTACAATGTTTTCATTTAGAAAATCATCAAACAACAAAAACTCTCAAGGCAAAAATGAAAGAAGACCGGAATAGATAATAGATGAAAAATATGGTGTCTCTTACCCGTCAAATTCGTTACCGTAGCCGTTGACGGAGCCATTTCCAGCACCACCAAAGCCATTGTTAGGGAAGAAGGAACCAGCAAAAACGGAGACACCTCCACCACCACCGTGAAATCCTCCGTTACCCCCTTGTTTAGCTAGGGACCGAGGAAGAAACTCTTCAACCATAGGATTAAGCTTAGAGGAAAGGTAATGTAGTTCTCTCATATCACGCTTGAAGCACTCTCTACGATCTCGCCGTCGGATCTTGCTGTAGATGTTACCTTGATCGTGTCGGAGAATCGGACCGGTCAGGTCGATCCTAAATGAGGAGTGATTAATTTTGGGAGATTCAAAGTGTAGCAAGAACACAAGTGTTTGGTGAATATGTTGAACGGTTTTTTTGGGAGATCTTATCGAAAGTTGAGAAGAAATCCACAGAAGAAAAAAACAGTAAGAAGATAACACGATTCTGAAGAGAGAAGGATATGAATCGACCGGAAGGAAAACACGATTGAAGCTCTAGGGTTTGATGAACCATAAATGATGATAGATGCCATTTTTGATCGGAAAAAGGAAAAGCGTTTGAGCTTTTTTTAAGAGAACACGTGTCAGAAAAATAGGAGGCCACATGTCCAGCTGGAGAGTGCTGGTCATCTATTATAGTATAGATTAGCAGTGGATTTAAGTTATTTTTCATCGTCAGATTTTGGATTAGCCGCTGATAAGAGAAAATGCTTTAATACGAATAAAACTATTTATAAAAATAAAATAAAAATGCTTGTTTTAATATGATTTACAGATGGAATCTCAATAATATTAAAACAGAAGTACATTTAGGAGAATGTCCAAAATGTATCGCAATATCACTCAAATTGTCATTGCTTTATAATTAAATAGATTCAATTGAACACGACAAAAAAAAAAAATAGATTCAATTGAAAATGATAATTTTGGACAGATACAATTACAATTTCAGTAATTTTGATATCAATTTCGGACATTTTCCTAACTGGATCCGATTAAAAACGCGCGGATCTCGCTGACCCGGAGCATGATCCGCAAATTTCATTAAGGGCATTTTCATAATTAATTAGAATTTTTTTTTATCACACCTAATTAATTGGATCATCTCTATACAGTATAACCTCGATAATATCTCGATAAATTAATAGAATTTTCTGATCCCAAATAACACTTTTGATTCAGTTAATCACTCGATAAATTAATATCTCGCTAAATTAATAATATATCATGGTCCCAACGTTATTAATTTATAGAGGTTTTACTGTAATTAGTGGAAACATATATCAAAATCCATTACACCGAAGAATCTTCCCATAAATATATTAAAGATTTACTGAATCTTTGGAAATTTTCCAATTTTGAACAAATAACCTAAAAATCTAACAATTAAATGTATTTTCCTTAATTATTCAATACATACCTTAAATCCAATAACTTGCATCAAATGTGAACATAAAATATGGGAAGATATTCCTTAAAAAATATTTATTTGTATGAAATATGTTCACGTTATTTTCAAAAAAAAAAGATGTTCACGTTATTTTCAAAAAAAAAAAAGATGTTCAAGTTAAGTTTCAAAAAAAAAACAGATGTTCACGTTTAAAATTAGAGGGCACGAATGCGAGTTATGTCAAACATTTCCTTTCATAAATTAGTATAAACATGAGTCAAAAATATTTTCTTAATGACCAAATTCGATGATATATACCAAATCCGATTAAATCAATTTTTTTTTAATCCAATTAGAATCTTTGCACATTAAATATCTTGATATTTCAAGTAATATGTTAATATTTGTTACCTCTTATTATAGAGCAAGCTTCTCAAATAATTAATTTTATCAAAAATATTGTTTCTACAAACCCTAAATCGATACGTCCCTAGCCACTATATAAGATCATATCATTCCACTCAACAAATCCCTTATTTTTTTCACATTCTTCGACTTTATGCATTTTAAACATTCATTATTGCATTTTTAAGAGGAAATAATTATGTTTTACATATAGTAGGAGAAATTGCTTTTTTTTTGTATGCATAATACTCCATTGATGATCAATTCTGACTTTTAGGTTTTGTTTTATAGGTGTTTTCAAAGCAGGTTTTTGGTTTATGTGATGCGTGCAGTTTGGTTTACGTGATCCGTGCTGTTTGATTCTTGAACGAGGTATATTTGCTAATCGACGTATTTCCATTCCTATGTTTCCTCTATTTTTTTTGTCTAGCAATTATTTTTGCTTGTCACGCCATCATCAACTTCATCATCTGCCTCTTTAAAACATGATAACAAATTCTCGGAAGATAGCTTATGCAAAATCATGTAAATGTCTCTCTCATTTCAATGCTATAAATTTTTAAATTTTTTCCCATCTTAATTGTTCTTCCTTCTTAATATTTTAATGGTTTTAACAAAAACCATAATAAATCATAGTTGCCAAAGTGATTATAGTTTTTATATGATTCATAACAAAGTCTTTTCTATTTTTAAAAATAATATATAATTTAATATATTTTTATTTTCGTTTAATGTATTCGTATAGTATCATTTTCTTTAGAGTTCCTATGTTGAAACATCCACTTAAATATATAAATCATGTAATTTCTTAACCAAATCCATTTTGTTTTCAGTTAAGCTTTTATATGTATGTTTATTTTGAAGAAAATATCTGATTTTGATTTTTGATTTTGGTTTAGATGCATAGGCCACTCTTCTCTTTTCTGTAAAAGCCGGTGATTTGGAAAATGGTTATCCTTGATATTATTTTTCTTACAATAACTGTCCTTCCTTCTTTTTAATATTTTGATGGTTTAAACAAAAATCGTAATAAACCATGGTTGCCAAAGAGATTAGAATTTTTCTATGAATTATGACACTGTCTTTTCAAATTTAAAAAACAATTAAGAATGCAATGAAAATCAATTACTTAATATTGCGTAGTTAAATTTTGATTTTTGATTTTTATAATACATTTGTTTGTTTTTTTGTCGTTTTATAAGATATTTTTATTTTTTACAATATATTTGTTTAAAAGAATATCCTTTTCTTTAGAACTTCTAAATTGACGCATCCTCTTAAATACATAAATCATGTAATTTGTTAAAAAAATCCATTATGTTTTTGATTAAGATTTTATATGTACGTATATGTTCGTTTCTTTATGGTTTTGATTAAGATGAAGTCGATGATTTGGTCCCTCTGTTTCTATGAAACTAATGAAAGGAATTGAGGTATACTGTTATTTTTAACATTACGACAGTTTGCCGTCATTAAGCCTCTTGAAAAGAATTTTGTGTTCCCGTCAAATAATGAAAATTACAAAAAAAAACTCATCTTCCGATTGCAGGAAGTTTACGTCAAACAAACAATCTCCGAAATTGTGACTTGCGGGCAAGAAATGCTTTAGGGACAAGAAAATGCATTTGAGTCCTTCGAGAAAACATATTTGATTTATTCTATTATTATAAAAAATGTATAGTCATGATTTGAACACAATACAAGTGCGTTACATGTTAAAAAACACCCCTTATTTTATTGTTCGTAAAAAATATTTGATTTATTAATTTATTTTCAGCATTAGTTTTTTGAAAATTATCTTTTTCTGTGTATTTTTATATTTTATTTAATTCAATAACATTAATAGTGATTTTCTAATTAATTTTAACAATAAATGGAAATAACAAATGGATATGTCTACAATATTAAAACAAAAGTATATTTAGGAGAATGTCCAAAATTGATCCGAATAATAATGAAATTGCTATTGCCTTATAACTAAATAGATTCAATTGAAAAGGGTAATTTCCGACAGATGCAATGACAATTTTAGTAATATTGTCTTTAGTTTCGGACATTCTCTTAAATGAATCCGATTGAAGGCGCGCGGATCTTACGTGATCCGGTTAGTGATCAGGATTTTTCATTAATTATATTTTTGTAATATAATTAATCCGAATTGTTTTGTGACCAAAAAGAAAATCAATCCAAATTGTTTAATACTTTCTTTCAACGGAAAACGATTTATTAAGAACTTACCATAATAGAAATATATTTTTTTATATCCTACGAATATTTCTATGACCTCATATTAGAATAAATACATTCGGAATTTTAGCAACTAAAATATTTTTTTACCAATAATCACGAGATTTGTGTTTTTCTTAAAAATATTAAAAACTTCCATATTCAGATTTTTTGTATTAGCATTTAATAGTTCATATAACTAGAATAAATCTTCTAAGAATCTGAAGAATAAATTTTCGGAAACTAATAAAATTTTAATATATATTTATTAACAAAGATTTAAAAAATAATAATATATTTAATTTTAAAATTTATATTTTCACATTTAATCATTTATATAAATAACTAATGAACAAATTCTAATTCATTTGTGATTATATATGGCATTATACGTTTGTGACTACGAATATTTCTATGAGCTCATATTAGAATAAATGTTTTTGGAATTTTAGCAACTAAAATATTTTTTTACCAATAATCACGAGATTTGTGCTTTCCGAAACAATAATGAGATTTTCCATATTCAGATTTTCGTATTTAAATTTAATTATTCATATAATTAGAATAGTTCATTTTATTTTTTAATATGAGTTTAAACATTTTAGTGAATAAACAAGTTACATTGAAGTATAATATTTTAAAAGTTATATTTTCACATTTAATCATTTATATAAATAATTAAGGAACAAATTCTTATTCATTTGTGACTTTATATGGCATTATACATTTTTTGAATATTCACTATTAATAAACATAACAAAATAAATGCTATTGGAAATCAATTTTATTTTTCTTTTTAATTACCGTAACAAATCAATTTTGAATCTTTCTACTAATCCTTAAAATACAATATTGAGAGAAATTATAGATATTACATAATATTTAAAATTTTATGTAGATCTTTCTTTATATGGTATTGAACTCTTTCATTATACGCTCGGTTCATTTATTTAGTGGCCTATGTATAGAAACATCATCCTAACACTTTTTCGACAAACGTGTTTTGGAATTTATAGATTTTTATTTTACTCTTCTCTTTTGTTTTGTCTTTGATGTTAGATAAAGAAGCCTAAGCAGAGAATGAATCCAACAAAAAGTGAAGCTTCATAGCTCCAAGATGCAGAGATGGTGACAGGGATGATGAATACCGTGGAAGGAGAAGAAGTGTTGATAACTACCAAAATGGATCAAGAGGTAGGAGCTCATATAGGGAACGGTATTTTGAGGATGATGGCCAGTCTTCATCTCGGTATGGTTATTAACTTTATAACGTCTCTACTTTACATTTGAACTGTAGAATAAGAGAAAATTGTCGGGTGATCAATCAATAATATCTAGATGGATAATAGCTTAGATGCCCTTGATGTAAAAAAAGCTCGACCTGAGCATCAATTCAGAGATTTGATGAAACTTTTCACTTATTCCTTCAGGGGGCAGTGGTGGTGTAGGAGGATGATCATTCTCAAGATGGGAGGTAACCGTCGCAAAGTATGTCTCGCAGCCCTTCTCAATCAGCTGTTCGGCCTAAATCGCTGAAATCACGAGATTCCCGGAAGTCGGAATCACACCCTGATAAACCAACCTCCCTGCCTCTCGCTCAAACACGACTCGCCCTCGATGAAAATCCAAATAAACTCTGTACCGATCCAGCCAATCCATCCCCAGAATGACATCGTACAACTCCACTGGACTGATGATCAAATCTGCTGGCATCAACTCCCCCGCCACCAGAACATCCACAATGCGAGCCCGCCTGAAAGTAGCCAACGACTTCCCTCTAGCCACTCTAACTACTCCCGGCTGCTCACCAGAATCGCTCTGGATCCCGCTGCTCTCCGCACACTCCGGAGTAATGAAGCAATTCGTCGCTCCAGAATCGAACAAGACATGAGACTCACACCCGCCTACTACTAAAGTCCCTGCACAAATTCCATGTGCCAAAGAGCCCTAATGTTCTATCATATAACACATCCGAGTATCCCGAGCATCTTCTTTCTTAGGACAGCTCGCCAATCCGTGATCCATGCTTCCACACCCGAAGCATCTCCAACCACTCTAACTTGACCCTGAAGTGCTCTCCCACTTTCTCTTCTGTTCTTGCGCAGGCTTGCCGCCCTTGCTCAGACCCTCCTGCTGCTGCGACCTCATCTACTGAACAAGTGGACTATCCATCACAGCCTGCTTCCTAAGGTTCTCCTCGATCGCTGCAACAGTCTCGACCAAGTTCGCCACATGGCGAGCTTGCTCTCTCTACCGCGAGTCATCAAAACATCTCAAAGTCCTCTCAAGAACCTCTACCCATATGCACCAGAAGTCTACCTGCATGCACCAGAAGTCTACTAAACCCAGCATAGAACTCCCGAACCGACCGGTAACCTTGAATCAATTCCCAAAAACCACGAGTCCAACCGATCCACCACCCCTTACGGAAGGACTTGGCGTTAAACTCCGCCAAAAAGTTATCCCAGGGCATCTCCGCCTGCACTCTCCTGGCCACCACACCTCTCCACCATAGATGTTCATCACCATCAAGGTAATGAACTGCCAGATCACCCGGTATCCCTCTGGACACCCAAGAGATCGGAAATTACGCTCCAATCCCCTCCGCCACTCATCGGCCTCCTCAATCTTGGCACCGTCTGAGAAAAACCCGGTACCAATTCTCTGCATCTGCTCCATCATCCCAAGACAGGATGGAAGCTCCTCCGCAGCTGCCACTTCCGGCTGCACCCCAGCCATACCCAGCTATCCACCAGCCACACCCGGCTGCACACCAGCCACACCCGTCTGCACACCAGCCATACTCGGCTGCACACCAGCCCACTCGGAGCCTGACCCCGAGCCGGTATCCCACCTGGTAACCGCTCCAGAATCAACTGTAGAAGACTCGCCAGACTATCAGCTCGATCCTGGGCAACACCTGCGGCAGCACCCCCACCTGGGCCCATCGCACCGGCAGCTACACCGGGACCCTCACTAGTCCCACCAGCCCTCACACCGGTACCCGTAGTGGCTAAACCCACGGATCCCTCCTGATACGTCTGCGAATCAGCCACCTGCTCCTGCGTGGTCTCTTGGGCCACACTCGCAGCTGCAGACTCACTCCCAAGTCCCCGCCCGCGCTCACACCCTCCACAACCACCTCGGCCTCCCTGGCCTATACCTCTAGCAACTCTAGTACCTCTACCCATTTCTCTTCACTACTAGAAGCATAAACTAAGAATACTAGAAAGCAAAAAGTCAAATAACACATACCGTGGAATCTCATTGAAGGCTCGAAGAAGATGATCTAGGACTCCAAACCCACACAACAATCAATTGACTAACTCACATAATCAATAAATCAAGTGCACCCGCCCTAGAACCATAAGGGCTCTGATACCAAACTGAAACAACCCGACCCATTTTTTTTTTATTACGTTGGATTCGAATTAATATTCCCATAAACATTAATTCTCAATATCCAATCAAGCACACTCAAATAACAATTAAACCAGCGGAATTCAAACCAAATCAATCAATCGAATTAATCATTAAACCCAATAACCAATTCCACAATCTAATTCATCAAACCAGCAACCTAACGGTTGTAAACAATACGATAAAACAACACAATCGAGACCCTAGATCATCTTTTCTTTCCAGCCATGATTCCACGATCACAATTTCTCTTTACATGCATCACATGACAAAAAGAGATGCGTGAGTATTATCACAAATACTCAGTGAGACGGTCATCCCATCTACAAGCTATACACGCGGCATATAAAAGAGATACAATACCAGGATGAGCAATCAACAATGCATAAACGAAACAATCAAACGAGAATCAGCAGACAGACCTTGCATAAAACTCAACAATACAACACGAATCCAACCAAGAGCAACACAACAACGCATTCTATCGAATTCTTTACCTAGATAAGCCTATGGTCACGCACTCACCTTAGCCAATCAATTGCCTCAGACCTCAACCTCTGGCAATGCTCCTCTGACTTCTGGGCTGCAAACCAAACCAGTCGGTTAACCCAAATCGAACCAGTCGATTAAACTAACCAACCAAACCGAACCAATCCAAACTAGTTAACCAAACCAATTAGAATTTTACCTAAACCGGATTAGGGTTCCTGAATACAGAAACAACCAGCCGACTTCGAAAGCACGCTGAGAACGGAGCGTACCTCGGAATCATGATCGGAAACATGATCAGAAACATGATCTAGAATCGTGAGACCGAGTCTTTTCCAACGCTATATAGATCGCCTCCTAATTCCTTCTGCTTCAACAGGAAAACTCCCACGATGTGGACTGATCGCAGATCCAATTCTGCACGAATCACTCTCAGAAAACAACCATAACTCTCAGAATACTAATCCAAATGACAAAACGATTTCGTCCAAAGCTAGATACGAGAGTGGAAAACGTACCCTAGAAGTTTCACTCCAATCCGATCGGATTAGCCTGTTTGTTCCTCTACTCTTCTAGAACAGCCAAGACTGTCTCCAAAACGACAATCTCTTCTTCTCTTTCACAACCCACGAAAATCCTCTCTCTCCACTATGATTTCTGAGTGTTTTCTGCCCAAAACCGCAACCTAAACATGGATGCTCCCTTTTTATACTGCCCCTTAGGGTTTTCCCTAACCAACCACGCGAACCAGACAATTTAAAATCGAACCTGTCGGTTCAAAATCAACCTGTGTCGATCGACGCACCAACCAAAAATCTACTTTTTGGTTCACGAATGTTACAACAATTCAACTAATTAGAAAATAATTTGCATAATTTAAACAGTCAAAAGCAACAAACACACAATTAGTTTTACATAGAAAATTGAAAACATCATCTAATATTAACAAAAAAAATTCTCTAAAACATTTATTAAGATACGGAAAGAGTACTATACAAGGGTCAAAGAAAGCAACGAGTCATTGAAGAATCTTTTAGAGAAGTACATACACTTTCAAAGTCTTTGACTTAGATAAAATAAAAGAAAAAGAATTTTTGACGGGTTAACCCATACATATCATTTAGAGAAGTACATAAACTTTCAAAGTTTTTGACGGGTTAACCAATACATATCTTAACTATGTTAGAAGGAAAATCAAATTGCATATTTTGTTTTGCTTACAAAATTTATTTTTTGTACTGAGAAGTTACTAGCGGATAGCCGCAAACAAATACCATCATTTTTTAAATGTTCCACAAATACCACAAACTAAAGTTAAGTTTCAACATTCAAAACTAAACCCTAAACCAAAACCCCTTAAATATACCCTAATTTACTAATTTTACTAATCGGAATGCAAAATGAAAAACAATAAACTTATTTAAAACTACTCGATTTTTGTTTATACATTGTCATACAACATAGTCAGCTATTTATATTTTCACTTATGACTATTCAATATAAAATACAATATTTTAAACTACTCGACTTCTACCAACAAGTTAAAAACAAAACCATCATATTATTTCAAACTAATTGATTCTACATACAAGATAAAAATATACAATATATAAACTTAGAACATATTATATACGATATACTACGAAAATCAAATATAGTTTACAACATATACAACGAATGTTCTCGCACATAGTATGGATGAGAATCTAGTAGTAATTATGCGGTAATAAAAAAAAAAAAAAAAAAAAAAAAAAAAATATATATATATATATATAGCCAAATGTTTTTAGTTTAAGAAGGTCAATTTAACGTTAATTTATTAAATTAAAATCCACCTCTATTGTTATGTTTTTTATCGTGAAGATACTGAATTCGGAAATTGAGTGTGGGTTGAAACAAGGGAACAATTACATAAAAACTACTAATAATATCTGTAATTTTACTATTTTGATAAATGTTTTATTATGATAAAATGTGAAACAATCCCCAATTATTGTTGTTACACGCATATCTCACCTAATGATGTTGCATGCGTAAGTATTGATAATCCGGGTAAATGTCAGTTTTTGTGTATCATTTTACCTAAGTTTGTTAATTTTTTTAAAAATATCTAAAAACTAGTGATTGCGTACGCGTTATGTGGAATTTAAATTAACATGGTAAAATATACAATAATTTCTAATGTTTTGATTATTTGTGTATTTAATATCATATAAATTTGATGTTTATAATAAATAATTATTTAAGTTAAAAAACAAAACATCTATAACAAATTTTTGTACATATACAATGTTATATGTAAAAACAAAATAAGATTGTTATCAATATTCACTAAGGTTTCCTTAAAAATGATTGTAAAAATCTATTGATCAGTCAAGTTATAATATGTTTTGTTTCTACCGAAACATCTGCATTGTAATGACCCTCGTATAAGCCTAAGCAGCTTGATGAATAAGCTGGGCAGCTAGCCTAGTGACCGAGCTGCTTCGGCGGTGGGTATACCACGGGCAGGCTTGCGCCCGAGTTGTGCCTAAACGTGACGAGCCCACGCTAGCGTGTCGGACACACGCCTGGTCAGAGTCACGGTCCTATACGCGTGCCGGGACACGGGCAAGGCTCGGTGGAACGGCCTTGGCAGGTGGCCGCGGGGTGTCCAGCTGCTTCACCTGCTTACCCGCGCCTATAAATAGCCTGTCCCTTTACCACAGACCAATTACCTGCAAAGTTTTAACTTAGCCGCGATAGTTTGTTACTATCAGTCCGAATCGATCAGTCCATCCGAACCGAGTAGTCCATTGTCTAGTCCATCGCGAACCATAGAGTAGTTGCGCCGCGAGCCTTGTCGAGCAGGTTTGGAAAAACTTAGGGTAAGTTTCCCGTGATCGAACCTTACCGTTTTCAAAGTGATTTTTCATGCTGATCATGAATCTAATCTTAGTTTCTTGATCTGATGACTCAACCTACCTTAAATTCGTAGGTTCAACTTCGGCTAAGCTCCAAAAAATCTAGAGATAGTTCACGGCAAGCTCAGTTCCAAGTTAGGTAAGATCCGTGGGCTTTACCATCAAATTTCCTTAAGTAAACTCTAAGTCTTGCCTTGGTTAATTCGTGAACCTTTGGAACAGATTCCAGTTCAAAGACTAAGGCAAAATCATTCGTAAAAGTCTAAGGCAAACGCCCGTAGAAACCTATGGCAGAACCGCGATCATTCGTTAAGTCAAAGGTGAGTCTCGGTGATGCTTGTTGTATGTTTAATTAAATTACGAGTGAGGTTCGTTGCCGCGTGATTTATATTTTTGCTAAGTACTTAAAAGTTTTAGCATGTGAAAATTACTAAGTTGAATTGTTGATGCAAAGTTATAAGTTTTCTTATAACTTAAATTGTTAGTAAAACTTATAAATTATGATGATCGCGGTAAGACGTTCCCTTGAAAGCCATGACTTAGCTAGTACGTTGAGTATTAGTCTAAGTACATGAAGACACGGAGAGACGGGATTGCAGCCTTTGGCCGTGTACTGCAAGCCGATGCAGAATTTCTGGTGCGGATCCTTATATACATAAGGCCATTGGACCGGTGAAGGATCTTAAGTCTTTAGCCTTTGTGGTTTCGGGCTGATGGATACCTTGTGATTTGACGTGGAGGGCATTAGTCTACGCGATAGGCCTTATATTGATATTGCATAACTTATCGCATTCTTTTTGATTTGTTGCTTGCGTGTTGATTGTTATTTTGGGTTTGGTTGGGAATTGATTATTGAATGTTAGGGGAGCCTAGACTCACTGAGCAACTAGTGCTCACGACTCTACTTGTGTTGCAGGTAACCATTAGCGGGTAGACCACCGGGGGCCAAAGAAACGTTAGGAAATTCAGCAGTAGATTTCCTTGTCTTTTGTAAATGAATAATGTTTATTATGTACATGATCGCTTTGCAATATTAGACTCATAATTGTATATGCTTGTAACGTTTAAAACTTATGTATAAATTATATATAAAATAATCGAGTTTGCATAATTCAGGTTTCATGTGATACTAGTCCTTGTCCGGACAAACTAACCATTACATATGTCTCGGTTGGCAAGCCTTAAGATGTATCTGATGGGGACGAACGCTTTGAAGTCTTGTCTAGGGAGTTTGGATATGTTCCAGGAACCTCTGACCGGACATCTAAGTATTCGTCAGTAGCGTTTCGGGTCTATAAATGATCGGGGGCGTTACAAAAAGTACGATGCTTGAATGGGACTTGGTTTTCAATTGATTTATCGAGTCAAATGTGTCGCAAAAGGCAATTAGGATAAACTGGATATGTTCCTTCGTTTAAGAATTTGGATTAGGACTTACCTGATTCTTTGGTGCAGATTGTATCGCCACCACGTCGGCTTCATCCGCGACACCACCGTATTCATGCAGGGCCACCGAGGCCTATGAGGGGAGGACGTCCATGGGGACCACCTCCTGGGCATGGACAGCCCGATTATCGGCATCCTGAGCGTTACTACGGTCGTCCACCGCCACCATCTGATAACGACTCATATAGTTCCATAAAATCTGATCCTTCAGAGGAGTCATCCGAGGAACAATTTCCAGAGTATACAGCAGAGAACTCTCCTCATCCGACACCAGAGTTAGGAGTAAGAGATATTGGTGATCCCGACGCGCTGGAAGGTTATCTATCGAGTCATTAGAGTCGACTGAGTCATGGCCTATAGAGGTTTATAGGCGAAAGGATACTAGCTATGGGGGACCTAGTAGGTCGGGGTACGAGGGATCTTTACCCTCGGGAAGCCCATCAGTTACTTACCATGGACATGTTGAGGTACCGGAAGAACCAGAGGATCGTCATAGAGTTTACCGACATTATCCTGATCTTCCTAGAGTAGGTCCAAGTGGGACTCGGCCTGAGTCGAGGAGCACCAAGGACCATTTGATGGAGTTGGTCCACGAGTTGGTTGGCAGACTAGGGGATCAACAAGCGACAACGAGAGCACATCAGCAGGATCCACAACCATCACCACCAGACTTCCTTAAATGTTGATGATGATGAAGAACCTAAGCACAAGACAGTTATTTGGAGGTACTGACCCTTTTGAGGCAGATGCATGGTTGCAACACATAGAAAGGAACTTTGATGCAACACGTTGTCCGAATAGTTTTAAGAGGGATGTTGCTGTACACTATTTGATGAAGGATGCTGCAAACTGGTGGAGTAGCATTAGGAACCATTATGGAGTAGTGGACCCAACTTGGATTGATTTTCGAAGGGAGTTCATAAGGAAGTATTTCCCACCACAGGCGAAGGATCGATTAGAAAAGCAATTCCAAGAGTTGATTCAAGGAGACCGCAGTGTACGAGATTATGAAGCGTAGTTTACTCGGCTAAGGCGATATGCACACTACGGTCCAGACGGAGAGGCGTCAGTGATTAGGAAGTTGTTATGGGGGCTCAGACCAGAGATTATAAGCCGATTATTAGTTATAAACTATCAGAATCTCTTTGAGTTAGTTGAGAGAGCTGTGAACGTGGAGGAGAGAATTGAGATTGAACGGGCATTTTACGCCAGACAGGCATCATAGCCGCGGGTTCAAGGCCCAGGGCCAAAGAACCAGGTAGATCGGGGGCAGACCTCCAGCTGAGGATAGGGATCAAACCAACCAAATAGCCGAGGAAGAGGAAGAGGAAACCGGGCGGGTCGAGAAACTCCTACAATGGAATCCTTGCCCGAGTGTTATAAGTGTGGCCGTCGGGTCCATTACTCTCGAGCATGCCCCAACAGCAGACAGTCTAGGCCTATGCCCAACTACATTACTTGTTTTACATGTGGAGGAAAGGGACACTATGCGACTTCATGTCCGATGACACATCCACATGAGCAAACTTCACGACCGCCTGCAATACGCGCCATGGATGTACAACCAGCCATCGAACCGCCATCCAAGCGGCAATCGACCACGGGACGCGTTTACTCTTTAGATAAACCTGAAACTTCAAGACCTTCTAAAGGTTCCATTTCAGGTAAATAGGGGTTTTAACTTATGTGAATGTTTACTGTGTTAAAAGAAAAAAAAATACGGTAGTACCTGTTTAATGATTGTCAATAAAGTATAAGTTTTATAAATAAAATTTTTTTATGCATATCTAGGAACATTACGTGTTTGTGGTGTTCCCACACATGTCTTGTTTGACTCAGGAGCAACACATAGTTTTTTGACTCCTGAGGTCATTTCGAGATTCGAGGGAATCTTTACGATAGTAAAGGTTTGTGTGCCTATCTTAACACCTGGCGATCAAATCCTATATGGAACAAGTTGCTATATGGGAATTCCTATCATAATTTAAAGGTATACATTTCTAGCAAACCTTTTAGTTACCCCGTTAGAGCATTCTGAAGTCATCCTAGGAATGGACTGGTTATCAACGAACATGGCTCATCTGGATTGTGGACGGGGAAGAATTGCCTTTGAGGGACTTGGGGACACTTTCATAGCATATCAAGGAATAAGACCCAACTCCGGGATATCCTTTGTGACGGCCTTAAGAGCAGGGAAGGCTCTTATTGAAGGGAAAGTTTACTTAGTTACCTTGACCATTGTGGGAGGAGATTTGGAGAGAGAAACAAAACTCGAGGAAATTCCAATTGTCACTGAATTTAGTGATGTGTTCCAACCCTTGGGAGGGTTACCTCCATCACGTAATGATCCTTTCACCATTACATTGGAACCGGGAGCGGCTCCGATAGCTAAGGCACCATATCGGATGGCGCCAACAGAGTTAGCTGAATTGAAAAAACAGTTAGCAGACCTTATGGAAAAGGGATTTATTCGTCCTAGTTCATCACCATGGGGAGCTCCAATTTTGTTTGTTAAGAAAAAGGACGGAAGCATGCGATTGTGTATAGATTATCGTGGAATTAACAATGTCACAATCAAGGACAAGTATCCCTTGCCAAGAATTGATGAATTGCTAGATCAGCTGAAAGGAGCAAGTTGGTTCTCAAAAATTGATTTAGCTTTTGGTTACCATCAAATTCCTGTTGCTGTAACGGACGTAATGAAGACTGCGTTTAGAACACGTTATGGCCATTATGAATTTGTGGTCATGCCATTTGGTTTAACCAACGCACCGGCAACATTTATGAGATTAATGAATGATATCTTCCTGGACTATCTAGATGAGTTTGTTATCATTTTTATTGATGACATTCTAATCTACTCAAAAAGCACGGAAGAGCATAAGGAACACTTAAGAAAAGTGTTAGAGCGCTTAAGAAGTCATAGGCTTTTTGCTAAGTATAGCAAATGTAGCTTTTGGAAGCGGGAGATAGGATTTTTAGGACACCGAGTATCGGAGCAAGGAGTTTCAGTTGATCCAGAAAAGATTGTTGTAATTAGGGAATGGCCACAACCTACCAATGCCACTGAAGTTCGTAGTTTCCTTGGGTTAGCTGGATACTACCGAAAATTTGTGAAGGGATTTTCTACCTTAGCCAAACCATTAACCCGATTAACTGGAAAGACTGTAAACTTTGAATGGAATGGCGAAGCAGAGAAGGCATTCAATCTGTTAAAAGATGCTTTGACCACAGCACCAATCTTAACATTACCCGAACCAAACCAACAATACACTGTTTACACTGATGCTTGTGGAGTGGGATTAGGATGTGTGTTGATGCAAGGTAAAAAGGTCATTGCCTATGCATCACGACAATTAAGAAAACATGAAAAAAACTATCCTACACATGACTTAGAGATGGCCGCGGTCGTATTTGCCCTTAAGTTATGGAGATCTTACCTTTATGGAGAAAATGTGCAAATTATGACCGATCACAAAAGCCTTAAGTATTTATTCACTCAGTCTGATCTTAACCTCAGACAAAGGAGATGGATGGAATTCATCGCGGACTACGATTTGAACATTGTGTACCACCCGGGTAAGGTGAATGTAGTAGCAGATGCATTGAGTCGCCGAAAAGTAGGTGTTGATAGGGAAAAAGAACTAATGACCTTAGCCACCGAATTCAAGAAGATAAGTTTGGCAGCTTTAGAAGGAGAAATTAGTGAGCCATTGGGTCTACAAGCAGTGAATCAAGCAAGTTTACTCCATCGCATTCGATAAGAACAAAAAGAGGATGAGGAACTAAAGAAAATCATAGAAGGACTAAACATTCGGGGAGAACCGAATGCGAGTGGATATCATTTGGCCGAGGGTGGAACGCTACTTCTTAATAAAAGGATAATGGTGCCAAAAGGACAAGGTTTGCGAGAAGAAATCTTAAGGATAGTACATCATTCCTTACTTAGCATCCATCCGGGAAGTACTAAAATGTACCGAGATATCCATCAGTACTACCATTGGCATGGACTAAAACGTCATGTTGCAAAATGGGTAGCATAGTGCCAAACCTGTCAGCAAATCAAGATAGAACATCAAGTACCAGCACGGTTGTTACAAAGCCTACCGATCCCAGAATGGAAATGGGATGCGGTTGCTATGGATTTTGTTTCAGGTTTGCCTACGGCACCAGATTTTGCTATGGATACGATATGGGTTGTTATAGATCGCCTAACAAAGAGTGCTCATTTTCTGCCAACAAAGATTACCGATAATATGGAACTCTTAGCGAATTTTTACTTAAAAGAGATAGTAAAGTTAAATGGAGTTCCCTCAAGTATTGTATCAGACCGTGATCCAAGATTCACAGCTCGATTCTGGCGAGCTTTCCAAAGAGCCTTGGGAACTGATTTGCATATGAGTACATCTTACCATCCAGAGACAGACGGGCAATCAGAAAGAACAATAAGAACTTTGGAAGACTTACTCTGAATGTGTGTGTTGGACTGGGCAGGAAGTTGGGTAAACCATCTACCTTTGGTAGAATTTGCATACAATAATAGCTACCATGCTACTATTGGTATGCCACCCTATGAAGCACTATATGGACGACCTTGTCGAACCCCTATTTGTTGGTCGGAGGTTGGAGAACGAAAAGAATTCGGCCCCGAGATAGTGAAAGAGACGACAGATAAAATCAGTCGAGTACGAGAGAATATGAAGAAAGCACAAGACCGACAGAAAATGTATGCTGATCAGAATCGAAGAGAAATCATTTTCAGAGTCAATGAGTGGGTAATGTTAAAAGTGGAAGCTCATAAAGGGAGGAATAGATTTGCAAAGCCAAGTAAGTTGGCCACTCGGTTTATAGGACCTTATCGCATCATAGAAAGAATAGGAGAAGTAGCCTATAAACTAGACCTTCCCTCGGACAAGGGACTATATCCAGTGTTCCATGTATCGATGTTACGTCGACATGTCCGTGACCCAAATGCAGTAGAACCAGAACCGATAGAGGACCTTCGACCTAATCTTACGTATCCTCAAGGAGCACTAAGGATAGGTGAGAGACGAGTTCAAAGATTGAAGAATCGAGAAATTGCATAAGTTCAAGTGTTTTGGGGAAAACAACATCGTGAGACTGTAACTTGGGAAGATGAAGTGAAGTTTCGAAAGTCTCACCCGGAATTATTTTGAACCTATTGGAATTCAGGACGCTGGATTGACAAACTCTTACGAATTCGAGACGAATTCTTTTAAGGGGGAGAGAATGTAATGACCCTCGTATAAGCCTAAGCAGCTTGATGAATAAGCTGGGCAGCTAGCCTGGTGACCGAGTTGCTTCGGCCGTGAGTAGGCCATGGGCAGGCTTGCGCCCGAGTTGTGCCTAAGCGTGACGAGCCCACGCTCGCGTGTGTCGGACACACGCCTGGTCAGAGTCACGGTCCCAGATCAGTCCATTCAAACCGAGTAGTCCATTGTCTAGTCCACCGCGAACCATAGAGTAGTTGCGCTGCGAGCCTTGTCGAGCAGGTTTGGGAAAACTTAGGGTAAGTTTCCCGTGATCGAACCTTACCATTTTCAAAGTGATTTTTCATGCTGACTGATATATCATGGTTTTTACCCATTTTCAACCATGATATAAGTCCTTTTTATAGAGTCTTTTTGGTGTTTCTCGAGTCTTTTAGAGTCTTTGTAGGTTGAAGATTGATTGGAGCTTAATGGAAGCTTTTGGAGTGTTTTGAAGCATCGAGGAAAGAAGAGCTGAAGAGATCAAGTCGGAATCGAGCAGAGAGGTCTCTGTCGATCGACACTACCTACTCATGTCGATCGACAGGGGGCTTCCTGACACAAGTAGAAATTCCAGAGAGGTCTCTGTCGATCGACAGTGACTAAGCCTGTCGATCGACACGTGTTTGACGAAAAGAACAGTTCCGAACAGTCAGAAGTTTGGCACTCGTTGAAGCCCTTCCCACCGACGGATTGAGCTGATATTTTGACACAAGCTAGAGCAGCGAGTTAGCTTTCATGTGAAAGAAATTTGAGGCAATTCCAACGGTGAGATCGAAAGTTATGAAGGTTTTAGTGAAGACATGTCGGTCTGGCTACAAGATGTCAAGCTTGAAGAATTTCCTTTTTTGCCCAAAAAGCCCAGAAGTTTACAGAAAAAGCCCAATCCGATTTTTACACATTATATATAGTTTTCCCTTAGGTTTTTATGAGGGGGATCTTGTTTTTAACTTAGACTTTGAGAGAGAGAGCTTTGAGGGAGATTTCTACAGGGTTTTCAAACCCATTTTTCTGTATCTCTAACTCTATCTTTTATGCAATCTTATTCTTTCATTATGATTTCTTCATCTATGTCTGAGTAGTTTGTTTGTTAGGTTGTGGGGGATTCTAGGGTTTTGATGAGAAATTGTTAGGATTGAAAATCTGTTAGGGTTTATCTTTTGGTTCTTCATCTAGATTGTTTTTAACGCTAGATCTAGCCTGTACACCTAGAATCTAGATATTAGGTTGTTTAATAGACGCGGAAGTGTTATTATCAACTGGAACTAATCTTAGATGAGCAAAATCACCTATTCGCAAAGGAATTTGGCTTAGGTATTTTGTGAACAATTGAACCTGAACGTTAATGCTTGCTTGGATTCACTCGATTTGCAAAGGAATTTGGAATTTAGGGATCTAGGGATAGATAGTCTCTGCAACGGAAGTTGATTGGCTTTATATTTGTGTTTGAGTTCTAGAACGGTGTTTAATCAAACCCTGACAGTAGTTTATCATCAATTTCGAATCATACCCGAAGAATTACCCATCGCCTAGCTTTTTGTCCCATTGATTTACTTGAATTTGAACCATCTCTTTCTTTGTTTTATTTCTTTGCTTTACATTTACTCATTTTGACTTAGCATAATTTGAATTCACTAATTGATTGTGTGAATCTTTTCCCTGTGGATTCGATCCCTAAGTACTACATCGATCTCTTAATTTGAGAGAGTAGCTCAGGGTAAATTTGAGCATATCAAATTTTGGCGCCGTTGCCAGGGAATTGATTTCACCACTCGATTTTTGATTTTAGAATTTTGTCTAAGTTTTACTTTTTGTTTACTTACTTCCGTTTTCTTTTGTTTTTGTGGGTTTCAGGTGCATGCCTAATCGCACGACCAGAAGCAACAAGAATCAAAAGTTAGTGGATTTCGTTTCTGAGTTAGGAGCTTTAGAGCGAGCTAACCGAGCAAAGAAAAAGGTAGCCACGATGGTTAATCCTTTAGTTCTGATCAGAGGAGAAGATGGGATTCTTCATGACCAAGAGGGTCAGAGGTACAATGCTCAGGGTCAGAAGTTAGACGAGCATGGAGTTGCGATTGTGGAGCATCTTGAGCAGCCTGCGCAACAGGTTCTGCAGCACCAAGAGCCAGCACCAGCTGCTGCGCGTGGGCGTACTCTGGGAGAGTACAACAGGCCCGATGAGTTCTATGCCAACAGGGCAGCCATTCGCCCTCCAGCCTTCTAGAGGAGCGATTTTGAGCTGAAGCCTGCTTTCTTCTCACTTGTCGCCCAGCACCCTTTTCATGGCCTGTCATCTGAGCACCCCATGGACCACATAGAGAGGTTCGAGGACCTAGCATCTAGCATCAAGGCTAATGGAGTCTCCAGCGACTACCTCTACTGCAAGCTTTTCCCCTATTCACTTAGTGGAGAAGCAGCCTACTGGCTGAAGCAGTTGGAGCCGGGATCGCTGACCACTTGGGAGGACACCAAGAATGCTTTCCTCAACAACTTCTTCGATGAGGCGAGATCAGAGGATCTGAGGACAAAGATCTCCATGTTCAAACAAGGACCGACTGAAGCATTCAAGGCTTCTTGGGTGCGATTCAAAGCCTATCAGAGGGATTGTCCACATCACGACTTTAGTGATGTTCAGTTATTGGGTATCTTCTTCAGAGGAGTCGACTGGCGCTATCAGATGGCGTTGGATGCTGCATCTAACGGGAATTTCAACACTCGATACCCAGAGGATGCACTTGTGCTTATCGAGAACTTGGCTTCTAGCAATAGTACCAAGAATGCTGATTTCGAGAGGAAGAAGTCGGGTGGCAGCATGGATGGAAGCCATATTGCGGAGGTTAAGGCCAAGATTGACTCCGTGCATAATCTGCTAGTAGGAAAGAAGACTGTTCAGTTTGCTCAGGAAGTGGAGACTATCGAGGAAGGAAGTGCTGAAAAAGATTGCAACTTCGTTGGTGGAGCTGGTTTTCAGGGTCAGAGGTTTGGGAATCTGCAGGGTACCAGAGGCTTTAACGGGAACTACACCAGGAACTACGGTTCTTCTTCCTACCAGACACCTCCTCCTCAGACAACAGAAAGCAGCGAGATGAAATCCATGTTAGAACAGATTCTAGAGGGTCAACAGAAGATGACTGTGAGCTTCAATGGGAAGATGGATGCCATGTACCAGGATCTGAATGGGAAGTTCGAAGCTTTGAACGCCCATGTCAAGAAGCTAGACACTCAAGTAGCCCAAACGGCGGAGTCGGTGAAAAGGCAGGAAGGATTTCTACCGGCTAAGACTGAGATGAACCCAAGGTTGCATATCAATGCAATCACTGTGGGGAATGAGGAAGAAAGCGCTGATTTGGAGACAGCAGAGGTCCTGTCGATCGACACAGGAGCCTGTCGATCGACAGAAAGTTACGCAATCGTTGATGCTTCGGACAGAAAGTCTCCTGTCGATCGACACAATGCTCATGTCGATCGACACGTTGCCCAGAACAGCCCACTTCCTTCAGAATCATCGAATAGCTCAGAAGAAAGGGTCTACAAGCCTAAGCTTCCATTCCCACGGGCTATTAACATCAGATCACCAGAGGAAAAAGGGAGACATGCTCAACCACAGCTGAGGAAGTTGCAGAAGATAACAAATCCAGGGATGTTCATGGTTCCTTGCTCAATCAAAGGTATGGAATTTAAAAATTCTCTTTGTGACACTGGAGCTAATGTGAATGTCATGTCTGAGTCTGTGGTAAGGAAGCTAGGGATTAAGGATCTGCAACCTTCGAAGATGTCTATCACACTGCCTGATTCTTCTTCACCGTGTTCGAAAGGATTCATTCCTGACTTGATGCTTCAAGTAGGAGATTGTCTGGTTCCGGTAGATTTTCACCTTATGGAGACGAAGAATGACAGGGAAAGACCATTGATTCTTGGGTCATCATTCCTTGCCACGGTGGGTGCAATTGTAGATTTTCCCAATCAGAGAATCTCTTTTTCCAAGATCAACAAGGATGTCTTCTACCCCTCAGCTCGGTTTGAGAAGAACTCTTGTCTGACTGTTACAAATGAAGAAGAGTCGAGTTCAAACCTTGGAGATGACACGAAGGAGATCCCGTATGCCCCACCCTTGACTTCACCACCCAAGCCAGTAAAGCCCAAGTGCAAGAAGACTTCCAAGCCATTCTCCAAGTTCAGAATTATCATCCCTATGGAGTTAAGGGAGAAAGGAGAGGAAGTGATCCAGGCAATGGTAGACAACACTGTGAAGCTCTTTCCAGGTGTTTTTCCCTGCACCATTCCACGAAAGACCTGAGCCTGACACAGTCGAGCTAATGACTGAAAACAAGCGCTTAGTGGGAGGCAACCCACTTGTAAGTTTTTCTATTTTATATCTTATTTCCTTTTGAGTCAGTTAGTCTTCGGATTTCTTAGGAGCTTGAACTTGATCATCTTAAGGATTTGCATTGTGTGTTTTCTTCTTTGATCGTGTTTGTTGAGTGATGCAGAAAACTTGCAGTCTGCGACAGTGAGGTATCTGTCGATCGACACAAATATCATGGTCGATCGACATGACCTTCAATTTTCAAAATTCTCAACAACACAACGATCTGATCGCTCAGACCTCGTGTCGATCGACATGACTTGCTTGTGTCGATCGACAGGGTCCCCACTTTGGTAAATCTCGTTCACTTAAATCAAGATCAATTTTTCTTTGATTTCTTTTGCCAACTTCAGGCTTGACAACACTGGGGACAGTGTTGGTTAAGTCTGGGGGAGGAAACTACTAACGTGTTTCTTTTTGTTTTGGGTTATTTTGAGTCAAATTTTTGTTTTATCGAGTCAAAACTAGTTAGGAACAACTCTTCTTTTGGTTTAGTGGAGTGTCTTTTTCAGCGTGTGACCATTCCTCCAGAATCAGTTTTAAAGTCAGACTAATGGGAAATCCTAGAATTGACTAGTTGACTAGAGAAGTCTGCTATTTCCAGTATAATCCGCCAAGTCAGAGCTACTGCACGGTTCTCTTTGGGATCGATGTCCATAGAGCTTGACTCCTCATTCATACCTGACAAGTTCAACCCGTTTTTGAAAGTGATGGTACTCCTCTCCCTCTATTCCCTTAAAAAAATATATATATCAGTTATGTTAGGATTGGGGTGAAATGATAGCTCATGAGTATAAGACGAGGAATAAAATCCGATGAGTCTGTACTCAAGAGGTGATCACCCAGCTCAAAAGCAGCAGTCTGAGTCTCGTAAAACGGATGAAGAAGACGAGCAATCTCATGAGCCTGTCTCCTCACAAGGAACAATAGTAGTGAGTCACGACCCTGTCTCCTCACAAGGAACAACATTAGTGAAATATGCACTGCTTTGAGTTCAGCAATCATGAAACAATAGGAATAGAGAACAAAATAAGTCTGGAGGAGAGGAGAAATACCAAGTGTTGTATAGGTTGATTTGTCACGGTATAGTATGGGGATGAGTCTAGAAGGTTCTTGGCATTTAGAACATTGAGACCAAGCGATGAAGACTAACGGATTATTCTGTGAAGTTGTGGATGAATTTGGAAGGCTGCGAAAGTCTGCAGAGAAGTACATGGTGGTCTGATTCTGGTTGGTTCTGGATTATGTGGTTCACTAGGTGGAAGGGTCAATTCGCTGCATCAAGGGAAGGTATGTTCTGTGTTTTCAAACCTCTTCCACATTCTTGGTTTTAGTTTTGCTTGAGGGCAAGCAAAGGCTAAGTCTGGGGGAGTTGATATATCATGGTTTTTACCCATTTTCAACCATGATATAAGTCCTTTTTATAGAGTCTTTTTGGTGTTTCTCGAGTCTTTTAGAGTCTTTGTAGGTTGAAGATTGATTGGAGCTTAATGGAAGCTTTTGGAGTGTTTTGAAGCATCGAGGAAAGAAGAGCTGAAGAGATCAAGTCGGAATCGAGCAGAGAGGTCTCTGTCGATCGACACTACCTACTCATGTCGATCGACAGGGGGCTTCCTGACACAAGTAGAAATTCCAGAGAGGTCTCTATCGATCGACAGTGACTAAGCCTGTCGATCGACACGTGTTTGACGAAAAGAACAGTTCCGAACAGTCAGAAGTTTGGCACTCGTTGAAGCCCTTCCCACCGACGGATTGAGCTGATATTTTGACACAAGCTAGAACAGCGAGTTAGCTTTCATGTGAAAGAAATTTGAGGCAATTCCAACGGTGCGATCGAAAGTTATGAAGGTTTTAGTAAAGACATGTCGGTCTGGCTACAAGATGTCAAGCTTGAAGAATTTCCTTTTTTGCCCAAAAAGCCCAGAAGTTTACAGAAAAAGCCCAATCCGATTTTTACACATTATATATAGTTTTCCCTTAGGTTTTTATGAGGGGGATCTTGTTTTTAACTTAGACTTTGAGAGAGAGAGCTTTGAGGGAGATTTCTACAGGGTTTTCAAACCCCTTTTTCTGTATCTCTAACTCTATCTTTTATGCAATCTTATTCTTTCATTATGATTTCTTCATCTATGTCTGAGTAGTTTGTTTGTTAGGTTGTGGGGGATTCTAGGGTTTTGATGAGAAATTGTTAGGATTGAAAATTTGTTAGGGTTTATCTTTTGGTTCTTCATCTAGATTGTTTTTAACGCTAGATCTAGCCTGTACACCTAGAATCTAGATATTAGGTTGTTTAATAGACGCGGAAGTGTTATTATCAACTGGAACTAATCTTAGATGAGCAAAATCACCTATTCGCAAAGGAATTTGGCTTAGGGATTTTGTGAACAATTGAACCTGAACGTTAATGCTTGCTTGGATTCACTCGATTTGCAAAGGAATTTGGAATTTAGGGATCTAGGGATAGATAGTCTCTGCAACGGAAGTTGATTGGCTTTATATTTGTGTTTGAGTTCTAGAACGGTGTTTAATCAAACCTTGACAGTAGTTTATCATCAATTTCGAATCATACCCGAAGAATTACCCATCGCCTAGCTTTTTGTCTCATTGATTTACTTGAATTTGAACCATCTCTTACTTTGTTTTATTTCTTTGCTTTACATTTACTCATTTTGACTTAGCATAATTTGAATTCACTAATTGATTGTGTGAATCTTTTCCCTGTGGATTCGATCCCTAAGTATTACATCGATCTCTTAATTTGAGAGAGTAGCTCAGGGTAAATTTGAGCATATCACTGACCATGAATTTACCATGAATTTAATTTTAGTTTCTTGATCTGATGGCTCAACCTACCTTAAATTCGTAGGTTCAATTTCGGCTAAGCTCCAAAAAATCTAGAGATAGTTCACGGCAAGCTCAGTTCCAAGTTAGGTAAGATCCGTAGGCTTTACCATCAAATTTCCTTAAGAAAACTCTAAGTCTCGCTTTGGTTAATTCGTGAACCTTTGGAACAGATTCCAATTCAAAGACTAAGGCAAAATCATTCGTAAAAGTCAAAGGCAAACGCCCGTAGAAACCTTTGGTAGAACCGCGATCATTCGTTAAGTCAAAGGTGAGTCTCGGTGATGCTTGTTGTATGTTTAATTAAATTACGAGTGAGGTTCGTTGCCGCGTGATTTATAGTTTTGCTAAGTACTTAAAAGTTTTAGCATGTGAAAATTGCTAAGTTGAATTGTTGATGCAAAGTTATAAGTTTTCTTATAACTTAAATTGTTAGTGAAACTTATAAATTATGATGATCGCGGTAAGACGTTCCCTTGAAAGCCATGACTTAGCTAGTACGTTGAGTATTAGCCTAAGTACATGAAGACACGGAGAGACGGGATTGCAGCCTTTGGCCGTGTATTGCATGACGATGCAGAATTTCCGGTGCGGATCCTTATATACATAAGGCCATTGGAACGGTGAAGGATCTTAAGTCTTTAGCCTTTGTGGTTTCGGGCTGATGGATACCTTGTGATTTGACGTGTAGGGAATTAGTCTACGCGAAAGGCCTTATATTGACATTGCATAACTTATCGCATTCTTTTTGATTTGTTGCTTGCGTGTTGATTGTTATTTTGGGTTTGGTTGGGAATTGATTATTGAATGTTAGGGGAGCCTAGACTCACTGAGCAACTAGTGCTCACGACTCTACTTGTGTTGCAGGTAACCATTAGCGGGTAGACCACCGGGGGCCAAAGAAACGTTAGGAAATTCAGTAGTAGATTTCCTTACCTTTTGTAAATGAATAATGTTTATTATGTACATGATCGTTTTGCAATATTAGACTCATAATTGTATATGTTTGTATCACGTTTAAAACTTATGTATAAATTATATATAAAATAATCGAGTTTGCATAATTCAGGTTTCATGTGATACTAGTCCTTGTCCGGACGAACTAACCATTACATATGTCTCGGGTTGGCAAGCCTTAAGATGTATCTAATGGGGACGAACGCTTATAAGTCTTGTCTAGGGAATTTGGATATGTTCCAGGAACCTCTGACCAGACATCTAAGTATTCGTCAGTAGCGTTTCGGATCTATAAATGATCGGGGGCGTTACATGCATCATCTCAACAGAGGTACTGCAATGCATCTTTCTGTTTGTTTCATTAGAACCTTTAAAATCTTGGTCAGGAGAGTTACTTTATCAAACACAAATTCTTTTAACTACATGAGGGAGTGAATTCGTAAATTGACTTTGGTGTTTTAGCAGCCTTAAAAGTCATAAAATCATTCTATAAATGTCTCAAATCAATTTTTTTTTTGTTCTCGTTCATGTTATGCTTCCTTTTATTAAAATTTATCTTTTGTAGATTTTTTAAAATCACAGTTATCTATATAAAAGCCAAAGTTTTAAACATTTTTTGTATAATATACTGTTGAATTTGATAAATAAATATAGATTATCTATACATAAATTACATAAATGTACCCAAAACACTTAATTATAATTTGTTGTAATTAATTTACATAAGAATTAACTATTAAATTGTAAGAACTAATTGCTAAAGTTATCAAAAGATATTTAATTCATTTTCTCTTCAATAAATAAATTAAAAAGCCAAATATCAAAGAAATAGATGACATATGGCAACCTCTCATGATTTGAACTTTGAAAAACCTTACAATATTATATAAGATAAGACAGAGAATAAACAAAGGAGCCTACTCTCTGGTTGGTTCAATCTCTCTCTGGTTGTTTTAGTGTGTTTGCCTTCGTGTCCTAGCTCTATGTTAGGAGTTGTCTTGGGGCTGATTTAAAGTGTGACCTTTTCCTAATGAAGATGGTTGGTTTTGAGGCTATCTTACCTCGACTATCAGTTTAGTTTCCTCTCTAACCTTTTTTCCAATTGTTCCTTCTATCAGCGATGCGTATCAACAGCTGCCTCAGTGCATTGGGTTGTGTATCAATAGAAGTCTCATAGGTGGGTTTGGGTTCTACTCTTGATATTGTTGATCTCTTCTTCATGTTTATCTTGGTTATTGTCACACTTTCTTGGCTTTGTTTTGGTCTTGGGTTTTGGTGTGTCGCCTCAGGTGCGGTTGCAGTTTTCTCATCTTCTTTATCCTTGCAGTGTTTTGTTCTTGTTGATGCAAGGGTTCTTTCATTCGGGCATTTCGTGGATGGTTAGCATTTGGCTCCTTTGAGGTGTGGCTTGATTGGATTTTCGTGATTCGGGATTTAGTTTGTGTTTTGTTAGGTTTATGTTTGGTTTTCGGTGGTAGTGTTTGACTCCGATGTCATTCATGTTGACATCGGCTTTGTTTTTCATCCTTGTATTTCAAAATCATATCCCACTCTTGTATTCCGAAATCGAATTTCACCATGTTTAATATAATATTTTCAGTGAAAAAATAAAATAAAATAAAGGAGCCTACTCTTAAATATAGATAATCAAAACAAAAAGGAAACCAAAGCGGAAAATTAAACAAAACAATGGTGAAAACTCGAAAAGGAAAATTAGAAAGTCAGCAGAACAAAAAAAAAAGGAATGATATGTCAAAAGGATTTGTTCAACATCGTGAACAAACAGTTTTTAAGTCCTAAGAAAAGGGTATAGCTCATATCTTAGATTACATATTGTACCCAAAACTCTAGCTCCTTGTTTACTGTTGCAACACTTGGAAAGCTCTCTGATACTCCATTCCAAACAATTTTTACAATCCACTGTGTCTTGCGCACATTGCACCATTGCATACAATTTATTCGACCCGAGATTTTTCTCCCCCGCCGCGTAATATAAGAAGGCGAGGCCATCCGCAGTGGGCCTATCGGCTTTAAAAACCAGCTCGTGGAGGAAATCGCTCGTCTTCTTGTTGAACGACTTTGTATACCCTCTCACGGTGTTTGGGTTGTGCATAGAGAAAATATTATTGTAATTGGTCTTCCTTGGGACTCGGTCATTGATCACATTAACATCAAGAAAACATTGGTCGTACCATATTGTTCCCCCTTTGTTTCTAGGGCATCTCCTACGAAACTGTCATAGACATATAAGAAAAACCTTAATCAAAAGGGTATTTGTCTCAAACTTTTGTTTTTTTCTTTGATTATTTGTAATCCGATTTTACAAAGTGTTAGTGCCGTACCTAGAATTTTAATATTAAAAAAATATTTAATATTTTTCAACACTATGTATTTTCAAATTAAAATTGGATAGTGACGCAACACCAACGCTATCATATACTATTATACTACAAATCATCATCAAAATTTAATTAAATTATAAAACATGTTTTGTATTATAAAATGTATAATTTTATTTTATATGAGTGCTGTAAATATTATATAAAAAGACTTTAAGGGAAAAATTTGTAAATTTGAAAACATAAATAAAATCTGCTAACATGGAAAAGAAAACAAAAAAAAACATTATCCAAAAAAAATGTAAGATGGTTGATATTGACGTAAAACTACTACAAAACAATACAATGCATAATATTTATTTTTTTCCTAAATACTTATCTATATATTTGGGGCTCTAAAACTACATAATATAATTCGGGACCTAAGCCCAATGGTTTAAATTATATGAAGTAGGCACGGCCTTAAATAGTGTTGTACAGTGGACAACAAAAACATTGTTTTATATATACTATAATACAACTTACACGATGGGCGACTTTTTGTTTTGAAACTTTATTAGATTTAGAGACAAACAATTTGATTTACCTATTAAGTTATTATTTATGATGGACAAAAACAACCAATTTTTTGTAAATACAAAATAATAATCAACTTAAAATGTGATTAGCTGTTTTTCTTACATGTAGTGTATGAATATGAAAATATAAAATGATTCCCAATCATAAATATGAAAATAATAAATATGTTTGTTCATAGATTTGATTAAATTATGTTATCTAAATAACCGAGTAATTTTTATGATAAAATAATTTTTTTATATTTCAATCTCTTTCTAGAGTATAACTATTTTTTAACCTTTTCAGTTCTATATATTTGTTTCATGTATTTTATATGTAAAGAGTTTGATTTTCTTTTTTAATGTACTTCAGTTAGCTATGAATATATGTATTGACAAAAAGTTATGTTGGGATACATTAGTCCATGATGAGTGTAAAAATTTTTCTTAATCATCTATTTTTATTTTATATATGAATCAATAATCTTCTATACACTATATAATATTTACAAGGTTATATAGTGTTATATAAAAGAAAGAGACCGTTGATTAAAAAAGTTGAATATAATACAAATATAGAGTAAGGTTTGTAGATTATGCTACACGTATTTTATATATACATAGCACTAAATATTTCATTACTATCATTAAATATATACAAACTTAAATTCATTTTGATTTTAAAAAAAGATGACATATGTAAAAAAAATAGTTACCACATGACAGCCTCTGATAGGTTTATATTTGAAGAACTTTAAAATATTATGTAAGATATATGTAAATATGTGACATCTAATTAATAATATTGTATTGACATTACCCCGGCGACGGCAGTGGCAGCGCATTAACGACATTTTGACCCGTAAGAGTCACCACGACACTGAAATATGACAGTGACGTCATTGGGAGGATCTTCAATAGTTGAATGTCTTAAACCGTGCCGAGGATAAGGATTGGAAGCGATCCCAAGAAAGAGATTGTTGAGGTTTTTCTCGTACGTACTTCCAGGCTTATATTTTCCCTGACTAACGAGGAAGTTGTGGTTGAGATACTCATTGGTAAGATTCAAGGAAGAAACATTGCATATGAGGAGTTGTACGGCCAAGATAGAGATAGGAACGAGGCGTTTGGATAGCTTATATGAAAAATACATTGTTTCTGATTTCTATCTTTTCCAAGAATTATGATATAGGCGACTCTAATTTTAGCTGATTGGCTTCATTAGAAACTAGATAACTCACTATTTCAAAGCAGTTTCCTTTTTTATTACCTTGCAGAAAATTTGACTAATCATTTAAAGAAAAAATATTCTTTTGTCTCCAACAAACATTAGGAAAAAAATGGGTATTTTCGGCGAGGGAAAGGGAGGGCCGATGAAAAAGTCAAAATTCAAAATGGTTTACTAAGTTAAAAACTCAAAAAAAAAAAAAAAAGAATCAGGCTCATACTCGTGCACTACTATAACATTTATGCACTCTTAAAAAATGGATATCAAAAGATGGTTAAATTGTAATATTTTTTATTAAACAATATTGTTCTAGTTGTTAAATAGTAGATATGGTCTATAAATTAATATCATAAATATAAAAATATTCTATATATTTGAAAAATTAAAATTAAACTATCATTCTACCATATGCCTGTATCAAATGATTTAACAATGTGGACTATAAATGCAAGTATTTTTGGCCATTTCTATTTTCGGTGAGTATTTACAATCTCTTCAGCAAGGATAGTATTTTTAGCTAACAATCTTTCTTTCACAAAACAGTCTTGTTGGATCTGATATTCGGATCATAACTGAAAAAGTCAGTTTTAGTATTGAAACCAACAACTCATAAACAAAATGGGATCAACGCATAAATAATTTTCAAGACTGACACACAAACGAATCCCCTTCCTATTAAAAGAGAAGTAAATTTATTAAATTTATTTATTTGTTTTAATTTTATTGGTTGAAAATTATGATATGGCTTGTTAAAAAAGATGACATGGCTTAAATTTGAACTAAGTAATTAATAAAGATGACATCCAAAAATAACTTACAAAGAAACTAAAATCGTAATTATTAAATATTAATAGATGATTTAAAATCTAACGATTTCGTAATACTAGAAGCACAAATCATGCCTCCATCACGATTTCAGTTTTTTATTATTATTTTCATCTATTTTGTCAATGCTTTTTTTAAAAGTGTATTTGTGAAACATACTCAATCAAATACCTTAATTCTTTAGATAAATCTTTGACAAAGATAATACTAAAAACCTATTGCATTAAATACAAACTTTTTAAAATAGTTCTAACTATATAAACCGATCGAGATTTTAGGAAGATATGCAGAAGATTTCGAAATCTCTAAATAACAGGTATGTTAATATTATTTTGAAAAAAATTTATACTTATGTAATTCTCTCAACACTCTAATCGATTTTTTTTCTACTTTGCAAGTTGCATATTATAGTCTAGAAAGATCTAAAAGTCGATATCCTATCATTTTCATGGTTTGAAAAAGGTGCGACTCCTTAATCTCTCTATCTTTATGTGATTTTGGTTGTCGCCTATTTGTTTGCTTCAATAACGCATCTCAATCTGTGTAAAGATTGGTGTGGTGTATGCCATGTCTTTAATAAGGGAGGCGCATATATGTGCCGTGAAGGAAATTGGTGGTGGCAAGCAAACATAGTATCATCCTCATGTCATACGTTAGTGTTATAAGAATGAAAGATGTTTTTTTTTTATTCTTATTTAGAGAATTTGTGTGTGTTTTTATTGCAAGACAACCACCATATATGTTGATTTTTGGATTGTTGAAAAGTTTGTGTTGAATCAGGAACGTTTCATATCAGATGTTATTCTTAAACCTTTTACTTCTTATTTTGTGGCTATGTTTGTTATTCATGAAGCTTGTATTACTATTACGGCATCACGTCTTTGACATTTTTACTAAATCGGAGAATTCTTGATCATTCCTATCGAACTATAAGCTTGACCAAGAAAATAAAGAGAAGTGTTTTTTTTGTCACTGTTCTTTATTTCTATATCTTTCATTATTAGAAATCAGAAAGATCTAAATCCTATTCCTATTTGCAAGGTGAGTCTTGCATAAGGTATAAGTGTGAAGTGTTATTGTCTCAAGAGTATTCATCTGGTGATGACGATATTGCAGCCTACCGTGAAACTGAGTTAGATTCAAACTCAGAGTGTTAAAATGATGCTCAAATCGCTAATCATATGTAAATTCACGCAATTATATCTATGCTTTTTTTACTCTCACCGTTGTGCTCACTTTACATGTACCATATTTTTTTGTTAGTTTATGTACTAAAATGATTATTCTGGTTCAGATTTATTATTTGTGCAAACTTAAAAGTTTGGAGCTTCTGTATATGGTGCTCATGGAATGTGAAGCTGGTGTCGTTGTTGGTTAGCCTTTTAGCTTTTACCTTTGTTTCTTATTCAAGGGTCATTTGCTCCTTCTCAATCACTGTTTCTTGATGGAAGCATGAAGAACATGAGTACACACATGTCTCATGTATGAAAATTAGTTGAGCTATTGATGTATCCTTCTTTTGATTTATGATTTTTGGTTTGATTATATTGTCAATTCTTAGTCCACTAAATATTTATTGGGCCAATTACAAAAATACCACTTTTTGTGTGCACATTTGCAAGAATGTCACTTAGGGGTGTCCATTTGCAAAAATACCACTAATTATAGATTTATAAAACCTATATCTTAAAATTCTAAACCGTAAAACATATTTTGACCCCTAAAACTCTCTAAACCCTCATAACTAAACTCTAAAAGAACATAATTAACCCAAACATAAATAATATAAAGAAAATAATTTTGAAAAAGTGGCATTTTTGTAAAGATTTCAAAAGTGTGGCATTTTTGTAAAGTGGCACTTGAAAAATAGTATTTTTAAAATTTTCTCATATTATATTTATTCTTAATCTCCATTATGTTTCTTTTTTTTTTTTTTTCTTGTGTTGTTTAGGCTATGGCATCTCTTTTGAGCACATTTGTGCAAGTAATAGATCATCGAATTTCAAATCAAACTAAAAATCGAAAGATATAGTTATTACCTAAGCTCTGTCTTCATGAATGTCTTCATGAATTTTTTTCTGTTATATGCATATCATCTTTTTGACCAAGTCATGAATTTTCAAATTTATGTTTACATTTTTTTCATAAAAGATGCACACATAACCCAACTTAGGACTCATTTTACTATCTGACCATGAACTACATAAACACAAAAATAGGTATTAGACAACAAAAATTGAACTTAAAATCATATACTTCATAATCATAAAACAACACATACATAATCTTAATATTTTTAAATATATTATAATCCACACAAGTGATATAATGCGTTTTTGGCGCATTCTAACCCTTGTTTTGTAGGTTTTTATCGAGTCTTTCATTCTATATTGAGTCTTTCTAGGTTTCGGCCAATCCCTCATAGCCTCGATCTTAGCCGGATCCACTGAAACTCCCTCGGCAGACACGACATGCCCCAGAAAACCCATCTCCCGCTGCCAGAAACTGCACTTACTGAGCTTCGCATACAACTTCTGTTCCCGCAGCTTCTCCAGAACCAACCTCAGATGAACCTCATGTTCCTTCGGAGTCTTCGAGTACACCAAGATATCGTCGATAAAGATAATAACGAACTCATCCAAGTACTCCTGAAACACCCCGTTCATCAGCCTCATGAATGCCGCTGGCGCATTCGTCAACCCAAACGGCATCACCACGAACTCGTAGTGTCCATACCTCGTCCTGAAAGCCGTCTTCCTCACATCGGCCTCATCTATCGGAATCTGATGGTATCCCGAAGCCAAATCGATCTTGGAAAAACAAGTAGCCCCCCGCAACTGATCCAACAACTCATCAATCCGCGTCAGAGGATACCTGTTCTTCACTGTAACCCGGTTAAGGCCCCGGTAGTCGATACATAACCGAAAACTACCATCCTTCTTCTTCACAAACAACACCGGCGCTCCCCATGGTGAACTACTCGGTCGGATGAACCCCTTACCCAGCAAATCATCCAACTGCTTCTTCAGCTCTGCCATCTCCGCTGGAGCCATGCGGTAAGGTGCCTTAGATATCGGAGTAGTCCCAGGCTCCAACTCAATCGTGAAAGGATCAGACCTAGACGGTGGCAATCCCTGCAACGACTGAAACACATCCTGGAAATCCCGGACAACCCGAATATCAACCAAAGCGACCTCCCCAACAGACTCTGGCATCACAATCGTCAGCAAGTACGCCTCACAGCCCTTATCAATCAACTACGCAGCCTGAATCGCCGAAATCATCAAACTCCCGGAAGTCGGCCTGATGCCCTGATAGACCAACCTCCCCGCCTCACGCTCAAACACCACTCTACCTCGATGACAATCCAGATGAACCTTGTAACGATTCAGCCAATCCATCCCCAAAATGACGTCGTATAACTCCACTGGACTGATAACCAAATCTGCCGGCATGACCTCTCCTGCCACCAGAACATCTACTCCACAAGCCCGCCCGAAAGTAGCCAAAGTCTTCCCTCCAGCCACTCTAACCACTCCCGGCTGCTCCCCGGAATCGCTCCGGATCCCACTGCACTCCGCACACTCCGATGTAATGAAGCTATTCGAAGCTCCAGAATCGAACAAGACATGGGAATCACGCCCGCCTACTACTAAGGTCCCTACACCATTCATGTGTCACAGAGCCTAAAGTATTATCACAGATACAAGACTCCCAAAACAAGCAATTCACAATGTTAAAAATTGGAAATTCACCAAGTCAAGGTTTAAGTACCTGTGATCGGCCTGGCGCTAGGACCCCCCGTCTCCGCCGAAGTGAACACACGCGGCGCAGCAAGCTGTCTCAACGGCTGCTCCTCAACTGCCGCCCCCTGCACCGGCTGCACCACTGCTACTGCCATCTGCAACTTGGGACACCTCACCCTGATGTGCCCCGCCTCTCCACAATGGAAACACGCCTGCGTAGCCCGAACCTCTCTCCTCTTCGGACAAGCTGCCACCCGGTGCTCCGTGCTCCCACAACCATAGCACCCCGTACCACTCTGACCACTCTGGGCCCTCTGACCGGAACCCGAAGAGCCCTCCCACTTCCTCTTCTGTCCCTGAGCCGGCTTACCGCCCCGGCTCGCACCCGCCTGTTGCTGCTGTGGCCTCCTCTGCTGCTGCTGCACCGGTGGACTAAGCGCTGCAGCCAGCTCTGTCCCCATATCAACCTCAATGGCTGCCGCAGTCTCAACCAACTCCGCCCTCGTGGCGTACTTACGAGCCCTGCACAGCGTCTTCAGCACCGGTCGAAGTCCCTGCATGAACCTCCTGATCTGGGACTCCTCGCTCCCAAACTCTCTACCAGCATATACCAACAGCCGACCGAACTGCTCATCGTAACCCCGAACCGAACTCACTCCCTGAGTCAGCACCAAGAACTGCGCCTGCATCCGGTCCACCGCCTCCTGCGGAAAATACATGGCGTCAAACTCAGCCAAGAAATCCGCCCAGGTCATACCCGCTTGCGGCCTCCTGCTCGTCACACCTCTCCACCACAGATGTGCATCACCCTCCAAATAGTGAACCGCAAGGTCCACCCTGTATCCCTCGGGACACCTTAGCGCCTGGAAATTACGCTCCAGACGACTCCTCCACGCCACAGCCTCCTCAGGCTTAGCACCGCCCGAGAAATACCCCGTAGTAATCCTGTGCATCTGCTCCAAAATCCTCAGGTAGGAAGGAGCCTCCTCTGGAGCCGCCACACCGGGCTGCCCCCGGACCACTGCTGGCTGAACACTCGCCACTAACGGCTCAACACCAGCCGCCCCTGGCTGTACACCCGGAGCATACCCCTGAGCCGGTGCCCCACCTGGCAACCGCTCAAGAACCTGAAGCATCATCGCTTCCAAACGGTCTAACCGACCCTGAGCATCGCCCCCGCCAGGACCCCCACCTGGGCCCTGCGCCACACTGGCTAACTCTGTACCACTCACTGGCTCTGGAGGTATCTGCGACTCTGCAACCTCCTCATGCGTGGCCTCCTGAGTCCCACTCGACTCACCAGGATCAACCGCCGGTCCCCGACCACGGCCACGACCACGCCCTCTAGCCCCACGGGCACCACGACCTCTGCCTCACTCCACTAGCCATCTCTCACTGACTCATCACAGAAGATTAAGCATTAGAAACAGAAATCATAAACGAACACACTTACCGTGGAATCATATTGAAGGCTCGGAGAAGATGATCCAAGACTCCAAACCCAAGAAACAATCAATTGACTAATTCTCAAAAGTAATCAATCAACATACTACGTTCACCCGTCCTAGAACCGTAAGGGCTCTGATACCAAATTGAAACAACCCGACCCGTTTTTTTTTTTTTTTTTAAAACATCGAATTAGTATTCCCATAAATACTAATTCTCAACAATTATCAGCAAACGTGTTAAACTAGCAAATCGCACATAACCAGCATAAATCAATTCAAACAATTATCCAATTCCATAACTAGACCAGTTCAATCTCAATTCCAGAATCACTAACATTCGCTAACATCCTAGCAATTCAACATAAACGCAATCAACCGAGACGCTGGATCATTTTCTCTTCCTTGCCCGATTCCACGATCACATTTTCTCTTTACCTGCATCACATGGCAAAACGAGATGCGTGAGTATTATCATAAATACCCAGTGAGACGGTCCTCCCATCTACAGGTCAAATACTCAAATGAAAGAATGCACCAAATACCAGGATTATCACTCAACAATGCATAGACAATCAACAGCACAAAACAGGACAGCAGCATCTCTGTCGATCGACACAACCTCTAGGTGTCGATCGACAGACACTTCTGTCCCTCTGTCGATCGACAGACAACAGTCCTGTCGATCAACACGGACCTGCAGAACCCTAAGATCGAACCTATCCTCTCATGGAACGAATCTCAAGCCTACAGATCGCTTCCCAGCACAAATCCACAGCCATTCCACACCAAAACACACAGAAATCAACGTATTCCATCCATTCCTACATCCGAGAACCTATGGTCACGCACTCACCTCAAAGGATCGAAAAGAACGGATGAATGACGTTTACTAAAACCCCCGTACACGATGAACCACCGATCCAATTCCGAAACAGGCGACTGTTACGGAAACTAGACACCCACAGCTACACGTCGGTATGTGGATCACCTCCAGAATCCCTCTGGTTCAATCGGAATCCCCCCTCAAACCCGACTGATCGCAGACAACAATCTGCACGAACCCACCGAGTTCAACCAGCCATAACTCGGTGAATAATCAACCAAAAGACAAACCGTTTTCGCCTATAACACGAGCAGAGATTGGAGAACTTACCCTCCAAAAATCAGCCCAATCCGCCAAGCAAAGCCCCGCCGTTTGCCCTCACAAAAGTCCGATCAGAAACTGTCTCACTCACACAAACTCTCAACTTTCTCCCAAACCTTTTCTCTTCTGATTTCTGATCCAACAAAACGGCCAGGACCCTGTTCCAGCCTTTTATATCAAACCTAGGGTTCTCCCTTAACCAACCCGCAAACCGTGCGATTAACAAATCAACACTCGGTTCGATCTAACCCCCTGTCGATCGACACACACAGACTGTGTCGATCGACACAACCTTCACTGCCTGACTCCTCGCGAGTCAAAACACCCGTGTTGATCGACATACTCTGTTGTGTCGATCGACACCCTACCAAAAATCCTATTTTTGGATCACGGGCGTTACACTTTTAATGCTCATCATTCTTTGTAGTCCCAAACGACAGTTTAGGGTGTTAGATTGATTAATGAAGTAGTTGATGCCACGACAGTGGATCCTCTTAAATTTATGGTTGAGTTCTAGATTGGTTCGTAATTGATAACCTGAATAATTGCTTGCTTCTAGATGATCTAATCCCTGAGATACTTTCCCTTGATCTAACGTTTTAATTAACATTGCTTACACCGAATTTACTTTTATTGCTCGTTTAATTTGTGACATCTTAAAACCCAACTTGATTGCTTAGCTGAATTGGTATTGCATAAGATTAGAGTGTATTGCTGGTCCCTTTGAACGAACCTATTCTACATCGGATTAGTGATTTTAGGTTTGAAATATAAACTGGACAAAAAAGTCTTTCCATCAAATTGGCGCCGTTGCCGGGGACCAACTCGATACCTCTAATTTTCATATACGTTTTCAGACTAAGTACTAAACTCATTCTTTTTGTTTCTTTTGCGTGTGTTTAAGGTGCATGAACTCGAGGTTGACAAGGAAAAATTGTCAAATACCTCTCGTAATTTTGAGTAATCCAGAACTTGCAAGGCTAGAACGAGTCAACAGAAAAACAAGGCCTAATCTCATCGACATGGGCGAACAAGGCAATGAGGGTATGGCGGCTGAGCTGTAAAGGTTGCAAGAGCAGATGGCTCAGATGCAGCAACAACATGCCCGGGAACAACAGCAGCAATGCTCGCATGAACAGCAGCGTGCCATTGGGGATATGGACAATCCTCATGCTTTCTACCGGAACCGAGCAGCTATTGTTCCTCCTGCTGTTGAGAGGCAAGACTATGAGATAAAGCCTCAGATGATATCGCTGGTTAAGCAGCATTTGTTCCATGGACTACCTGCTGAAATTCAGATGGACCAGATAGAAAACTTCGAGGAGATCTGCTCCACGACGGGTTCTAATGGGATGAATCTGGATTTCTTAAAGTGCAAACTTTTCCCCTTTTCACTCACGGACAAAGCTTCCCGTTGGCTCAAATCTCTACCAGCTGGATCCATCACGACTTGGGCACAATGTAGAGCAGTGTTTTTGGACACTTCTACACCAAAACCAAAACCGCGAGTCTAAGGAACAAGATCTCCACGTTTCAACAACATCCAGGAGAGTCCTTTTGTGAGGCATGGGAACGGTTCAAAGAGTACAAGAGGGAGTGTCCACACCATGGGTTTACTGATGAGAACTTGATGGGTATCTACTATGATGGTGTTGATTGGGATTTTAGGAATGCTTTGAATGTTGCAAGTGATGGTGATTTTATGACTAAGACCAGAGACGGTGCGTATAAGCTTATTGAAAACTTGGCTGCAAGTTCTAGCAACAAGTCTCAAGAGTATGATAGAACCACGAAATCTAGTGGGATGGATTCTCGAAAGATTGATGACCTTACGGCTAAGGTTAATTTGTTGCTCAAAGGAAACCAAAGGATGGTTCACTTCGTTGATGAGAATGGTGAACCACTCTCCGAGGAGATGAGTGAGGAAGGAGATCGTGATCAGCAAGAAGTTAGCTATGTGAATGGCCAAGGGTTTGTGCGAAACCGTGGGTTCAACCAAAATTATAGGAGTCACTCGAATTCCTCCTATAGGAGTACGAATGCTGAGGATCCACAGAACCAGGTTTACCCACAGCAAACCGGATTCCAAAACCAGAAACCTCAGGATCAAGGTTTCTAGAAGACGCTACCTCAGGGTTTCCAAGGAAAAACATTCGTCCCTTTCTAAAGTCAGAAACCGCAGTTCACCAACTTTCAAGCCCCGGCGAGCTCCGGAAGTACTTCTCAGGATGAACTAAAAAGTATGATGCAGCAGCTGATAGCTAATCAACAGAAATCTGCCACTGAGATCAACACGAAGGTAGACGCCATGTACTCGGATCTAAATGGTAGACTTGAAGCTGTTAGCAATCACGTGAAGAAGCTTGATACTCAGGTTGCTCAAACTGCAGAGGCAATCCACAAGGAGTGCTGCCTGGCAAACCAGTTGCAAACCCCAGGGAGTTTGTGAATGCAATAGAGTTAAGGAGTGGAAGAGTTCTACCGCCAGTTGTGAGGGCAGAGGCTGATAACTGCCCAGAAAAGTCTACAGAGCACCCGCTCCCAAACGGAACACCTGCTCCAGCAGACGGAGCACCTGGTCCAGAGGAAGAAAAGGATTAAGAAGTTACTGGACCAACTCCTAAGGTACTTCGACCGAATGAGCTTGTTGATAAGGTTCGATCTCGTGTCTACAAACCTCCAGTTCCTTACCCTGTTCCTCCAAGGAAATCACAGAAAGATCTAGAGGAGGCACAGTGTAAGGAAATGTTGAATGATTTTACGGTTAAGCTCTCTTTAGCAGATGCTATTCAGATGATATCAGCCATGAAGAAGTATGTTAAGGGTTTGGTTACAGGAAATATTCCTTCAGAGCAGAGTGCCATGATGATATCTAAGAATTGTAGTGCTGTGCTACAAAACAAGATGTCCAAGAAGCAAGAAGACCCAGGGAAATTTGTTTTATCCGTGCAGATTGCCCTATGCGATTCGAGTGTTCTCTATGCGACTTAGGTTCAAGTGTGAAAGAAAGGCGGGATTACTGTGATCACAAATGAAAATAATGAGTTGATACCAACTAGGACAGTGACTGGCCATATGATGTGTATTGATTATCGGAAATTAAATGCTGCCACTAGAAAGGATTACTTTCCATTGCCATTTATTGACCAAATGCTTGAGAGATTGGCTAACCACCCATACTACTGTTTCTTAGATGGTTACTCAGGTTTTTTCAGATTCCTATCCACCCATATGATCAGGAAAAGACGACATTCACATGTCCTTATGGTACTTTTGCATATCGCATAATGCCGTTTGGTTTGTGTAATGCCCCCGCGACATTTCAAAGGTGCATGATGTCTATTTTTACTGATTTTATTGAGGACATAATGGAAGTTTTCATGGACGATTTCTCCGTCTATGGAAGCTCTTTTTCCGTGTGTTTGTCAAATCTATGCAGGGTGTTGCAACGTTGTGAGGAGAAACATCTTGTGCTAAACTGGGAGAAATGTCATTTCATGGTCAGGGATGGTATAGTTTTGGGTCATCGAATATCCGAGAATGGTATAGAGGTTGACCGAGAAAAGATTGAGGTGATGATGAGTTTGCAACCGCCGGATTCAGTCAAGAGAATATGGAGTTTCCTAGGTCATGCTGGGTTCTACCGGGTTCTACCGACGGTTCATAAAAGATTTCTCAAAGATAGCGCGACCGCTTACCCAACTCTTGTGTAAGGAGACCAAGTTTGAGTTCAATAGAGCTTGCATTGAGGCTTTTCACACTATAAAGGGAGCCTTGGTGAGTGCGCCCATTGTCCAACCACCGGATTGGGATCTGCCATTTGAAGTGATGACGGATGCAAGTGATTACGCTGTAGGAGCGGTTTTGGGGCAAAGAAATGACAAAAGGCTCCATGTGATCTATTACGCTAGCCGTACCCTAGATGAAGCTCAATGCAAATACGCTACAACCGAGAAGGAGTTGCTGGCAGTCGTCTTCGCCTTTGAGAAATTCAGGTCATATCTTGTCGGCTCTAAGGTGATTGTGCACACCGACCACGCAGCTTTAAAGTACTTGCTCACCAAAAAGGATGCGAAACCGAGGCTATTGAGGTGGATTCTTTTGCTCCAGGAGTTTGATCTTCAGATTGTTGACAAGAAAGGGAACAAAAACGGGGTTGCTGATCATCTATCCCGCATGAAGGTTGATGATGCGGTGCCTCTTGATGATGCATTCCCGGATGAACATGTGTACGTAGTTGGTGTTTGCGTACTGGAGCACCCGGCCGGATAAGAGCACCTACTCTAGAGGAATTTTGTTGTGCTACCTCGATGGAGATTGTTCCGAATTTTCCATGGTTTGGGGAGATAGCGAACTACATAGCCGCTGAACAGGAACCGTCTGATTTCGTGGGTGATAAGAAGAGGAAGTTTCTACAAGAAATAAGAAGGTACTTCTGGGACAAGCCATACCTTTACAAGCAGTGCTCGGATCGTATTTTTAGGAGGTGTGTGCGGGATGAAGAGATTCCGGAAATTCTTTTTCACTGTCATAGTTCAAGCTATGCCGGTCATTTCGCAACCTTCTAAACGGTATATAAAGTGCTACAAACCGGGTATTGGTGGCCGACAATGTTCAAGGACGGACAAGCTTTCATATCACGGTGTGATATATGCCAAAGGCAAGGAAACATCTCGAGAAGGAATGAGATGCCTCAACACTTTATTCTAGAAGTTGAAGTGTTTTATGTGTGGGGAATCGACTTTATGGGACCTTTTACATCCTCTTACGGAAACAAATACATCTTTGTGGCTGTTGATTATGTTTCTAAGTGGGTGGAAGCTATTGCTTCACCAACAAATGATGCCCGTGTTGTGGTGAAGATGTTTAAGTCGATAATATTCCCCCGGTTTGGAGTGCCGCGAGTGGTTATAAGCGATGGAGGGTCTCATTTCATCAACAAAGTCTTCGAGGGGCAATTTAGAAAGAATGGTGTAACGGACAAGGTAGCAACGCCGTATCATCCACAAACTAGTGGTCAGGTTGAGGTTTCCAACAGGGCAATCAAGAGTATTCTGCAAAAGACCGTGGGAATCATTAGAAAGAACTGGGATTATAAGTTGGATGATGCGTTGTGGGCTTACCGAAGTGTATATAAAACACCGTTGGGGACAACGCATTTCCACTTGGTGTATGGGAAGTCTTGTCATCTCCCTGTGGAGCTCGAATACAAGGCGGCATGGGTTGTTAATGAAACAACCCGACCTGTTTTTTTTTTTTTTTTAAATAATAGCATCGAATTAGTATTCCCATAAATACTAATCCTCAACATGCTAAATTCTCACAATCACAATTAACCAGCGGAAATCAATTAACCACGATAATCCAATAACTCAATCAATTTCATAAACCACCCTAAACAATTATTCAATACAAGTCAATAACCACCAAATTAATTCCAACTTAACCATTCTAAACTGTTCATCAATTTCAGAATTACTAACACCCTAGCAATTCTAACAACATGCATCACGCAACCGAGACACTAGATCATCCTCTCTTCCCGGCCTTGATTCCACGATCACCTCTTTTCTTTAGCTACATCACATGGTTAAAAGAGATGCGTGAGTATTATCATAAATATCCAGTGAGACGGTCCTCCCATCTACAGGCCAATTACTCAGAGAAAGAATGCATACAATACCAGGGTTATCAAACAGCAAGCATAGCAAATAACAAACAACATGAACAGGACAGCAACTTCTGTGTCGATCAACACAGCCTCTAGGTGTCGATCGACACTCGACTGTCAACTGTGTCGATTGACACAACCTCTAGGTGTCGATCGACATAGACCTGCAGAACCCTAAGATTGAACCTATCCTCTCATGGCTCAATCCCAAGGACTCAGATCACGATCCTGCACAATTCAATCACCAAACACAGTAAAAACAAGCCACAATCAATCGTATTCCACACAATCCTAATCCGAGAGCCTATGGTCACGCACTCACCTTTGCAACCGGATTGAAACGAGGAAACAAGGCACTCCCGACACGACCGGAACAGAAGGGAATAACTCGCGACTCCCTTTACCAAATCAAGGTCTCAAACTGGATCTGGAAACTAGACACCAAGAGCTTCGTAACGGTGTATAGAACGTCTCATAAATCCAAACAGATCGACAGGAAAACAGCCTGCAATCTCGCTAATCGAAACTTGAAAAACAGAGATTTTAGAAACAACACCCTGAAATCAAACGAATACAGAGAACGGAGATTACCTCCAAATCAGGATCCGAAACCTAATTCAAAAACTAGACAGAGAGAGCTTTCTAACGGCATAAAGATAGTCTCCTGATTCTCTCTGGTTCGACGGGAAATCCCCCCTCGATGTGGACTGATTGCAGACTCGAGACTGCAGAACCACCTCACGAGGAAACAACGATAACTCTTAGAATACTAATCCTATTTACAAACCGTTTTCTCCTAAATCAAGCTTAGAGAGTGGAGAACTTAACCTCCAAGTTTCACTCTGATCCGATCCGATCTTCCCCGCCAATCATCTCCTCCAAAAACCCGAGCAGAACTGTTTCTTTCTCAAGAAAAACACTTCTCTCACAAAACTCTCTAAAACTCTTTCTATGCTCAAATTTTCGGCCAACCCCAAGAGAAAATGCTTTTCTCTGCTTAAATAGGGAACCCTAGGTTCCCTAAACCAACCCAAACCAAACCCGATCAGAAATCAAAACCACACGGTCCAATTTAAGCATGTGTCGCTTGACACAAACCTCTTGTGTCGCGCGACACAGCTCCAGCAAACATATTCCTTCGCGAATTAAACACACGTGTCAATCGACACACAACCAAAAATCACATTTTTGGTTCACGGGCGTTACAATTCTCCCCCACTAACAAGGATTCGTCCTCGAATCACAAGTTACATATACCTGACCCCTGCCAAAACCGTCACTTACGCCCAGAAACCCGACTAAATTTCCCCGGAACACACCGAAATGCACCGTTTATAGTCCCAACCAGGCCTGCCCAATTTATCGTTCAACAATCAAACAAGAACATGCCCGACCAACCGTAGACCCAGCGAAAGAACCAATTGATCGTGCAACAATCAAACAAGAACATGCACGACCAAGACGCTACATAAGTTCCAGAGTCGTCTGAACGAGGTTCCAGACACAAACAACCGCCCTAGACTAGATCCATCAAAACACACTCCTGGCCCTACCCTGCCGATACCACCTGAGATCCTCAGCGATCCCCGAAGCTCATCAAGTCTCAACACATAGTCACATTACAGAACGCCCTGCCCGCACTCAATGTATATGTATATATATATATATATACACATCCAGCACCCCGAAGGTCGTCACCCTGAGGTTAAGTGTATAACATCCAATCACCCTCCGGGCGGCCACCCGTCAGGCTGGTCTGCTCCCCGCTGACACATCCTCGGAACACACAGTCCGTCAAACGCTCTGCGAGCAGGAGACACCAATTGTCCCCTGGAGAGATCTCATCTGTCTCTCGAGATATATATTACAGGAAACCGTACTGGTTCCCTAGAGAGAATCATGTTCCCTCAGGTATGCCCGACATCTTCTGTAATATGGCTATCAGTACCTATTGACTCGAATTCCTTCACGTGGCTCTCATGATATTCCCTCAGCGGAATATCGTATATCACCCCTCAGCGAGTCATCTGGAGTCCCTGGAAAAGATAAGTCCTACAGAACCTTCTTTCCAAACTCCTCTAGGAAATAGACAAATCTCGATCCCACCTAGGATCTCTATTCCCCAGCTCAGAGTCCCGAGACAGACAAACCTCGATCCCACCTAAGGCCTGCTTCCCGACTCTTCTAGAAAATAGACCAGTCTTGATTCCACCTAAGACTTCTACTTTCCAGCCAGCTCTCCTAGCGAACGGACGAAACCTAACTACCCTTAGAGTCACCGCCCCTAGGATCTCTAGCCATGGACTAGCTCTAACTCCCATAGAATGTCTATGCTGCCAGACAACACAACACATATGACCCTCACCGGTCATCTGCTATAAGAACTCACATCTCATAGTCCAAACCTCATGACACTCTGTCATGACATAGGAACTCCACGTCCTAAAAAACCCTCATAAGAACTCACATCTTATGAAACACAAATTATAAGAAATCCCATCTTATTAAACACAAGATGTATATCGTTACAACAAAACGAAAATACAGCAACCGTAGCCACATGCTACAACCAAACCAAAAGACTGAAACCAACGAAATGAAAGACTCCTCAAGCCTCTGCTTGCTTCTCGAACCATTTCGAGAACTTAGTCTTCATCATCGCCTCTGGTTCCCAAGTCTGCTCCTTAATACCATCACAGTCCCACACGACTCTCACCCACGGTATCCTCCTCCGGCGCAGAACCTTGACCCTCCTCTCGAGAATCCTCACAGGTCTCGCCTCTAAGGTCATGTTGGGTTGAAGATCCTCCGGGATCCTAGCGAACACTTCCTCAAACTCATACAGATACTTCTGCAACATCGACACATGAAAGACCTTATATGAAAAGCCTTCATATTCTGAGGTAACTCCAAACGATAAGCTACTGGTCCGACCCGCTACACAACTCTGAACAGACCCATAAACCTCGGACCTAGCTTATTCTCCGAAATGGATCTGTTAGGATCCCTCAATCTATCTGCCTTGAAATACCCCAGATCTCCTAGCTCATATTCCAACTCCTTCCTCTTTTTATCGGCATAACTCTTCTGCCGATCCTGAGCTTCCTTAATGTTCAGTCTCGAGACACGGATCTTCTCCGTCGTCTCCTGAACAAAACTCGCACCAAACATGCTCCTCTCCCCCACTTGAGTCCAGCATAATGGTGTCCTACACGGCCTCCCATACAAAACCTCATATGGAGCCATTCCGATACCCGCCTGATAGCTGTTGTTATACGCAAACCCTACCAGGTTCAGATGATCTGCCCAAAGACCACCATAATCCAGCACACACATCCTTCTTCATCCCAACCCAAAGATAATACCTCTTCAGACTTTGTACATCTTGGTCACTCTCGGATGAATCGTCAACATGCTCAAACGAGCCCTTCTCATAATCTCTTGCCCGAGACTCTCATTCCTGGCTACACAAACCCGTCCGTTCACTAGTATCGTCCTATTCACCGAGACCTGATACTCTGAACCTGCAACCCGAGAAGCATCAATCAACCCCTGATCCTTCTCCTGAGCTTCCCAACCTTACTCAACACATCTTCCTGGTTAGCTGCCTCAACCCTGACGGCTCCTGTGAGATCACGCACAACCTCAATGTACCGAGCTCACTCGCTAACTCCTCCAAATCCTGCTTCTGAGCCGAAGCAACTCGCTTCCGACTCAAAGCATCAGCCACCAGATTAGCCTTACCCGGATGGTACCCAATCTCCAGATCATAATCTGCTACCAACTCCATCCAGCGCCTCTGTCTCTGGTTCAGCTCTGGCTGAGTGAAGATATACTTCAGACTCTTATGGTCCGTCAATACCTGGACCTTCCCGCCATAAAGATAAGATCGCCAAATCTTCAAGGCGAAGATCACCGCAGCCAACTCCAATTCATGAGTAGGGTAGTTGCACTCATGCTTCCTCAACCGCCGCGAAGTATATGCAATTACCTTCCTCTGCTGCATCAAGACACAACCCATCTCTCGCTACCAGAACTACACTTACTCAACTAAGTCCCCGGTAACAATCAAGATGGACCCTATACCGATCCAGCCAATCCATCCCCAAGATGACATCATACAACTCCACCGGACTGATAATCAGATCTGCGGGCATCAACTCGCCGCCACCAGAGCATTCACTCCACGATCCCGCCTAAAAGTAGCCAACGACTTCCCACCAGCCACTCTAACTACTCCTGACGTCTCCCTAGAATCACTCTGGATCCCGCTGCTATCCGCACACTCCAGAGTAATGTAGCAATTCGTTGCTCCAGAATCAACAACCGTGGGACTCACACCCGCCCACTACTAAGGTCCCTGCGTAATTCTCATGTGCCTAAGAACCCTAACGTACTATTTCGAGACTCATCCATCCTAGGACAGCTCGCCAACCTGTGATCCATTCTCCCACACCCGAAGCTTCTCAGACCACCCTGAACCCTCTGACTTGGTTCCAAAGTACTCTCCCACATCCTCTTCTGTTCTTGCGCAGGCTTACCGCCCATGCTCGGATCTACCTGCTACTGTGACATTCTCTGCTGGACAGGAAGATTAACCACCACCACATGCTCTCTCAGGTCCTCTTCAATCGTCGCAACAATCTCAGCCAGCTCCGCACTCGTGGCAAACTTACTCGCTCTACAGCAAGTCCTCAAATCAGCTCGAAGTTCTCCCAAGAACCTCTCCACCTGGGCCTACTCGCCCTCTATGCCTCCACTCTCATAAACCAGGAGTCGACAAAACTCCGCATCGAATTCCCTCACTGATCGGTCGCCCTGAGTCAACTCCAAAACCTCAACTCAGGTCGATGCCGCCTCTTGCAGAATACTTGGCATTAAACCCAGCCAAAAATCCACCCATGCCATCACTGCCTGCACTCGGAATCCCTCCGGATACCTCAAAGAGTCGAAGTTACGCTTCACACTCATCCGCCGCTCATCGGCCCCTCAAGCTTAGCACCTCTCGAGAAAACTCTCGTGCTAATCCTCTACATCTGCTCCATCATCCCAGGATAGGATGGGAGCTCCTCCACAGCCGCCACTCCCGGCTGCACCCAGCCACACCCGACTGCACACCAGCCACACCAGGCTGAACCCCCGAAGCCTAACTCTGAGCCGGCACCCCTCCCGGTAACCGCTCCAAGATCAATTGTAGCAGACTCGCCAGACTATCATCTCGATCCTGGCCGACACCTGCGACAGCACCCCCACCTGGGCCCGCCGCACCGCCGACCACACCGGGACTCTCACTAGTCCCACCAGCCCTCACACTGGTACACGCAGTGGCCACCCCGGAACTCTCACTAGTCCCACCAGCCCTCACACTGGTACACGCAGTGGCCACACTCACGGATCCCTCCTGATACGTCTGCGAATCTGCCACCTGCTCCTGCGTGGTCTCTTGGGCCACACACGCGGCAGCAGACTCACTCACAAGTCCCTGCCCACGCCTACGCCCTCCACACCCACCTTGGCCTCCCCGGCCAATACCTCTAGCAACTCTAGTACCTCTACCCATCACACTCTGCCCTACCAATGGCAGAACTCTAGTATCTCTAACAATTCCTCTTCTCAACCAGAAGCAGAAACTAAGCATACTAAAAAGCATAAGAGGTCAAACAACACATACCGTGGAATCTCTTTGAAGGCTCGGAGATGATGATCTAGGACTCCAAACCCATACAACAATCAACTCACTAACTACTCATAATCAATCAAGCGATCCACAAACAACGCAATTGACAATCACATTCAATCAACTACGTTCTCCCGCCCTAGAACCATAAGGGCTCTGATACCAAACTGAAACAACCCGACCTGTTTTTTTTTTTTTTAAATAATAGCATCGAATTAGTATTCCCATAAATACTAATCCTCAACATGCTAAATTCTCACAATCACAATTAACCAGCGGAAATCAATTAACCACGATAATCCAATAACTCAATCAATTTCATAAACCACCCTAAACAATTATTCAATACAATTCAATAACCACCAAATCAATTCCAACTTAACCATTCTAAACCGTTCATCAATTTCAGAATTACTAACATCCTAGCAATTCTAACAACATGCATCACGCAACCGAGACACTAGATCATCCTCTCTTCCCGGCCTTGATTCCATGATCACTTCTTTTCTTTACCTGCATCAAATGGTTAAAAGAGATGCGTGAGTATTATCATAAATACCCAGTGAGACGGTCCTCCCATCTACAGGCCAATTACTCAGAGAAAGAATGCATACAATACTAGGGTTATCAAACAGCAAGCATAGCAAATAACAAACAACATGAACAGGACAGTAACTTATGTGTCGATCGACACAGCCTCTAGGTGTCGATTGACACTCGACTGTCAACTGTGTCGATCGACACAACCTCTAGGTGTCGATCGACACAGACCACCAGAACCCTAAGATTGAACCTATCCTCTCATGGCTCAATCTCAAGGACTCAGATCACGATCCTGCACAATTCAATCACCAAAAACAGTAAAAACAAGCCACAATCAATCGTATTCCACACAATCCTAATCCGAGAGCCTATGGTCACGCACTCACCTTTGCAACCGGATTGAAACGAGGAAACAAGGCACTCCCGACACGACCCAAACAGAATGGAATAACTCGAGACTCCATTTACCAAATCAAGTTCTAAAACCTGATCTGGAAACTAGACACCAAGAGCTTCGCAAAGGTGTATAGACCGTCTCCTAACACCAAACAGATCGATGGGAAAACAGCCTGCAATCTCGCTAATCGAAACTGGAAAAACAGAGATTTCAGAAACAACACCCTGAAATCAAACGAACACAGAGAACGGAGATTACCTCCAAATCAGGATCCGAAACCTAATTCAAAAACTAGACATATAGAGATTTTCAACGGCATAAGGATCGTCTCCTGATTCTCTCTGGTTCGACAGGAAATCAACCCTCGAAGTGGACTGATCGCAGACTCGAGACTGCAGAACCACCTCACGGGAAAACAACGATAACTCTTAGAATACTAATCCTATTTACAAACCGTTTTCTCCTGAATCAATCTTAGAGAGTGGAAAACTTAACCTCCAAGTTTCACTCTGATCCGATCCGATCTTCCTCGCCAATCATTTCCTCCAAAATCCCGAGCAGAACTGTTTCTCTCTCAAGAAAAACACTTCTCTCACAAAACTCTCTAAAACTCTTTTTCTGCTCAAATTTTCGGCCAACCCCAAGAGAAAACGATTTTCTCTGCTTAAATACGGAACCCTAGGTTCCCTAAACCAACTCAAACCAAACCCGATCAGAAATCAAAACCACACGGTCCAATTTAAGCATGTGTCGCTTGACACAAACCTCTTGTGTCGCACAACACAGCTCCAGCAAACATATTCCTTCGCGAATTAAATACACGTGTCAATCTATACACAACCAAAAATCATATTTTTGGTTCACAGGCGTTACAGTTAAGCTGATGAACTTTGATATCAAACCGGCCTTGGATAGGCGGTCCATGCAACTTCATCAGTTGGAAGAAATTAGGCACCTAGCCTATGAGAGTTCAAAAATATACAATGAGAGAACCAAGATGTACCACGATAAGAGGATACTCTCCTGAAACTTCCAACCAAACGACCAGGTACTTCTCTTTAACTCTCGTCTTAAGCTTTTTCCTGGAAAGTTGAGATCTAGGTGGTCCGGCCCTTTCTCATTAAGGAGGTCCGTTCATATGGAGCCGTGGTGTTACTGGACGCCAAAGGCAGTGAGTTCGTGGTCAATGGTCAGCGGCTTAAGCCGTACCTAGCTGAGACGAACCAAGCCGAAGGAGGATTCATCCCCTTAGGCGATGCACCGAAAGCCTAAATGGCTAACAAAGTTAAGATAACGACTTTAAGCAAGCGCTTGGTGGGAGACAACCCACCGGTACCTTTTTAACTTTTTGAATTTCATTTCTTTTGCTACTAACTTTGGTTTTAAGTTTTAAGTTTTCAGGTTTTTCAAAAAAAAAAAAAAAAGGAAGGTGGAATGCACGAGGTAGATCGATCGATCCTCTCTATCAGATCGATCGAACCAAGGTGATGAGATCAAAAACCATTTCAGCGGTCAACCTCAGGATCGATCTGCACATCGACCCGCTACCCAGAAATGGAGCACCTGCTCCAAGTCCCAGAGCATCTGCTCCCCAGGGTATAATTCGAAATTCAGATTTAGGCCCACCAAGAGGTTAGTACCGATCCATGCTTTCCTTATTGCTTTTATCTCTCTCTTTTCACTCTCTTTTCTTATTCTCACACCGAGACGGTGTGAAGTAAGTCTGAGGGAAGTTGCTACTAATATCGTTTATTTTGGTTGTTTTCTTTTTCTTATTTTGTCCTATTGAGTCTAGTTTTTTTTTGTTTTATTGAGTCAAAACTTTGTTGGGAATTAGGACCTTATCTTATGATGATTTTTGAACCACTTGCGTTTAACCTTCTCTCTAGTGACCATTTCTACAGAGCATGTGTACAAGGAACAGCTGGAACACTTCAATGCACTATCTTCTAGGTATCATATTGACCGAAAATTCTTCTCGCTACTGGCACTAGATTAGGGAAACGAATCATATTCATGACTTCTTATTCTTTTTATAACTCTTGCTGTTCCTGAATAGCTAGTACCCTCCTTAACACTTACCTCTTTTCCTCTTTTCAAGCCTCTTGCATTCTTGTTACTTCATTGTCATATGTGCAGTTTATGCGCAAAAGGACCGGAGAGACTTGGGTCGACACTGCCTCTAAATCACTCTTTCTGAAGAACAAGGGCACCTGCTCCCAGAGACGAGCACCTACTCTAAAACTGAGAGCACCCATATCTGCTCCTATTTTCAGAAGATGGTTTGACAATGAGATGGAACAAAAGTCCACGAGGAAGGAATGTCAATGATGAGCTCCACTTGGTTATGTACAACAACTCTGATTTTCTTCGTGTTTGAGAGACACATGCTTGTAATTGAAACCCTCTTAATCATCATCTAAATTCTTCTCTTAAAAACTAAAAAAATAAAAAAAAAATCATCAAAAACAGATGATGAAGAGTGGTAAATCTGTAAAATAGGAAGTGTCTCTCTGCACAGCGAGTATACCCAAGGTGGACGATGGCTAGATGAGACGTTGGAGTGAATTGAAGAAAGAAAGAGTGGTTTAGGGAATGTAGAACATAAACGGACCTATTCTCTCTTGCAATTTTGTACGATATCCTGCATCCTCTACGAAACGCCGGGTAACCCTTAAACACTTTAAACTCCACCTCTAAATGGCCTTAAACCCTTTAGCGTCGTCTACCCTAAATGGTGCCTTTAGCGAGACCCTCACGCAACTTTGAATGCGTTGAGTTTGTGTATGGGAAATGAGACTTGGTTGAGAAATGTGTTAAGGAGTTTTGGTAAAGCTTTGCTACTCGTAATCTGGATTATGTAGTCTGCAGATTGAAGGTTATAAACCCGGTTCACTGAAGATGAAACAGTTCCCACGTTTTCAAACCTTTCTCCTTCACTTGGTCTTGAATTTGTTTGAGGACAAACAAAGATCTAAGTTTGGGGGGATTGATATAATGCGTTTTTGGCGCATTCTAAACCTTGTTTTGTAGTTTTTTATCGAGTCTTTCATTCTATATTGAGTCTTTCTAGGTCTACAAGTGGCTGGAATAGAGGATTGAAACTTGCAAGGAGGCTTGGCGAAAAAGGAGGGAAATAGGATATTTTCTTGAAGATTCTAAAGATAAGGAGCACCCGCTCCTGATCGGCTGACCTGCTCCGCAGAAGATCCACTTTTGGAAATTTTTATTAAACCTATTTTCTCCACCGAAGGTTTTCCATATATATCCTAGCCGCCCCAGACCTAAAGAGGAACCCGTTTTTCATCGAACTAACAGAGAGAACACGTGAGAGAAAGATTTGATACATTACTTTGAGTTTTTGTGAGATTTGAAGATTGTCTTCCATCCTTTGGAGAAGATTTCTAAACTCTTTACCTTTTTCATTAATTTATCTATGAATTCTTATCTCACTTGCTATGTTTCGATCTATCATGTGCGAGTAATCTCCCAAGTTAGGTTAAAGGTTCGAAGGGATTAGAGATTCATGAACTAAGCATAGATAGGATTTGAAATATATTTGATATCTCCATCTATTGTTGATCATAACCCTAAACTAGCTTGATCATCTAGCCTTTGATTTTAGGTTAAATTTACTCATCAAAAGTGTTGTGAATTGCTTGAATTAACTTAGATGGGCGATTCGTCCTTAGCCAACGACAGTTGAAGTTAAGGCGACTCGTGAACAAATCAATCATATCCTTTTAATGCTCATCATTCTTTGTAGTCCCAAACGACAGTTTAGGGTGTTAGATTGATTGATGAAGTAGTTGATGCCACGACAGTGGATCCTCTTAATTTTATGGTTGAGTTCTAGATTGGTTCGTAATTGATAACCTGAATAATTGCTTGGTTCTAGATGATCTAATCCCTGAGATACTTTCCCTTGGTCTAACGTTTTAATTATCATTGTTTACACCGAATTTACTTTTATTGCTTGATTTATTTGTGACATCTTAAAACCCAACTTAATTGCTTAGCTGAATTGGTATTGCATAAGATTAGAGTGTATTGCTGGTCCCTTTGAAAGAACCTACCTATTCTACATCGGATTAGTGATTTTAGGTTTGAAATATAAATCGGACAAAAAAGTATTTCCATCAACAAGGTGCGGGAAGTCACCTAGTTTTATAGTGAATATGGATATTTTTCCATAATTTATTTTTATATATTTTATAGGTCTTTAACAATAAAACCAAAAAAAATTCAATTTTTTGGTCAAGATTTTTGAAATAGTTTTTTCTTTTATTTTAAATCTCAGTAGAATTTTGACTTTCATTACTATCAACATTGTGACTGAACATATAACCATCATTCTTTTGATTAAAACGTGTGATGTTATTTAAAATCCAACTATAAGAAACGAAAGGATGCACATTCGAAGGAAGGGTCGTGATTGAAGACAAGAAACTGCTCTATCTTTTGGTTAGCTACCAAAGACAAGCTCGCAATACAGGAAAAAATGCGCAATTGGGGATTTGATTCAACCATGTCTACTATGTGGTGAGACGAAGGAAAAGCGGGATCACTTGTACTTGAATATCTTTACTCTTTATGATAAAAAAAATATCCGAATTTAATTAGATTTGCTGAATAATTACACAAACTTTTTTTGTTGTCCGATTAATACATCAACTATTTAATATTTACATACTCCAACTTTCAAAATCTCTTGCTTTTACACCCCGAAAAAGAACAATCGATTCGTATTTAAACAAAACGTATCTCATATTTTCTAATTGTCCTCACACACCAGTTACTTTCTTCTCCTTTCAAATCTTAACCAAGATTTCAATAGGATTGACCACTCGATTTGGGTTAAGAGAGAACAAAGGTTGTTAGGGTACTTCCTAACCCAAATCGATTTGGAGAAAAATAATAAAGATAAAACCAGGTTCTATTACGCCTATTAACTCGTGCAGTAACTAATTAACACAGTCAATAAAATTATATTAATCGAATTAACGTTATTAATGAAGAGGGTGTAAAAACAACGGATTTTGAAAGTTGGAATATATAAAAACTAATGTTAAATAAATGATGTATTAATCGGATAACCAAAAAACTTGTGTATTTTTCATCAAATCCATTTGCTCTGGGATTCGAGGAACATGACTCAATCCCCAAGTTGGGAGACAACGATCCAATCTCTAACTTCTACTCGCCAAGACAAAAAAAAATTATTTTAAAACTATTTAGAAAATAATTAATTTAAATAATTATTTAATCCGTTTATCTTATACCAAGCAAAACTTTTAGTTTATCTTTTTATTTAATTAAAATAAATGAAGATATTTTGATTTTTATAGAAATGTGGAGAACTAACCGTAGAGGGAGAAAATTTTGTTTTCATTGTCTTTGTCAAAAACTACAAAATAACAGTCAAATATTCAATCAGGCTAATTTGCATTTAAAATTTAAAAAACAAAAAAACGAAAAAGTGATGGCTTGGTGAAGATATCAATGTCTAAAACACCTCTCTAAGTCACTCTCTCTTCCTTATCTCCAAAACCCCTAAACTTTAGGTATCTATAGAATCTCAAGAATTTTGATCCAAAAAAAAAAAAACTCAACAATCATCTTCAACATGATCTCTCTTTCGCCGCCGGTTACCTCCGCCTCATCCTACCTGAAAATTCCTCAGAGCCTAATGTAGCCTTTCGATTTCATACACACCCTTGATCTGACCTCTAACCTCTCTCTCCATCAAGCTGGCACAACAAACCATTATCTTTTGTATATCGAGATAGAGAGAGAAGCAAGAGGCGACATGATATGGTCATGGAAAGTAACAAAGACATTAGGATAAAGTCATCAAACCACCAGCTGAATCAAATCTCAATCCAACTGGATGCACAATTCCAAGAAAAGACATGTTCATTGTTCGAAGCCTATCTGCTCAACCACAAAGATTCAATGCATGTAATAACTTGGAGAATCTTCCCAGCTCATTTACAAAACATCTCAAAGAATCAAATCAAATGGAGTTCAAACGAAAGAGTTATTCAATTTACAAATCAAGTGATTCCCAGTTTACTCGATTCAAACATGTGCGCATTGATTGAAGAATTTCGACCAAACCATAATGAATTAAGCTACAAGCCGATTTATTCTACAATCTTAGTGTCTAATTGGTTGGGCTTTAAGTGTTGTTTATAGTTTTAATTTTTTTGAAAGCATCATTTTGTTACCAATCATGTTGTAGCTTTAATTTTAAAATTTAAAACCTACATCTTTTCTAACCAATCCTGCTTTACTTTAATTTTCTAAGTTACAACCATTTTTTTTTTAAGTTTCTATTGTCCTTAACATGTAAAATCATACTGCCCTCAATATTGGGCTGTAAAAGCTCTTGTTTTATTACGATATATACTTGAAAAATACGTGGACAGTTGAATCTTGGTGGTCGGCTTATACTACGTCATGTTTTCTTTGCTCCGAATTTATCTCCTACTCTTATTTCAGTGTCCCAATTACTGCGTGAGATTGCTGGGTTTGTGTTGTTTACTAAGATGTTTTGTGTGATACAGGACCTCGCTTCGAAGACTTTGATTGGAGCAGGTGAAGAACGTGACAGGGTTTTTCATTACACGGGACCAGTTGCAGTTCAAGCTGGAAGTGTGGGAAAGTTGCAAACTAGAGACTTGTGGCATTGTTGTATGGGTCATCCGTCATCTAAAGTTCTTTCGGTTTTATCAAGTGTTGGTGGATTTTCTAGTAATTTAGGAGATTTTGAACATTCTTGTGGGATTTGTCTTCGAGCTAACCAAACTCGAGACTCGTTTTCAGTTAGTTCTAATAAATTGATGATTGTTTTTCTTTGATACATTGTAACTTATGGGGACCTTATCGGGAACCATCTACTTCCGGTGCAAGAATTTTTTTAACAATCGTTGATGATTTTTCAAGAGCAGTTTGGACAATTCTGTTATTGGAAAAGAAAGAGGCACCCAATGCTTTGAAAATGTTTTGTGCTTATACAGAGAGACAATTCAAGAAGCAAGTCAAAATCGTTCGGAGTGATAACGAAACAGAATTTCCTTGTTTGAAGCAATTTTTTGCAGAAAGGGTATCATACATCAGACCTCGTGTGTTGAAACTCCTCAACAGAATGGAAGGGTAGAAAGAAAACATCGTCATATACTCAACGTAGCTCAAGCTTTGTTGTTTCAAGAAAATTTGCCTAAACAGTTTTGGGGGGAAAGTGTGCTTACGGCAACTTATTTGATTAACAGATCACCGACGAGTTTGTTACATAACAAAACACCGTATAAGCTTCTATATGGAGTCCCACCAGCCTATGATAATCTTAGGATCTTTCGGTCTTTATGCTATGCCCAGAGATTATCTCGAGGAAAAGATAAATTTGATGAAAGGAGCAATCGATTTGTGTTCCTAGGATATCCAATGGGAACGAAAGGCCGACTTGAAGAAGTGAGCAAATTGAGTTTTTGTAAGCATTGTAACCGTACTGGTCATGCTTCCGAAAGTTGTTTTGCTGTGACTGGGTATCTGGAATGATGGGGTGAATGTCCAAAAACACGAACATTACAAGGAAGAGGTCGCGGAGGAGCTTCTTCTTCTGGTGGAGCAGGCCGAGGACGTGGATCTGTTGCATATGAAAATGCAGTTCATGTTACCGGAGCACAAAATGTTGAGCATGCTAGTTACGTTCTCACCAACAACGATCGTGATGGAGTGAGTGGTTTAAGTGAAAGCCAATGGTGTTCTATCATTCACATTCTCAATGCCGGAAAAGCCAATACCAGTGCTGCTGAAAAGTTAACTGGTACGTTTTCTCCTCCCTCTTGGATTATGGATACTGGTGCGAGCCACCATTTAACTGGAAAGTTTGAGCTGTTGACTGAGGTGCGTGATATGGATCATGTGTTGTTTATTATGGCTGATGGACATGAGCAAGTCTGTGTTTTTCTTTGTTAACAATCACCATATATTAAATCAAGTGCGACCGATTGAATGGTTTCCCTGACGGGCAACCCCAAACGGAAATGTCTGACTTACATGAGAGAATGCATTCCGATTGCAAACTCTTGACATATTTTGATAAAAAAGAAGAGTTGGTAGCTACAAAGTGAACTAGGGATTCAGCATAAACCCGACAATACTCACATATCATGAAAATCTCACAAGGGAGATGGGATTTTACGGCAAAAACCATCAATATTCACGCACCATGGATGTCTAAATCGACTCAAATATATATATATATAGATATATATTGAATGCATGCGAAGTTGGTTAAAGTTGTGGTAGGACTACAAGAAGAATGACTAGGTTTACCATGTTTCAGTTGTCTGCAGATTGTAAGTCAAATAAAAAAAGTTTCAAATGATTTTCAAATTAAAACGGTTTCTATATTTGGATTTCTGTTTTGTTTGAGGATAAGCAAAATTCTAAGTATAAAGGAGTTGATATTCATCGGTTTTACAGTTTTTAATAAAGGTTTTAGAAGTTTTGTTTAGGGGTTTATGATATTTTAGTGCGTTTATGGTGTTTCTAGATCATTTCTATTCAGGCCCGGCCCAGTGTAAAACTGGGCCCAGAGCATAAATTATTTGTTTGACCTTTGTATATCAAATATTGCAAAAAAAAACATTTTTTTTAGGGAAAAAAAAAATTTTAAGGTTTTTTCTGTAAAAAAATCAGCTAAAATTTTTTTTTTTTAACTAACGGGCCCAGTGCAAATGCACTCCTTGCACAGGACCTGGGCCGGGCCTGATTCTACTGTCAAAAGTATTTTCAAGAAATTGGAGAAAAAGAACACAAAAAGACAAAGAAATACTAGTTTTTGGGCTATGTAGAATTTTGTGATTCGCCAAATGCCTTAAACTTATTGGAGTGAGTTGATATTTAGATACAACATTGCCACGACAATTAGCTTTCATTCATATGTGATTTCAGATCATTTGAACTAAACGGTTGAAGAGTTATGCTAGATTTCCCCTAGACATGTCAGAGTAGATCACAAGCAACATGTCAAGCCATTCAACCACCATGGTCGCGTCTTATGCCTTTCTAACTTGTCATATAGCTACATTTGTGTCTTCTAAAAGTGTGAAGACTACTAGACATCATCATGGACACATCCAAGGCCCCACTAAAATTTAAGTTCACAAAAATGCTTCCTAATCCAAAAAGGAAGGAAACAATATCATACACAAAAACCACACACCTTAGAGATTCATAAACACTATCATTTCCAAGGTTATATTCTCACAAGAGCATCAATCAAGTCACTTAGTTAACAAAGATATAGATTTTAAGAGCTTTTAAGGTTTCACAAAACTAATATGAACATAATCTATCACCTTAGGGATTCGGTATCATGGAATACAATGCCTCAATAATCTCAAATTTCATAACCGTTGTAGACTCTTGACTTCTTTTTTTTTTTTTTTTTGAAAAAGGGTTGGTACCAAGTGAACTAGGGATTCATTCATCGTAAACCCGACAATACTCACATGTCATGGAAGTGAAATAGGGAGTCACGGCATAATTTTTTTTCATGCACCATAGAAGCCTAAATCGTTCAAAAAGATATATATTCAAAGGATGAGTCGACAAAGTTAAAAAAGAAAGCATTGGGAAAGTGTCAAAATGTTTTGAGATCAATACTCCCTTGGTAAGATTACATGCCATCAAATAATAAATATTAGGAAGTCCTGATATTATAAGTTATTAATCCATTTGGCAGGACTACAAAGAGAATGACCAGGTTGACCATGTTTTAGTGGTCTGCAAATTGCAAGTCAACATTTGGTTTAAGGTAAAAAGAGATCTAGTGATTTCCAAACCTATTTTCTATACTTGGAATTTTGTTTTGTTTGGTAATAAACAAAGGTGTAAGTGTGGAGGAGATGATATACATCGGGCTTAATGGTTTTTATAACATTTTTTACGTGATTTATGATAGTTTAGTGTCTTTATTGTGGTTCTAAATAATTTTTAGTGTCAAGAGTGTTTTAAGGAATTTGAAAAAAGGAATGCAAAAGGGCAAGGAAAACTAGTTTCCAGGCAATGCACATGCATCACATGTTTAGGATTCGCCAAAGGCCTTAGACTAATTAGTCTAACTATAATGAGTTTAAATTCAAACAAAACATAGCCACGACAGTTTACTTTCATTCGTATGTGATTTCATTCATATCATTTGGACTAAAAGTTGAAGAGTTACGTTGGATTTTCCCAAACATATCCGAGTAGATTACAAGCTGCGCAATAAGCCATATAACCACCATGGCGACGGGGTTAAGCCTTTCCACCTCGTCCTACAACTACGTTTATCTCTTCTAAAAATTCCACGATCATTGACCATCTTCATGGACACATCCAAGGCCCCTATTAAAGTTTAAGTTCACTAAAATGCTTCCTAATCCAAAAAGGAAGCAAACCATCATACACATAAACCACAACCCCTTAGATATTCATGAACTCTTTTCATTCCCAAGTCATATTCCCAAGTCAAGAGCATCAACCAAGTCATTTAATTAACAAAATATGGATTTTAAGAGCTTTAAAGGTCTCGCAAATCTTTCAACAAATTTAAAGGTTTTAATATGGACTTAATATCTCACCTTGGGGCTTGGATATCATGGAACACAATGATTTGTCAATCTCAAATTGCATATCAGTTGTGGACTATTGACCTCTTTTGGAAAAAAACAAAAAGGGTTGGTAGCAACCAAGTGAACTAGGTATTCAGCGTAAACCCAACAATACTCAGAGTAAACACTTATATATGGAAGCCTAAATTGACTCAAAAGAAAGATATATGCAGAGAAGAAGTCGACAGAGAGAAAAAAGAGCGTTGGGATCAAAGTGTCAATGTGTTTTGAGATTGATACTCTCTCCGTGAGACCAGATGCCATAAAATAATAAATGTGAGGAATTGAGAATATAAGTTTTGTATGCATGTGAAGTTGTTGAAGGTCAAAACATGGGTTAAGGTAAAAATCGTTCCATGATTTTCGAACCTGTTTTCTATACTTGGATTTTTGTTTTGGTTAAGGACAAATAAATGTCTAAGTCTGGAAGAGTTAATATACATCAGGTTTTTTTTTTATGGTTTTTGATGTAGATTTTTATAACTTTTTGTTAATACTTCATGATAATTTGTGTATTAATTGTGTTTATAGATTATTTTTAATGTCAAAAAAATTTTCGGGAAATTGAACAAAACGATGCGAAAGGGCAACTAGAAGGCAATACACATGTGTCAAAAGTTTAGATTCTTTTAATGCCTTGAACTTACTGGAGTTAGTTGAAAGCCGGACACAACATAGCCACATCAGTTAGCTTTCATTCAGATCATTTGGACTAACGGTTGAAGAGTTATGTTGGATTTTCCCAGACATGTCCGAGCATATCACAAATTGCGGGTTAAGTCATTGGACCACCATTCCCACGAGATTAAGCCATTCTACCTCGCCCTACAACTACGTTTATGCCTTCTAAAAGTGTAAATATCAGTGGACATCTTCATGGAGATATCCAAGTCCCCCATTAAAGTCCAAGTTCACTAAAATGCTTCTTAATCCAAAACGGAAGGACCTAGGAAACCTAGAAGCTTCTCAAGACATCTATTTATTAAGGTTTATGATAGTTGTTAAGTAATATTGTCCCACGTTAGAAATTGGTGAAGTAATTAACTAATATATAAATGGTTAGGGCCAATCCACTGATTGCGAATTGGTTTTGTGTTGGAACCCCATGAGAAACCCAAATTTAATATGGTATTAAAGCCACCCAATCGTTGGACCACCCCGTGAATGTTGTTCCCACAAATGCCCACACTACAGATGTGCATGTCTGAGCGTGAGGGGGGGGTGTTAAGTGATATTGTTCCACATCGGAAGGTGGAGAAATAATTAACTAATATATAAAGAGTTAGAGCCAATCCACTAATTGCCAATTGGTTTTGAGTTGGAAACCAATGAGAAACCCAAATTTAATAATAGCTCCTCAAGGAGGCAACCATTGTACACGGAAATCACTGCTCTTAGAGATTGATAAACACTTTTCATAGTTCTCTTTTCTTTCATAGGTTTATTCGAATTTCAAGGGAGAAGATCTCTATCTATTTGTATTTATAGATAAGTTTTTTGAACCTAATTGTTCTAGTTAGGGCCAGTCTTGAATTCTATTGGGCCGCAAGCAAAAAAATAAAAAATGAGCTGTTTGACTATTACAAAATTGTTTTTAAAACAAAATAAAAATAAAAACAACATGGAGTTTTGAACTAATGACTTAAGAGAAATATTGGGTTTTAACCACGAGACTAAAGAGATTTTTTTAGAAATGAAGGCTAATTTTTTAATGATAAATATAAGGGCCGCAAGCATGTGCTTGGCCTGCTTGACCTCAATGATTTTATATTTCATATCAATGCTTGTTCTATGTTGTTTAAGCATTGAGTTTAAGGGTAAGTAGAAGGGGATCCATAGATTGTTAATATAACTTGTTAGATTTGGGTTTACTTCTTTAGAAGCAAGACTCTATAAGTTGTGAGAGTTAAATGAAAATGTAAATCAAAGTTGAATAGTTATTGGATGTCTTTCTAAATAATTACATGCGAGAGTTGAGTAATAAGGTTGCTTAGATATAAATAATTGGCACTGTGAGAACAGGTTTTCTCTTATTGATTATTTAAGAGAAATTTAAAAAAATACCACTTTTCAAATGGCACTTTACAAAAATGCCTCATTTTTGAAATCTTTACAAAAATACCATTTTTTCAAAATTATTTTTTCTTTATATCATTTATGTTTTGGTTAATTATGTTATATTAGAGTTCAGTTATGAGGGTTTATGAGGTTTTAGGGGTCAAAACATTTTTTAGGGTTTAGAATTTTAAGATATAGGCTTTATAAATCTATAATTAGTGGCATTTTTGCAAATGAGCACCCCTAAGTGGTATTCTTGCAAATATGCAAACAAAAAGTGGCATTTTTGTAATTGCCCTTTTATTTAAATCATTGTTAAGTTTGTTGTGCTTAGCTTTTATTAGGTTTAGTTTTTAATCATAATTTCTAGTAAAAAATCCATTATTTCGACTTAACTAGATTTTGACAAATAATTTTTAGCATAACTAGTAATCTTTGTAGAATTCGACCCCTTAATATATTATTACTGCATGCGAATGTTGTGCAGTTGCAGCTATAACTAGAATAAACATGATACAATTACCAATAATGATACCGAAAAAGGATAGTTTTTTACGCCGAAAATTTAGCAAAACATCCATTAAAATGTGAGGCTGTCCAATAACCATAAACATTCCTAAGAAAGATGTATATTTCTCACCGATGCCATTCAAATGGAACCCCATGAATTAGAGCATCCACATCTTCAAATTGCTGCATTTTTCATTTGAGAACGACGAAGATCTTGGTCCCAAGTCACTTTAAGCTTTGGGTATGAAGAGCAGACTAAGATACCGAGCTACGGATGATATCTCAAGAGCCCCATACCAAATACAAGAGATAGACATGCCATTTATCCTTCGGAAAACCTATTTAGGGAGTAGAAAAGCAGCAATCCAGAAGCCCACAACCTCCTTTTAAACCTTGTTTGGGACGTACCGGGACTTAATTTCTAATTGGAATTATCAACCCGCTTGCCCCGGGTTTAGGGTGACTAGGGGTTTCGGCCTTGAATATCTTGATTTTAAAACAATAAACTTTTTAAAACATGAAATTATTGAATATGAAAAAGATTACCATAGTTCCATATGTTTTATTATTTCAAGAATATACATCATGATACAACAAATGGAAGGAGTTATTCAAGAAGTTGCACATAACGAAGATATGTTCAGCTTAATTGTTATTAGAAGCCGAAGAGAGAAAAAGAAAATGTTTGGTTCGTTTGTTAAAGAAACGCTGCAACCTCTTTGATGCTTCAACAATGTCGTCTCTGCGTCCAAACCCACTGATCCTCAAATACTCTTCTCCACCAGGTCCAAAACCTGAGCCCGGAACTGTAATTATATGAGTGTTTTCAAGAACCTCAGCAAACACATCCCATGATTTTGATCCCCTAAAGTGAACCCACAAGTATGGAGCATTTACACCACCATAAACCGTGAGGCCGAGCGAGACCAGAGTCTCCATTAGTATCTTCCTGTTCTCTTTGTAGTAGTTGATCACCGACCGTATCTCCTGTCATGTTCAACCAGTTAAACATAAAGAAGAAGTTGAAGATGACTAAGCAAAATTTAAGTAAATGCTATATAATTAATTTAATTACCTTAAGACCAGCCGACGAAAGGCATGCCAATCCACCCGCCTGAGCAATATTTGAAGCTCCGTTGAAGGAAGTGGTCACAATACGGTGGAAGTCGTTTAGGATGGGAAAACCATTTGAGTATAAGAGCTCATCAGGGATGATAGTCCAACCAAGCCGAACCCCAGTGAAACCAGCAAATTTGGAGAATGATGAAACTTCAATTGCGACCTAACAAAGAGTACTACTATGATGAATGAATGTAAATATATGTAAACAAAAAGAGACTGAATGCCAAATCAAAAATTCAAATGAGACCTAGGATATACAAGATATATTGTTCAGTCCACTTTCCAATCAATTGATTTTGAGTTGAAATTCATAAAAGTTAAAGAGCACCAGAAATTTTCATAAAATCCACAAATAACATATGAATGCAATCTCGTCTCACCTCTCGAGCACCAGGAATTTCATATATGGAACGTGGACTACCATCTTCGATAAAAGCAGCATAAGCAGAGTCAAAAATAATAATGGAACCATTGGTCTTTGCAAATTCTACTAGTTGATGTAGCTGTTTTCTAGATGCTACATAACCAGTAGGGTTATTAGGAGAACAAAAGAAGATGACATCAGTCCTTGGAGTCATAGCCAGATCAGGGAAGAAACTATTTTGAGGCCCACATGGCATATAAACAACATTTTGGTACGTCTTGGTTGCTTCATGAAAACGACCAGTCTGTCCCATTATGACACTTGAATCTACGTAAGCCTGATTCCACACAAAGAAAAGCGCATGAGAGGATTACTTGTAAGTTTGACATTCACAAGAAGATCTCTCTTAACATCTTTTAAGCCACTTAAACTTTTTTGGCTCACAACTTATAGAGAGAGAGTAAAGATGCAAACAGAAAATAGTATCGCTGACATTACCGGGAAGGTAGGATCTTGCACAGCAATTGTGACACCAGAACCTAAAAGTAGCTGCAATGAAATTCAGAATAATCAGAACGTCAAAAGAATGTGTCAAATCTCAAAATCACCCCACTCAATACATACCTGAAGACGAGAAATATCGCTCTGTGCACCGTCTGATACAAAAACTTCAGAGCTTTTCACGCACAAATTTCCATAGAATGTATTAGCAATAGCTTGCCGTAGAGTCTGATAAAACAAATAAAAGATGATGTCAATACAGAGGTTGAGACTCACTGCTTAAAAAGTAATCTTGCATGGAAGATGAGAAGAAAATGCAAACAGAACGGATCTATATAGAAAAATATAAAATAACAATCTCAATAGCACGGACTACGAAAATGCAATTCTCAAATCCTTCTTCCGATTTTCAGATAAAGAAACTGATATGAATAAACAAACAAAATTAAATTAACACAAATCATATGATAAAACTTTTGTCAAAACAAAATGAACTGAGGAAGACCATAATTACCTTATCCCCTTGTTCCAGTCCATACCCTCTATATCCTTCTACGGTCGATAGGGCACGTGCGAACTGAATAATCAAATTAGATCCAACACACATGTTACTAACCACTGAATAATGATTGAGGAGCATTTCTTTTGTACAGGAAAAAAAAATCTATAAATAATAGTTTACATATGTTTTCATTGTCCGATGACTAAATTACCAATGATTTAAAAATATTTATAATGATCGGTTTTATGATTTTTATAATAAAAATGATAACGGGACATGAAAAAAAAAAAAAAAAAAAAAAAGACACAGAATTAGCATGGTTTTTATCGGTATCCCAATTCCCACAACTTACTCCAAAATTTTCATATCATCCTAGTCTCTATTCTAGTCTACGAAACAGATGCATAAATGAATGACTAAACGAGCTAGAGACAAAACACATGCGTCGAGCATGATAACAGAAATTTTTAGAAAAATAATTGACTTGCATGAACACAAAAACGACAAGATGGAGAATTTCCAAGAACCAAGAAGAGAACGACGACAACGGACTTCTGTAGATAGTCAAGTAGAGTATGAGATTTTAGGGTTTTACTATGAGTTAATTCATTTTAACCATTCTTATTAAGTTATTCTAACCGAAGGATTTCCCATATTTTAACATGGTTCAAATGGGTTTAAGTGGGTTACCATCACATGGTCTGATTAGACGGTCTATTTTTGGGGTTTAAATCACTACAGATTTGTATTGCGCTGAAATACCTCTCAGATTTATATCTTCCACGAGTTGTGGAATGTCGGTAAACAAGACAGAATCTAACATTTTAGGCCTTACGCACAAGCAAAGAAACAAAAAAACTGAGAAGAATGCCAAAAAAACGATAAGTCATACGTTAGACATGTGTGAGGTTATTTGCTCCGGTATAGGCTCAGTTGTATCACCAGTCCCAAGGCTTATCAATCGTACATTTGGATGCTTTTCAACGTGCTCAAGCTCACGTCTCGTGATCTATATGTATTTACACAATTAATAACTGTCAGTGAAAATGAAATTCCCATTTAGAATATGTACAAAAATAAATAAAGATAAGAGATGTTAAAATTACTTCAGGAAACAAATAGTTGTTCTTTAGTTTCTCTAAATTCACGTTACGCACAAGTTTTGTGCATGGACCTGAAAAAGATGAGGACAGCAACAAGGAAAACGGAGTATGAGATTCAAATATACGAAAACATTCAGATCGCAGTTTGAGGAGCCAAGATGAGAAAATCCTTACCAACTTTCTTCCTCTCAAAGTCTAAACTGTATAGAAGAAAGAGAGAGTTCAGTGACTATAAGATAATAATATATTAAAGCTATGAGTCAATTTGTTGCTTCACAGGTAGTGATGATGAAAAAGAAAAAAAAGTTTCAAAAAAAAAAAAATTTGTTGCTTCACAATTGTCAACCAGTACCTAGCCTTTGCATTTTTTGATGGAGAAGAGCAGAGATACGAGAACGAACCAAAGAACATTAGACTGACCATTCTTCACTTTGAAGTTTTTTTTTTTGTTAAAGGCTTCACTTTGAAGTTATAACAGCTCCAAAGATGTAGACTATTACAACCTGATCAGTTACGAGCGTATTTATATACTCCAAGCAAGTACCAATATCGACTATTAAATAGTGTATATGTCACCTTCAAGTGGATAGAGTGCAGAAACTTCTAAAGCAGCCAATCCATGCACGCCTAGTGAGTCTCATGAATTCACATTATGTCTCCTTATTGTCCACAAAATAATGGACCATATGGTAATGCATTAATAAATAAATGTCAATTCTCAAAAATACCATAATTTAAAAGTTTTGTTTTAAAAAATAACATTAAAAATTGGACAATTCTCACAAATACCATTAAATAAAGTTTTGTTTCTAAAAAAACTACCATTTTTCAAATATTCCACAATACCACAATTTTTCAAATATTCCACAAATATCACAAAACTAAAATTAACTTTCAATATTCAAAACTAAAGCAGAAACCCCAAACCCAAACCTTACCACCTAAAAAGTAAAAACTATACCATAAATTATACAATAGTTAACCCAAATCCAAAAATTTAAATTCTAAAACCTTGAAAATCAATTTTGTGTTGGTAGTATTTGTGGAACATTTGAAAAATGGTTGTATGGTAGAACATTTGAAAAATGATTATACTTTTAGAAACAAAACTTCTAAATGTGGTATTGTAGGAAATTACTTTCAAAAGTTTTATATTCCAAATATACCACAAAAATAAAATAAAATTTAAAACCTTTAAAAGTAAACCAAAACCCTAAAAACCAAACCCTAAACCCAAAAATTATACCCTAAATCTAAAATAGTTAACACAAACCAACAAAAATTAAATTATAAACCCTTAAAAATTACTTTTGTCTTTTTGAGATTTATAAAAGTAAGAGTTTATTGATACTTTTACTGCGGGGTTTGTTTCCAAAATTTTTTTTTTCTAAAATTTACAAATTTATATGAAACAAATTCCATAAATCTCCCGTAGTATATAAGCACAATCATGCAATTATATTCGTGGTCTCTTTTTTTTTTTGTTAAAGATATTGGTGGTCTTTTATGTTAAGAGTAAACTAAAATTTTATCTCGTGTCAACCGCATGATTAAAATATTTAGAAGTAAAAAATTATAAATTTTTAGAATATATTCGAAAAATTAGAAACAACAAAAATCAAATGGTATATCTCCCATATATATAAATATATTTTACTTTACAAAATTAAATTTGCATGACACTTAAATTGAATGCAAGCGTTTTTAATGTAAATAGAATACGTTTATGGTAATTATGTTATATAACATTTAAAATATGAAAATGTTATATTTTAGTTAGATTTAAATTAGTAACATATATATTTGTGAATTCTTTTTTTTTGTCGATATTTTAAAGGATTGTTTATGAAATCCAATTAATATATAAAGGATTGTTTATGAATGTGGTGCACGTTGAACCATTCATTGTGGATTCTTATCAGAAGGATAAAGTTCTTTATTTTTAAGTAACTTATGGAAATATTCGTCGTGATTTTAGTTTCAGTGGAGAGTTAGATTCACTCGAAATCGTCATTCGCAATATGAGCACAAATTAAAAATAAATAACAAAACAAAAACAGAGTATTCGAAGAATTTAGTCGAAAAGAAAAAGCCATTGGGAATCTCCACCCAACAATACCATGCTTTCTTTCTTTTGGTTCAAGAAAGCAAATTTCACTTAAATAAACCTTATCTATATTATTGACAAACAAAATATAAAACCTAAATTAAATGAGATAAAACTGAGATTTGTTCAAAAGAACTCTATTTGTTAAAAACAAAAAGTCATGCAATAATATTTATTATAAAATGGAAAAGAACAAAAATATAACGGGTAATGCCACAGAGTTAAACATGCCACAGAGTTAAACATAAAAGCATTTTCGATCACTTGCAGAGGTGAACGAGTAAGTCGTGCAACGGTTTCTTGTTCGGACCTAGTGGATATCATTATCTTATTTAAAAAACCATCATTATGTTATTTCTTGTTGAGTTCCATGCATGCGTGGACTGATACCTAACACAGCCTAGAGACCTTCATGCACACAAGCACATGGTGTGAATAACCTCTAAACATATCAGTTGAATTAGTGTAACAAAACTTTTTTATTTTTAATGTCAATACATAAGATACATTATGTAAGTTCTGAATATATGACACAGTGACAACACTACGTCGTATACCATGGCCAATTCGATTACATGTCCTAATCAAACATTGATATCATTACGAGACAAATTACTCTTGTACAACTACACCAAGCGCAAATGGTAAAAATGGTTATGTTTCCATTCTTTTTTTTTTTTTTTTTTTTTTTTTTTTCTAGAGAATAATATGTTTCCATTCTTTAAACCAAGATGATTCTTACTAGCTAGAAATGTTTAACGACCCTTATGAAATTACTCTTGTCAAGATAATTTTTTTGGTTAATGACTCCTATGAAATGTTCTTCCACACCAAGTTATATGAAAAACCTTGGTTACCACTCATGATTCATATTATAATTAGGGAATTAAGGTCATCTTATGGCAGAATACAAAGTATCTAAGTTAACCGGACAAAGTTTAGACAAAATTTATTGTCTTCATCTAAGAGAGCTGCAGGAAAGTCACGTATGACTAGGATTAAGAAATGACGAAGAAACCACATAGAAATTATCATGCTTTTGCCAAAAAAGTATAAAATACTTTACCAATATATCTCAACATCATTATATAAATATCAAAATAAAGTATCACACCTTGACAAACCAAACCAGACAATGTTTTGCTCTTCTCAGGAGAAAAGTCAATAGGTAAGAGGAAGGAAATCATACAAGTCAATTTATAATATTAACATATGTTTGGAAGAAAAGTTCTCAAAGAGAATAATCCTTTTTCGAAGAAATTAATCGGTCAAAATTCAGAAGATTATAGTTTTATTGCCTTACGACTTCCACTTGAAAACTCAACACTCCTTATTCTCATCCACCCATGTCTCATGAAAATCTATCACAAGAGGAAGAAAATAAATAATAATTCTGCCATATTATAGTATTTGACAATGTGGAAAGGAAAACTCCTCAATGAACACGAAAACTGATAACTTGTCATTATAATAGTATACTAGCCGTGGAAAATCTTTCTGATAAGGAGAATAAATAAATTTAGGAACCTTGGATTAGTCAAGCAACAATAAAATTCAAATACGTATCTGAAGTAATTTAACAGGAGAAGACATTATCATGGAGCGTGATAATTAAATGCGAATTTCATTGAGAAAATCAGAAAAGTTACGAAGATCAAAGAGGTGAATTATCCTTTTCAAAGAGAACTATAAGCAAGTAAATCTTCCGACAGAGGAAGTTCTGAAAACTGTAAAGATACAAAATATACGTAGAGGGGTAACCACTTGTCTGTTAAGTGATATTATCATATATCGGAAATTGGAGAATTAATTAATTAATATATAAAGGGCTATGGCTAATTCACTCATTGTTAATTAGTTTTGAGTTAGAACCCCATAAGTAACTCAAATTTAATCTGGTATCAGAGTCCAGTTGATGGCCCAAGAGAGGCTCAATTCCTCGAGATAGCTAGAAGAGCATATCTCGAGGGAGCGTGATGGATTCATTTTACTCCGCACACAGCGTGGGTACTATCCTAGTAGTTGATTATTTTTCTAACAAATATAAGCAATATTCAAGCACATCAAATTTATAATAAAAATAAATTATACTAAGGGTCTAAATGGTAAGCCTTTTAGGAATTGATGGAATATACATGAATGGAACTGAAAAAATAATAGAATAAATCTAGAGAAATTTAAAAAAATACCACTTTTCAAGTGCCACTTTACAAAAATGTCACACTTTTGAAATCTTTATAAAAATGCCACCTTTTCAAAATTATTTTTTCTTTATATTATTTATGTTTGTGTTAGTTATATTCTATTAGGGTTTAGTTATGAAGATTTATGGAGGTTTAGGGGTCAAAACATTTTTTAGTGTTTAGAATTTTAAGATATAGAGTTTAAAAATTTATAATTAATGCCATTTCTGCAAATGAACACCCTTAAGTAGCATTTTTACAAATGTGCACATAAAAAGTAGCATTTTTGCAATTTTCCAATAAATCTATTCTATTCATTCCTCATCAAAATTGTAGAGGGATACTTTATGAATTTTTGTGTGGAATTGATTATTTTTATGTGGGATAAGTGGAATGTTCATTATATTTTTTTTCTCAAAAATGGTAAACTTTTGCGTAAAATAAGTAGAATGCTCTATTTCATTCGTAAAATTGGACATCCATTTGCACCCCAACTAAAAGAAATTATTCGAAGATCCTTAAGCTAGACACCTCAGCATTTTTAACTACTCTATAATCAAGCCACGTCAGATGAGTTTAAGTTGTTAAAACTTTCCTTTAAGGCTTCATGTATTAAAGCCCAAAACAAATTAACACCAGCCCAACAAAATAGCCCATTTTCTTATCGAGTGAATCACAACTGTTGCCTACCTCCCCAGAGGCAAAGACCTTTACTTCGTTATATTTGTTGTTGACGATTCCCTTACGCACCTTCATATTCTATAACCGTTACCACTTCCTTTTCTTTATTATTCACTAACTCATCAGTGTGCTGCAACAGGAGTATGCTGCAAGTTTCGGGATCAAAAGAACTTTCGTAATAATGAGGAAAAAAATCTATCTACTAACCAAAAATAGCTCAACCGTTTTGTTTGTTTGCTAGTGTGTTTGTAGGAGTAATTTGGAAAAGAGATAAATTGTTTGAGGGAGTTCCTCAAACTCATATGTTCTGTGCCAAGATCTCGGTAAGCAATCAATTTCTCAGATGAAATCATTTACTTTAAAAACATCTCAAATTCTTTTGCAAATTTCTTATACTACATTTATTGGGCTCAATTTCCATGGTTGAATCTCAAATTTTATAGGGGAAGTTGGTTTTTGTCACCAATAACTCAACAAAGTCCACGAAATAATTCGGTCAAAAGTTTCCGACTATTGGCCTCAATATGTTAACGAGGTTTGTGACTTACGTCACTATCTGCCTCCTATGTATCTATAATTCAGATTAAAGTTATCATTTTTCTACTCAGGAGGAGATATTTGCTTCGTCTATTGATTTCCCAAAAGATAAGAAAGTAAACCATCTCGATCTCAATCTTCTATGTATACGTCTCATGTGTAAATCAAATGATTAAAAACTATGTCACTTCCCTTTGCAAGTTCTGATGCGCATATATTCAGGTCTACGTGACTGGTGAAGAGGGTTTCTAGAGAGAGCTCGAGCTTGCTGATTTTTAAGACCCCTGAGGTCCAGTATGTATCACTGACCTTTCTTATACTAGCTTCCAACATTTTTGTTTTGTTATTGTTCTAAACCGTCAATTTTTCAGATACAGAGGATGGGAAAAGCCATACTGAATTGGAGCCATGGTTTCTAACTGAGTATGGTCATGAAGATCCTTCCTATACATTTCATTTCTTTACGTTTCTGTCTCTACTTAACTTATAGAGTGCATGAAATTGTTCTTCTTGCGACGGAAACTGAGTATAGTTTAGTTTTACTGAAACCGCTTTCAAGGTGGGAGCTGTTGTGGTTGGATTTGATCGCTATTCCATTCTTTTGTTCCATTCAAGGTGGGTTGATGGTTCACAAGAATTGGGAGTTCTTACCTGCATTATTGTTTGTTTCTCTTCTCTCTTTTACTTAAGTTGACTTGTGCTGGACAAGACGGTCCTCGGAAGTGTTTCAATCTTTATCCTCAGAGGGAATTTGATATTCTTGAGGACTTAGCTAAACCAGAGATCAAGAGATGCAATCTCTCAAATGTTATTTTGAAGTTGAAGGTTCTGGGAAGGATTCATATACTTTTGATGAGTGGCAGGTTGCTTATGCATTTTGATCATGAAGAAAAAATTTCTCCTCTATTGTTTTTTGTTCCTGTGTTGTACTTGAATCAGTTTCAAATAATTATTTTCCCTACTTTTCCTCAATAGTTGATCTAAGGTGAATATTTGTTATCATCTAAGATTCAATGTGAGTGCGATTGGATGGATTTTAATGAGCTAGAAGTTAATCGGGAGAAAACACAAGGGACGAGACAAACAATTGACTAAATTCACAGCTTATCAATTCGATATTTACGTTGTGCTTACCATTATATGACATTAATTGCGTAGCCAGTAATGATGAATGTCAAGTTCAAAAAGCAATTTCCACTCTTTTGCTACTCTATCTGAAATTCTTCTCCGTTTTTGACAAAGATGATGAATTACCAAGGTAGCTACTGGTGAGAATGTAAAATGGTAGATGAAACATTTGCAATAAAGTACATATTCCATAATTTTATCAAGAAATGACACTTAAAGCTAAAAAAAAAAAGTGAAATTAGTAGCATCTCTTGGGTTAATATCTCATACTTCGATTCTAATCTTTTTGGGTCATATCAATCGACTAATATATGGATCTTTGTACTTTACATGTTGTTATTCTGTTTGCCTCAAGGTAGTTTTTTTTTCAATTCTTTTTTAGTGCTTTTCCCCCGACGGATCCATTAATAAGCCTTAGATAAAAAGCTTTTGAAAAAATAGAAAATTTTAAAAATGTTACTAGATATGTAATACTTTTGCCACAAAAGCATATTAAATATTTTTGAAAAATTATAACAATCCACAATTGTTAACTCAAAATTTTCATCATGCTATAAACAATGTGATTGTATTGCTAATGAGGTTAACTTTCAGCATTTCGTTTTAGTACACAGTAGAGGTGGTGTCTGATCCATAGTGTCAATGTCACGCATGTGGGGAAGAAGAGGTCATGCAAAGAGTAGTACGTTCTTCTTCGTTTGTAAATACAATTTAGATTTTGTTACCTAAATTTTACATTCATTTAAATATATAAAATATTACTTTTCAATCCTTTTCACTTCTGCATACTAAGATTTTGGATGTAGGAGAAAAAGAGAGAGGTTAAATATGCGAAGGTAAACTTCAAAAGATATGTACCAAACCGATCTGAAAGATACATAAAAATCAATTGATCCAGTATATGAATTTGCACTCAATGCAGAGTACGAGAACCTATTGCGCTTGCTTGGGATATGGAGTGACGCACATGGTTAAGAGTGTTTACTTAGACATAAGTATAAAGACAAAAAATCTAAAATTGGTCCCTTAATATTTATGACCTTTACTTTTTTTATTCATATTGGATATGAAAGTTCCAAAACTGAAGAAATTAATGTTGAAAATTATCAAACTTATGAGAAGGCATTTGTCACGTGTTCATAGTAGCATACATGAAACTACAAATTGTTATTTGTAAACAGGTAATCGATTAAAGTTTTGGATGTCAAATATAAAATCTCAATCATTTTTTAAATTATTAAGGATATTAAAAATCTCAAATGAAAAAATCAAAAAACAACATTTATATGACACAAATTAATGAATGAGAAAAACATTTTATAAGAACCCCAAAAAAAAAAACTACCAATCAAAAGTAATTTCTAATTCCTAACCAAAATTAAAAGTTAAAATAACATTTTTATAACTAAACATAAGTATAGATTTAAGTATACATCATTATAATACTCACTACAAGAAAACAGGCAAATTTCCGACGGTCAAAACCGTCGGAATAGGGCTTATTCCGAAGGTTTTGACCGGTCGGTTCTATCTCGTCGGAAATAAAATTCCGTCGGAAATACTGACGGATTTCCGACGGAAAAGAAATAACCGGAATCCGTCAGAATTCCGTCGGAAATCCGTCAGTATGTAATTGTCCGACGGATTTCCGACGGCTACACATACCGACGGATTTCCGACGGCTACGTATACTGACGGATTTCCGACGGATATTTTATTTATTAAAAAAAAAATTTTAATTTAATTAAATTTAATGAAATTAAATTAAAATAAAATAAATTAAATTAAAATTAAATATAAATAAAAATTAAATTAAAATAAAAATAAAAAACAACATTTAAAATTAAGTTTCAATATTTTTAAAAGTGATTTAGAAAATTAAAATATTACATAACGTGTTATCTATCGGTTACGGAAGAACTCGTTCATCCTTTCTTCCATTTCCCGCTTCGTGCCATCTGCTCTTCCATTGCCTGCATGCGTTCCTGCTGTTCCTGCAAGCGTGCCTGCTGTTCCTCGTAGCGAGCTGCATCTTATGCGCGTTGTACCTCCAACCCGGTCACCCGCTCGAGAAACTCGGCATTCTGTGTCCTCAACGTACTATCTGCATGAAAGCGGTAAGAATTGACGGACGTGGATGAACTGTCTTCCGGGAGGCCAAACACACGACCTCTGTGCTTAGGCGCAACCTACGAAAAAAAATCAATCAATAAATGTTGTAAGTTGTTTATATTTAAATTTATTTAAAATTTAATTAAAATTGACAGTGTTACTAACCTGATAGGTAAACTCGTTGATCATCTCGAGAGGAACTTCCGTGGCCGGGAGAGTTCCTTCGACGATCGGTTGGGATTGGAGGTACTCCTCACCCAGCCTCTCCACGCTCTCCACGATTTCACGAGCAATGGGAGTGCGCATCTTTGACCAAGTCAAGATGTGACGGACGCACACCGGTCCTCTCCATCTGTTGGCATAGATAATGAAAGAAATATGAGAAGTGTTATAAATAAAATTTTAGTAAAATTTATAAAATTACCAGCTTCTGAAGACGTGACGCTTTGCTCGTGGCACCGAGGTTATGGGTCGCCGGTCCCTTCCCCTTCCGGTCGCTGTTCCGGTTAGACGAGTTCTTTCCGGAGCTTGCTTTTGTCTCCTTCCGTTCCCAATGGGCAAGTAGTCCACCCCATAATGTGGGGTTATCTTGCAATCTGCGCGGCACTTTTCCCTCTTTGTACCACATGTCCTTCCATTCGTTTATCTTCAACGAATATTTCCGGGAGGCTTTTCTGTAGAACTCCCGTCGGACCCGGGAAGTCAACTGTGGATCCCAAGTAAATTCATATTATATAAAAAAAACGTACCCATATTAGTATTGACAATTTTAATGAAAATAAAAATCTAAATTCTTAATAGGAAAAAAAAACATACCGAAAATTGCCGAAACCAGGTCTCCTGGTCTGCCACCGGCATCGAAGTAAATGTGGGATACGGGAAAGTTATCAACGAATTAGTCATTGCGTTGATCGAACTCGTAATCCCGTTTCCCGAAAATTGAAACCTAAACAATATTTAGTTAAATATTTTTTTAAGTTAATATAATCAAATACATTTTTAAATAAAACTTACCAGGTCGTGTTAGGTGGCAAGTCAGGATCTAGGCGAGGCAACCTATCCCGTCCGGGTTGCGAAACAAACTCCTCAATGGTCATGGCCGTGGGAGCTGAGGGCTGTGTACCCATTGGAGGAGACGGGTGTTGGGGATCCGGAAAACTAGTCTCTGGGATATGCGACTGACTCCCTCCCCTACTGGAAGTACCGGATCCAGTAGAGTGATGAAATCGCCCATAGTCCCTACGATTTCCAAAATGTTTACATACCGTTGAAATTTACTTACATATATAAATATAAATTCTGATATTAAATATAAATATATGTAAATTTAAATCATAAATTTTAAAGATAAATTTACAGATAATTTAATTTACATTACGGATTTAGAGATTTTCAGTTTTTGAGAATTTGCCGACATCGAATTTTTGAGATTTCCGAATTATAAAATTTACGGGAATTGGGGACTTAGCGATTTTAGGATATTGATATTTTGAGAAGTAGGGATTTTGGAATTTAGGGATTAATTTATGGAATTTCGGGATTTCATAAATTAAGGTTTTAGGGAGTTAGGGATTGTGGGAAATTGAGGTTTCTCTAAATAGGTATTTAGGGATATTTGGATTATGGATTTCAGATATGAACATTTAGGAATTTACAGATTTAGAAAATTTTTGGAATTTCAGATTTGGTAATTTAAAGTTTTAGATATTTACGATTTTTCCAGAATTTGGGATTTTGTAATTTAAACAAATAAAAAAATTAGTAAAATTTCAACAATTTAGAATTTTACTAATATTTTTAAATTATAAATATTTATAATTTTCTAAAAATAACAAATACATATTAAAATGTAAATAAATTTTATAAACCCGAGAATTCTCTAAATCACAAAATTTACAAAATTCAAAACTTTTCAAACATTCTAAACCCGTACATTTCTACATTTCTATTAATTTTTAACATCCTAAATCTAACAAATTCACAAAATTCTCTAAATTCATAATTTACAAAAAAAAACTTCGAAAAACATACATTGGATTGATGATTTGTTGATCGAGATTGAGATTGTGGATGAATTTGGTGATTCCGGCGTGTTTCCGGCTTGGATCGATCGATTTCTGGCGAGATTTTCGATTTTTTCCGACTTTTCGTTCTGTCGATGCGAAGAAGAAGACGGTGGTTTTATTACAGGTTTCCGACGGAAATCCGACGGAATTTCCCGCTTTTTTCGATGAGATAGAGGCTCTTAGGCGGCAGAAATTAGGGTTTCCGTCGGAAATCCGTCGGTATTTTTGACGGATTTCCGACGGATCGTAATTTTTAATTAAATTAATTTTTTTTATACGGTTTTGTTTTATATTATATAAAATATTAAATCCGTCGGAAATCCGTCAAAAATACCGACGGATTTCCGACGGATTGTAATTTTTTATTAAATTAATTTTTTTTATACGGTTTTGTTTTATATTATATAAAATATTAAATCCATCGGAAATCCGTCAAAAATACCGACGGATTTCCGACGGATCGTAATTTTTTATTAAATTAATTTTTTTTATACTGTTTTGTTTTATATTATATAAAATATTAAATCCGTCGGAAATCCGTCAAAAATACCGACGGATTTCCGACGGATCGTAATTTTTTATTAAATTATTTTTTTATACGGTTTTGTTTTATATTATACAAAATATTAAATCCGTCGGAAATCCGTCAAAAATACCGACGGATTTCCGACGGATCGTAATTTTTTATTAAATTAATTTTTTTATACGGTTTTGTTTTATATTATATAAAATATTAAATCCGTCGGAAATCCGTCAAAAATACCGACGGATTTCCGACGGATCGTAATTTTTTATTAAATTAATTGTTTTTTATACGGTTTTGTTTTATATTATATAAAATATTAAATCCGTCGGAAATCCGTCAAAAATACCGACGGATTTCCGACGGATCGTAATTTTTTATTAAATTAATTTTTTTATACGGTTTTGTTTTATATTATATAAAATATTAAATCCGTCGGAAATCCGTCAAAAATACCGACGGATTTCCGACGGATCGTAATTTTTTATTAAATTAGTTTTTTTATACGGTTTTGTTTTATATTATATAAAATATTAAATCCGTCGGAAATCCGTCAAAACTACCGACGGATTTCCGACGGATTGTAATTTTTTATTAAATTAATTTTTTTTTATACGGTTTTGTTTTATATTATATAAAATATTAAATCCGTCGGAAATCCGTCAAAAATACCGACGGATTTCCGACGGATTGAAATTTTTTATTAAATTAATTTTTTTTTATACGGTTTTGTTTTATATTATATAAAATATTAAATCCGTCGGAAATCCGTCAAAAATACCGACGGATTTCCGACGGATCGTAATTTTTTATTAAATTAATTGTTTTTATACGGTTTTGTTTTATATTATATAAAATATTAAATCCGTCGGAAATCCGTCAAAAATACCGATGGATTTCCGACGGATCGTAATTTTTTATTAAATTGATTTTTTTATACGGTTTTGTTTTATATTATATAAAATATTAAATCCGTCGGAAATCCGTCAAAAATACCGACGGATTTCCGACGGATTGTAATTTTTCATTAAATTAATTTTTTTTTATACGGTTTTGTTTTATATTATAAAAAATATTAAATCCGTCGGAAATCCGTCAAAAATACCGACGGATTTCCGACGGATCGTAATTTTTTATTAAATTAATTGTTTTTTATACGGTTTTGTTTTATATTATATAAAATATTAAATCCGTCGGAAATCCGTCAAAAATACCGACGGATTTCCGACGGATCGTAATTTTTTATTAAATTAATTTTTTTATACGGTTTTGTTTTATATTATATAAAATATTAAATCCGTCGGAAATCCGTCAAAAATACCGACGGATTTCCGACGGATCGTAATTTTTTATTAAATTAATTTTTTTATACGGTTTTGTTTTATATTATATAAAATATTAAATCCGTCGGAAATCCGTCAAAAATACCGACGGATTTCCGACGGATCGTAATTTTTTATTAAATTAATTTTTTTTATACGGTTTTGTTTTATATTATATAAAATATTAAATCCGTCGGAAATCCGTCAAAAATACCGACGGATTTCCGACGGATCGTAATTTTTTATTAAATTAATTTTTTTATACGGTTTTGTTTTATATTATATAAAATATTAAATCCGTCGGAAATCCGTCAAAAATACCGACGGATTTCCGACGGATCGTAATTTTTTATTAAATTAGTTTTTTTATACGGTTTTGTTTTATATTATATAAAATATTAAATCCGTCGGAAATCCGTCAAAACTACCGACGGATTTCCGACGGATTGTAATTTTTTATTAAATTAATTTTTTTTTATACGGTTTTGTTTTATATTATATAAAATATTAAATCCGTCGGAAATCCGTCAAAAATACCGACGGATTTCCGACGGATTGAAATTTTTTATTAAATTAATTTTTTTTTATACGGTTTTGTTTTATATTATATAAAATATTAAATCCGTCGGAAATCCGTCAAAAATACCGACGGATTTCCGACGGATCGTAATTTTTTATTAAATTAATTGTTTTTATACGGTTTTGTTTTATATTATATAAAATATTAAATCCGTCGGAAATCCGTCAAAAATACCGACGGATTTCCGACGGATCGTAATTTTTTATTAAATTGATTTTTTTATACGGTTTTGTTTTATATTATATAAAATATTAAATCCGTCGGAAATCCGTCAAAACTACCGACGGATTTCCGACGGATTGTAATTTTTTATTAAATTAATTTTTTTTTATACGGTTTTGTTTTATATTATATAAAATATTAAATCTGTCGGAAATCCGTCAAAAATACCGACGGATTTCCGACGGATTGTAATTTTTTTTTTTTAATATCATATATCTGTTTTAAAAATAAAAATTACAATCCGTCGGAAAACTGTGAAAAATCTATCGCTTAAAAGTCCGCGTGGTGACCCGATTGCAGAGTTAAAAAAATGTCCAAACATTTATTCATAAATTATTTTAAATTTATCCGGGAATTGAATAAAAGATTTACACAACGAAATTTTATAACAGATAAAAAACAAAAGTCGAAAGGAAATTTATTTATTTTAAAGTTTGAAAAACATATGTCTCTGTATCCACTCCAAACTTACCTTTTGTTAGAACCTGAAACTTTTTTTTTCCTTTTTTTTCTTTGGCGGAGAATCTACTTATCTTTTGCAAAATTCCCTTTCGATTGCATCAACATCTATATTTAAGTTCGGACTTTCTGGTCTTTGGGCAAATTCATCATCATTGTAGTGATCCTTTTTATTCTTCGGTGTACCTTCTAAATATCCGCCGCAAACATCTCTTTTGATTGTATCAACATCTATATTTAAGTTCGGACTTTCTGGTCTCTGGGCAAATTCATAATCATAGTAGTGATCCTTACATTCATTTGAAGTACTTCCACCGTAAGTATCTGACGTTTCAATCAAGCGAGATGGTTTTACGTCTTCAAGAACACTCTTCTTGTCTGGATATTTGTCGCACTGAGATTGCGTTTCCCACGAGACGTTTGGCAAGCACTGGCTGTCCGGCACTATTGTTGATGAAGAATCTCCGATTGAGATTAGTGAGACCGTATCAAATTCCCACGAGTAAGTGGGTATCTCTTCAGTGTGTGTGTCGCATTGGGTTTCGGTTTCCCACGAGTATTTTGGAAGTAGAAAGTGGTTTGCCACGATTTTTGAGTCTTCATTAGAAGAGTTAGAAGACATTATTTGTGTTGTTGACAGGAATGAACGTATGAGGAACCTTATATAGAACGGAAAACCGTCGGAAATCCGTCAGAAACCTCCGACATAATACCCCGCCAGTCCCATCGGCCGAAGATAACGCAATGGTAACCACTCAAACTTTGCCGACATCGGAATTCCGACGGAATTCCGACGGAACTAATTCCATCGTTATGTCGTCCGAAAATTAGGACAGCTTTTATCCCGCAGAAATCCGGCGGCAAAATTAATAAATGATTCTGGCGGATATTACCGTAAAGTACATTATATTAGAGGGAACGCATAGGTGTTATAGTGCAACATTGGTAAACAAACATTTATTCATAAATTATTAATCTGACTCTTCTGATGAACCTTCACTAGGGATGGAGTCTGAATCGTCGTCAAATTCTTCACGTAGTTCATCTTCATCCGAATGCACTAGATCATCGTCGATATGTGTGACATCAGTGACAAGGTCAATGTTATCCGTCTCCTCAACATGTGACATTTGGTTGGTTCGCGATACTTGTAGAGCATCATGTTCCGGAACTCCATATATTTTTCCTCGTGGATTAATTGGAGTTACTGTCATCCAAGGATCTGTCCTCCGCCCAACTCGAGGATATGGAATGTAGCAAACCTATTCATTAACGGTGGATGTTGTTAATATACAAGAATAACAAAACCTAACGTATAAATATAACGGAAAACCTATCAATATATTGATACCAGGTCTGCTTGAGATGCAAGGATAAATAGATCGTAATGATGTAATTTCCGGCTTGAATTTATCGAAATAACACCAAGACGGTCAATTCGAACCCCACTACCATTGGATGGATCATACCAATCGCACATAAACACAATGCACCTCAAGTCCAACATTCCTGGATAGTGGATTTCCAAGATTTCTTTTAAATGGCCATAGTACATGGTATCACCTGATTGCGCCGAAATACCATTGTCCGAAGTTGGCCTTTGACGTCCTTCGTCACGAATTCTGAACGAATATCCCCTAGTGCAAAATCTCGGATATGAAGTCGCGGTGCTGCGTAAACCATTAGAAAACTCCACTAACCATGTCGGGAGGGTTTGACCACTTGCTAAACCTTCGGAAACCTAAAAACAATATAAGTAAGCAATCAATAACATATGAACGTGAAAACCTTATAAAATAAGAGTGAGGAGTTATATTTAACGTACAAAAAATTTCAACCACTCCGGGAATTCTTCATCTTTTAATACAGCAAGTTCGGAATCTGTCTTATCAGCATGGTAAGTTTGTGCTAGGGACATGTATATCCTGTAACATAACAATTGTTATTAGATGAAGACAAATAATTGCACAAATTTAGTATGAGAAATGGTGTACCTTTCATACTCTCCAAGTTCGTCACAATTTCTTAGGATATATGTATGCAAATGTGTGACCTCTTGTGGTGATAGTATGCGTTTCTTCCCTTTTCCACTTACGCAGCCCACTTGCGCAAACAACTCAGGTACAACCACGGGATACACTGCTTTCTCACCTCTATCATCATGTCACGCCGGCCGTCTACCTTTAGTCCGGACATCCGAAGGAAAGTAATATTCGGCAAAGTGTGATACTTCTTCGTTTAGACTTTGTGCAATAATAGATCCCTCAACTTTGCTCAAATTTTTTACCTTTTTCTTCAGGTGGAACATGTAACGCTCGAACGGGTACATCCATCGGTATTGAACAGGGCCTCCTAATGCTGCTTCTCGTGGGAGGTGAATAGGAAGATGTTCCATAACATCAAAAAAAGACGGTGGAAATATCTTCTCAAGATTACAAAGGAGCACCAGGATGTTGGCCTCTAAAGACCGGATCCCGTCCGCTGTTAGTGTCCGTGAACATAAATCTCGAAAAAAGCCCCAACTCCTACAAACGAAAAGTAATCAAGTTAGTACATATATAGTAACATTATATTAGTTAGTAATAAACTAAAGAAAATTATGAAATATACCTCCAATTGCATGATGGATGTCTTGTGGAAGAAGATTAGAAAATGCAAATGGAAGAAGACGCTGCATCACAACATGACAATCATGACCCTTCATTCCAATAAACTTTCCTTCCGTAGAATCCACGCAATTACGCAGATTAGATGCGTAGCCGTCAGGAAATTTAACAAAATTTTTAATCCATTCAAAGAAAACTTCCTTCTTACCCGCGTCTAACCGGTACGCAGGTATCGGCAATCTACCATTAGGCAAAATGATATATCATGGTTTTTACCCATTTTCAACCATGATATAAGTCCTTTTTATAGAGTCTTTTTGGTGTTTTTCGAGTCTTTTAGAGTCTTTGTAGGTTAAAGATTTATTGGAGCTTAATGGAAGCTTTTGGAGTGTTTTGAAGCATCGAGGAAAGAAGAGCTGAAGAGATCAAGTCGGAATCGAGCAGATGAGCCCGTGTCGATCGACACTACCTACTCCTGTCGATCGACACGGGGCTTCCCGACACAAGTAGAAATTCCAGAGAGGTCTATGTTGATCGACATGACCAACCTCTGTCGATCGACACGTGTTTGATGAGAAGAACAGTTCCGAACAGTCAGAAGTTTGGCACTCGTCAAAGCCCTTTCCACCGACGGATCGAGCTGAGATTTTGACACAAGCTATAGCAGCGAGTTACCTTTCATTTGAAAGCAATTTGAGGCAATTCCAACGGTGCGATCGAAAGTTATGAAGGTTTTAGTGAAGACATGTTGGTCTGGCTAGAAGATGTCAAGCTTGAAGAATTTCTTTTTTTGCCCAAAAAGCCCAGAAGTTTACAGAAAAAGCCCAATCCGATTTTTACACATTATATATAGTTTTCCCTTAGGTTTTTATGGGGAGGATCTTGTTTTTAACTTAGACTTGGAGAGAGAGAGCTTTGAGGGAGATTTCTACAGGGTTTTCAAACCCCTTTTTCTGTATCTCTAACTCTATCATTTATGCAATTCTATTCATATATGAGAATGATTTCATCATCTATGTCTGAGTAGTTTGCTTATTAGGTTGTGGGGAATTCTAGGGTTTGATGAGAAATTGTTAGGATTATAGATTTGTTAGGGTTCATCTTTTGGTTATTCATCTAGATTGTTTTAACTCTGATTTTAGGACTGGCCAACTAAAATTGGAAACCCTAGGTTGTTTAATAGACGCGGAAGTGTTATTATCAACTGGAACTAATCTTAGATGAGCAAAATCACCTATTCGCAAAGGAATTTGGCTTAGGGATTTTGTGAACAATTGAACCTGAACGTTAATGCTTGACTTGATTCTCTAGGTTTGCAAAGGAATTTGGAATTTAGGTTTCTAGTCATAGATAGTCTCTGCAACGGAAGTTGATTGGCTTTACCTTCGTGTTTGAGTTCTAGAACGGTGCCTAATCAAACCCTGACAGTAGTTTATCCTTGATTTTGATTCATACCCGAAGAATTACCCATCGCCTAGCTTTTTGTCTCATTGATAACAAGAACTTATCGCCATCTTTTGCTTGTTTTGTTTTGATTCTCGCATTACATTTATATTACTTAGCTTAGCATAATTCGAATACTTAGATTGATTGTGTAATTCTTTTCCCTGTGGATTCGATCCCTAAGTACTACGAAGATCTCTTAATTTGAGAGAGTAGCTCAGGGTTAAATTTGAGCATATCAAATTTTGGCGCCGTTGCCGGGGAATTGATTTCACCACTCGATTTTTGATTTTAGAATTTTGTCTAAGTTTTACTTTTTGTTTACTTACTTCCGTTTTCTTTTGTTTTTGTGGGTTTCAGGTGCATGCCTAATCGCAAGACCAGAAGCAACAAGAATCAAAAGTTAGTGGATTTCGTTTCTGAGTTAGGAGCTTTAGAGCGAGCTAACCGAGCAAAGAAAAAGGTAGCCACGATGGTTAATCCTTTAGTTCTGATCAGAGGAGAAGATGGGATTCTTCATGACCAAGAGGGTCAGAGGTACAATGCTCAGGGTCAGAAGTTAGACGAGCATGGAGTTGCGATTGTGGAGCAGCTTGAGCAGTCTGCGCAACTAGTTCTGCAGCACCAAGAGCCAGCAGCAGCTGCTGCGCGTGGGCGTACTCTGGGAGAGTACAATAGGCCTGACGAGTTCTATGCCAACAGGGCTGCCATTCGCCCTCCAGCCTTTCAGAGGAGCGATTTTGAGCTGAAGCCTGCTTTCTTCTCACTTGTCGCCCAGCACCCTTTTCATGGCCTGTCATCTGAGCACCCCATGGACCACATAGAGAGATTTGAGGACTTAGCCTCTAGCATCAAGGCTAATGGAGTCTCCAGCGACTACCTCTTCTGCAAGCTTTTCCCCTATTCACTTAGTGGAGAAGCAGCCTACTGGGTGAAACAGTTAGAGCCGGGCTCACTGACCACTTGGGAGGACACCAAGAATGCTTTCCTCAACAACTTCTTTGATGAGGCAAGGTCCGAAGATCTGAAGACAAAGATCTCCATGTTCAAACAAGGACCAACTGAAGCATTCAAGGCTTCTTGGGTGAGATTCAAAGCCTATCAGAGGGACTGTCCACATCATGGGTTCAATGATGTTCAGTTATTGGGTATCTTCTTCAGAGGAGTAGATTGGCGCTATCAGATGGCGTTGGATGCTGCATCAAATGGGAACTTCAACACTAGATATCCAAAGGATGCAATTGTGCTCATCGAGAACTTGGCTTCTAGCAATAGTACCAAGAATGCAGACTTCGAAAGGAAGAAGCTGGGTGGCAACATGGATGGAAGCCAGATTGCTGAAGTGAACGCTAAGTTAGATTCAGTGCATCACCTTCTAGTGGGGAAGAAGACAGTGCAGTTTGCTCAAGAAGTGGAGACTTTCGAGCCAGAGGAAAGGGATGTTAACTACATCAATGGAGCTGGTTATCAGGGTCAGAGGTTTGGTAGTCAGCAAGGGTATCAGAGGAATGATTTCCAGAAGCCGTTTCAGAGCAACAACTACCAAAGGAATTACAGTTCTTCTTCTTACCAGACGCCTCCTGTTCAATCTACGAATAGCGAGATGAAGTCTATGCTAGAACAAATCTTGGAGGGTCAACAGAGGATGACAGTGAGCTTCAATGGGAAGATGGATGCCATGTACACTGATCTGAATGGGAAAATTGAGGCTCTCAATCTCCATGTGAAGAAGCTAGATACTCAAGTTGCTCAAACAGCGGAGTCGGTGAAAAGGCAGGAAGGATTTCTACCGGCTAAGACTGAGATGAACCCAAGGTTGCATATTAATGCAATCACTGTGGGGAATGAGGAAGAAGTCGCTGTTTTGGAGACAGCAGAGGTCGTATCGATCGACACAGGAGCCTGTCGATCGACAGGAAGTTATGCAATCGTTGATACTTCGGACAGGAAGTCTTCTGTCGATCATCACACTGCTAGTGTCGATCGACACGCTGCCCAGACCTGCGAAATTTCATCTCAGAGTTCGCCAATTGCAGAGGAAAGGGTTTACAAGCCCAAACCACCATTTCCTAGGCACACACAGAGGTCTAAGCACACAGAGGTCGATACAGTGGTTCAAGAAATGAAACTAAAGAGACCTGCTAAACCATCATTGAGGGAGCTGACAAAACTAGAGAGTCCTGGAATGTTTGTAGTTCCTTGCGCAATCAAAGGTATGAAGTTAAAGAATTCTCTATGTGACACTGGGGCTAATGTGAATGTTATTGCTGGAGATGTTGCCAGGAAGCTAGGGATTGTGGATCTACAACCTTCAAGGATGTCTATATTGCTGGCTGACGGGACTCCCACAACTTCGAAAGGATTCATTGCTGATTTGATGCTGCAAGTGGGAGACTGTCTTATTCCTACAGACTTTCACGTTATGGAGTCAAGAAAGGGAAGCAACAGACCATTGATTCTTGGGCGAGCCTTCCTTGCCACTGTGGGAGCATTTGTTGATTTTCCCAATGAGCGAATCTCTTTCTCCAAGATCAACATGGATGTCTTCTACCCTGTAGTCCATGACAAGGAGACCTCTTGTATGAGTGTCACTAATGGAGGAAAGCCAAGCTTAGACTTTGGAGATGATAACAAGAAGATCCCGTGTGTTCCGCCTTCGATCCCACCCCCTGTGCAATCCGATGGAGTTTTGACTGCCCACAAGGTGAAGTGCAAAAAGACTTCAAAGCCTTTCTCCAAATTCAAGATCATCATTCCTGAGGAGCTAAGGGAGAAAGGAGAAGAAGTTGTCCAGAGGATGGTGGAGAACACTATGAAGCTTCTTCCTGGCGCTATCCTTTGGAAGTCTGGAGAAGAGAAGCCGCCATTTGCAAGCTGTAGAACGGATGAGGGAGACCCAAAGCCCCTCAAAGATCCACCTCATGCCTAAATTGCATCCACAGTCAAGCTAATGACTGAAAACAAGCGCTTAGTGGGAGGCAACCCACTTGTAAGTTTTTCTTCTTTATCTTTTATTTTAGAATTTTGAGTCGGTTAGTCTTTGGATTTCTTAGGAGCTTGAGCTTGATCATCTTACGATTTGCATTGTGAATTGTCTTCTTTGATCGTGTTTGTTGAGTGATGCAGACTTGCAGTCTGAGACAGAGATGACTCTGTCGATCGACAGAGTTTCTCTGTGTCGATCGATATGGCCTTCAATTTTGGATTCTCTCAAGCAAACAATGGTTCGGATCTCTCAGAACCCGAGTCGATTGACATGACTTGTCTCTGTCGATCGACAGGGTTCCCACTATGGTAAATCTTGTTCTTATCAATCAAGTTCAAATTTCCTTTGATTTCTTTTGCCAACTTCGGGCTTGATAACACTGGGGACAGTGTTGTTTAAGTCTGGGGGAGGTAGTTGCTAACTTAGTTTTTGTTTTGAGAGTCAGTAAAAAATTTTGGTTTTATCGAGTCAAAACTAGTTAGGAATAACCCTTCTTTTGGTTTAGTGGAGTGTCTTTTTCAGCGTGTGACCATTCCTCCAGAATTAGTTTCAAAGTTAGACTAATGGAAAATCCTAGGATTGACCAGTTGACTGGAGACGTCTGCTACTTCCAGTATAATCCGCCAAGTCAGAGCTACTGTACGGTTTTCTTTGGGATCGATGTTCATAGAGCTTGACTCCTCATTCGTACCTGACAAGTGCAATCTCCTGTTGAAAGTAATGGTACTCCTCTCCCTCTATTCATCTTAAAAAAAAAAAGAGAAAGAAAAAAAAAAATTGTGTTAGGATTGGGGTGAGATGATAGCTCTTGAGTATAGGATGAGAAATAAATCCAGTGAGTCTGTGCTCAGGAGGTGATCACCCAGCTCAAAAGCAGCAGTCTGAGTCCCGTAAAACGGATAAGGAAGACGAGCACTCTCATGAAACTGTCTCCTCACAAGGAACAACGGTAGTGAGTCGCGACCCTGTCTCCTGGGAAGGAACAGCAATAGCAATATGCACTGCTTGAGTTTCAACAATCATATAAAAAAAAAAAAAAGAGAGAATAGAGGAACAAAACAAGTCTGGGGGAGAGGAAGAATACCAAGTGTTGTATAGGTTGATTTGTCACGGTATAGTATGGGAATGAGTCTAGAAGGTTCTTGGCATTTAGAACATTGAGACCAAGCGATGAAGACTAACGGATTATGCTGTGAAGTGGTGGAAGAATTTGGAAGGCTGCGAATGTCTGCGGAGAAGTACATGGTGGTCTGATTTTGGTTGGTTCTGAATTATGTGGTTCACTAAGTTGGAAGGGTCAATTCGCTGCATCAAGGGAAGGTATGTTCTGTGTTTTCAAACCTCTTTCACATTCTTGGTTTTAGTTTTGCTTGAGGGCAAGCAAAGGCTAAGTCTGGGGGAGTTGATATATCATGGTTTTTACCCATTTTCAACCATGATATAAGTCCTTTTTATAAAGTCTTTTTGGTGTTTTTCGAGTCTTTTAGAGTCTTTGTAGGTTAAAGATTGATTGGAGCTTAATGGAAGCTTTTGGAGTGTTTTGAAGCATCGAGGAAAGAAGAGCTGAAGAGATCAAGTCAGAATCGAGCAGATGAGCCCGTGTCGATCGACACTACCTACTCCTGTTGATCGACACGGGGCTTCCCGACACAAGTAGAAATTCCAGAGAGGTCTATGTTGATCGACATGACCAACCTCTGTCGATCGACACGTGTTTGATGAGAAGAACAGTTCCGAACAGTCAGAAGTTTGGCACTCGTCAAAGCCCTTTCCACCGACGGATCGAGCTGAGATTTTGACACAAGCTATAGCAGCGAGTTAGCTTTCATTTGAAAGCAATTTGAGGCAATTCCAACGGTGCGATTGAAAGTTATGAAGGTTTTAGTGAAGACATGTTGGTCTGGTTAGAAGATGTCAATCTTGAAGAATTTCCTTTTTTGCCCAAAAAGCCCAGAAGTTTACAGAAAAAGCCCAATCCGATTTTTACACATTATATATAGTTTTCCCTTAGGTTTTTATGGGGAGGATCTTGTTTTTAACTTAGACTTGGAGAGAGAGAGCTTTGAGGGAGATTTCTACAGGGTTTTCAAACCCCTTTTTCTGTATCTCTAACTCTATCATTTATGCAATTCTATTCATATATGAGAATGATTTCATCATCTATGTCTGAGTAGTTTGCTTATTAGGTTGTGGGGAATTCTAGGGTTTGATGAGAAATTGTTAGGATTATAGATTTGTTAGGGTTCATCTTTTGGTTATTCATCTAGATTGTTTTAACTCTGATTTTAGGACTGGCCAACTAAAATTGGAAACCCTAGGTTGTTTAATAGACGCGGAAGTGTTATTATCAACTGGAACTAATCTTAGATGAGCAAAATCACCTATTCGCAAAGGAATTTGGCTTAGGGATTTTGTGAACAATTGAACCTGAACGTTAATGCTTGACTTGATTCTCTAGGTTTGCAAAGGAATTTGGAATTTAGGTTTCTAGTAATAGATAGTCTCTGCAACGGAAGTTGATTGGCTTTACCTTCGTGTTTAAGTTCTAGAACGGTGCCTAATCAAACCCTGACAGTAGTTTATCCTTGATTTTGATTCATACCCGAAGAATTACCCATCGCCTAGCTTTTTGTCTCATTGATAACAAGAACTTATCGCCATCTTTTGCTTGTTTTGTTTTGATTCTCGCATTACATTTATATTACTTAGCTTAGCATAATTCGAATACTTAGATTGATTGTGTAATTCTTTTCCCTGTGGATTCGATCCCTAAGTACTACGAAGATCTCTTAATTTGAGAGAGTAGCTCAGGGTTAAATTTGAGCATATCAAATTTTGGCGCCGTTGCCGGGGAATTGATTTCACCACTCGATTTTTGATTTTAGAATTTTGTCTAAGTTTTACTTTTTGTTTACTTACTTCCGTTTTCTTTTGTTTTTGTGGGTTTCAGGTGCATGCCTAATCGCAAGACCAGAAGCAACAAGAATCAAAAGTTAGTGGATTTCGTTTCTGAGTTATGAGCTTTAGAGCGAGCTAACCGAGCAAAGAAAAAGGTAGCCACGATGGTTAATCCTTTAGTTCTGATCAGAGGAGAAGATGGGATTCTTCATGACCAAGAGGGTCAGAGGTACAATGCTCAGGGTCAGAAGTTAGACGAGCATGGAGTTGCGATTGTGGAGCAGCTTGAGCAGTCTGCGCAACTAGTTCTGCAGCACCAAGAGCCAGCAGCAGCTGCTGCGCGTGGGCGTACTCTGGGAGAGTACAATAGGCCTGACGAGTTCTATGCCAACAGGGCTGCCATTCGCCCTCCAGCCTTCCAGAGGAGCGATTTTGAGCTGAAGCCTGCTTTCTTCTCACTTGTCGCCCAGCACCCTTTTCATGGCCTGTCATCTGAGCACCCCATGGACCACATAGAGAGATTTGAGGACTTAGCCTCTAGCATCAAGGCTAATGGAGTCTCCAGCGACTACCTCTACTGCAAGCTTTTCCCCTATTCACTTAGTGGAGAAGCAGCCTACTGGCTGAAACAGTTAGAGCCGGGCTCACTGACCACGTAGGAGGACACCAAGAATGCTTTCCTCAACAACTTCTTTGATGAGGCAAGGTCCGAAGATCTGAGGACAAAGATCTCCATGTCCAAACAAGGACCAACTGAAGCATTCAAGGCTTCTTGGGTGAGATTCAAAGCCTATCAGAGGGACTGTCCACATCATGGGTTCAATGATGTTCAGTTATTGGGTATCTTCTTCAGAGGAGTAGATTGGCGCTATTAGATGGCGTTGGATGCTGCATCAAATGGGAATTTCAACACTAGATATCCAGAGGATGCAATTGTGCTCATCGAGAACTTGGCTTCTAGCAATAGTACCAAGAATGCAGACTTCGAAAGGAAGAAGCTGGGTGGTAACATGGATGGAAGCCAGATTGCTGAAGTGAACGCTAAGTTAGATTCAGTGCATCACCTTCTAGTGGGGAAGAAGACAGTGCAGTTTGCTCAAGAAGTGGAGACTTTCGAGCCAGAGGAAAGGGATGTTAACTACATCAATGGAGCTGGTTATCAGGGTCAGAGGTTTGGTAGTCAGCAAGGGTATCAGAGGAATGATTTCCAGAAGCCGTTTCAGAGCAACAACTACCAAATGAATTACAGTTCTTCTTCTTACCAGACGCCTCCTGTTCAATCTACGAATAGCGAGATGAAGTCTATGCTAGAACAAATCTTGGAGGGTCAACAGAGGACGACAGTGAGCTTCAATGGGAAGATGGATGCCATGTACACTGATCTGAATGGGAAAATTGAGGCTCTCAATCTCCATGTGAAGAAGCTAGATACTCAAGTTGCTCAAACAGCGGAGTCGGTGAAAAGGCAGGAAGGATTTCTACCGGCTAAGACTGAGATGAACCCAAGGTTGCATATTAATGCAATCACTGTGGGGAATGAGGAAGAAGTCGCTGTTTTGGAGACAGCAGAGGTCGTGTCGATCGACACAGGAGCCTGTCGATCGACAGGAAGTTATGCAATCGTTGATACTTCGGACAGGAAGTCTTCTGTCGATCGTCACACTGCTAGTGTCGATCGACACACTGCCCAGACCTGCGAAATTTTGTCTCAGAGTTCGCCAATTGCAGAGGAAAGGGTTTACAAGCCCAAACCACCATTTCCTAGGCACACACAGAGGTCTAAGCACACAGAGGTCGATACAGTGGTTCAAGAAATGAAACTAAAGAGACCTGCTAAACCATCATTGAGGGAGCTGACAAAACTAGAGAGTCCTGGAATGTTTGTAGTTCCCTGCGCAATCAAAGGTATGAAGTTAAAGAATTCTCTATGTGACACTGGGGCTAATGTGAATGTTATTGCTGGAGATGTTGCCAGGAAGCTAGGGATTGTGGATCTACAACCTTCAAGGATGTCTATATTGTTGGCTGACGGGACTCCCACAACTTCGGAAGGATTCATTGCTGATTTGATGCTGCAAGTGGGAGACTGTCTTATTCCTACAGACTTTCACGTTATGGAGTCAAGAAAGGGAAGCAACAGACCATTGATTCTTGGGCGAGCCTTCCTTGCCACTGTGGGAGCATTTGTTGATTTTCCCAATGAGCGAATCTCTTTCTCCAAGATCAACATGGATGTCTTCTACCCTGCAGTCCATGACAAGGAGACCTCTTGTATGAGTGTCACTAATGGAGGAAAGCCAAGCTTAGACTTTGGAGATGATAACAAGAAGATCCCGTGTGTTCTGCCTTCGATCCCACCCCCTGTGCAATCCGATGGAGTTTTGACTGCCCACAAGGTGAAGTGCAAAAAGACTTCAAAGCCTTTCTCCAAATTCAAGATCATCATTCCTGAGGAGCTAAGGGAGAAAGGAGAAGAAGTTGTCCAGAGGATGGTGGAGAACACTATGAAGCTTCTTCCTGGCGCTATCCTTTGGAAGTCTGGAGAAGAGAAGCCGCCATTTGCAAGCTGTAGAACGGATGAGGGAGACCCAAAGCCCCTCAAAGATCCACCTCATGCTTAAATTGCATCCACAGTCAAGCTAATGACTGAAAACAAGCGCTTAGTGGGAGGCAACCCACTTGTAAGTTTTTCTTCTTTATATTTTATTTTAGAATTTTGAGTCGGTTAGTCTTTGGATTTCTTAGGAGCTTGAGCTTGATCATCTTACGATTTGCATTGTGAATTGTCTTCTTTGATCGTGTTTGTTGAGTGATGCAGACTTGCAGTCTGAGACAGAGATGACTCTGTCGATCGACAGAGTTTCTCTGTGTCGATCGATATGGCCTTCAATTTTGGATTCTCTCAAGCAAACAATGGTTCGGATCTCTCAGAACCCGAGTCGATCGACATGACTTGTCTCTGTCGATCGACAGGGTTCCCACTATGGTAAATCTTGTTCTTATCAATCAAGTTCAAATTTCCTTTGATTTCTTTTGCCAACTTCGGGCTTGATAACACTGGGGACAGTGTTGTTTAAGTCTGGGGGAGGTAGTTGCTAACTTAGTTTTTGTTTTGAGAGTCAGTAAAAAATTTTGGTTTTATCGAGTCAAAACTAGTTAGGAATAACCCTTCTTTTGGTTTAGTGGAGTGTCTTTTTCAGCGTGTGACCATTCCTCCAGAATCAGTTTCAAAGTTAGACTAATGGAAAATCGTAGGGTTGACCAGTTGACTGGAGACGTCTGCTACTTCCAGTATAATCCGCCAAGTCAGAGCTACTGCACGGTTTTCTTTGGGATCGATGTTCATAGAGCTTGACTCCTCATTTGTACCTGACAAGTGCAATCTCCTGTTGAAAGTAATGGTACTCCTCTCCCTCTATTCATCTTAAAAAAAAAAAAAAAGAGAAAGAAAAAAAAAATTGTGTTAGGATTGGGGTGAGATGATAGCTCTTGAGTATAGGATGAGAAATAAATCCAGTGAGTCTGTGCTCAGGAGGTGATCACCCAGCTCAAAAGCAGCAGTCTGAGTCCCGTAAAACGGATAAGGAAGACGAGCACTCTCATGAAACTGTCTCCTCACAAGGAACAACGGTAGTGAGTCGCGACCCTGTCTCCTGGGAAGGAACAGCAATAGCAATATGCACTGCTTGAGTTTCAACAATCATATAAAAAAAAAAAAAAAGAGAATAGAGGAACAAAACAAGTCTGGGGGAGAGGAAGAATACCAAGTGTTGTATAGGTTGATTTGTCACGGTATAGTATGGGAATGAGTCTAGAAGGTTCTTGGCATTTAGAACATTGAGACCAAGCGATGAAGACTAACGGATTATGCTGTGAAGTGGTGGAAGAATTTGGAAGGCTGCGAATGTCTGCGGAGAAGTACATGGTGGTCTGATTTTGGTTGGTTCTGAATTATGTGGTTCACTAAGTTGGAAGGGTCAATTCGCTGCATCAAGGGAAGGTATGTTCTGTGTTTTCAAACCTCTTTCACATTCTTGGTTTTAGTTTTGCTTGAGGGCAAGCAAAGGCTAAGTCTGGGGGAGTTGATATATCATGGTTTTTACCCATTTTCAACCATGATATAAGTCCTTTTTATAGAGTCTTTTTGGTGTTTTTCGAGTCTTTTAGAGTCTTTGTAGGTTAAAGATTGATTGGAGCTTAATGGAAGCTTTTGGAGTGTTTTGAAGCATCGAGGAAAGAAGAGCTGAAGAGATCAAGTCGGAATCGAGCAGATGAGCCCGTGTCGATCGACACTACCTACTCCTGTCGATCGACACGGGGCTTCCCGACACAAGTAGAAATTCCAGAGAGGTCTATGTCGATCGACATGACCAACCTCTGTCGATCGACACGTGTTTGATGAGAAGAACAGTTCCGAACAGTCAGAAGTTTGGCACTCGTCGAAGCCCTTTCCACCGACGGATCGAGCTGAGATTTTGACACAAGCCATAGCATCGAGTTAGCTTTCATTTGAAAGCAATTTGAGGCAATTCCAACGGTGCGATCGAAAGTTATGTAGGTTTTAGTGAAGACATGTTGGTCTGGCTAGAAGATGTCAAGCTTGAAGAATTTCCTTTTTTGCCCAAAAAGCCCAGAAGTTTACAGAAAAAGCCCAATCCGATTTTTACACATTATATATAGTTTTCCCTTAGGTTTTTATGGGGAGGATCTTGTTTTTAACTTAGACTTGGAGAGAGAGAGCTTTGAGGGAGATTTCTACAGGGTTTTCAAACCCCTTTTTCTGTATCTCTAACTCTATCATTTATGCAATTCTATTCATATATGAGAATGATTTCATCATCTATGTCTGAGTAGTTTGCTTGTTAGGTTGTGGGGAATTCTAGGGTTTGATGAGAAATTGTTAGGATTATAGATTTGTTAGGGTTCATCTTTTGGTTCTTCACCTAGATTGTTTTAACTCTGATTTTAGGACTGGCCAACTAAAATTGGAAACCCTAGGTTGTTTAATAGACGCGGAAGTGTTATTATCAACTGGAACTAATCTTAGATGAGCAAAATCACCTATTCGCAAAGGAATTTGGCTTAGGGATTTTGTGAACAATTGAACCTGAACGTTAATGCTTGACTTGATTCTCTAGGTTTGCAAAGGAATTTGGAATTTAGGTTTCTAGTCATAGATAGTCTCTGCAACGGAAGTTGATTGGCTTTACCTTCGTGTTTGAGTTCTAGAACGGTGCCTAATCAAACCCTGACAGTAGTTTATCCTTGATTTTGATTCATACCCGAAGAATTACCCATCGCCTAGCTTTTTGTCTCATTGATAACAAGAACTTATCGCCATCTTTTGCTTGTTTTGTTTTGATTCTCGCATTACATTTATATTACTTAGCTTAGCATAATTCGAATACTTAGATTGATTGTGTAATTCTTTTCCCTGTGGATTCGATCCCTAAGTACTACGAGGATCTCTTAATTTGAGAGAGTAGCTCAGGGTTAAATTTGAGCATATCACAAAACATGAAGAGATGCCCTTGAACAAATCAATGGCAAGTCTAATCTAGATTTCCAGTTATCTTTTGTCTTTCCTGGTACATTTAAAATGGTGTTCATGATGTTGTCAAAGAAATTCTTTTCAACATGCATGACATCTAGATTATGCCGCAGTAGATGATCTTTCCAATAAGGCAAATCCCAAAAAATACTTTTCTTATGCCAATTGTGATATTCCCCACAGCCGTCGACGGGGTGATGGCCATTACCCCCACATTCAGGAGTTCGCTCTGCACCAAAATCTCGTAACTGTTCCAATATGCTGCGACCATCTATCTCCGGAGGTGGACCATTAAACACTGGAAATTTCTTTCTGAAATGTCTTCTAGACCGACGATATGGATGATTTGCCGGCAAAAAACACCTATGGCAATCAAACCATGAAGTCTTCCTTCCGTTCTGCAATTGGAATGCTGAAGTATTGTCTTGGCAATAAGGACATGCCAATCTTCCATGCGTTGTCCATCCAGATAACATACCGTACGCCGGAAAATCGCTTATGGTCCACATAAGAACCGCACGCATGTTGAAATTCTGATGGATTGAAACATCAAATGCCTCAACACCATGCTCCCACAACATCTGCAACTCATAGATCAATGGTTGGAGGAATATATCGAGTGATCGTCTTGGATGATCTGGCCCAGGAACTAGAACTGAGAGAAACAGGAACTCTCGCCGCATACACATAGAAGGAGGCAAATTGTAAGGTGTTACGATGACCGGCCACAATGAATATTTTCTTCCATGCTTTCCAAATGGGTTGAAACCATTAGTGGATAAGCCGAGGTATACATTTCGGCGTTCGTATGCGAAATCTGGATATACCGATTGAAAGTGTTTCCACGCTTCTGCGTCAGAAGGATGCGTAATATCTCCATCTTGATTATGCTCTGCAAGCCATCTCATAGCCTTAGCAGTGCGTTCTGATTGATACAGCCTCTTCAACCTCTCTGTTAATGGTAAATACCACATCCGTTTGAAAGGAATCTTCACTCTGCCACTTGTGTCTTGGAACCGTGATTTACGGCAAAATTTACATTTTTTCCTATTCTCATCTTCTCTCCAGTATAGCATGCAGTTGTCGATGCACACATCTATTATCTGGTAGGGCAAACCAAGACCGGCAACAAGTTTCTGGACCTCGTAGTATGATGCTGGAGAAAGATTATCCTCTGGCAAAACATCTTTCACAAACTCGGCGAATGCATCAACACATTCTTCGGACAAATTGTAATCGGTCTTCATGTTCATCATCCTACTAGCAAAAGATAACGATGAATGCCCTTCCCTACAACCGCTGTACAGTGGTTGCTTTGATGCGTCTAACATATCAAAAAACCTTCGAGCTTCTAAATTAGGTTCTTCAACCCTATCACCCTCATAACCACCCAACTGCAAATTCTCTCTAAACGCGTCGTTAACCATCGCAACCGTACTTACCCCAACATCTACTTCCGTTGTACGTTCTTCTACGCTATCCGGAAAATAAGGTGCATTACTACTAGTACTACCATATTCGTAATTGCTTTCTCCATGTAAAAACCAAACCTTATATCCCGGCCTAAATCCATATCTATATAAGTGATTCCAAACAGTATGAACCGCAACACTAATTTTGTTACAGCAATTAGAACATGGACATTCGATATCCTGACCTTTTTTTGCTGCATCTTGGTTTCTGGGTAAATTCATGAACTCGCATATACCTGCAGCGTAAGCGGATGTTAATAAGTTCGAGCCCATATCCATCATTGGGTCGTCCATCCAAGACCAAAAATATGAACTCATCGCTAACAAATTTTTTTGATTTGTAAAATTGTGTTATGAATGAACGAAGAAACGAAGGAACTTATATAAAACGGATTTCCGTCGGAATTCCGTCGGAAATCCGTCACAAAACTCCGACATAACACCCCACCAATCCCATCGGCCACCGCTAACGAATGGTAACCACTCAAATTTGCCGACATCGAAAATATCGAATTTCCGTCGGTAGTCCGTCGGAAAGTCGTCAGAATATTACGACAGTTTATTTTCCGTTGGAAATCCGTCGGTACAAACGACGGATTTCCGACGGAATACCGACGGTAGATAAAACCGTCGGTAGTCCGTCGGAATTTTGCGACGGATTTCCGACGGACTAAATGTTAGTCGCAAATGAGTCGGTTTTCCGTCGGAAAATTCCGACGGAAATATTGGCCGTCAGAATTTCCGTCGGAATAGTGGCTGTTTTCTTGTAGTGACTCCCTTATATTTAATATTTTCGGTTAAATACTCTCTTATTTACGATGAGTATAATTCATGATTATAGCATAAATAAGATAAACTTTGTAACAAGATGACACAAAAGTTCCATACATATTTTGAATGGTTCATCAATAGTTTGTGAACTCTTTTGCTTTCAACATGAAAAAAAAAAATTCATAACCATTTATTAATTACTAAATTAAATAATTGTTTTCCCTAAAACATTAATACATTAAAGATTTTTCAAGGAAAAAAAGAATATGCGTAAACATTTACAAAAATATATATGAAATAAATTTTCAAAGAATTCGTGATAGATTACGTAAATAATAATATAAATATAATATCACCGAAAGGTAAAATCGTCCTGAATTTTACACAACCCAAATTTTAAAATAAAAAGATCAACTAATCATTAATTATATTTATATAGTGAATAAAAATATAATCAGTTTTAAATCCACATATACAAAACTACTACAATACTGTCGCTATTAAATCAAAACAACAAACAATTCTATATTCAACAAATCCAGATTAGCCTGGGATATCCTCTAGTAAGAGTAAAAGAACTAGAGAAAAAAAAAGATCGTAGATACAACCAAGTCGAGATAGATGGATGATATACCTAGTATCATGGCCTCTACCTAACTTTATGAAATCTTGAATTATGCTACATTTTAGATAAACTAAATTCTTTTAACTAAATCTTAAATAAAGTATAACTAATGTTCGAAAAAAGAAAGTTAACCATTTATCGTTATTTTTTTAATCGTTTGGATTTATTATTATTCTAATACAAATTATGAGAACTGTTAAATCGACAATTCTACAACGGGTAAGTCTTCCGCCTTGATCTAAGGCCAAACGATTATATCTTGTCCCACACTGAAGACTTCTTGTAAGCTTATCTCCATTAATCTGTATCAATGATAATAAATCACATCTTCTGGGATTCGAACCCCAAACTTGTTGGTGTAAAAGTATTAATAAACTTTTGGTCAAACCATTAAGCCAAGGGAGCTTCCACACCGTTTGCCGTTATGTAATAAGATTACACAATGTATGACTTTTACTTCGTTAGTAAAGAATAAAGATAAATTAGCCGTTTTTTTAGAAAATTTCAAATATTTGTATAGTTTAATTACCATTTGTTTAGTAACCAAATCTTCTATAAATAGTGTTTCATGCATGCATGCAAACTTATCTCAAAACAAAACAAGGCTCAGCTCTGTATTACTCATTCTTATTCCATCGATCTTTGGCATGTTCGTTTGTCTACCACCGCGGTAACATCTAAAAACGTGTGACCAAACGCTATGATAAATTTTCGTTTGACAGCCGCTACGTTTGGTCGCAGCGTCTGGTTGTAGGTTTGTTCCTTACACAACCGCTGCGATCATTTTTAATTTAATTCAAATTTCATTTTCGGTAATGTTTTGTAAATTAGTTTGAAAACCATAAACTAATTTAAAATAACAATAATAAACTAAATCATTTAATTTTTTTAAAAAAGGTAATAATTATAAAACTATAAACCAATATAATCTATAATACTATAAACTATAAGCGTAAAGAAAACAAATTTGAATTTTTAATCGTTCAGATTCAAGGAAGTGAAAAGCGCACAAGTTTTGCTAATTTTGCAACAATCAAACGAATAAAAGAACAAGTCAAATCAAATCCGAGTCCTAAGCATATCAATCAGAATCTAAGGTGTTTCATTTATATGAAAAGGGAAATGCTAAGTACCTTTTTACGTTCATCCCACCAATGTGGAGGCATATCCAATTTTTCCATTGAATCATATCCAAGACTAGTTCCATTGTGAATTAACGTATGGAATTTAATGTATGATTTTTTTTATTAGTATCATACTTGTTTTTGAATCTATCCCACCGGAGATATCCTCTCCCAAATCTCTCTTCAAACTTCTCTATAATACAGTCTTTTCCAATTTGATTCATTCCAAACTTCCCTTTGTTTCCTTTCTTTTTCTCATCATTCCATAGATGAAATTAAAAAATACCAACGTACCTCATCGGTCCAATTCTAAAAAACAAATCATAAAATCAATCACAAGATCAGCTAAAAAAATACCCACAAATTACTTACATCATTAGACATGTTGCTTCTTTATCTCTGATCTTTGCTCAAATTCTTGTGGAGCAATCCCAAAAACACCAGAATAACTACATAACACAAACAGAGAATTAAACCATCAACACAAACACCATAATAACTACGTAACACAAATTTTAGATGCAAGACACCGCAGCTGGTCGTAGCGTTTAGCCGCAGGTGTCTGCGGCAGACAATCAAACAATTCTTAGCCACACGACGCAACGTCAAGCAAAAGAACACGTTACTTGTCTCTTGCCTTCTTTATTACAATTTCCATTTTTTTATACTTTTGTTTGATTACCGGCTCATTTTTCCCAAATCTTGGCACCGAAAGAGAAAAGGCTCCAACCATCAATACTCAAGAAAGTGCAATTCAAGAACAACCTAATAGAAACTCCGAATGTTTTCAGATATATTCAATACACTTTTGAAAAGAAAAAAGAATGGAGAAATGAAGGCATGTTATAATTATTGCAATAAAGATTTTTTTGGAATTCAGATTCAGGATATCGAACATATAAATATCATTTACTTAACATTCATCCTTAAAACTTGATGGAGAAACCAACCAAACTCATGATAGTTCTTCTAATCTTTCATCTTTTCATTATTCTGAAAAACACCCGAGAAAAATTAGCAAAATGTGTTGCGGTTGACCATCTTACATTTAGTTTTAGCGAAAAATTGGGTTTCAATAATTATTGCAAAATGCTTTAAATCCTCAAGCTAAGAGGATTTCATGAAAAACCAAAAATGATTTACAAAATTTGTTTTCTCATCTTCATAATAAAGTTTCAATATGTTATGATATTTTGAGTGATCATTGAAAAATTCATCATTATATTACATGTCATTGAATTGCCAATGATTGGATCATCCAAAAAGAGTTATTGCTTTTTGATTTTTAATAAAAAACACACTATTGATAATATTTTTAAATTAAAGAAAATAATATTTCTTTGTTTTCAAATAGTTGATTTTTTAGAGTTTTCATGCATATTAAAAAAATATATTAGTTTTTTAATAATTAATACATTATTTTTTGTGCTAAACAATTTTCAATAACTTTTAACCAATCGTAAATCAAAAAAATCAATTATATGTTTTGAAATTTATAATTCACCATCATTACTTAATAAAAACTGCATAGAAATTGTAAAATATCAATCTTTTAGAAACAATTTTTTTTCCAGAACATCAACTATTTGAAAACGGAGGAAGTATTAGAAGAATATAATTTAACAATCATAATACTTTCTATTTTATTAAATACCGCATATGCTAATACTGTTTCAATTTATGAATTCATAAATAATTGTAATCGATGTATAGTCATGTTTTAAATTTATGTGTCAAAGATGGTTTATTAATTTCTCAAAATAATACTTCATTTGCTTCATATTACTCCCTCTGTCCCTTTATATAAGATGTTTAAGGAAATTTTTTTTGTTTCATTTTATAAGATATTTTACTAGCATTTATGCAGATTTTAATATTATTTATACTTTTGACCTTTTAAATTATGTAGATTTCTACATGATTGGTTGAATTATATTTATAACTAATTATTAAATAATATTTTGTTTATATTTTTGTTTTCTTAATTTCCGCGCAATTAACCAAAACATCTTATAATATGGGACGGAGGGAGTAGTTGTCATTCTAGGCTTAATTTTTTGTTCCAAATTAGTTGTTATTTTATTTTTCCAATGTAGATTTATGATTGATTTTCCATTTCTATCCTTCAAAAAAAATTGAGATATTCCTACTTATGATATGCTTGTTGATTCATTTGGTCATAAAGATTTATCGTGTAGGTTTATTCAATTTGTGGCCAATTCATTGGAATGATTGTAGTGCACTTTTTTAAATGGGAAAATTGCTGTAAATAACCCACAAATTCATTTATATGTAAAACCTAAACCCCACATCTTATATTTGCGAAAACTAACCCAAAGGGGTAGTGAAATTACAATTAGACCCCTTATGACCAAAGAAAAAAACGGATGTCCCAATTACCATTTTACCCTTTACGAAGTCTACATTGTGAAATAGAAGTCTACATACGAAGTCTACATGCGAAGTCTACAAGAGAAGTCTACTAACTGATTATTTACAAAATTTAAATTTATAAATTAACAAAAATTATTTTGATTAAATATTTGTATTCATGATGAAAGTATAAACAATTGTGAAGTATTAAAAATAAAATTTCACAAAATTAACCAATAAAGACAAATTAGGTACATTCTATACTTTAGATATTTGTGTAGACTTCCCAGGGAAGTCTACTTACTGATTATTTACAAAATTTAAATTTATAAATTAACAAAAATTATTTTGATTAAATATTTGTATTCATGATGAAAGTATAAACAATTTTGAAGTATTAAAAATAAAATTTAACAAAATTTCACAATTGTAACCAATAAAGACAAATTAGGTACATTCTATACTTTAGATATTTGTGTAGACTTCCCTGGGAAGTCTACTTACCGATTATTTACAAAATTTAAATTTATAAATTAGCAAAAATTATTTTGATTAAATATTTGTATTCATGATGAAAGTATAAACAATTGTGAAGTATTAAAAATAAAATTTCACAAAATTTCACAAAATTGACCAATAAAGACAAATTAGGTTATACATTCATAATGAAATGAATACTAAACCCATATGTTTTGATATTTATGTATCTACATGTTGGTAGTTATTTTTTTTTATATTTATAGTTTCATGAGTTTATGTTGTAATGGCTTAGATTTAGGGATTTATATTTATGAATGTTACATTTGAAGGTATATATGTTATATTTCATCGAAAATAGTTGATGTATATAATCTGTAGACTTCTCCCGGAAGTCTACATTTAGGGTTTAGGGTTTAGGGAATCGTAGACTTCGTTTGTAGACTTCACAGTAAACCAGAAAATTTAACCTAACCGGATGTTTTTTACCTGCCTATATAAACTCAACCCTAATCGTTTTATTAAAAAACTTTCACTCGCTCTTTTATGGTCGCCTCTCCTCCGTTGCTGCCGATTTTCGAAGGGGTAAGTATTTGTTCTTCATTGATTTATAACTCATCCTCCTTTCTTATATGTATTTTATATATCATGTTCATCTGTTTCTCACTTTTATGGTCTTCTTTATGGTTTGTTGCAGATCTGACTCTTGGAGGTCCTCATCTAGCCGGTAAACTTTATCTGACCCGCCATCTTTCTTTAACATGTCTTTTTGGTTTGTTGCAGATCTGACCCTTTAGGGGGTCCTCATATAGCCGGTAAACTTCGTCGTCCTCATATAGCCGATAAAATTGACATTTGTTTCTCTCTGACTATTCCAGATCTAAGTCACACCTTCGTCACAATATGTAGTCTACAATGTAGACTTCTTTGGAAGTCTACAATGTAGACTTCTGTGGTCTACATTGTAGACTTCCAAAGAAGTCTACATTGTAGACTTGTTTTTCAATAGAATAGCACGAAAATGCATATTTATTGAATTATTGTTATATGGTCATTAGGGATGGGTCAATACAGCTACACACAACCGCCAAGTAGTTCCATAAGGAACGAGAGTTCAACTGCTCGACGTCGAGCGGGTAGAACCTCTGGTTTTCCCAACCGCTGTTACTGCGGTTTAGTGCCAGTTCTCCAAACATCCACTACTGCCGATAATCCGGGTCGGAGATTCTATGGTTGTCATAACCATGCGGTAATGAATTTTGTAACTATTGTTTGTTTGCTATTGGCGTTTATATAAAAATATATAATAGCAAAATCTTTTGTATAGGATGGGTTGTACCATATTTTCAAGTGGTGGGATGAGGCTATAATGGAAGAGGTTGAAGAGATGAAGATGGTGGTCGAACAACAAGCTGATTTATTTCGTTACTTCATAAGTAACGAGAGCCAGGCCCTAAGAGATTGTATTGATAAACCAACGATTCGGCGTTGCATTGAGAAAACAGACATAGAGCTAGCCCAACTGAAGGAGATGATTATTGAGACTCGTTACAGTTGCTTGGAGATGAGGAATGCGATGGTAGCGTGTATAATCCTCGTATGTGTGATCGGTTGTGTTTGTGTTTGCTTGACAAGATTTTAGTTTCTTTTTAATTAAAGTACTGCGTTATTAAAAACAATTTTCGACGACCCTCTAATTTTGTATATTCGAGAGGGTTTAAACATGTACTGTATGGATTGGAATGGATGTAACATATTTAGGCTATTTGGTTCTCTTTTTCCCTTTTTTGGGTAGTAACATGCACTCACATTAGGTCGAAATTAAATTAAATTTAAATCAAATTAATAAAATAAATTAAGACGCAAACTCACATAATGGATACAATTTCAAATTAAATACTTATAAAGTTAATTAATTATATACGACACTTTTACTATGCTTAAGAAGTCTACATACGAAGTGTACAGTAGAAGTCTACATGTGAAGTCTACAATTACATAACCGATGGAAAGATCTGTAGACTTCCCATGTAGACTTCCCATGTAGACTTCCCATGTAGACTTCGTTGATTTACCAAACCCATAAAACCGTTATCGGTTTACTATGACATGTTATAAAATTTTCTTGTAAACCGACGCAACTGTTCAGTTTACCCAACAGTTAATTAACTGTTCCCTTAACCGTTGGTTAACTGTTCATTTACCCTACATAAATATCTACTTTTTTTTATTTTGTACCGACATTCTCCAACCGGGAAAACCATAGCCACCGCTGAGGCGCCACCGTCGTTCCTCTTCTTCACCGAAGGTACTCTCTTTTTCTCTTCTTCTCTTCATCTCTTCTTCTCTTCTTCTCTTCTTCTATTGTTTCTCTATTCACTTCGTGTTCGTCGTTTCTATCTCTCCCGTTTTCGCCTTAGTTAATCTTCGTCTTCTCTTCCCAGATCTGGTTCATCTTCGATGTGGAGTGAAGATGAACCAGATCTGGAAGGGAGATACAGACGAAAACGAAGAGGAAGATAAGTAGGGGAAAGATAGAAACGATGAGAGGGAGAGAAGAGAGATTTCCTTTGTCCATTTGAATGACAAAACTAACTTTATGTGTTTCACTCTCTCATCTAGGTCGGGTTACCGCTTGCTTCGCTACGAAATCAACTTATTCAACTTCTGTCAAAGGTTTGTTTCATTCCCTTTTTGTTTTACCGCTTGATTCGATACGAAATGTTTTCTTTTTTGTTTTACCGCTGGATTCGCTACGAAATCAACTTCTCCGGTAGACTACTGTTCCAGACTTCTCCGGGAGACTACTGTTGCAGACGTCTCATGTAGACTTCTGTTGCAGACTTCTCATGTAGACTTCTGTTCAGACTTCTCATGTAGACTTCTGTCACAGACTTCTCATGTAGACTTCTGTCACAGACTTCTCCTGTAGACTTCTCCTTCATTATCCTTCTGTCGCAGCCTTCTCATTCTTATTTAAATTGCAGATTATTGGTGTTTGCTGATGACGTCTCAGAACGAATTCCCGTTAAGGCTTTACACAAAAGACCAGGAACCTCTACCGCAAAAAAGCATAGGTTATTATGCAGGTGACTCAAGGCTGTTCGATGCTATGACAGCAGAAGATGGTCTACGTTCTGATGAATTTAGTGAGATATACCATTCTCCACTGGGTGTGTTCCTTAAGTTCCATTCTCTAAAATTTGGATGGGCATCCAGGCTGGTGCATCACTTGCTTAGTTTTCAGCTTGACCACAAGAAGCCGTATGAGATATGGACTCTCATCAATGCTGAACCGATTAGGTTTTCGCTTTATGAGTTTGAACATATCACTGGTTTAAACTGTGACTATACAGAGAATCTGGAATCTCCGGAAGTTGAGGTTAGCGACGATATGAAAGCATTTTGGGGTCTTCTAGGAGTTGATTTGGAGTCGGGTCCAAGTATTAATGACTTGGTAGCAGCTTGTAGCCGATGCCAAGATTGGTCTCGGGAGGATCGCATGAGGTTGGGATATCTCTGCATCTTTGCAGGTTATATTGAAGCTCGGAGAGAGACTACACCCACTCCGGTGAAGCGGGCTAGACTAGTTATGGATGAACAAGCTTTTCTGAACTACCCGTGGGGAAGAGTCGCTTTCCTGAATTTGATAAAGTCTGTGAAGCAGAAGGACGTGACAAAAAACTCCTATGTTATTGAGGGTTTTGTTCAAGTTCTCCAAGTTTGGTTGTATTGGGCTCTACCAGATTTTGGGTCTAAGTTTGGTTCGCCTCTACCCAAGTCACCAACTCCACCGCTACTTGCTTACCAAGGATCAAGAGGCCGTAAAAATTTCAAAGAGAATTTGGCGAAACAGGTATTTTCATAACTTTATTGGTGTAGACTTCTAGTACACTTATACTGTGGAATTATAGCGAAGACTGCTACTGTAAATCTCTTCCTGTGTAGATATCTTCCTGTGCAAATCTAATCCTGTGTAGACTTCCTGTGTAGACTTCCTGTGTAGACTTCCTGTGTAGACTTCCTGTATAGACTCCCTGTGTAGACTTCCTGTGTAGACTTCCTCTATTCACTTCCTATGTAGCTTCCTGTGTAGAATTCGGACTTCATTTGTAGACTTCTAAAGTGGACTTATCCTGGTTCTAATGAATTGTTATTTCTTTCCTTTTGTAGACCATTGTTGCGAATTTTGTTAGGATGGATACTATCGAAGAGATGAGTCCTCTTTGGGACGGTGATGTGGAAGATGAAACTGTTGACAACATTTTGAAGGTATCGTTTGGTAAAGGCTGGAAGTGGAAAAACAGGCACTGGCCAGATATTGGGGTTAACAGCTACAAGCGTCCAGGTATTGAGTCCGATAGCAGGCTCTGGTTTTTCTGTTATTTTTAAAAGTATCTAACATTGTGACTTTTGCAACAGCTGTTGTGAAGGGTGACCCAGTCGCTTATGTGAAGTCTGAATCAGCATGTGTGAAGGCTGACCTTCACACAGACAGCCAAAGTTAGAAAAGGAAGCGATCTAAGACCGATGATGAAGAAGGAGAGCCGATGTCATTTGTGCTCAAACTACAATCACACTTTGATAAGTGTTTTACGGGCTTGAGAACCACGATGATTGAAGGGTTGTCCAGGTGTGAGATGCAGATTAAAGACCTTGCTGATAAGGTGGATGCTATGGGGAAAGCCATGGTGAAAGGTGGAGTGAACGTGGATGTGCAATATGGAGAGGAAGAGGGAGAGGGAGTGAAAGAGGGAGATAGAGTGAAAGAGGGAAATGGAGAGAAAGAGGGAGAGGGAGAGAAAGGCCATGAGCAGGTGCAGTCCAATGTTGCTGCTCCACTCAATGTTTCTCCAACACGAAATGTTGCTGTTGAGCATGTCAAAGGTAGTGCTCCTCCTACACCTCCATCACCCGCTGCTGATAAGAAAGGAGATGACGATGCTGTAAAGGACACCGTCAAACAAGTGATTTCTGATGTCCAAGTTAGTAAAAAATCCAAACCCAAACACCAAAAAAAAGTTATTGATAATACACGGAAAAGCGAGAGGCTTAGAGGAAAAGTAGTAGAGAAGAAGTATTATCATCATTTGTTTGATGTTTATTTGTGGATCTTGCTGTTATTCCAAGACTTGTTATTACATTGTTTTGTTTTTTAAGTGGTATGAAAGAACCTTGTGCTTTTTCATTTTTATTTAATTTAAGTCTACTCAATTTGTAAGTTAATTGACTTTTAAAATGGAATATTGCAGAGTGAATTCGTTAAGGTTAAGGTGGAACGTGCTGAAGTTCAGAGTCAAAGAGTCCATCTTCCATGTGAGCCAAGTGTGGAGATTATTCCAAGGGTAGAACGAAAACCGGATTACATTCCAAATCAACAAGCGAAACAACAAAAGAAGAAGCAAGCTAACCAGATCTTGGCACGGGGCAAGAGTGAAAGGCTAAAGAGGCCTGCTGCAACACAGGTATCTCCTTATGAGCCCGCTGTTGCACAAAAGAAGGTTAGAATCAGAATTCCAACAGGAAGAGGATATGATCCTTTTGCCGTTGTGCAATTCCTGAAGGTTAAGAAAATGGATGATTGGCTCAGAAAACAACCGTAAGTATCTCTCTACTTGTACTACATTCTTTTTAAATTTGTAATAATATCTGAATTGTGGTTATTCTGAATTATGATCATGGACAGCGATTATGGGAAGATACAATCGAGCACAACCTCAGAATGGTTTTGGATTCTTCGGACCGAACGTGAGTTTCTCAAAGATTCGGTAAGTAGACTTCATCAGTAGACTTCATATGTAGACTTCATATGTAGACTTCATATGTAGACTTTCATTATTGTTCTGTTTTTTTGTTCTGTCTTTGCTGACCTGGTATCTTACTATGTATTGCAGCACATGGATGCTGCATTAGCTCTACTGAGAGTTCGGCACAACGTTCATCCGGAGTGGTTTAGGAGTGAAAGAGTGTGCTTTGCTGAGTGCATGTTAACCATGATGTGGACTGCCAAGTACAAGGAGGAGTTTCTGCCTTCTTCTGCAAATGCAGATGGTGGTGGTAAACTCCTACCTGCTGGAGCGTTGGATTACCAAAAAGGTGATCTACCATCTTATGGCAGAACAAAGAAGCTCTGGGGTGTTGAAGTTGATGATATATACATCCCATTGCATATCAAAGGCGATCATTGGGTGGCATTGTGGATAAATATCCCAATGAGACACATTGTTGTGTGGGATAGTATTTACAGTTACACATCTGATGCAGAAATTGCCGAGTTAGTGGAGCCTATATGCGTCATAATGCCTCATGTAATCCGGGATACATGCATGTTGGAGGACAGGTGGAAGCACACATATGAGCCATACACTCATGAGCGGGTTAAAGCCGGAGTACCACAGAACGTACAAAGTGGTGATTGTGGAGTGTACACTTTGAAGTATATCGAACTCCACGCTCTTGGGCTTCCATTTAGTTCTTCGAGCTTGTGCGATGCCAACATTCTTGCTATTAGGGAAAAGCTTGCTGCTGAGATATTCGACGAAACGGAAATACGCGGTACTGAATTTCGGGACTATTCCGTCTTGGACCTATATGAATCCTAATATTGGTCCACCGAGGAATATGATTTTGTAATCCCGCTTAACTTTTAGGATTTTTACTACTAACCTTTTTAGATGTAAGACAAACTCACATCCTTTATTCTTTTGCTACTATTGCGGGATGTAACTATTATATTGTATGGCTAATGCCAAAACTCGTAGTGTTGGATGATAATATATTCAGTTATTTGCTTATTTAATTAGCTTTAAAATGATACATTACCAAGTTTTTCTTCCATCATAAATACATAATAAAAATACTACTTTCAAACAAGATTATCAAGTTTTACACAGAAACTCATTCAACAAGAAAAATGGAATTATCAACTTCACATCGGCTTCTTCTTCCGTAGACTTCACATGTAGACTTATCTAGTAGACTTCGCCGGTAGACTTCCACCGGGCAGTTGCTGCTAAAGATGGTACTGGGCAGTTGCTGCTGAGCTATTAAGTAACACAATTCGGGTTCGTATGTCCTCCTTGCTTGCACTTTGAACAATTGTATTGATTGTGAAGCTTCCGCGGTTTTGTGGCTTTCATCTTCGCGATTTCTAGCCAAGTTTGCCACCTCGACTTCTTCTTTCTACCAGCACGAGGCCTAACATCGGGAGGGAGACATGACGCTGTTCCACTTCCTTGTAAGGCGTCATTGGCGTGATAAATGTTTTGCGAGTATGCGGCATACAAATAATCCCTCCCATAGGACGGGCAGACAGCAGTAGAGACATGTTAACGAGCCGATGCCAACGCCGCGATAGCATGGGAGCAAGGTATCTTCTCAGTATAAAAGACACCGCAAGAACATTTTTTATTTCCCAAATGAACAAGAGCTTCTCGTGCTCCTCCCTTGACATGAAATTCCCATTCATTGATTTTCTCCACCGTCATTCTGGATGCGTAATCTTCACGAATGGCCAACAAAGTTTCAACTCCTCGGCTGTGGTGTGTTGTTAGACTCAATGCATCTTCTCGCCTTTTAGAAAACCACCTTCCTAACTTCTCCCGGATAAATTCCAAAAGGAATGCTATGGGAAATCCTTTCGCCTTTTTAATTGCTGCATTGATAGATTCGGCAATATTGGTCGTTTTTATGTTGTACCTATCTCCCTCGAAGTGAACACGTGACCATAGCTTCGGGTCTGTTTCCTCCAAATAGACCGCAAGTTCGGGCTTCACGCTACGGATCGAAGCCATGTATCTGTCATAATCTTCTTCCGTATAGGCATATGCAGCGCCTTTGACCAAGTACATTAGATGTTTCCCCTTATATTTCGTGACAATGTTACATTGAAGATGATAGTAACATATACCACGTGTTGCCCAAGGGAAAACCGTGTCGCACGCCTTCTTAATAGACAAGTGTCTGTCAGAAACTATCACAAGAGGATACTGATCTGAGATACAACCGCGGAGTTTTGTAAAAAACCATTCCCATGAAGCATCATTCTCACTATCAACAATTCCGAAAGCCAAAGGAAATATCTGAAGATTACCGTCTTGTGCGGCTGCCACTAGCAAAACCCCTTCGTATTTACCCGTCAAATGAGTCCCATCCACAACAATCACACGTCTAAGATACTGAAAACCAGCTATGGAGGCTCCGAATGCTATAAATAGATATTTAAATCGATTCATAGCATCAAGCTCAATACCCGTAACTGTTCCGGGGTTGGCTTTCTCGAGTAGGTGCAAATAAGAAGGCAATTTCTCATATCCATCTTCCACTGTTCCTCTAACCAATTGTTGGGCACACCTCAGCGATCTATATGAAGTAAAATGATCGATATTCATACCAAACATCTTCTTCATTGAGTCTTTGATGTGTTCCGGCGTAATTCCATTGATAATTCCAACGCGGTCAATAAATAACTTTCCAATATATTTGGGAGTAGCATTCCGACGGTGCGAAACTCGGTCCGATAATGAACATGTATGGACTTTCGAGTACTTCGTCACCCAAAACCGGTTTGGTTCATTTGTGACAATCGCTCTGAGCCTCCACTTGTATTCTTTCACAATACAAGTAGCCACGAACATTTTTTTTGATGACTTATACACCTTGAATGCAAATCTTGACTTGATCGCCGTCAGTCGCAATGCTGAGACCAACTCTTCTTTGGTAGCAAAACTCTGTTTGACAAATATATTATCAGACCATGTCATATTTGGTATTGATCCTCCTTGGCCACCAATGAAATCAAATGAGATGTCATCTTCATCCTCATCTTTGACTTTTCCAAATAGACTGTAGTCCTCATCAACAGCATCTTCAGTTTTAATACCATCATCTCCATTCCCATCGTCATCCAAATTACCACCAACACCGGCATCCTCATCAACATGCTCATCTTCTTCAGCATCTTCATCCTTGAATTCCCCTTCATTTTCGTCTACACCTTCATCTTCATAGTTGCCGTCATTGTCATCCTCATCCTCATCACTAGCTTTATCCTCGTCGAAGTGACATGAGACACAAATGCGTATAACATGCGTTTTACCTAGCTCGATCAAATTCCGGACTTGTCTATCATTTGCAACATGTATAGGCGGTGTATCCGGATCCATCTGTCCCAATATTGACTCGGGTAACGAATAAGTGATCTCCACCAACTCTGTTTTTTTGCCTAACATATATTCATCTTGAACCATTTCAAAAAGTTCCGCATGAGTAGAACCATCATGCAAGAAGAACAATCTCCCTCCTCTCTCATTATCAACCGCAAATTGCCATGACGTATCTTCCTTAAACCATTCTCCATAAACAGCCAGAAACTGAACCATTATCTGTGGACAAAGAGACAAAAAAACACATTAGATATCGTTATTGGAAGTCTACAGGAGAAGTCTACATAATATGAGCTACATACCAATCAAACAAGAAAATTAATTTATAAAATATAGACTGTACATTTGAATACCAAATTTTTATACATTAAAACACTATAATTTACATGCATTTAGAAAAAACAAAAACCACAAAATTCATTACCAATTAATTATAAAAAATTAATTACTGAAATCGTACATGTAGACTTCCCGTGGACGTCTACATAGTAGACTTCCCGTGGAAGTCTACAAATATGATAATAAAAAAAGAAAATTAAGTTAAAGCGAATCTATCAAACATATACATGTCAAATTTATACACATAAAAACACAATAATTAACACGCATTTACAAAAATTAAAAAGCTCAAAATTCATTACTAATGAACTATAAAAGCACTATTACTGAAAATCAGAATGTAGACTTCCTTGGGAAGTCTACTTAGGAAGTCTACATGAGAAGTCTACAAATATGAGCTAGATACCAATTAAACAAGAAAATTAATTTATAAATTATATATTATACATTTGCATACAACATTTTTATACAATTTAACACCAGAATTAACACGCATTTAGAAAAAACAAAAACAACAGAATTCATTACTAATTAATTAAAAATAATTAATTACTGAAAATCGAAAATGTAGACTTCCGTGGAAGTCTACAGAAAAATATCTCCGTAGACTTCGTTTGTAGACTTCGTCTGACGTGGAAGATTAGTTTTGACATTGACTAAAGTTTTGACTTTCGTGTAGACTTCGTTTGTAGACTTCGTCAGACGTGGCAGGTTAGTTTTGAGATTGACTTAAGTTTTGACTTTAAAGTAGACTTCGTTTGTAGACTTCGTCTGACGTGGAAGGTTAGTTTTGCAATTGACTTAAGTATGACTTTTGAAAGAAGTCTACAAACGAAGTCTACATAACAAGTAGACTTCGCAAAGAAGTCTACATGGGATGTAGACTTCGCAAAGAAGTCTACATGGGATGTAGACTTCGTTTGTAGACTTCGTCTGACGTGGCAGGTTAGTTTTGCAATTGACTTAAGGTTTGACTTCAAAGTAGACTTCGTTTGTAGACTTCGTCTGACGTGGCAGGTTAGTTTTGACATATTTTCTAAAAAAGAGTTTAGTTTAGGGTTTGACCAAACAATTAATTAAATTAAATAGAAGTCTACAAACGAAGTCTACAAACGAAGTCTACTTTTCCGTGGTCAAATTTCTGAGATTTTAGTCAATGTCAAAACTAACCTGCCACATCAGACGAAGTCTACTTTGAACGTCTTCAAACAAAGTCAAAGTCCAGTCAATTGCAAAACTAACCTGCCATGTCAGACGAAGTCTACTAAAATTTTGTAGATTTCTGCTCTAAAAAGTCAAAGTTTTAGTCAATGTCAAAACTAACCTACTTTATGTAGACTTCGACAGGAAGTCTACAAACGTGTTTTTTTTGTTTCCAAAGGATAACGTGTAGACTTCCGTGGAAGTCTACATTGAAAATTTTCAAAAAAAGTCAATGTCAAAACTAACCTATCCATGGAAGTCTACATTCGCAAATGAGATCTGAAAAATCAAAAAATTCAACTAAGTTTACCTTTTTTCGCCGCGAAAGCTCGTTTTTAGCTTCTTCAACCACCTCTAACTTTGAATATCACTGATAACAAAGAACCCAAGTCCTTGTTATGCAAGAACCATCGAAAATCGGTGTGTTTATAAACGAAATGGTTTGTTGAGAGTTTATTTGATGCAATTCGTGAGGAAAAGGAAGAGAATAGGTAATAAGATGAGATATTGAGCATTTACACTTAAAAAAAAACGGTTGGGATGCATTTAGAGCTCAAAATCGGTTGTTCATGGTGGTTGGCAAAATTGAACAAGATGGCATTTTCGTAAATATTTTGAGATCTTTTGGTTTTTGTGTATTTTCCAATATTTCCGAAATTAAAAAAAAAAATTAGAATATAATGGCATTTTCGTGAATAAGTGGTGAGGAGAAGGATAAAGAAGGGAGAAAGTGGCAAAATAAGAGAGAGGGGATATAGGGGTATAGGTTTGACATTGACCACAAATTGTGGGTTATTTGTGCAACTATCCTTTTTTAAATTATAAAAAATCTTTTTTTAACGATGTAACATATTTATTACTAGAATAGGATCCGCGTTAATACGCGGATAAATACTATAAAAACTAATGAAATAAATATTTAAGTTTTAATTAGTGATCCGTTAAATTTTAAAAATATTATTTAACGTGGATCTTAAAACCAGTAGAAATCAATTTGTATCATCTCTCATGTTCTAATACATATCATGCAAATCCAAAAATATATAGTATCCGAATTTAGACCAAAAAATATATTTTAACCAATTATAAATATTTATGATTATGTGGTAGAAAATAAAAGCAACTAAAAAACTATATAGCTAAATAAGAATGAGAAATTTTATGTCAGTAAACTCATAAAAATTTAAATAATGTTGTGAACCATCACATAATTACATGATTGATAATTGTATTTTATTAGTGTCATCGTTTTATTTCTCATAGAGATTTATACTCGCCAAATTTTATACAGTATTAACTTAATAGTAAATATAATAGTATTATTATTTTTAACTTATATAAATTTTCAATATATATACAATTGAAGAGTATCACTGGCATCATAGGTAAAAAATTTCCATTTTTTGTGATATTTTAGAACTCTATATTTATGAAATAAGTGTTCTTATAGATTATATTTTTATTTTATTTTTGCATGGTTGAGTATATTTTAAACTTTTAAATTGAGGTTTCTATAACCTTTCTAAATTTAATTTTTCCAATTTAAATACCTTCTTTTTTTATCATTTGTCGTTATTTTTATTTTAATTGAGATTTTTATACTATATGTATTATTTGTTTATTTTACGGCTTATATAATGTTTATATGTTATGCTTTTAGTAGCAAATTCACACTTATAAATATGACATTTTCTTTTGTCTTTAACTATTTAGATAATTTATAATGGAAAGAATGTATTTTGTAATATAAAAATTTAGAAATATTACTTATTTTAATATAACGGTTTTTTTCTTTTTTTTCTTTATTAGTCTCTAACTTTTGTTTATAACATATTCCTTATTTTTTTGTTAATATTGGAAATATTACATAGTTTAGTAGAACGATTTTTCTTTTTCTTTTTCTTCATTAGTCCATAATCCTTGTTTAGAATATATTCCATATATTTTTAAAAACTTTTTTGTTAATATTGACACCTATCACAATCTAAATTAACAATTACACATGTCACAATCTAGTGTTTAAGAATTTTGCCTACGTGCCAAGCTCTCATCGCGCGCATCCTCCTTTATATAATAATATATTCTTTATTTTATTTTTAAATATTTTTGTTAATATTCACACATATCACAATCTAAATTAACAATTACACATGTCACAATCTGATGCTTAAGAATTTTGCCTACGTGTCAAGCTCTCATCGCGCGCATTCTCCTTTATATAATAAGATAACTATTTAGGTTCGAACACTAAAAATTAGGGTTTTTAATAAAAAATTCCCTCAACTATTATCGAATCATGAAAATTCCCCTCAATTAATTTTTTAGTAAAAAATCCCCTCAACTATACTTCGTTAATGAAATCAACCCTCCATCTACAATAACATTTAATACTAATAAAAATTGTTGTCTTGTGTTACAAAAACGACAAAACGTCTCAAATATTGACCAAAACATCAAGTTATTTACATGAAAACAACAAAGTGACTCTTAGAACAAAAAAAGGTGATCGTAGGTGTACTGTAAATTGTGATTAATGCTAAACTCGTTCAGGAAATCAGTCGCAATCTTAGGTGCACTCAATGTTCAAAAAATCGTAAGGCACTAGTAGGGCGCTCGGGTTGGGCCTAGCGCCTAACGAACAAATCGGAGATTAATCGGGGTCTAGTATTTGATCTTTTTAAATTTATATTTATATTTATTAAATTTAGGCTTTATATAATATGTCTACGAAGAAATTATTATTATGACAATAGCTGAGTTGGTAAATCCCTTTCCATTTAGCGTGGAGGAAATGTGTTCGAGTCACTCAGACTCCATTTTGTCTTTTTTTTTTTCATTTATTTTAAAGAGAAGTAAAAATATAATTTTCCCTACCATCTCCTTCCCACGAAAATCAGAGCTTCTAAAACCCTAGTTATGGTCGCCGTTTCTATTTTTGCTTGATTTACACCATTTTTAACTCGTTTTCATTCGGATCTATCCATAAGATAATATATCTAATTCCAAATATCCTATTTTGAACAAAAAATCAAAAGATTTCGAAGCTTTTTCACCTATTTCTGATTTTTAGTCCGATTATGGCTTATTCGCGGCGGAGCTCTGCCGCCGAGCTTGTAAACGGCGCTAAGGCGTTCTCCGCGACCGCGTTTTTGAACAGGGGGTGCACTATAGAGATTCACCACATCTATTGAGTAACAAATGTGAGTTTCGTTGTAGGATTTCACAACCATAGACCGACTGTTTATTGAAACATATAATCTCCAATCAATGTGATTTTGAATACAAGTTGCAGCTAATTTCTTCTTTGCACATTTCTATTGTTTTCCTGTAAACAACTTGATGTTTTGGTCAATATTTAAGATGTTTTGTCGTTTTTGTAACGAAAGACAATAATTTTTATTGGGATTAAACGTTATTGTAGACGGAGGGTTGATTTCACTAACGAAGTATAGTTGAGGGTTTTTTACTAAAAAAATAGTTGAGGGGATTTTTCAAGATCCGGCGATAGTTGAGGGGTTCTTTATTAAAAACCCAAAAAATTATTATTGATACAATGTTATATGTAAAAATATCGTTCATTAATAAAAATTTGTATATGAATTGAGATAATACAAATATAACGTAAACTTAAAAAATATGTTTAGTCTTTTTTTTCTTGCATCAAACACGTTCTAAAACAAAATTATTGATCTGCATCATCTCAACAAAAATGTTGAAATGCGTCTCTATGTCTATTTCGTTAGAACTTTGAATCGTAAAAAAAGAATAATTTTTGCTTGATTGTATTATTATTTTTCTTTTGATTGTTTTGCTGTGATTTTTATCTTTCACATTGATTTATTGGTGAAGTGAATTCTGTTTTTGTCATCATGATTACAGTATGGAAGGAATAATAAAAATGAAAAGACTTTTTCTCAATTCACAGAAGGTTTAATTGCACTAATTTATTATAAGTTTAGTGAAAAAAACTTCAATATATGACATCTATTTTCCAAACCATGAAAATTTTCTAATAACACATTTAATTAGGAATCATATTTTTTGTCAATATCAAAAAAAAAAATAATAAAAAAAATGTCTAATATATATTATAACTTATTAGAATTAATTAATATTAGAATAGCTATTAAATTTTGGAATTAATTGTCTAAGTTATTAGAAAGAGAAAAAAGACATATAATTTTCATTTTTTCTTAAATAAATAAATTAAAAAGACATGATAAAAAAATATGTGATACATGGCAGTCTCTCATCGCTTCAAATAAAAAAAACCTTACTATATTATATAAGATTTGATGTTTGTTATCTTATTAGTCATTGAGTGTGACTGGTAATACAAACAGATGAATTATTTTTTCTTCTTATAAATTACGGCCCCACCACTTAAATTACCTTTTTTGTGTAAAAGAGAGATTGCGAAGAAGAATGGAGCTAGGGTTTAGCTTTGGGGGCGATTTCTTAGGGTTTGTAGCCGCTGTTCTCTACACCTAAGTTTCGTTGATTTCCTCCTAGATCCCTAGTGTCTATCTTGTTTTCGTGCTAGTCTGCTTCTGTTACTACATCCTGTAGGGTGTTTTTGCTCGTTTTCCTGTGGATTCTACCGATTATAGTCAAAGAAGACCGCTTAACTTGGGCTAAGGGCTACCTTGATCTATGTGTCTCTGCCTTGTGTCACACAAGTACGGGGCCATGACGACAGCGCACCGATACACGAGGGCAGAGAAGGGAAGGCTATCGCCGGGTCATCCCGTTGGATAATAGACCCCCCGGTTATACTCCCAGATGTGGAGAATGAAGAGTTGATTGAAGAGAATAAGCTGTCACTTATAGGACGTGTCCTTCACCCAGCGACCCAGAGTCCAGCCGCGATCTTGAACTTTCTACCCCAGATCTGGGGTTTGCTGGGAAGAGTCGAAGGGAAGATTTTGGGAAGAGAGCGTTTCCATTACAAGCGATTGTTGCTTGTCCTCCAGGAATGGGAACCATCCACTTCAACATCTTTCCCCAATGCAATTCCTTTTTGGATCAAGATAAATGACTTACCAACACAGTTTTGGACTTTCAACAACCTCAAAGCTATAGGAAACGTGTTGGGCAAGTATTTGGATCAAGATACCAAAGAAGGAAGAGTGCAGGTCCAACTTGACGCTTTCAAACCACTTAGCATGAAGAAAACGGTACAGCTGAAACCGGGAACGGAGATGCCAGTGGAATTTAAATATGAAAGATTAGAAAAGCATTATTTTACGTGCTTTGTTCTCACTCATGAGGAATTGGATTGTCCAAAAAGGTCTAGAGGCCCGGTTGGGGAAGCCAACAAACGTGGTATAAACCAACAAAAAATGGTGCAACGTCTTGAGGAAGATAAGAGGAAAAGAGATTCCATAATATCTCTAGGCGTTAGCGAGAGGTTTAAGCAACGAGAAGAGCATCGATACCAACTCAAGAGACCAAGAAGCTTGTCACCAGTTCATCCAGTACACAAGTTGAATGCGCCAAATTGCTGTGAGGATGAGGTTAACTACACTCAACATAGGTACGAAGCGATGAAAGGGGCTAGGAAACATGATTATGGACAGACCAAAGATCACCTTCCAAGTCAGGAACATGAACCCAGAAAAAGGTTTCATTCTGATTCCTCCATGGTGAGGAAAGACCATAGATCGGACATAATTACCAGAGAATATCAGCCAAAGGAAACAAGATCAAGAGACGATCACTCTGGTTCTAAAATCTATATAAGAACTTCAAAGCAATGGAGCAACCATTTGCCTCAGATTGAGGAGAATCACTACTCCGGAATGGAGAGTCTTCATAAGGAGGCTTTGATGAGGAGGGGCACATCAAGAGAGAGTGGAGAAAAAGCTAACCAGCTGCAGAATCAGCCTGGTCGATCTCAAGAAGGATCGGGAAACTCTAAAACCCTCTCTCGAAGGCCAACTCTTGAACGAGTCTAACTACATAATGAGGAGGTTCTTGAGGGTTCTACAAATACAAAATCCAACTCTAGAAGGCCGGTCCACGAGAGACTTGAAACAACCCAACCCGTTTTTTTTTATTATTAACATTGGATACAAATTAGCATTTCCATAAATGCTAACTCTCAACAATCCAATCAATTCAATCACATTAAAACAGCGGAACAAAAGTAGTTAAAACAATAAACCAATCATTTCAATATCCAATAACCAAGATCAGTAGTTAAGAGAAGTGCAACAATATCCAATCAATTCCACACTAAACCATTCCAATCTAACGACAATCCAACAACCTAGCCATTCTAACACAATAGCTAACAAACAATCGAGCTGCTAGATCATCCTCTCTTCCCGGCCACAATTCCACGATCACATTTTCTCTTTATCTGCATCACATGGCAAAACGAGATGCGTGAGTATTATCACAAATACTCAGTGAGACGATCATCACATCTACTTGGTTATACACACATGCATAAGGAAAAGATACAATACCAGGATGAGCAAACAACAATACATGCACGAACAAGCAACATGAATCAGTCTAGAAGACTTGTGTCGATCGACACAACCACTAGGTGTCGATTGATGCACTGCACCTGCGTCGATCGACACACCACCCTGGTGTCGATCAACACGACGCACTAGTGTCGATCGACGCAAAGCAATTGTGTCGATCGACGCGTCGCTGCAGATCGTGAGGATCGAGCATATCCTCTCATGGCTCGAATCCAAAGTGATTCATCGATCTTCTACATGAATCCATTAACAAAACACACAGAATCCAATCCAAACAACAGCAAACAATCATATTCCATCAATTTCTTTTACCCAGATAAACCATGGTCACGCACTCACCTTATGAAAAACAGTTATAACACGCGTTTCAATTTTTAGATTAAACCGACCTCGATGGATCTGAAAAGCTATGACTTGGAGCTTTCCAATGATACCTAGATCGTCTTTGGGATCTTTACAGAACGACAGGAAAATAGTCCGCAAGTTCGTTGTTCGGAACTGGAAACAGGAAATTCCAGTCTTAGAAAACATGAACGACATGCTGACATCTATAGAACACAGAGAATGGAGAGTACATCAGAAACAGGATCGAAAACCTGCTCTGAAAACTAGATAGAGAGAGCTTTCCACAGATAGGTGGATCGTCTCCTAAGTCCGTCTAGTTCGACGAGAATCCTCCCTCGAAATGGACTGATCGCGTACCCAAAACTGCAGAAACATCTCTTAGTAAAATGATGATAACTCTCGGAATACTAATCCAAATGACAAACCGATTTCGTCCAAAGTTAGATACGAGAGTGGAGAACTTACCCAAGAAGTTTCGCTCCAATCCGATCCACAACCTACGAAATCCTCTCCTTTTCCTCTCCAAAATTGGCTGCAAAAACGTCTCCATGCGTTTTTTTATCATGTCCTAGGGTTCCTTAAACCGGACGCCAAACCAAGCGATCAAGAACTGAACTTGTCGGTTCGATTTCAACTTGCGTCGATCAACGCAAATCACTTGTGTCGATCGACGGAACACCCAAAACCCGACTCCTCGCGAGTCTAACCACGTGTGTCAATCGACACACACACTGTGTCAATCGACGCACCAACCAAAAATACACATTTTGGTTCATGGGCGTTACAATTCTCCCCACTAACGCAGATTCGACCTCGAATCACACAACACCGTCCCTGCTAAGGCTAACACTCCCGTCTGAAACCCGACCAGCTTCACCCGAAAATACACCAGAATGCAATGTTTTCTGGTCCAGACCAGGCCTGCCCGATTGATCGCACAACAATCAAACAAGAATATGCCCGACCAACCGTAGACCAAGAGTTGAACCAATTGATCGTACCACAATCAAACAAGAACATGCACGACCAAGACGCTACATAAGTTACCAGGATCATCTAAACCGAGGTTCCCAAATGCAAGTAAAATCTCTAGACTAGACACCAATCACATCAACACTCCTGACCCTACCCGGCTAGCACCACCTGAGATCTTTCCCCATCCCCGAAGCTCATCCAGTCTCATACTCATAATCACATCACAGACGATGTGCTCATACCCATATACATATACACCCCTAACACTCCCATGGTCGTCACCGTGATAACATACCCCTCCCATCTTCAGGACCGCCGTCACTCTCGGGACACACAGTCCGTCAAGCTATCGGCATGCAGGAGACCTCACTTGTCCCCTGGAGAGTACCTCACCTGTCCCCTGGAGAGAACCTCACCTGTCCCCTCAAGTATACCCAGGAAACCTTACTTGTTCCCTGGTGCACCTTCTGTAACGTGCCTCATAAGTACCTGTCGACCAGAATCACTTCTCGTGGTTCTCATGACATCCCCTCACCTGGAATGTCATCACATCCATGACCAATCACTAGGTCATCCGGAACAACCCAACCACCATGGGTGTTTCTAGAGTCCCTGGAAAAGACAGTTCTAACTCACATAAAACCTCTTTTCCAGACTGTCCCTAGAAAATAGAAAGATCCTAACTCACATAAGACCTCTATTTCCCAGCACCATCTAGAGAACAGACAAGTCCTAACTCCCATAGAACCTCCATTCCTAGATACACCTAGAACATGGACAAGCTCTAACTCACACAGAACTTCTCTTTCTAGCCCTCACATACACACATGACCTACCAGTCATAAAATATAAGAACTCACATCTTATAAACACATTTAATAAGAAATCCCCATCTTATTAAATCATCAAAATGTATAATCGTTACACACTAAATGAAAACTACATCAAACATAGCCACATGCTATCACAAACTGAAAACCAGAAAAAGACAACTCAAGCAACCGCTTGCTTCTCGAACCACTTCGAGAACTTTGCCTTCATCTTCGCTTCTGATTCCTTAGTCTCCTCTTCGACACCGTCGCAGTCCCACACGACTCTTACCAACGGTATCCTTTTCCGGCGCAGGACTTTGACTCTCCTCTCGAGAATCCTCACAGGTCTCGCCTCCAACGTCATGTTGGGCTGAAGATCCTCCGGGATCCTAGCCGACACCTCCTCAGACTCATGCAGACACTTCCGCAACATCGAAACATGGAAGACTTTATGAAAAGCCTTCATACTCTGAGGTAACTCAAACTGATAAGCTACTGGTCCAACCCGTTCCACAACCTTGAACGGACCCATAAACCTCAAAGTTAGCTTATTCTCTGAAATGGATCTGTTAGGACCCCTCAACATCGCTGCCTTGAGATACACCAGATCTCCCAGCTCAAACTCCAGCTCCTTCCTCCTCTTATCAGCGTAACTCTTCTGCCGATCCTGAGCCTCGTTCATGTTCAACCTCAAAACACGGATCTTCTCCGTCGTCTCCTGAATAAAATCTGCACCAAAACATGCTCCTCTCCCCCACTTGAGTCCAGCATAATGGTGTACGACACAGCCTTCCATACAGAGCCTCGTATGGAGCCATCTCAATACTCGCCTGGTAACTATTGTTATAAGAAAACTCAAGCAGGTTCAGATGATCCACCCAATGACCACCATAATCCAGCACACACATCCTCAGCAAATCCTCCAGCATTTGAATCGTCCTCTCAGACTGCCCATCCGTCTGAGGATGATACGCCGTACTCATATGCACCTTAGTGCCCACCTCAAACCTAAAATGCCCTGCAGAACTCTGAAGTAAACCTCGGATCCCTGTCTGACACAATCTCGCGGGCACCCCATGCAACCTCACAATCTCGCGCACATACTTCTTGGCCAACACTACCACTCCATCGGTCTTCTTGATAGCAAGAAAATGTGCTGACTTAGTCAAAGGATCCACAATCACCCAAATAGCATCATAGATCCGCGACACCGGCAACCCTGTCACAAAGTCCATGGTAATCATGTCCCACTTCCACTCCGGAGTAGGCAAACTCTGCAACAAACCACTCGGAACCTGATGCTCAGTCTTCACTAGCTGACACACGTTGCACGCTGTAACCCAACTAGCGACATCCTTCTTCATCCCAACCAAGTGATAATATCATTTCAGATCTCGATACATCTTAGTCGCCCCTGGATGAATCAACAAAATGCTCGAATGAGCCTCTCTCATAATCTCCTACCTCAGATCCTCATCCTTGGGTACACAAACCCGTCCGTTCACAAGTATTGTCCCATTCACCGAGACCTGATACTCTGAACCCACAACCCGATAAGCATCAACCAAACCCTGATCCTCCTCCTGAGCAACCTGAATCCTGCTCAACAAATCAGCCTAGTTAGCTGCCTCTAATCCCAACTGCTCCTGTGAGATAACACACAACCTCAAGGTGCTAATCTCGCTCACCAACTCCTCCATATCACGCTCCTGAGCCGAAGCAACCCTCTTCCGACTCAACGCATCTGTAACCAGATTAGCCTTACCTAGATGGTACCCAATCTCCAGATCATAATCTGCCACCAACTTCATCCAGTGGCTCTGTCTCTGGTTCAGCTCCGGCGGAATGAAGAAATACTTCACACTCTTATAGTCTGTGAAGACCTGCACCTTCCCGCCATAAAGATAAGATCGCCAAATCTTTAGAGCAAAAATCACCGCAGCCAACTCCAAGTCATGGGTAGGGTAGTTGTACTCATACTTCCTCAACTGCCTCGAAGCATAATTAATTACCTTCCCCTGCTGCATCAGGACACAACCCAGACCAACACCAGATGCATCCGTATACACCACGTAAGGCTCGCCCGGATCCGGCAACGCCAACACTGGTGTACTAGTCAGCATCTCCTTCAGCTTCCCGAAACTCTTCTCGCAAGCTGAAGACCACACAAAAGGAACATCTTTCCCGGTCAACTTTATCATCGCCTGTGCTATACTCGCAAAATCTTTGACGAATCTCTGATAATATCCTGCCAACCCGAGAAAGCTCCTGATCTCTGTGGCATTCCTCGGTCTATGCCACCCTCTGATAGCCTCGATCTTAGCCGGATCCATAGAAACTCCCTCTGCAGACACCACATGGCCATGAAACCCCATCTCTCGCTGCCAGAAACTGTACTTGCTCAGCTTCTGTTCCCGCAACTTCTCTAAAACCACTCTTAGATGAACCTCGTGCTCCTCAGGACCCTTCGAATACAACAGAATATCATCAATAAAGATGATCACGAACTCATCCAAATACTCATGGAACACCTCGTTCATCAACTGTAACCTCTCGAACAGACTCTAGCATCACTATCGTCGCCAAATACGCCTTGCAGCCCTTCTCAATCAGCTGCTCAGCCTGAATCGTCGAAATCACGAGACTCCCGGAAGTCGGTCTCACTCCCTGATACACTAACCTCCCTGTCTCTCGCTCACACACAACTCGCCCCCGAGCACAATCTAGATGCACCCTGTACCGATCCAGCCAATCCATCCCTAGAATGACATCATACAGCTACACCGGACTGATAATCAAATCTGCTGGCATTAACTCTCCAGCCACCAGAATATCCACACCTCCAGCCCGCCCGAAAGTAGCCAAAGACTTCTCTCCAGCAACCTTAGCTACTCTCGGATGCTAACCGGAATCGCTCTAGATTCCGCTGCTCTCCGCACACTCCGGAATAATAAAGCGATTTGTCGCTCCAGAATCAACTAAAACATGGGACTCACAACCGCCCACCAACAAGGTCCCTGCACAAATCCCATGTGCCTAAGAACCCTAATGTTCAATCACAGAACACATCCGAGTATCCCGAGCATCTTCTTTCCTAGGACAGTTCGCCAATCAGTGATCCATGCTTCCACACCCGAAGCATCTCCGACCACTCTAACTTGACCCTAAAGTGCTCTCCCACTTCCTCTTCTGTCCTTGCGCAGGCTTGCTGCCCTTGCTCGGACTCTCCTGCTGCTGCGACCTCCTCTGCTGAACAAGTGGACTATCCACCACAGCCTGCTCCCTCATGTTCTCCTCGATCGCTGCAATAGTCTCGACAAACTCCGGCCTCATGGCGAACTTGCTCGCTCTACCGCGAGTCGTCAAAACATCTCGAAGTCCTCTCAAGAACCTCTTCACTTGGGCCAACTCGCCCTCCATGCCTCTACCCGCATGCACCAGAAGTCTGATAAACCCAGCATAGAACTCCCGAACCGATCGGTCACCTTGAATCAATTCCCAAAAACCTCGAATCCAACCGATCCACCGCCCCTTGGATAAATACATGGCATTAAACTCAGCCAAGAATCCTCCCAGGCTATCTCTGCCTGCACCCTCCTAGCCACAACACCTCTCCACCAGAGGTGCGCCTAACCATCCAGATAATGCATTGACAGGTCTACTCGGTATAGAGAGGAACTACTCATCCCTTCGAGAGAACTAATCATCTCTCAGTTAAGTACTAGGTAAGTACTCATACCCAAGTACAATGCAATACCATCCACTACGGTCTCAACCACCACTATAGATCAACTCACATGATCTCTATTCTACATCTAGTCCTATGCACATAGCCACGCCTCAGACATTGATTACTCTCAACTTATAACTCATAACCACACCACTCCCACTCTCAGGATCACATCCTTTGAGCTATTAGTGCACCATACCACTCACACTCTCAGACCACACCGTCCGTCGAGCTAGCAGACAGGGGAAATCCTCATCCCCTCCAGAGAAGTACTCATCTCGTAGTATTACTAAGGGAAATCCTCATCCCCAGTAACACCCACAGGGAAATCCTCATCCCATCGAGAAAAATACTCCTCTCTTAGTATTACTAAGGAAAATCCTCATCCCTCAGTAACACTCAGGGAAATCTTCATCCGTCTCGGAGAAATTCTCATCTCCAAATGAGTTATTTGGGAAAATCCTCATTCCTTAGAGAAATTAATTCTTCACGCCTATAGCATCTCTGACCAGAACTACCTCACTTGGTCTCCAAATTATAAGGAATACGCATCTTCTGCTTGTGCTCCAACCTCCAAGATAAGATGGAATCTCATCCGCAGCCGCAATCCTCGGCTGCACCCCAGCCCCTCCCGGCTGCACACTAGCCACACCCGGCTGCACACCAGCCACACCCGACTGCACCCCCGGAGCCTAACCCCGAACCGGTACCCCACCTGGTAACCGCTCCAGAATCATCTGTAGCAAACTCGCCAGACTATCAGCTCGATCTTGGACAACACCTGCGGTAGCACTCCACCTGGGCCTGCCGCACCGCCAGCTACACCGGGACCCTCACTAGTCCCACCAGCCTTCACACTGGTACCCGCAGTGCCAACACCCACGGATCCCTCCTGATACGTCTGCGAATCAGCCACCTGCTCCTGCGTGGTCTCCTGGGCCACACACGTGGCAGCAGACTCACTCCCAAGTCCCCACCCGCGCTCACGCCCTCCACGACCACCTCAGCCTCCTCGGCCTATACCTCTAGCAACTCTACCCATTTCTCTTCACTACTAGAAGCAGAAACTAAGAATACTAGAAAACAAGAAAGGTCAAACAACACATACCGTGGAATCTCATTGAAGGCTCGGAGAAAATGATCTAGGACTCCAAACCCACACAACAATCAATTGACTAACTCACATAATCAATTAATTCAACACGCAATTGACTACTCCACTTAATCAACTCCAATCTTCCGCCCTAGAACCATAAGGGCTCTGATACCAAACTGAAACAACCCAACCCGTTTTTTTTTTATTCATTGGATTCGAATTAGCATTTCCAGAATTGCTAACTCTCAACAATCCAATCAATTCAATCACATTAAGACAGCGGAACAAAAGCATTTAAAACAATAAACCAATCATTTCAATATCCAATAACCAAGATCAGTAGTTAAGACAAGTGCAACAATATCCAATCAATTCCACACTAAACCATTCCAACCTAACGACAATCCAACAACCTAGCCATTCTAACACAATAGCTAGCAAACAATCGAGCCGCTAGATCATCCTCTCTTCCCGGCCACAATTCCACGATCACATTTTCTCTTTACTTGCATCACATGGCAAAACGAGATGCGTGAGTATTATCACAAATACTCAGTGAGACGATCATCCCATCTACTTGGTTATACACACAGGCATAAGCAAAAGATACAATACCAGGATGAGCAAACAACAATACATGCACGAACAAGCAACATGATCAGTCCAGAAGACTTGCGTCGATTGACACAACAACTAGGTGTCGATCGATACACTGCAACTGCGTCGATCGATACACCACCCTGGTGTCGATCGACGCGTCGGTGTAGATCGTGAGGATCGAGCCTATCCTCTCATGGCTCAAATCCAAAGCGATTCATCGATCTCCTGCACGAATCCATCAACAAAACATACAGAATCTAATCCAAACAACAACAAACAATTATATTCCATCAATTCTTTTTACCCAGATAAACCATGGTTACCCACTCACCTTAGGAAAAACAGTTATAACATGCGTTTCAAATTTCAGATTAAATCGAACTTGGTGGCTCTGATAATCTAAGACTCGGAGCTTTCCAATGATACCTAGATCGTCTTCTGGGTCCTTACAGAATGACGGGAAAACAGCCCGCAAGTTTGTTGTTCTGAACTGGAAACAGGAAATTCCAATCTTAGAAAACATGAACGACACGTTGACATCTAAAGAACACAGAGAACGGAGATTACATCAGAAATAGGATCGAAAACCTGTTCTGAAAATTAGACAGAGAGAGCTTTCCACAGATAGGCGGATTGTCTCCTAAGTCCTTCTGGTTCGACGAGAATCCTCCCTCGAAATGGACTGATCGCAGACCCAAAACTGTAGAAATATCTCTTAGTAAAACAACGATAACTCTCGGAATACTAATACAAATGACAAACCGATTTCTCCCAAAACTAGATACAAGAGTGGAGAACTTACCGTAGTAGATTCTTTCCAAATCAAATCCGATCTTTCCAGCCATTCGTCTCCCCTTCTAAAATCGGATAGAACTGTTTTCAAAACAACAATCTCTTCGTCTCTCTCACAACCTACAAAATCCTCTCCTTTTCCTCTCCAAAATCGGCTGCAAAAACATCTCCATGCGTTTTTATATCATGCCCTAGGGTTCCCTAAATCGGACACCAAACTAAGAGATCAAGAATCGAACTTGTCGGTTCGATTTCAACTTGCGTCGATCGACGCAAATCACTTGTGTCGATCGACACAACACCCAGAACCCGACTCCTCGTGAGTCCAACCACGTTTGTCTATCGACACACACACACTGTGTCGATCGACGCAGCAACCAAAAATACACATTTTGGTTCACGGGTGTTACAAAGCTTTCATTATCAAAAGATGAGGAGGCTCCTCAAAACAGAACATTGGGTCAAAAACAGTGTATCATCTCTTCCTCTAAGGAGGATCATCGCGTATCTCCAGCCCGGAATATGACCGAAGAAAGACTTAAGCTACACCAACAGAAACAAGTAATTCAAGCGTCAACCCCGGACTCCGAAGCTACCATACCCGACTTACCAGCTTCACAAGCTCCCTAGTAACCCGCTGCCTCTGTCAGCAAGGCTTGGGGAGAAACAGAAGGTGAAAAGAATGGTTACAACAAGTCCAAAGAGGCCAAGATAGGGACAAGTGAAAGGAGGAGCGAAAAGACGGGGAGGAAACAGCCCTCTACCTGGAGCAAGCTCTAGGACAAGAGCTCAGACTTCGGTGCGTAAGAGAATTAATCTGGACAATGGCAGTGAGTCAAATCCAAATCTGCACTTACCTCATCATGAGGATGTAATAAATGCTACTATCTCTTCTAAGGCTTTGATGCCAAAATCTTGTAAGGGTTCGATGGTTTTCCAGAAACCATCCAATACTCAATGATTACATCCAGTTGGAACTGTCAAGGTCTTAGAAACTCCTTGACGGTTCGACGCTTAAGGGAATTGAGATTGAAACTCTTCCCGGACATAATGTTTCTAATGGAGACAAAAAATCAAGATGACTATGTTTTAAATGTGTTTAATTGGATGGGATATGATCATCATTTCACCGTCCCACCGTTGGGCCTTAGCAAAGGCTTGGCATTGTTTTGGAGACGAAATATTGAGCTTACCATTCTCACGTCTTCTCCAAACTACATCGATACTTTGATTACATACATCGATACTTTGATTACATATCAACACAGTCGGTTCTATCTTACCTTTGTCTATGGTCACCCAAATAAGCAGCAAAGACGAGAAGTGTGGAACGCTCTCTCTGATTTAGGTTCCAATAGAAGTCTTTTGTGGCTGTTAACAGGGGACTTTAATGAGCTCGAAGAGCATTGGGAGAAGAAGGGTGGACCACCAAGACCAGAGGGATCGTTTATAGAGTTCCGAAGTTTCATAGCGTCTAATGGCTTGTCTGATGTAAAATTTATGGGTAATCCGTTTTCTTGGCGCGGGATGCGCTCTGATCATCTAGTCCATGAAAGACTTGATCGATCAATGTCAAATAATGCTTGGCTTGAAGAATTCCCAGCCGGCAGAAGTAAATACCTTAGATTCGAGGGATCCGATCACCGGCCACTACTAACTTTTTTGGACGAAACGAGAGTAAAAAAGAAGGGAATGTTTCGGTTCGATAACTGACTTCGAGACAAGGAAGAGATTTTTGACTTAATCTCAGAGGTTTGGGGTAGGAATCCTTCGAACTCAGTGGAAACAGAGGTCCGCCATGTCCGGTCGGAATTGACGCAATGGCTGAAAAACCAAAATCAGAATAGTGCAAAGGAGATTAAGGAGGCTCAAACGGCTTTAGAGGAAGCCCTATCGTCGGAGTTTCCAAACCCGACAATCATTGGCAATCTTACTGCGAGATTGGAGAAGGCGTATAAAGAAAAGGAGTTATTTTGGAAACAAAGAAGTAGGATTGCTTGGCTGAACCATGGCGACCTTAATACGAAGTATTTCCATGCGGTTACAAGAGACCGTAGAACATGCAATAGGTTCACAGTTTTGGAAGATGCTTCGGGTACGGCTTTCTTTAAATAGAAGGACAGAGCTCGGGTTATATCGTCTTATTTTCAGGAAATGTTCTCCTCTAATGGAGCAAGCGATTTCAACATAGTAAATGAGGCGATCCAACCTAGTGTTTAACCCGAAATGAATGCAAGGCTCACCAAAATTCCTTCGGATGAGGAAATAAGAGAGGCGACTTTCTCTATTCACGCGGAAAAGGCTCCGGGCCTGGACGGATTTTTAGCCGGATTCTTCCACTCGTTTTGGTCCATAATTGGTCAAGATGTCTCTCGGGAGATCCGTGAGTTCTTCACTTCTGGAAAATTTCCAGTCATGTTAAATGAGACACATATTAGACTTATTCCAAAAGCTGCTGGGCTAAGGAGAGTCACGGATTATCGACCAATTGCTTTATGCAATATCTTCTATAAGATTGTAGCTAAAATCCTCACCAAACGGTTGTAACCGATACTAGGGTCGCTGATCTCGGAAAACCAATCGGCTTTCATTCCACACCAAGCGATTTCGGATAATATTCTTACCACTCATGAGATATTACATTATCTTAAAATCTCTCGAGCAAGGAAAAGAGGAGCCATGGCAGTCAAGACTGACATGAGTAAGACATATGATCGAATCGAATGGACTTTCTTGAAAGCAGTTTGTAAGCGTATGGGTTTCAATGTGGTCTGGATCGGTTGGATCATGGAATGTGTGTCTACCGTATCCTACTCTTTTCTAATTAACCGGTCTCCCCAAGGACGAGTTCTTCCTTCTAGAGGATTAAGGTAAAGAGATCCTCTTTCTCCGTACCTTTTTATTCTATGCACGGAAGTTCTCTCCAGGACGTACAGGTTAGCCCAAGAGCAGGGCACCTTACCCAGGATTCGGGTCGCAAGAAACAGCCCCTATGTGAACCACTTGCTGTTTGCAGACGACACTATGTTTTTTTGTCGTTCTGACCCAAAGTCGTGTTCGGCTTTACTGGATATCCTTCGCCAATATGAAGCAGCTTCGGGCCAGTCCATTAACCTCTGTAAATCGTCGGTGATGTTTGCATCTAAAACACCAAGGCAATGTCGTGAAAGAGTAAAGAGACAATTACGCATAGATAAGGAGGGAGGAGCGGGCAAGTATTTGGGACTCCCCGAGAACATTGGTAGAAGAAAAAGAGACATATTCACGGCTCTAGTGGACCGTATCCGACAAAGAAGCCGTAGTTGGTCCACCCGCTTCCTATATTCGGCGGGCAAGCAATTCTTACTCAAATCGGTGTTATCATCGATGCCGTCGTATACTATGTCTTGCTTTAAATTGCCTTTATCTCTTTGCAAGAGAATCCAATCAATCTACACAAGGTTTTGGTGGGATGATAAGCCCAGAAAAAGAAAGATGAGTTTCATTGCTTGGGACAAAATGACACGCCCAAAGAATGCGGGAGGACTACGGTTCAGAGATGTGGAGGAATTCAACGATGCCCTATTAGTTGAACTAAGTTGGTGAGTGATCTCAGCTCCTACTTCTTTATTTTCCTGAGTATTGCAAGGCAAATATTGCCACAAGGAACCCTTTCTAAGCTGCTCTCCACCTACAAATGCTTCTCATGGTTGGAGAGGGATTTTAGCGGGTCGAAAGATACTGAAAAAAGGTCTTGGTTGGTTAATCGGAAATGGTGAATCGATTCGCGTCTGGGACGATCCTTGGTTATCAATCTCGGAACAGTTAAGACCAATGGGACCTCGGCCTCTCCATTTGAGTAACCTTAAAGTCTCGGATCTCATTAATCGATCTGAGCTCACTTAGAACTGGAATCGCATCCGAGAGGTTTTGCCCTCATATGAGAATCGTATTTGGCGGTTATCTTTGGATTTAACGCGGCATGCGGATACTTTAGTTTGGCTCCCTACAAAGAACGGAGTTTACACAACTAGGAGTGGATATGGCCTAAAAGCTCTCGAGCCAATCCCGACCAGATTGCAATTGTTTGATTGGCAACAGAAGTTATGGAGAGTAGAAACTTAGCCAAAGATAAAGAATTTCCTTTGGAAAGCCGCGGTGGGAGCTTTACCAGTGGGTGACCAACTCGCTAAAAGAGGATTGGGTGATGGAGGGTTATGTGCAAGATGCAGCTCTATGGAATCGATTGAACATGTTCTTCTTCATTGTCAAAGGGCTAAAGACTGCTGGCAGATAGCTCCCATCACAGAGCTAAATTGGTCAGACATTGACTCCTTCTTAGACTACCTTACGGCTTTATGTCGGTCACGAGTATTACCACCAACCGGAATTGCGACGGCGTCTTTACCATCATGGATTTGCTGGAATCTATGGACTGCACGTAATCGCTTTATCTTTGAGAATGTAAACAACTCACCAGAGGATGTTATTAATAAAGCTATTATAGACGCTAAAGCTTGGCAAGAGGCTCAGGTTGCCCTTTCGACAAAGCAAGATAGATCTTCGGGATACCAACCGGTTGAGGCGGAGATGGAGGGACCAGTGTGTTATACGGATACTGCATGGGATAAGGTCACATCAAACGCAGGACTAGGCTGGCATTTTAAGCATGAAGCGAGGGAATAACGAAGGAACACTTTGACTCCATTTCCAATATCCCATCGGCACTTTCGGCGGAAGCTTGGGCAATCATCAAGGCCCTTAAGAAGGCGAAGGAAAAAGGAGTTGTGAGATTACATGTCTTCTCGGACGCGCAAGTTTTGATTAACTTGCTGCGCAAGCATGGCTCGTATAAGGAAATCCACAACCTCCTTTTAGAGATTCGTTTGTTAGCCTCTTATTTTAGGAAATTTACCTTCTCTTTTGTTCCACGAGATGCCAATTTGTTGGTGGATTCGTTAGTTAAACGAGCTCTAATAGCTTGTGATTTGTCGACGGTTTCGACGTAAGCAATTAAACGCATGATTTTGACAAAAAAAAAAAAAAGAGATTGCGAACATTTTTTTTCTACCATAATTTTAGAGTGAGAAATTTCCTGCTCGAAAAAGAGACATGTGAGAAGGAAAAAAAGGTAACTTTCTATTGTGGGTCCATAATATGTTGGACGAATTTTTTTTTTCTTATTTGTTTACCAATCATACCCAAATTTATTTTTTGTACGAATGTATTAATATTGTTCATATGATGCATATTCATGAAAACAATATTGTTTTATCAATATGTGTTAAAAGTATAAGAGAAAAATGGCTAAAGTATTATGAAGAAATTTCAACTAATCTGCTTGCATTGATTTTCGACCTTATAACTAAATTATATGTTTTATCTGATTATCTCACCCACCTGTTAAAACTTTACATATTTTTTTTTGTTGTCCAAGTTTCATTCGTTAAATCCCAATTACATGGGTCACTATATTGGTATTCGAATTTAACAATCCATAGTTAGACATGTCAAAAGAATTAGCCCGATCCGGTCCAAAACCCGTACAACTCATATATATATATATATATAAGTCTGGTCCGACCTAGCCCAAAAAATATTTGAGTTTTTTTTTCAATGCCTAGTCCGGTCCAAACAGGACTACAGGGCTTTATGAGATTTTTTGTATTTATATTTAAAACAAAAATAAATTAAAAACAAATATTATTTACCAAAATAAATCTAGATTTAAATAACTACTACTATGTTTTTTTTTATCGAAATCCAATTTAACTAAAAAAAAAAAATGTCACCAAATGAATGCAAATTCAAATAACTACAAATAAATAGTATTGTCAAATAAAACATAAGCAAAATACAAAAAATCCAAATAGTAAAATAAGAGTTTTTGGCCAAAAAAGTGTATATATATAAATTATTTTAACCAATTTATCTTTAAAAGGTATCTTTAAACAAAATTTATTACTAAATTTATAAATTATATATTTATTTTTGGTCTTTCCGAGTCCAGCCAGGCTAAAGCCCAAAAACTCAATAACCCGAAAAACTCGATTTTTTAGGCTTATATATTTAGGCCCGAACTCGGTACTTTTAAGGGCTAGGCTGGACCGGGCTTTGGGTTTTGACCCTAATTGACATGTCTATCCATAGTTTATAATTAAACTCAGTTCCTTAATTATAAACTATGGATAGAGGAAGAGTGAGGATTTATTCCTGTCGAAAGAGGAACCAGGGAAGCCTTGGTGATATAAGATTGGAATCACCCCAACTTTCCATCACTCAATGATCAAAGATTCCAAACTTAATAATTCGCTGAAGATGGAAAGAAGGTAGAGATGAAAGGGAAGTGATTAACTCCCTCAATCAAATGGACAAAACTGATTTTTTGAATCACACAAACAAACTGATCCGTGGCTTCACAAGAGAAGAGTGTGTCACACACTAAACTCAAAATGAAAAAAAAAAATCAAAGGCACTCGGTCTTTGAAGAAAAACAATACGTTTGTATTAAACTATGATCAAGGGTCTCTACAAAAGACAAAGATGAAGAGCTTATAAAGAGCTCAGATTACAAAACCACCAACGGTCATATTAGTGCTCATAAAGAATCTAAATGGCCAAAAATAAAAAAGGAAAAACGTGAGAAATGTTGCAAAAGAGAATAGAGCCGTTGGAAGATCTTTGTGAGGTGTGAATGGATCTGTTTTGGGAAAGTATTTGTACCGTGATATCCTCGTGAAATATCCACGCTCAGAAGCCTCCTTATCAAGTAGAGACTCTCTATCTTGGGCAGGGTCTTGGATCATATCTTAGTCATACTGGGCCCTCAAGAGAACTTCTAGTTGAGTTAGGGACTCGCCTTGTCTTGAAATATATGACTGGAAGGTGCTAACCCGATTTGTAAGACTCATAACTTCTTCAAATGAAATCATATTGGGATAAATCTAGTTCGAGATGATTCCCCGATGCGTTAAGTTTCTAGAACAAGTTGTTTTGTCACTTATCTCCTTTTGGTTCTTCTTTTAGGCTCCTTGTAAAGAACATATGTCCTGGTTGGGTTCAATAGGCCTTGTGCACTCGGTTTGATTGAGCTCCGGTTCATATATTGGTCTGATGACCTCATCACTTGGGATATACAAAGAGCCGAACAACTTATGGAATTACAACTTCCACAATCAAATTGAAAGAGATGAAGAACAAGCGAAAGGTGAAGAAAAGAAAAACAAACTAAAATCCGACCAAGTCGGATTCGGATCCACGCCGGAATTTCTTATATGTTAAAACGAAAATATACAAATCCGATCATTACCAAATCAGAACCAAAAGATAGAAGCAAGAAGAAGTTTTTCTCTCTCAAATATAGAGATACGAGAAAAGAGAGAAGCCTAACTTATTACAATTATATGATAGTATTAGGGTGCGAATAATTGGTCTTAACAGAGTAAAACTTAGTGGATGAATTTTTTTTACTCCACTACCAACTAATATTCCACCAATGAAGTGGGTGAGAGACAATTGATGATTCTTATCTCCACCAACAAGTGGAAGTGGAGGGAAGGAAGGGAGGGACCACTTATCTTTACTTTTCTTATTTAAACAATAAAAATCTACTAAAAATAATGTACATTTCTCAATCATACTACACAATTAAACAACACAGAAAAACTTAACCCCACAAAAAAAAAATATTTGCTCTCAATTTGTAGAGGCTATTTTTTTATTATTATATCATATATATATATATATTTATTCTTAAAATTCAAATTTTGATTTAAATTTTTTTCTAAGTTTGAACTACTAATCTATTTTTCCTCTTTACAATTATTAATTTTATATATTTTATTAGCCTTTAGATTATTCATTTAAACTAGTGGTCTAACTATAATTATTTTTGGTATAAGTAAAATTTGTGGTACTACCCATATTATGATGCACGTTAATATATAATATATCTTTAAAAAGATTAGAAAATACATAATTAATTTTGGGACAATTACGAAAATGCCACTTTTTGTGTACACATTTGCAAGAATGCCACTTAGGGGTGTCCATTTACAAAAATGCCACTAATTATAGATTTATAAAGCCTATATCTTAAAATTCTAAACCCTAAAAATGTGTTGACACCTAAAACTCCCTAAACACTCAAAACTAAATCCTAATAGAACATAATTAACCCAAACATAAATAATATAAAGAAAATATAATTTTGAAAAAGTGGCATTTTTGTAAAGATTTCAAAAGTGTGGCATTTTTGTAAAGTAGCACTTGAAAAGTGGCATTTTTTGAAATTTCTCATTAATTTTTAGGAAATATTCTAGGTGCAATTTTTTAGGTGTTGCATAAATATAAGTATAAGAACCATTTTTTTTGTCACAAAGTATATGAACCATTTCTATATATAATGTATAGTTGTTGACTCTTGTCACAATTTGTATATGCATATATATATATATATTATTTCTATATAATTAATATATATACGTAATAGATTTTTGACCTGCGTTAAATGCAGGATTAGAATATTCTTAAAAAAAAATTATAATTGTTTTATAATATACGGGACAAATTAAAAATAAGAGAGATCAAATGGTATATCTCACATATAGATAAATTCACATATAGATAAATATATTTTATCTTATAAAATTTAATTTGCTTGAGATTTTGATTATTGTAAGCACTTCTTATGTAAATCAAAATATGTTTAAGATTATCGATTCTTTCAAATTTATTAGATTTCACAAAAAAAAAAAAAAATAGCGCGTTAATATGTAAACAAATTCAAATAAAAAACCAAAGATATAATAGAAAGTGAAAATGATGATTTTTCGAATTCAATCCTTAATGTTTGATTTGTAAAGTTGTACGTCTTTAACAAAAATGCAACTTTTAGTAGAGTAATATGGATATAACTAAGCGATACAAAATAAATTAATTTTATGATCAACCACATATTTTATCCAAATGGATATTAATACAATTTTATAAAGTAATTGGCATCGGTATATAATTCGTCGTGAAAACATTATGTAATATAACATTTTAAAATATTAAAATGTAATGTAATATAATATTAAAATGTTATATTTTAGTTGGATTGAAATTTGTAACACATGTATTTGTGAGTTTATTTTAAACATTAATGTAAAAATGTAGAGATTTACAACATGACATATAGAGTTAATTGAAATATTTTGAAAAAAAAATAAATTGATGTGTCCCTTAGATTTCTCTTTACTTGACACCTAGAATTTTTGTGAATGTCTTCTCAATTAATATATTTAAGATATTAATTTTTTTTTTGTCAACAATCACCAATATATAATATCATGAATTGGATAATTTAGGATATTAATTATATCATATAATCGTAAAAATAATGCAAATATCATAGAGTTAAATCAAACACAAACAATTTATGTGAATAATCTCATAAAAACCTATATAATATTATGTAAATAGTTTTATCAAGTATCACCGATAAATCTATGATAAATGTATACTATTGATATCGTTGATTTCTTTCTTATAGATATCAATACTCGTCAAACTTTAAACACTTTTGGATCTTAACAGCAAATATATTTTTATTAGTTTTAGCCAGTATAAATTTTCATTTCATACAATTTTTTTGTTTTTGTTTTGTTTTTGAAAGACCTTGGAAATTCATGATCTTTGATCCATAATCTTTTCCTGGACCAGCCGTTGATAATATCGTATTTTAAGCTTAAATCATCCTTTCCAAGTGAAGTTGAACTAGTGACTCTGAACTTGAGAATTTACTCTCAAGACCACTAGGCCACCAACCACTTGATTACAATGTGTTTGTTAACATTGAAAAGCATCAATACCGTCACATGTATAAGATTTTCTTTTCTTTGTAATATTCTATAACTATGTTGACAAAATAAATATGCTTATAGATTTTTTGTTTCTTTGGTATGCATAGTTGTGCCTATCTTAAACTTTTAAATTGAAATTTTTATATCCTTTCTTATATTTTGTTTTTCAATCTATATAATATATTTTGTTTTGGCGTTAAGGACTTCGAAGAACATTTCTGGTCATATTTCCACCAACCACTTGGAGAATTCATTTTAGTCGATACAAGAACATATTTAGGAATCCAAACCAAGCCAGACTCAATCATTATATCGAACAAATCCAGTTTAAGTTCCAAGATACTCCAACAGCTAGTTTTGGCTCCAAGTAAGTAAATTCTTGAAGGTACCTATTATGATCCATTCAAGTGTCCGCCCATGAAGCCTCCATATGATTTAGAGTGTTCCAGACTATCTCAAGACCAAGGATTCAAACAAATTTTAATAAACCACAAAGAAGACCAAATTTACCATAAATGGCCAGATCCTATTATATCACCCCAACAGGATAGTTTCTGATCAATACATCACCAATGAGGCGCCATTCACTTGCCTTAAACAGCCTCTACGAATCCCCTTTGAAGCTCCATCACCAACAGGTCTTTTCCTTTGATGTTTGCATCATTTTGTTTCCTTTTCTAGCTTAGCTCCCTTTAGCACCTTGAGCCTATATAAGCTCGAGTTCTCCTTCATTCTAAGATACCTTTGATCAGATAAAAGTAATACAAATCATTTTTTTCACTTTCACAAAGTTTCGAGTTTCGAGTTTTGTTTGTGTTGATTGTTCTTTAGTTCTTTAGTGTGTGATTCACTTAGTTTTATTGAAAACTAGCGGATTAGGCTTGTTGAGTGATTCAACATCCTTTCTTCGTCCACTGATTGAGCGAGTCATCCTTATCCTTTACCTCCACATAAAATTCAATACATCTTTCGCGAGATTAAACTTTGACTCTCTTGATCATTGAGTAATCTTAAGTTGGAGTGATTCCAATCTTATATCACCTCTACTAATATAAATTATTTTACAGTATTTAATTTTGGTACTTGTTTTCTTTTTGTACTCTATGGTTTATTCACCCGTAAATTGCTTACAATATTTTTTTTGTAAATAATATATTCAATTTTCATACATGTATAACAATTTTTCAACAAACTAAAATTATATGTTGAATTATTAGTTATGACGGCAGCAAAAGGTTTGGTGACACAAAATATTTGGTGGCAAACAAAAATTTTAGTTCTTAAATTTTAAAATATTTGCCAAGAGCATCTGGTGCGGTGGCAGTGGTTTCACTTGCACGCCCTGTGGCACATGGGGTTCGACCCCATCATCCTCAATGTGAGGCAGAAATGGTTAGTGAGCCAGCCCGTTGTGGCCTACCTAAAACAAAAGACGATAAAAAAAAAATATATATATATATATATATATATTTAAAAACAACTCCTAATATGTTGTGGAGCTAAAAAAGGTTTTTAGAATTTTTGATCTGTTATATAAGAAAATTAAAATATCATTTATAGCTTCTTATAAATTCACCCTCGAATAAAAATAAAGTTTGTTTGATTTTAATACGATTCCGCTTTCAAAACATATTAAATTTTGAGTTCTAAATATGTATATTTATATATTTAAAAAAAAAAATTTACTTAATTTTATTATTGTATTTTAAAAATATCATAATTACAATCGTTGAAACAACCCGACCCGTTCAATCAACTATCCTGGAATCTCTTTGAAGGCTCGGAGATGATGATCTAGGACTCCAAACCCACACAACAATCAACTGACTAACTACTCATAATCAATCAAGCAATCCACAAACAACGCGATTGACAATCACATTCAATCAACTACGTTCTCCCGCCCTAGAACCATAAGGGCTCTGATACCAAACTGAAACAACCCGACCCATTTTTTTTTTTTTTTTTTACATTGAATCAAATTATCATTCCCATAAATGATAATCCTCAATAATCCAATCAATTTCACAAGTCAACAAATAACCAGCGGAAATCAAACTAAACCTTCAAACCAGACAATTCCATTATCAATTTAACCAATCATTCAAAACAGTCAACCAATATTCCAACAACCTAACCCGTTCTAATCTGAATTACTATCAACTTAGCAATACAATTAAAACACACAACGACGAGCCACTAGATCCATCATCCCGTCCTCGCCCTGATTCCACGATCACACTTTGTCTTTACCTGCATCACATGATTAAAAGAGATGCGTGAGTATTATCATAAATACCCAGTGAGACGGTCCTCCCATCTATAGGCCAATTACTCAGAGAAAGAATGCATACAATACCAGGGTTACCAAACAGCAAACATAGCAAATAACAAACAACATGAACAGGACAGCAGCTTATGTGTCGATCGACACAGTCTCTAGGTGTCGATCGACACTCGACTGTCAACTGTGTCGATCGACACAACCTCTAGGTGTCGATCGACACAGACCTGCTCAATCTCAAGGACTCAGATCACGATCCTGCACAATTCAATCACCAAACACAGTAAAAACAAGCCACAATCAATCGTATTCCACACAATCCTAATCCGAGAGCCTATGGTCACGCACTCACCTTTGCAAACGGATTGAAATGAGGAAACAAGGCACTCCCGACACGACCCAAACAGAACGGAATAACTCGCGACTCCCTTCACCAAATCAAGGTCTAAAACCTAATCTGGAAACTAGACACCAAGAGCTTCGTAACGGTGTATAGAACGTCTCCTAACTCCAAACATATCGACGGGAAAATAGCCCGCAATCTCGCTAATCGAAACTGGAAAAACAGAGATTTCAGAAACAACACCCTGAAATCAAATGAACACAGAGAACGGAGATTACCTCCAAATCAGGATCCGAAACCTAATACAAAAACTAGACAGAGAGAGATTTCCAAGGCATAAGGATTGTCTCCTGATTCTCTCTGGTTCGACGGGAATCCTCTCTCGAAATGAACTGATCGCAGACTCAAGACTGCAGAAACCTCACACAATCCAACGGCCATAACTCAGCGAATACTCATCCAAAAGGCACGCGGTTTTCACCCACATCAAGAGAAAAGATAGGAGAACTTACCGTCAAAGTTTCACTCTGATCCGATCCGATATTCCCCGCCAATTATCTCCTCCAAAAACCCGAGCAGAATTGTTTATCTCTCAAGAAAAACACTTCTCCCACAAAACTCTCTAAAACTCTTTCTCTGATCAAATTTTCGGCCAACCCCAAGAGAAAACGTTTTTCTCTGCTTAAATACGGAACCCTAGGTTCCCTAAACCAACCCAAACCAAACCCGATCAGAAATCAAAACCACACGGTCCAATTTAAGCATGTGTCGCTTGACACAAACCTCTTGTGTCGCGCGACACAGCTCCAGCAAACAGATTCCTTCGCGAATTAAACACACGTGTCAATCGACACACAACCAAAAATCATATTTTTGGTTCACGGGCGTTACAATCGTAATGTTAACCATATCATAATGATCAAATACGCATAATCATGTCTGACCGGAACAGTAACAACCGCAATCGTAGCCGTTTTAACCATTTATTAAATGGTTAAGGTTAAGGTTAAAAAAGATTATAACCGCAACATGTGGTTAAAAACCATATTTCTAAAATCGTAATTGTGGTCATGGCTAACAAGAACTTAGCGATTGCATAACTCAGTTTTGCGCAATTATTTTTTGGAAGAAGGAAACACGACATTACATTAAAAGAAGGAAACCCGATATTACATATGTCAGAAGAGTTTAAGAGACTAATTTTATGAGCACCTTTTTTCCCCCTGGAGGGAAATTTCATTGACCAAAAATCATTTTTTCTCTCAAGTCTCTCTCATATAATGGCAAAAACTTGGGCTTCTCAGAAGTAGATCCTCTTTGGGGGGGGGGGGCGTTAGATAAGTTCTCATCTCATCTGTTCTTGGTATATTTTCAAATTAATTTTAATCTCCATTCTAGTTTGTTTCTGAACATGATACTCAAATTTGGAGAAATTAATTTGTTGACCCACCCTTGCCATAAGAGCGGATGATATAAATTTCTCTATTATATATCCGCATGACGAAAAACAGGCTATCATTTGCAAACAAAAAAAAATAACGTTGATGTGTTTTTCTTGACGATCTTGAGATTTTTTATTCTTCAAAACTATTCTATATCCTGAATCTATGCAATAAAAGTGATGTTGATGTGATGTTTCGTACATAATATATAGAAATGGGCAAAAAAAATGAAACCCAAACCACATCAGATTCGGTTCTAAAGAAAAACCCAAATGGGGCTTAAGGGTTATGTATTTTGGGTATTGGGTAATATCCAAACCGAACCCGATCAGATTTGGTTCTAAATAAAAACCCAAATGGAGCTTAAGGGTTATGTATTTGGCGTATTGGGTAATATCTGAACCGAAGTGAAAAAGAACCAAACTGAGTCCTACCCGAAAGGAAATAAATCTGAATGGGACTTATAAGTTCTCATCTCATATGTTCTTGGTATATTCTCAAATTAATCTTAATCTCCATTCTAGTTTGTTTATGAACATGATACTCAAATTTGGAGAAATTAATTTGTTGACCCACCCTTGCCATAAGAGCGGATGATATAAATTTCTCTATTGTATATCCGCTTGACGAAAAACAGGCTACCATTTGCAAACAAAAAAAATAACGTTGATGAGTTTTTCTTGACGATCTTGAGATTTTTTATTCTTCAAAACTATTCTATATCCTGAATCTATGCAATAAAAGTGATGTTGATGTGATGTTTCGTACATAATATATAGGGATGGGCAAAAAAAATGAAACCCAAACCCGATCAGATTCGGTTCTAAAGAAAAACCCAAATGGAGCTTAAGGGTTATGTATTTTGGGTATTGGGTAATATCCAAACCGAACCCGGTCAGATTGGGTTCTAAATAAAAACCCAAATGGAGCTTAAGGGTTATGTATTTGGCGTATTGGGTAATATCTGAACCGAAGTGAAAAAGAACCAAACTGAGTCCTACCCGAAAGGAAATAAATCTGAATGGGACTTATAAGTTCTCATCTCATATGTTCTTGGTATATTCTCAAATTAATCTTAATCTCCATTCTAGTTTGTTTATGAACATGATACTCAAATTTGGAGAAATTAATTTGTTGACCCACCCTTGCCATAAGAGCGGATGATATAAATTTCTGTATTGTATATCCGCTTGACGAAAAACAGGCTATCATTTGCAAACAAAAAAAATAACGTTGATGAGTTTTTCTTGACGATCTTGAGATTTTTTATTCTTCAAAACTATTCTATATCCTGAATCTATGCAATAAAAGTGATGTTGATGTGATGTTTCGTACATAATATATAGGGATGGGCAAAAAAAATGAAACCCAAACCCGATCAGATTCGGTTCTAAAGAAAAACCCAAATGGGGCTTAAGGGTTATGTATTTTGGGTATTGGGTAATATCCAAACCGAACCCGATCAGATTGGGTTCTAAATAAAAACCCAAATGGAGCTTAAGGGTTATGTATTTGGCGTATTGGGTAATATCTGAACCGAAGTGAAAAAGAACCAAACTGAATCCTACCCGAAAGGAAATAAATCTGAATGGGACTTATAAGTTCTCATCTCATATGTTCTTGGTATATTCTCAAATTAATCTTAATCTCCATTCTAGTTTGTTTATGAACATGATACTCAAATTTGGAGAAATTAATTTGTTGACCCACCCTTGCCATAAGAGCGGATGATATAAATTTCTCTATTGTATATCCGCTTGACGAAAAACAGGCTATCATTTGCAAACAAAAAAAATAACGTTGATGAGTTTTTCTTGACGATCTTGAGATTTTTTATTCTTCAAAACTATTCTATATCCTGAATCTATGCAATAAAAGTGATGTTGATGTGATGTTTCGTACATAATATATAGGGATGGGCAAAAAAAATGAAACCCAAACCCGATCAGATTCGGTTCTAAAGAAAAACCCAAATGGGGCTTAAGGGTTATGTATTTTGGGTATTGGGTAATATCCAAACCGAACCCGATCAGATTGGGTTCTAAATAAAAACCCAAATGGAGCTTAAGGGTTATGTATTTGGCGTATTGGGTAATATCTGAACCGAAGTGAAAAAGAACCAAACTGAATCCTACGCGAAAGGAAATAAATATGAATGGGACTTATAAGTTTGGTACCAAATATCTGAACGGGTACATGAATGTCCATCCCTAATAAAATAAATAAACATGGATTTAAGCATTATAATACAGTGATTTAAAATTGCAAACTAAACATAATTTACACAAATTTAAACTGATGATCCGTAACATTTTTAAGATAATATAAGAGAGTTTGCACTCAGTAGCAAATACTTATGCGGTAATTAGTCAGATGACATCATGACTATTCGAGCTTTTTTGTGTTTCAATTTTGCCCCTTTTATGTTCCAAACCCACACAACAATCAACTGACTAACTACTCATAATCAATCAAGCAATCCACAAACAACGCGATTGACAATCACATTCAATCAACTACGTTCTCCCGCCCTAGAACCATAAGGGCTCTGATACCAAACTGAAACAACCCGACCCGTTTTTTTTTTTTTTTTACATTGAATCAGATTATCATTCCCATAAATGATAATCCTCAATAATCCAATCAATTTCACAAGTCAACAAATAACCAGCGGAAATCAAACTAAACCTTCAAACCAGACAATTCCATTATCAATTTAACCAATCATTCAAAACAGTCAACCAATATTCCAACAACTTAACCCGTTCTAATCTGAATTACTATCAACCTAGCAATATAATTAAAACACACAACGACGAGCCACTAGATCCATCATCCCGTCCTCGCCCTGATTCCACGATCACACTTTGTCTTTACCTGCATCACATGGTTAAAAGAGATGCGTGAGTATTATCATAAATACCCAGTGAGACGGTCCTCCCATCTACAGGCCAATTACTCAGAGAAAGAATGCATACAATACCAGGGTTATCAAACAGCAAGCATAGCAAATAACAAACAACATGAACAGGACAGCAGCTTCTGTGTTGATTGACACAGCCTCTAGGTGTCGATCGATACTCGACTGTCAACTGTGTCGATCGACACAACCTCTAGGTGTCGATCGACACAGACCTGCAGAACCTCTAGGCATCAACTCGCCGCCACCAGAGCATTCACTCCACGAGCCCGCCTAAAAGTAGCCAACGACTTCCCACCAGCCACTCTAACTACTCCCGACGTCTCCCTAGAATCACTTGGATCCCGCTGCTATCCGCACACTCCGGAGTAATGTAGCAATTCGTTGCTCCAAAATCAGCAATCGTGGGACTCACACCCGCCCACTACTAAGGTCCCTGCGTAATTCTCATGTGCCTAAGAACCCTAACGTAGTATCCCGAGACTCGTCCATCCTAGGACAGCTCGCCAACCTGTGATCCATGCTCCCACACCCAAAGCATCTCAGACCACCCTGAACCCTCTGACTCGGTTCTAAAGTGCTCTCCCACTTCCTCTTCTGCCCTTGCGCAGGCTTACCGCCCTTGCTCGGATCTACCTGCTACTGTGACATTCTCTGCTGGACAGGAGGATTAACCACCACCACATGCTCTCTCAGGTCCTCTTCAACCGTCACAGCAATCTCAGCCAGCTCCGCCTTCGTGGCAAACTTACTCACTCTACAGCAGGTCCTCAAATCAGCTCAAAGTTCTCTCAAGAACCTCTCTACTTGGGCCTACTCGCCCTCCATGCCTCCACTCGCATGAACCAGGAGTCGACAGAACTCCGCATCGAATTCCCTCACTGATCGGTCGCCCTGAGTCAACTCCAAAAACTCAACTCAGGTCGATGCCGCCTCTTGCAGAATACTTGGCATTAAACCCAGCCAAAAATCCACCCATGCCATCACTGCCTGCACTCGGAATCCCTCCGGATACCTCAAAGAGTCGAAGTTACGCTTCACACTCATCCGGCGCTCATCGGCCCCTCAGGCTAGCACCTCACGGGAAAACTCTCGTGCTAATCCTCTACATCTGCTCCATCATCCTAAGATAGGATGGGAGCTCCTTCACAGCCGCCACTCCCGGCTGTACCCAACCATACCCGGCTACACACTAGCCACACCAGGCTGAACCCCCGGAGCCTAACTCTGAGCCGGCACCCCTCCCGGTAACCGCTCCAAGACCAATTGTAGCAGACTCGCCAGACTATCATCTCGATCCTGGCCGACACCTGCGACAACACCCCCACCTGGGCCGCCGCACCGCCAACCACACCGGGACCCTCACTAATCCCACCAGCCCTCACACTGGTACACGCAGTGGTCACCCCGGAACTCTCACTAGTCCCACCAGCCCTCACACTGGTACACGCAGTGGCCACACTCACGGATCCCTCCTGATACGTCTGCGAATCCGCCACCTACTCCTGCGTGGTCTCCTGGGCCACACACGCGGCAGCAGACTCACTCACAAGTCCCTGCCCACGCCTACGCCCTCCACACCCACCTTGGCCTCCCCGGCCAATACCTCTAGCAACTCTAGTACCTCTACCCATCACACTCTGCCCTACTAATGGCAGAACTCTAGTATCTCTAACAATTCCTCTTCTCAACCAGAAGCAAAAACTAAGCATATTAAAAAGCAAAAGAGGTCAAACAACACATACCGTGGAATCTCTTTGAAGGCTCAGAGATGATGATCTAGGACTCCAAACCCACACAACAATCAACTGACTAACTACTCATAATCAATCAAGCAATCCACAAACAACGCGATTGACAATCACATTCAATCAACTACGTTCTCCCGCCCTAGAACCATAAGGGCTCTGATACCAAACTGAAACAACCCGACCCGTTTTTTTTTTTTTTTTTTTTTTTTTTTTTACATTGAATCGGATTATCATTCCCATAAATGATAATCCTCAATAATCCAATCAATTTCACAAGTCAACAAATAACCAGCGGAAATCAAACTAAACCTTCAAACCAAACAATTCCATTATCATTTTAACCAATCATTCAAAACAGTCAACCAATATTCCAACAACCTAACCCGTTCTAATCTGAATTACTATCAACCTAGCAATTCAATTAAAACACACAACGACGAGCCACTAGATCCATCATCCCGTCCTCGCCCTGATTCTACGATCACACTTTGTCTTTACCTGCATCACATGGTTAAAAGAGATGCGTGAGTATTATCATAAATACCCAGTGAGACGGTCCTCCCATCTACAAGCCAATTACTCAGAGAAAGAATGCATACAATACAAGGGTTATCAAACAGCAAGCATAGCAAATAACAAACAACATGAACAGGACAGCAGCTTCTATGTCGATCGACACAGCCTCTAGGTGTCGATCGACACAGACCTCTAGGTGTCGATCGACACAGACCTGCAGAACCCTAAGATTGAAACTATCCTCTCATGGCTCAATCTCAAGGACTCAGATCACGATCCTGCACAATTCAATCACCAAACATAGTAAAATCAAGCCACAATCAATCATATTCCACACAATCCTAATCCGAGAGCCTATGGTCACGCACTCACCTTTGCAAACGGATTGAAACGAGGAAACAAGGCACTCCCGACACGACCCGAACAGAAGGGAATAAATCGCGACTCCCTTTACCAAATCAAGGTCTGAAACCTGATCTAGAAACTAGACACCAAGAGCTTCGCAACGGTGTATAGAACGTCTCCTAACTCCAAACGAATCGACAGGAAAACAGCCCGAAATCTCGCTAATCGAAATTGGAAAAACAGAGAATTCAGAAACAACACCCTGAAATCAAATGAACACAGAGAACGGAGATTACCTCCAAATCAAGATCCGAAACCTAATACAAAAACTAGACAGAGTAAGCTTTCCAACGGAATAATGATCGTCTACTGATTCTCTCTGGTTCGACAGGAATCCTCTCTCGAAATGAACTGATCGCAGACTCAAGACTGCAGAAACCTCACACAATCCAACGGCCATAACTCAGCGAATACTCATCCAAAAGGCACGCGATTTTCACCCACATCAAGAGAAAAGATAGGAGAACTTACCGTCAAAGTTTCACTCTGATCTGATCCGATATTCCCCGCCAATCATCTCCTCCAAAAACCCGAGCAGAATTTTTTATCTCTCAAGAAAAACACTTCTCCCACAAAACTCTCTAAAACTCTTTCTCTGATCAAATTTTCGGCCAACCCCAAGAGAAAACGTTTTTCTCTGCTTAAATACGGAACCCTAGGTTCCCTAAACCAACCCAAACCAAACCCGATCAGAAATCAAAACCACACGGTCCAATTTAAGCATGTGTCGCTTGACACAAACCTCTTGTGTCGCGCGACACAGCTCCAGCAAACAGATTCCTTTACGAATTAAACACACGTGTCAATCGACACACAACCAAAAATCATATTTTTGGTTCACGGGCGTTACAATCGTAATGTTAACCATATCATAATGATCAAATACTCATAATCATGTCTGACCGGAACAGTAACAACCGCAATCGTAGCCGTTTTAACCATTTATTAAATGGTTAAGGTTAAGGTTAAAAAAGATTATAACCGCAACATGTGGTTAAAAACCATATTTCTAAAATCGTAATTGTGGTCATGGCTAACAAGAACTTAGCGATTGCATAACTCAGTTTTGCGCAATTATTTTTTGGAAGAAGGAAACACGACATTACATTAAAAGAAGGAAACACGATATTACATATGTCGGAAGAGTTTGAGCCACTAATTTTATGAGCACCTTTTTTTCCCCCTGGAGGGAAATTTCATTGACGAAAAATCATTTTTTCTCTCAAGTCTCTCTCATATAATGGCAAAAACTTGTGCTTCTCAGAAGTAGATCCTCTTTGGGGGGGGGGGGGGGGGGGTTAGATAAGTTCTCATCTCATCTGTTCTTGGTATATTTTCAAATTAATCTTAATCTCCATTCTAGTTTGTTTCTGAACATGATACTCAAATTTGGAGAAATTAATTTGTTGACCCACCCTTGCCATAAGAGCGGATGATATAAATTTCTCTATTATATATCCGCTTGACGAAAAACAGGCTATCATTTGCAAACAAAAAAAATAACGTTGATGAGTTTTTCTTGACGATCTTGAGATTTTTTATTCTTCAAAACTATTCTATATTCTGAATCTATGCAATAAAAGTGATGTTGATGTGATGTTTCATACATAATATATAGGGATGGGCAAAAAAAATGAAACCCAAACCCGATCAGATTCGGTTCTAAAGAAAAACCCAAATGGGGCTTAAGGGTTATGTATTTTGGGTATTGGGTAATATCCAAACCGAATCCGATCAGATTCGGTTCTAAATAAAAACCCAAATGGAGCTTAAGGGTTATGTATTTGGCGTATTGGGTAATATCTGAACCAAAGTGAAAAAGAACCAAACTGAATCCTACCCGAAAGGAAATAAATCTAAATGGGACTTATAAGTTCTCATCTCATATGTTCTTGGTATATTCTCAAATTAATCTTAATCTCCATTCTAGTTTTATCCAACAAGGAGTACTCGCAGCGGCGGTGCACTGCGGAGCAATTTTTCGGTGATTAACTGGCAATACGGCCATATTTTAGAACATGGGTTTTGACACGTTAATGAGCAGTATCAAAGAAAGGAATGAGACTCTCTCTCTAAACACCATTGCTATAAAAGTATTTGTTCATGCTTTACAACTTGTACTAGTTGAAGCTGTCATAGCATTGCTTGATATTGTGCAAGTCAATTCAACATCATGATCTAAGTCAAAAAGAGAAGGGGAAAATGATGGACCTCCTAAGAGGAAGATAAACTTGAGCCTTGCGCATGCGAGAGAGCTTCATGAGGAGGAGAAGGTAACTCATTTGGTTTTGTATAATTGTTCTAGGTTATGGTTAATTTGTATGTTATACGTATATGGTGGAAAATTGGTAATATAACCGGATATACTAATTGTAGCTTTTATTTGTTGGAATGTAGACATCAGTTGACTACATAATAACAGATGATGATGAAGCTGAGATTGATGAGAATGAGTTTGGATGGTATGACGAGGTATAGGATGCTAAGGTGGATAACGTATTGCATTTAATCAATGATGACCATAATTTATGCAGTTCAATGTTTTCGGGAGGCTTTACAAGAGTTGACGTTCTTCATATGATCAAAGAAGTGAAAGAAAAGAACGCAAAAGGGAAGCATAAGAAATCGGTTAACAATACAGATATTGGTGGACAATGTAGTGGTGTTGGTGGAGGATTCTCATTGAGTGAGAATTAATGATCTCGTTCAGATAGCACACATGGTTGCATCTAAAATTATTGTAGAGATCAACAAACTGGAGCGGAAAGTTAATGATTTCGTTGCGGCAGTTGGAGAACTGAAATCTGCCATTAATGTTATTGATATAAGCATAGGCCAAGAGGTGTCCCTACAAATAACAAAGATGGAAACATATGTGACTGATGGTATTTGTGCTTTTTTGGACAAGTCAGTGTCTAAAGAAGGCAATAAATCAGTATCTAGAGTCAAAAGTAAGGACAACAACATATGTATTGCAATCATATCCAAAGGCAGGTAATAGGAACTTGTAATGAAGAAGCTGATACTAGGTAATAGGAACTTGTAATGAAAAAGCTGATACTATCATTGGAGGTGTTATTGGAGCTCTTAGAAGAGATGCCTCAGACACAGTAGGTGTACTTTATCTTTGAAAATTTAATAGTTTGATTTATGTTCAGCTAATTTTGTTTTCGAATTATTTAGTTTGGAGTTGGTGGCAATGGTGGGAATTGTTCTGAAATAGGGAAAACACTGTCGTAGGTTGTGAAGAAGTAAACGTATGGATTTTTTTTATTTAGAACTAATTTGTAATGATGTATTCATCGTAAGAGTATTTAATCTTAACAATGTATTTTTTCATGTCACTGTCTGTGAAGGGTTTTGATGATGGTTCTTGTTCCATATCGCAAAAAAAGAAGTAGAGGTATTGCTCTTTCTGTATCATTATACAGTTGCTTCTTAAACAGATGACGTAGGTTGTTTTTTCCGATATGTGAACTAGTTATTTTGCCCAATCATCTATTAAATTATATGGTCACTTCCAAACATATCAATATAAATAATTCATATTCGACTATTTAATTATTAGACATGCTAATGTAAATATTAACCGATTACATATACTAGTAGGTTCACAACTGTTTACCCAGTAGAGTCGATGTTGTTATAATAGTTTTCAAGATTTTTTTATGTATTTGTACACACTATTATGTCCACCACCTACATTCTCGCTTGGCCTATCACAAAAACACAATAGCATTGTTGGGGTTGGGAATGAGAGAGATATTGAAGTGGTGTGTTATACCGTAAAAGAAAGAGGCAGAGAACAATCTCGGCTAGCCTTGTTGGTGATTATCAATGTGCTAAGAGGTTACTTCATCGGGCTAGAGAATGTTATCTTATTGGAACTGGTGAAGCTACTGCGGAGTTATATGTTCGAAATCTTGGAAAGTTGAATGAGAAGTTAAAAGGAATGACGTAAGTTGCAATTTTCTATCATAGAGACAAGTTGGTCGTAAACAATTGCATCTTTGATTGTTAGGTAGATATATCTTATCAAATATATTGTTAACAGTTGAGATAATCGGTTAAGTTTGTTTATAATCATGGTAAGATATTCATTGGCATACAGGAGCGTAGTTATTATCTATGCTTGTCGATTTGTTGTAGGAGTTTAAGTCTTGGAGGGGTCACTACTACAGTCAAAGACTTTGCTGATATTCATGGAAGGACGAGATGCTTGCAAGCTAAGGTATATAATGAGTTATATGTCATATTCTTTTGAGTAGTTTAAACATTGTTGTTATATGTCACCATAATATAATTATCTATGTTTTGACAGGTTGTTGATCTACTAATTAGGCATACTAGGTATCTCTTAATCCGACAGGGTTCAATAGTGTTAAAGAGAGTGTTTTCCTTGATACCCAATTTGTTTCATGCCTAGGGAGAACTTTTCCAAATTTTCCAAGATACAGAAGAAAGAAAAGCACCAGTTGCAAAAGCAACTTATGCAGTATTTTAGTGAGGAAAATGCAACCAATGTTGATGCTAACCGTTTCTATTTCCCTTTTAAGTTAGACAAGACATATTGAGTTGGTCTTTGCGTTGATTGCGCGACATCCCCTTTCAATATCTTGGATTATGATGTCTCACTGCGTAGTGACAGTTCCATTGCATAGGAGCTTAGCCCTGTTGCACAGTTTTTTCTATATTTACCAAAACAGGTTGGTTGCACCCAGACTTTAAGGGATCTTAAACCATTTTATGTAGAGAGGCCAAACTGTATCCCGCAAAATGTGAAGCATGGTGACTCATGAGTAACCTTTGTTTTACTCTTGCAAGCTCATGCAATTGGTGATTTAGAAGTTTGTTGATGAATTATAGCTGATGATCTGTCGGTTGAGACCCAGAGGTTAGCAGTTATGTTGTCTGTGGATAACTATGGGCAAGTGTAGAGTAAAATTGTTCTTTATAGCTTGGATGTTGTGTAATACTATGTTTTAAACCTTTGTTTCTATGATGTTTACTATTTTAATTGGACTTGTACTGGATTGGTGTTGTATTTGAAAATTTATGTTATTAGGAGACCTATTATGATTGTCATTAGATGTTAAACTTTAACTTTGATGTAGTTTTTTTAGATTATCCTTAGAAGGTTCATAATAACATATTGTAATCTCTCCTAGTGGATCGTAGTTTTAACACTTGTTAACCAACCATTATATTTAACCGGTCAATAATTTTATTACCATCTTTTATCATAATATAGGCATATATGAATGTTGTATGATGATAACTTTGTATATATTCGGATAAGTTAAATGATGATCGGGCTAAGATACTAGTGAACACTAGATTGTAGATATAATTGAGAATCTTATATATGAAGCGGGGCAACCTTATTTATAAACAAATTTGGAAAAAGTCTCATCTAGGATGATACAATAATATCTTACACTATTGAACATGAAAATTTTGCTGACCCAGGTACAACATTGGTAGAACGAGATATCATCAACTCCATATGCCCCCTGTTTTATCTTAAACTTATCTTGTAGGCATTTTACAAGTAGCTCGATTATGTTCCAAGTGCTTGCACCTGCTGCACACGATTCGACGTCTGATGTTCCTCCGTTTTTTAAAAAGTTATAAAGCAAGTTATGAATTTTACAAGTTATTTTAGTAAACTATTTGAAAAACTAATTTAAACTTACAAGTGTTTTCCCACATGAGAAGAAACCTTTCTTCCTGAGCCGACTCGATGGGCGCCTTATTGAAGACGAATAAAGATCCAGACTTGCCATTGCCGAGGCTAATTCAGGCCCTCCATCTAACTCAGTTGTTGAGTAGATTGTGTTTGCATATGCTTGCTTCCAATTTTTAGAAGAGTAATTTTTGGCAATCAAAGACTCCATAGGGACCTCTGAGCACACTGCAGCAACAACAACATGTGGACAAGGAATTTCTAACATTTGGAACTCACAATAGCTACATGTTTTTATGGTGAGGTTTACGTGGAATGAGATCATATCTCAAACTCCCCTTTAATGATTTTTCGTACATCATATCAAATTAAAGTTTCAAAGTTAGTAGCAAGAATTTCAAGGACCTTTGGGGTTAGTGTTTCGATGAAGTTTGTTGAAGCTTCCAGTCCATCAATTTTGATTTGATATATTCAACAAGAGTAACCACGGGATACTCTATGGCCTCCCTTATAACTATATTCATGGACCCAGCAACATTTGTTGTCATTATGTTATACATTGAGCACTGTTCCAATGCTCAAAACTGATATTTTCAAGTACTCCGCACAACCGGGGTCAATCGTTTGTATTTCATCAAAGAAACTGTAGAAATCAGCTACTTTGTAGGCTCATGCACCTTTTGAGACTAGCCTCCCAAGGTACTGTCTCTGAAATAGGTTTTGATGTTCTTCTTGAGATGTACCATACAAGTACCGTGAGAAGCAGATGGATAAACATGAATGGTAACCAGTTACAATAATTAATTTTTGCCAAATGAGTTTGGAATAAGGAGTTATTTGATTTTAGACAAAGATAGAGACATGAATGCATTAATAACCTATACCTTGTTAAGTCTGGCATAGATTGATGCATAACGATCAGAGATGAAAACAACATCATCTCTTGGTGTCACAAAGGTTGATAGCCTCTAGAAGAACCATTCCCAAGCTTTATCATTTTCACTGTCCACTACTACAAAAGCTAGTGGAGAAGTATTATAATTTTCATCAAGAGATAGCCCACGTACTTCCCTTTTAAATGTGTTCCATCTAAGATTACGACTTTTTGCATGTAAGGGTATCCCTTGACTGAAACTGCCATTGCGAATAACATGTACTTGAATCTCTGTCCAACCTCTGCTTCATCAAATGTCTCTAGCTTACCTACTGTGTTAGGATTGGACACAACCAATTTATGATATAGAGCCAGTGTTGCATAAGATTTTTCAAATAACTCTTTGGCTGATTCCATTTCCACTTCTCTTGGCCTGCACGCTTTCATGTACGAAATTCTAACATCATGGTCTCCACGCATTATATCTATAATTTTGTTTTGTTTTGGACCGTTGCATGTTTCTCCATATTTCGACCTCAACAAGCCTCCGATTATTGTAGTTGTAACCTGTCTTTGATAACCACGACGCTCATCAACTGTACAACAATGGTTATGTATCGCACTCTTTATCTCATAAAGGCAAGAACCATCTAATCGTGCTGCGTACACTCGCCATGGACATGAAAGTTCCCAATATTTGAGGACCAATAGTTCCAGTGTTGATCTTGAGTTACGGTATTGAAACTTATGGTGTAAAGCGTACAAAGCCATGTGTTGTTTAAAAGATCATGCCCACGAGTAAGTCATGGGGGTTGTTAATCAGATCGCCTACATGGAGAAAACTTTAGAATAAGAGAACAAAAGATTTGGCGAATAGAGGTTACAAAGTACTTTAGAAACGGTATAATACAATGATTAACGGATATTCGTCCACTTAGCTGCTATAAAATTACAAAACAGTTTTAACAAAGACAATGGTTGTCAATACATATTACCACCTAAGTGTTGGCTAATATTATTTTCTTGATTAGTATCCGATGCTGCATAAAATCTTATAAACTTCTTATTCATTCAGATATAACAAGAGTTAACACCCACCAACAGGATGGTGACTCCCATCTGATGAACTCCCACCTTCGTCACACTCAACCATCGTAGTAGTTGTGTTTGGAATAGGTCCGCAAGTTAACGTTAGGCCGAGGCAAGGTCATTCTGGTTCATTTGACTGCGTTATGTGGTCAGCCTGCGGATTGGTATGAACAACAGCATGAGCAGTAGTAATCTCATCTACGATGCAAATATATAAGTAAAAGAAAATCATGTTATAAAATTGTAATATGAATAAAAGTTCATTATTAGCTAGCTAAGCTATATGGTAAACAAATTGTGATGAGTTATATTGTTTATTAGCCAGTTAAATAATTAATTAACCATGTTACAATTTTGATTAGCCGACTACATTTATGATTAGACATTTTAAGATATTGTTGGCATCACTATATACTTTTACTTATCCGGTTTCAGAACATCATTGCATATCATGGCATATATATTTCACCTAATGTAACTAACCATTAATTTAGAAACTGTAAAGTTACATGTCATTGAAAGTCCCAGTAGAGGCAAGTCATTTGACTGCAGTATCAACAGTGTGGATTCGCGGGTCGGGATTGGTAAAACAACAAGTTCATGCGCTGCTTCAAAGTAAGCCATTATGCAAATATCACTTGACGAACCGGTTGAAGATGAATCAGCACTGTCATCTGATGAAAGCATATTTATGTTTCTTGTGATCTCAAGTCCCCGGATGTCAATCAGCACTTGGTCTGACGAAAGTGGAGTTGTGTTCTCGGCCACTACAACAATAGGTTATCCAATATACACTACCTAGTCTGCCCCAATTATCTCTCTCACCACATAGGTGTGTTCTTCGGGAAGATAACATTCGGCTAGGAGTCTATTTCAGTAAAACATAACATCACTTACGCCTCCATAAGTGTTGCTTCCATTTGTTGCATGTATGTGTTAAGAAGATTCATAACAACATCTCCAAACTGTTGGTCTCCCTGGGTGTTGGCAACTTGAGTGAGTTGTATACCATTTGATCCCGTTATCTGTTGCTCCTAAAAAAATTGTTAAATGGTTAGCTTCTTTCTATGTATATAATTTAGAGTTTAATGCTCTTTGGTTTAGTTTTGTTATATCATTGTTTAGTAGCTAACATATATTAAAAAGGATATAACTTTTCGTCTTCAACTAAAAAAATGTCTAGCAGATATGTAATCAACTTACTACTTTCGAGTTCATCTGTTACATTGGCTTGCTCGGTGATTCAATTGCCTCCATTTATAACCACATCCATAGCATCATCACCGTCTAGGTCAATGACCAGATTCTCGGATGTACGCTCGGTAGCTACCATCACTGGCCCTACTTGAGCAAGCACCTGGTTAAGGGGATTGGAGTATAGCATCTCTAAATGAACCATGTGCAACATTAGCATCTCAGCCTAAGCAAATATCTCCCCTAGGGCCAACTATTCTCCTTCTGATTATCAGCTCTGTAGGAAGTGGAAAAAATTATAAATCCGGAAAATATTTATTACTCTAGCTTGTATAAAATAAATTTTCACCGTGGTACTGAGCACTGGCATGGACACTCTCCTCCGGTGCTGATGTTTCATACAAATATGTAGTCCTACCAACAGTGAATAGGTCAATGCTACCGAAGTTGTTCCCTCCAACAAGTACCTTCGTTTGACGTTTCCCATTAAAGACTCATAGCTCTCATCGCCGCGGAGGTTTGCACCGTAACCTAGGTTTGAATTGTCACTTCGGAATTTCTGCCTACCGTATAGCGCCATAACCCAGTTTTCCTCAGTAGTGGACTTCCAGAGCGGAAGGGAATACTTAACCACGCCATTAATGCATAAATAAAGATACCAATTAGTAGTGATTGAATTCCTTCTGCTAAAAATTCGGTACATTCCGTTTTGTTTCCCATCCGTTTTCGATAGTCTGTAGATAGTGCCTGAAACACGCACGCTTGACATCCTCTGGATCTTCGAGAGTTAATGCACAGCTCTATTTATACTTGCCCCAGCCGGCCTTTTGGTAAGGGATTTGGTGCAGCTTAGCATGCAGAGTCATAAAAACCAAAGCAAACTCACTCGCTTTCCTGTCTGTTCTTGCTTGAATATGTCTATAGAGAGGTCCTATCTAGCTTATTTTTGAATAATGAGGAGGAGGCTACTCCCTTAGCTTGTTGTTGGACGATTCCGCAGACATTCCAGACGCGATACGAGCCAAGGCGTTCCTCGGAGGAACCCCTCGGCGCTGTCATCTATCTCGACCCATTCCCTGATTTTCTCTGTATGAGGACCTCCTTCCCTTCTGCCTACTCTCCACTTATCCTTCGACTCCGCATTTGACGTCGGCTTTAGAGCGTCCGTTGGGTTGGGAAACCAACCTGGATCCAATTTCCTCCAAGAGCCCTACCGATTGAGAAGGAGATGAAGTTGAAAACAACTGAGATCGGATCTCTCACGGAAATGGTGAGGCCAATTCTTTCGCATCGCAGCTTATTCGTCGTTTGGGGCCCGTGCAACTAAGAATAAGAAGAGGTGATAGCCCGACTCAGTATTTTATGGGCATCGAAGTGGCGAGATCGAACAGTGGTATTTGACTCTCCGTTGATATATATTCTTTGAAAGTATGCACTCGATGTTTTATCAAAAAGCTGAATGATGGGATGCAAACTTTTATATCAATCACTTTCCTATTGAGCAAAATCACGGTTTGATTCATGACATGGATGGCGATCTCGCTTTCTTTCTCTGTATTATAGAATAGAAAGAAATTCCTCCCTTACAGGAAGTTGACTAAGATCCCCATTGCCACTGGATTCCAAAATACATGAAGCTTAGGATCTTAAAAAAAATCGGAGTTTATGGAAAATGTGTTGTTCATAGTACTTTGAGTTCTTTAACAAACTAGACTTTACTGTCGTTTAAATAGTAGTTTATGCAGAAGCAAAAAAATCTGGGTTTTAATACAACAATAATCATAAATACGAAGAGTAAAGGCAACGACTAACCTTATACGAGGCGGTTGTGGATCTTCAATATATTTTTTTTGTTGGATGTAAAAGAAGATGTAGTATTGATAATAAATGTGAAGAAGATTTTGTTTGGCTATTTCTGGAGAGCACTTACTCACCGGATATCTGTTTATATAGATGACAAACTGTATGTTAGTGTAGATATACATCGATTATATATAACTCTATATATTACTCTTTTATTTCGAGGTTGAGCGCATTAAAAGCAGTCGCTTGACCTAATTTTATGTGGCTTGCAGTACTCCAAAAGCCACCTATGGTAAACTCTTGCCTACGAAATATTATGGTGTAGGTTAAAAAATTTACACGCTTCTCCAATCTTCAAAACAATCTAAGATGAAGGCTATAACAGTCATTTTACACATAAAAATCTGCGGTTGACTTTAGTTTTTGGAATCTCATTTTTATTCTCTTAATTATACAACAATCTGTTGTTAACTAGCTAGTTATCTCTAAATATAAACTAGAGTATTTGCAGTGGATAGAACATATTATTGGATATTTGGTAAACTAACAGAGAGAAAGTCTGACACTATTTATGTATTTTTAGGACATTTTTACCCCTAAATGCGTCTCTCGACTCTCTATATGTCAGAAACATCGACAAATCTGGTAAAAGCTGCGACGAATCCAGATAATAGAGTCAGTATCCGGATAATAGAGTCAATATCCGGATAATAGAACATATTCAAAGAGTAATCTTAATTATTAGCGGATACAAATTTAAAATAATCGGACAATCTATAGTAAGTTGGCTGTATTTTTTCACATATTACCAAAAAGAAAAATCAGTAGTCGGATAAAATATAAGTACAACAAATAAACTTTATTAGAAAACTGGATATATTATTATTATACACAATATCTAATAGTATAATATCTTTAAAGAGTAATCTTAATTATTACCCAGAAAATAGTTATAAATACGGACAACCTACCAGATTTCAAGTCGATTCCCAACAAATTTTGAAGGGTTAACTTGTAATAAACCTCGATCGATTACCTCAATTTTTTAAAAATAAGTTAGCACATTTTGGCAACTAAATCTTGGGAATTGCGTCGACAAGATTTCATGATCTAAATTTGACATAATAAGGAAAAAAGTAAAATCGAGAGAATAAAACAAAAAGAAAAAACCAGAAACAGAAATATAAAGCAAGCACTACAATCTCCACTTTACTCCACCACCTCACTTCTCCTCTCTCTCTCTCTCATGATGACAATGAGCGACTCTGACATCCGTAAACCTACATATTCCGGCACCGGACCTCTATCTCGGCGTCGATCGTGGTGTTGCTCTTTCGCCGTTCCTCCGGCGAGTCCTGATGCTCTTTCACTCTCATCTCGTAACCACATACCAGCTAAAGCGCCGCCGCATCAGAGAACCAAACCGGACAATGTTGATAAACAGGTCCCCAAATCGGTTCCTTGCTCACCACAGAGCTCCAAATCTGCTTTAATAGGTCGAATCGACCCGCGTCGGATCTTATCGCCGGGTCGGGTTTCTCCCATAGATTCAGATCCTACCATCAAAACAATCCAAGAGACCACTCACGAAAAAGATGTGGTTGCAGATTCTGCACCAGAGCTGCGTTCAGAGAGTTTCCGAGCTCCGAAGATGGAGTCAACCGTCTCAGATTCGGGTTCGGGTTACGACGCTAGGCTGAGTCTCAAGGGGAGAAATGGTGGGGTTTTGGTGCTGGAGCTGAGCTCGGAGGTTTTAGCAGCGAATTCGGATGTGTTCGCTGCACTGATTGCGGACAAGTCTTCATCTTTAGGATTGAAGAAGACATGCAGGATGGAAGTTTCTGATGTGGAGAATCTTGGTGTTTTCAGGGAAACTGTAGAACTCATGTTTGAGGAAAGTAATGGCATTATCAGCAAGTTTATGAAAATGGGTGTTTACAGAGCCATTGATGTACTCGAGGTTGAGAAAATGCTCTTCCTTCTTCTTCTACAGTATTTTGCTCTTACCAAATTTTCATTATGTTTGACATTGAGATTAAGACTTTTGTTGTTATTAACATATTTGGTTTAGTTACTATATATAGCTGATCACTTAATAAATGTTTGAATTGAGACTGAGATTGATGTGTTTCTTGTTACTAGGATATTGCCTTTAGTTAGTATATATAGCTGATCTTAGTTAATAGCTGATCTTAGTTATCTACACTGATAAGACTCTGCCTTTTTCGCCTCTTTGGTTAAACCTTCGAGCCTCTGATTGTTCTTCAAACGCAAAGCATAGATATGAAGAAATCTTCAATTATTAGAGTACATTGTCGACATAAGTAGTTGGATTTTATTGCCTTTTGAGGTATTGGGCTGTCTAGCTTTCAGCTACAGACTAGTCTGTCATTCATGATTCGAACTTCATCATGAGGCCCAAAACAATTGTTTTGCAAGTTACTTACTGCTAAAATTTCTCTTGTTGTAGACAAAGATACGTTTGCTTGCATCTGTTGACACATCTGGTTTTTAGTAATCTAGTATTTGTTGTCTTTGAGTGTGAACCACAGTTGTGTGGATCTTGATCTTTGTTCTTCTCTGCGTGTTAGATTGATTCTCATTGTTTTCTGTAACAAATTGTTGTGACTGATGAAGCTAACAAAGTCTCTGAACTACAAACAGGTAGCGGCAGGAATAAAATTTTCAAGAGCTGTCTTGTCCTGTCTGAAATATCTTGAATTTGTTCCGTGGACAGAGGACGAAGAGGAAAAGCTGAGAAAAGTTCTTGCAATTTATAACTTCGATGGTGATACAACCAGCGAAATTTTGGCAAGATTTAATTTAAACGAGACAGAAAATTTACAAGACAGCTTATCGAAGCAGCTGGTTTGGTCAATAACATCCTGCAGTGAAGTAAATCCTAGAAACGAGCTAAAATCATTGGTGAAGGGTCTTCTTTGCAAAAGCTCGGTGTATGAGAAACAACAGCCTGAGATCAACAAGGAAGACATATATAGAGCAGGCAAGCACTGTGTGGATTCACTAGCTAAGCTGTTTGAAGAGGGCAATAGTAGTAGCAGGAAGGGAAAGCCATTGATTGAAGTTATATCGAGGGAGGTAGAGAACATAATCTGGCTGTTGGAAATCATGATAGATCGGGAAATAGCGGAAGAATTTGTGGAGATGTGGGGGAAGCAAAGAAGGTTAGTGGAAATGCATGAGAAGGCATCACCAATGGTGAGGTACGAATTCAGCAGAGTAACAGGGGTAATGTTCATTGCAATGGGAAAGAGGAGAGTGCAATGCGGAGGAGAAGCAAGAGCGGGACTGGTAGAAGCGTGGTTCAGGCCAATGTTAGTAGATTTTGGGTGGCTACAAAGATGCAAGAAAGGATTAGACATGAAGGAGGTAGAGGAAGGGATGGGGCAAACGCTGTTAACGCTGCCGCTGAAGCAGCAGTATCAAGTGTTCATGGAATGGTTCAGGTGGTTCTCAAAGCATGGGAGTGAGTGTCCTAATCTCAGCAAGGCGTTTCAAATATGGTGGCATAGGTCCTTTCTCAGAGGTGTAGAATCTTCTACTTGTAGGTAAACAAAATCTCATGTTCAAGAGACAATAATGTTAGGTGTTGTTAGCTTTTATAACTCTACTAGTGATTTCTCCTCTTTGTATGTTCCTCATGCTATCTTCGTTTAGGATGTTTCATCGTTGTTTCTGGAGCTAGTTTAGTCGTAAAGTTTGAAAAACAAACAGAAAATAATAATGTCATGATGCTCCTATATCTGTGAGCAATGATGGAGATCTTAGCAGTTTCCATAACTGATGTACCTTAATAACACTCTTTTTTTGTTTTTCTAGCAGTACTAGTTCTGAACATTTACTTGTAAAAGAAGGGAAACATTTTGTAAGAGGATACATACAAACACATCAACCAAGAAAAGCGTAATAAGAGGCAATAGAGAGTGATAAGAAAAAATTCAGAGAATTGTTTTAAAAGAAGAGCAAGTGGTGGTGAAGTTAAGTCTCATTATTTCTGTTTCTTACCACCAGCAAGAATACGCTGAATCTGAAGGCCACGGCTAAAGGCTTGGTTAAAGAGAAGCCTAGTCTGAAACTCAGAGACGAAAGGGAACCAGGCGAGAACCGTGACTGGCATGAAGATAACAACTCCCATTATGTACTCATATCCTCGAGCCAAAGCCTTAACCGATCCCCACATTCCTACAGCCTTCATCAATTGTCTCCCGACTTGTGAGATCTGAAGCAGAGCCCATCCCGTTGGTAGAAACGCTAACAGACTCTGCATTATATCTCCCACCGTCAGCTTTAGGAAGTGGAATAGCATTCCTACTATCACCACAAATCCGATGAAGAGAAACAGCTTCAGCAATCTGAACATGAGCTGGAAATCCGCGCTGAATTTCTTTCTCCCCATTGACACAATCTTCAGTATGATCATCACTGCAACAATCACGAGCCACGACAGTCCGTATACTATTATGCTCTGCTGTTTTCCCAGTCGGCTCTCCTTTGTCAAGTTCAAATGATAGACTATTCCGTATTGGTAGATGAAGTAGCGGAGGGAGAGAAATATTTCCCAGAACTTTCCGAAAAATCCAGAGTGTAGCAGATGCTCTTGTTCTTCTTCCCACCAGGATTCCCAGCTTTTGTTTGCTGGCACTCCAATCCCTCCTCTGCTGCTTATCCATTTGTTCCAATCATCCCAGTCATCAACTATTTTCTGCCATTCGAACCCCGAGGGGTTGAAAAGGAACGGTGAGAATAACCAGGAACCAACGAGGAACCAGGTTGAGCCCATCACAAGCGCATACGCTACTGAGTCCTCTGTTGCTTTCCCATACAGCCTGTAACATATCAGCAGTACCATCAGCTCCATTCCTTTCACAAAGTGGCTTCTCGAATACATTCTGTAGTTCTCTGCAAACTTCTCGTGCTTCACCACAAACCCACGACCTGTTGCTCTGTACTTTGCTCCCCCGTGTAGTATCGTCCGTCCATAGTAATGAACCTTTGTTCCAAGTGAGAAGGTGAAGAAGACAGGCGCCAACTGAAGCTGCATTATGATTAAATCGCACAAGGCAGTTCTGAATCCTCTCTCTAGCCCAATCTCCATTATCATTGGTAGTGTCATCAGCAGACCCAATTGCACTACAGACTGTGACGCCATTGCTGCCTTGAGTGAACTATCTCCTTTAGCTGCTGCATACTTTACTATTGCCTCCTCCACTCCACTCAACGACAAATAAAGTCTTCCATACAAGAATGCATAAACAGTGAGGACAACAATCTGTAATAGAAAAAAAACAAAAACAAAAACTCCGTTATGCTTTTTTTTTATAAGTCAATGGTAAACTCAGTTTGACATTTAAAGATGAGAAGATACCATCGAGCTGATGTAGAAGCCTACTGTTGTGAAGTAACAAGACATCATGCGGAAGAAATCGAAGCGATGCCCAAGTCTGTAGAGATCCCTACTCAATGTCTGCTCACCGTTGCCACAAGCAACCTTGGCTTCAAAGAGAGAAATCTGGTTCAAACCAACATCTCTTCCTTTCCCTACTTGGATGTACTCATGATGAGTGATGTTGCCACGCCTCAGAGTTGAGTTGAAACCTAGATACATAAATGCGTCAACCATAAGTAAATCACAAAGGAAGCATATAACTATTTTCGTTAAAGAAAGTAAGGTCCAGAATCCAACCAGCAAAGATATCCTCGCTAAGGTTTATGCCGCGTGATGCTTTGCTGATGCCACCCCGAGTGATGTGGAAGATTCTGTCAAAGACGTCAGGGTGACCATAGTGAAACCGGACCCTGAAATCAGAAATCCAAGGTGCTTGTGTGATTTAAATGGATATCGAAAAGGAATCACATCTTTAAAGCTACTTATTGTTATAGTTATATTTCATATTAAGCTATATCATGTAGAATGAAAGAAGGAACACCATGACATACTTCAGAGGACTTGCCAGGACTCGCTGACCGATTGTCACAAAGCTTGTTTCTTGGTTAGACATAAACCAAGCTAGAGAAGAAACACTGCAAGTACCACGCCGAAGAGAAACACACACATATATGTATATATCAGCTCGCAAAAAGAAGGAAGTAGTATAACTGAACAACAAATAAAATGATTAACCAAATTTCCCAAATACCTGCCAGTGAAAATATGTTCTCTGAAACCAAGAATAGTGGGTGGACGTACTCCATGGTCTTCATTGAACTCCTCGAGCAGGTTCCTCATTTTCAGCGCTTCTTCCAAGTAATGGTCCTGTTAAGTAGATAATATGGTAAGTAAAAGTACTAATGTTTTTTGTTTTGGGAACTGCCGATTGGGGGATGAATAATTTACTTGATTCATGTCAATAGCCTGGAGAGCTTCTCCTCTTGTAAAAATGAGAGCATGGTTCTGATTTTCGGGCTTTCCTTCTCCTATTTTTGCTGGACCAGGCAATTTTATCCGATATATTTCCTTTAAAGAGCAACAGATACAAAGTTAGAAATCTGAGGGATCTCGAACAAGAGATAGTTTTTAGCTAATCTGTTCAGAATTCAATGATAAAATTACCTGATCAAGATTCTCAACAGCCTTGATAAGCACCGAGTAGAACACTTTCTGCACCTTTCCTCCTTCTCGTTCCTCAACCTCATCAATGTATGCTACACGGAGAGAGGGATTGCTGCAGCATTATATATGAAAAATGAGACTAACCAGGGAACCAACTAACGCATGAAAAAAAAAAAAGAACTTTCTGGAATCTGTTGAGCATAAATGATGGAGGAGGGACTTACTTAACCATCAGGTTCAGGATGTCCGTAGCTCTGCGGTCCCCACTTCGCTTCTGATTTCCATAGTTCTGACAGGTAGCAACGTAAGTAAATTTGAGATCTGCCACTGCCTCTAACTGAGCGTACAAGGATCTCTGACTTTTCTTGTCCTCCTCAGTCGGCTCTGAAATGGCTTTGTACCCTGCTAAAATTTCTGTAAACACAAGATATGTTATAAGTAGTTACTCCAGAATGTTGGACATGTGCTCGATATGGAACTACGAATACTTAACACATTGATCAACACTTTTTCAGTATTTTGTTTGTAGAATGTAAAAATGGCATATTACAATCAGTTGACAATATTTGCACATTTCACCTGTGTAACTTTATTTTAGTTCAACAAAAGTCAAGTTATCACGCGTCACCTTTTTCAGTAGCCATGTCAAGAAAGGCCTGAAGCTTCAGTGCCCGCCTGTAATACATCATTCCTCTAACTGCAGTATACAAAAAGCGGTAAGCAACAAATAAACCATATAGCAAAATATCAGTAGGCTTGGATGGTCTAAATTACCTGTTCTAAACAAAGTCTGTCCCCTCAAAGAAACCCAATGGCGAAGCTGCAATATATTTTCTTCACTGTCTAAAACAGCAGTTTCATCTTTACAACCAAGCCGCTCCAAGAAGTTAGTCCACTCATCTGGAATGGTGGGGTCATATCAATTACTAAAAGCATTGAGAAGTAACTATATCCAACAACAAGACCTCATCAATAAGACATACCTGGGAAGATCTTCTGCAAATAGTATACAACCGATATACCATCTTCATTTTCCATTTCCAGGTCGTTCTTAGAGTAGACGGTCTCTTCACTATAGTACGGCGTTAGAACACTGTAATACAAAAAGAAAACTCTAGCGTTAAGAAAACTCTGCAGTAGAAATTCATAATAGTTCAAAAGTATCAACTACATGTACTATATATTTTTCATCCATTCATACACTGAAGGAAAAACTAAATGTATATATATATAGCACATGGTATCATCCAAGATGTATAACTAGAGCACAAACCTGAAGGAGAGCATATTTCTGACACGAGGAGCTCGCGGCATATCCATGAATAACGAATTCGTGAAGAAGGCAATCCTTCTTCGTGCTTCAAGGTTTATTGGAACATCCATTGCAGATTCTTTTACCGTCAAGAGTAAATGAAGGCGTCTTATCTACAACATTGAATGAAATCATAATGTTGAAAATGGTCTCCAGAATGCAGAGTATCCCTTAAGATTAGCCATATCTAGTTTTTTGAGCTTTTACCTGTTCATCCCACTGAGCTGTTGCCACTGGAGGAAATAGTATAGCAGGTTTTGCGTCAGTACCAGCAAAAAGTTGCCTTCCGGATTCCTTGTTAGTATGCCCAAGTTCTACCAATTCACTGGAGAAAGGTGCCACTCATGTTTATTCTTGTTTGTGTGGATACAATATATACATATTCACATATGCACTAAACAAACTTTCCAGTTCTCTTAACTATAGATGTATAGTCCACTAACCGGTTTTCATTTTGCATCATATCTCGAGTCACTACTTCCAACATATCTTGCAAAAATAGCACCACTGTGTCTCTTTTGGATGGGTCCGCATCTTTCTGCAGCATCATAAGTTAATACATAAAATTTATTTTGTTTCTCAGATAACATCAACAGTTCCTTATAACTTCCACCAAAACTTTTCCTTAAACTTCAGTTTGTTCTCCGTCATGGTGCATTAATCAGTAATGAAGTGGCATTTTACCGAGCAAAGGAAGCCCGTAAAAGGGTTTACAATATGAATTACTACTGAAACTTGCAGCCAACTTGGCTTAGAATGCTAAACTTGCTGCACCGCTCTGGCATAAAAAGTATCTACCACTAACAATCATAAATCAAAGAAAAATAAAAAGCATAAGTATGTGATTCACTTACCAAGATTCCAACAAGCTCCACAAATTTACTGCAAAGAGCAGGTAAAGGAGCCATTCTGAAATTCGCAAGGAAGGAATTCTTTGATATGTTGCTCTCCACCTCTTTGATGATGATACCAATAATCCTGTGGTGTTATATATTTTCTTAGCATCTTTCAAATTAATTTAAAACTCAGAGAGGGAACTGAAAGTCAGGTTGAAGAAACTATTCTATGATCAAAACAGAGGAATGCTAGAGCACATATAAATGTTTTTACACTACGTCAGCAAATAAAGGTGAGACATTTATGATTACAACTAATTAGAGAGCCAGTAGCTTCAATGGATGAGATATGTTGGAGCGCAGGAAACCGCTAAGATTTTAATAAATATTTTAACTGCTTCATGAATCATAATCAACAACTTCTCTGTTGAATGAGGAAATACCTTTTCTCATTCTCCCCAATTACCAAGGTGTGCAAGACATGTTTGAAAGATTCGTAGCATTCGATGACAGCACATTTCATATATTCGTCTGCGCATATGCGCTTCCAAAGGTCAGAATCTCGTGTTCGAAATTGAGCTGCCATATCCAATGCTATTGGTATCTGTAACAAGAAGAAAACTTTAGCAATAAGGAAAAAAAAAAACAAATTGGTATTTGTGATGGCAAAAGAAGACCACAAACCTTGCTTGCAAGCAAAAATGGTGGCCACTGAATAAGTTTTAAACTAGGGTCTGAACTATATGGAACAAGCAGCAGATCCATCTCCCTGAACACACAGTTAGTTATAAGAAACGGAAAATATGGGATTCATAAAGAAGATGGTATAATATCTAAGTTGTTACCTGTCACTAATGAGATCTTCCTCGCGAAAGCAGCAAATTATTTCATTCCAAAGTTGGGAAAATTTGGCCGCTTCAGTTCTTCTTGCTGCTGTGACCTGCATACATATATAATTTAGTAGGTGTATGGCAACACTCTTTCAAAAATCACTTTGTAGAAACAAACGACCATCAATCTTGTTTAACCTCTGCAAATCTTTTGGACAAGGAAAACCCTCTTCTCCTTGTTTTATCAGAAGGAACCAGGTACGTGTTAAATGCACCAGGTAATGATTGGAACCTAGACCTTAGCATTCCAAGCGTTCGTATCTGGATGAAGAACAGAAATGAGTTTGTGTTAAAATGTTATCATGAGGGACATTGCATCAGTTTACTAAAAACAATGACATTAAAGCAAGAATGTTAACCGAATGAGTAAAAACAGAGAATGTGATAACAGTTTAAAAGAAGCATATCTCAAGCGCTCTTTAATATCCTCAGAAAATTTTGTTGCAGTAATACAACAAGAGTAAAAGAAATAAGTTGAATGGATCCAGAAAATATCACCTCTCCCAAACGATCAAAGGCCCCAAGGACACCACCACATATAGTGGAGAAAATAGCATACCAAATTTGAGTATCCATAAAATAAACCTGAAGCAAAATTAAGGAACATTAGACATGCATGAACTCGCTATATGGTTCATTTAGATGCGTGGTTAAGAAAAATAAACCAGAATCACTGGTAACCAGAGCGACACCACTGCTCCGTAGTTGTGCTCAGCTGCATAGACAATAGAAACATTTAGCTTACCCAAAATACTAAAAGAAAAATCGAAAATTATAGTTCCAAGCGATGAGCATATTACCATTGGGGAAAAACTCATGCCATTGATATTTTACATGGCGAATGCTCATAATTGCATTAGTTGGCTTCACCAAAAGCCGCACCTGCAAGAGGACATAATAGAGAGGTATTGAAGGTGAGTACTATGTTATTGTTCGAACATCGGGTCAAATAACTGTTATGCAGTGTCAAACCTGTAGAAAGTAGCTAAATGCAAATTTGCAACAGAAAAGCAACAGCCAGAAAATCGTATACCTGTAAATTCCAAGAAACATATTAGTACAAAATAAAGTTTTGTAAACTATTGATATGAATTCCACTATGTGCTGGCTCCCTAAACTCACTTTATGAGTGCAATTTGACTTTCATGCATCCCTCTTCCAACATAAATTCTTGGCTGAGAAAAAAAAATATATGGAACACATTAGTAAATGGGTATTCAAACCACATATAAGATATTCCCCTGAGCATAACCCAAATTCAAAAACTTGATCAATCTTTGAAATATCCAGAATAAAAAGTTTAAATTTGCCCTCGACTTGCATATTCATATAACTAACCAGCAATACAGGAAAATGGATCATGTAACACAAATAATCTCAACTATCAGAGTTTAGAGCTCTGCTAACAAACCTAAGGGATTTGTTGACTAAACAGAATATCATTTTCATCGAGGATCAGAAGAAAGGGAAAAATAAAAATTCAGCATTCATACCTGTGACCACCACAAAAGCAATCTAAATATATGCCAGTCAGAATTCTCGATCCAGCGACGAAGCATTGGGAAAATGAACATTATAGCTGCCAGAACATTTGGAAGCAAGTACAGTGCTACAGCCATGATATAAAGTGGAGGAACGCCTTTAACTTGTGGTAGAAATGATAGCCACTGTTTGAGCTTCCCAGGAGCAAAAGAGACAGACTGGGCATAGCAAAGGGGTAGAACAACACACCAAGCGAGACTGACAACGATCTTGAGAATATTTCTCAAAACATCAGTGAATTTCCACCGGTGGAAACCTGGGAAGTTTAAGATAACGTCCAGGAGACCTAACATAGAACAAGGTAACCTTTATTTCCAGGAAAAGTAACCAAATGATGAAAACATGGGAACTTCAGATAAATAAAATGTGTCACAGCAATGAGGGTGACATACTTTGAAGGAAGCGTAGAAAAGCTGCTGTAATGAAAATACTAGAGAGAGCATATAAAACATCCTTGCGTAAGATTTCCCTCAGCTCTACTCTTTCAAATGCAAGAATGATCATTGCCTGTATTGAAATGTTGAAATGTCATTTTGACTGGCTCATGTTATAGGAACAATGCGTATAGCTCGTCCTAGATTGCTTACCTGGAGTGCTAATAGATAGAATGTCCATAGTCGGTCAAAACTGTGATATATGTGCCAAAATGTTCGAGTTTCTGTGAAATTTGATTTGCCTGTGTTTCCTGCTGATTTTCTTAACGATCCCTTTTTTCCCTGTCAATTAATTAAGATTTGAAAAAAATACTATTAGCTCAACGGGGGCATAGAAACAACTAAGCAAGCCTAGACGAGACAACCTGTGCCATATCACGCGTTGATCTGAAAAGATCTCCATCATCACGCATTGGCCAACCAAGAGAGAAGCAATCCGGAGACCTATATAACAGTAATACGCAAATGATATACTAAAATGAATGTGTCCCAACCAAGTAAACGTTCAATTCACAGACTTTAGCTCAAAAAATACCAGAAATATTCATTCAGATCATCATAGTTGGACCAATCTGAGTGAGCAGCCTTGCCAGTTGCATTCTTATTTGCTTCCTAATTCATAGGAAGTTAGCTATGGTATATACAAGGTCAAGATTCTTAAAATGTCATGGACCTATCAGTCAAAGAGGTACCTTTTCAACTACACGGTAAATTGGTGTAATGACTTTCCGTAGAAATGCCTCATCATCTCCACCGTAAGAAGGCTTAATATTCTCTCCAGTAACGATGCTGACATTTCCAGCCAAGAGACCATGGAGTTCATAAGCCATCTGAGCAGAATCAAGAGAGAAATTTTTATATACCCTTATGTTTTACCCATGGTATCAGCCAGAGCACACCAACAAAATGGTAAAAGAAGAAAATCTGAAGTATTACTGACATTGTGAAAAATATAGCACAAGCATTCTGGCATGAAGCGAATATTTGCAGCTTCACCCCAAATGAGAAGATACAAGCCCATATATAGTATCTTCCGCTGTTGTATATCTTGAGCACTTTGAGGAAGCCTTTGCATAAAAGTAGTTGTGAATTTTGATTAGAGTATGAACATCATTCAAAAACATTTCCCATCCAAGCCACTTGTAAAAGTAGTACCTTAAGCTGTGTTTACGTCCTAAAAATTTGCACCAGTTCTTGTAGTTCTTAAAGAGCTTTGACATGACGGCATCAACGGCTCTGTCATCGAGCTGCATTTATAGATCAAATTGTTAAAGAGTCATTAGCAAAACAAAATTTGTTTAACAGATGAAGATATATCCTGAATTGATGACAAATTGAGAAAATGCCCGTGTTTTCAATCATCATTGAACAATTCGTTTAAGGCCAATCTATGGTGTTTGTTCACAAGGTCGCTGAGTTTTAATTAGACCATATTCAAAACTCTTAGTTAGCCACACTACTTATCCCTACAGTGCCGGTGGTCTCAAAAACACATGCCCAATTGCTCTATAGGTGAACGGGCAGAACTATCATAGGTACCTTGTTTAGAGGTTCTGGCTTGGGAGTCAGTCTTATATGATTATCAGCAAGTAAACAAACCAGATGCTCCCTTTGGTTTCTAACATTGTCTCTCTGTGAAAATCAAAGAAATAAAGAGTAAGAAATATATCTCACTGCTTCAACATCAGTACATTAGATCGTCTTGCTACTCTTTTCAGATCACCAACTTGCCTGGAATCCGAACATAGCTCTTAACCAGTCAAGAAGATCCAAATTTCCGGATTTTTTTTTGTGCTGCTCAAATCCAGCTGGCCAGTTCAATCCACGAGTGTTCCCCAAGGCAGCTACAGCGGCTTTGACCTAGCCATCAGGCAGCATTAGAGGTATAAGAAGGCAGACACCAAAAGTGAGAGGCGATTAGATTCAAGAATGGGAAGACTTATTCACATATTATATACCTCCTCAAGCTGCATAACAGACTGTGAGGCCCCAGCAGAGTCCAGTGGAAGGATGTTGTACGGTGCGTAAATTTCGTTCTTTTCTTGGACATCTCTAGCAGCTGCAATAATCTACTGAAAGACACATAAGGAAAAAAATTAAACTCCAGTCTCAGTTAACTGAATAAGGAATTTTTATATCTGTCATGGTCCTCTGAAGAAATAGATTTTGGAAACAAACCTCAGGAGCTACTGCTTCAACTTTCTCACTCTTGTTTACTGCCATGAGCACTTCAAAGAGCACTCCGGCGGTCTGGTATGCTTTACCAAGTTGAGCTCTACGAGATGATTAATGTTAGAAATTTTGTCAAAGAAAACTATGAATCATCATCAAAGTCCTGGTAATTCGTATATGCCAACACGACCAATGCTTGGAAAAATACGGGAGTGTTTATATATGCACAACAACAATCTTTTACCTGTCTGCTTGATCCCCTTGGTCAAGTGCTCTGACATAGTGCTCATAATATTGTTGATAGTAGCTCTCAACTTCCCGTCCATCGGTTTTCTTCACTCTAGAAGCCAGACTCGATGCATTGTCCTGTGTCGTACAATTTGTTATTAGCTCCACTCATGCTAGAAGAGAAGGTTGTCTATGTGTCTATGTGTGCAATAAGAAGATGGAAGAGTAAGAGATGATCACCCTTTCTAATCTTTGAAAGAGAAGTGTCTTGAACTGCCGCACACCTCGGCCACTAGAGCTTGGATCCAGCCTATGAGCTTTCTCGAATGCATAAAACCGACCTTTATACCAACACAGGGAAATTTAAGTGAGCGGCATGACATTGAAGTATTGCGACATTATTCTGGAAGCAAAACTATAAGGAAGCGGAAAATCATACAGAGGTAGGCAACACGAGGGCGCTCATGTTCAATCTCTGCAGCAACACGCAGAATAGGGGCAATGGTGCCGAGGGAAGCCGGAACCACCTCATGATCAAAAACTTCAATTGAAACGGTTGTGGCGGCACTACGAGATGGCCGCCTCGCTAGCGTCTGAGGGCCAGAGTCATGAGATATACTGCTCTGTGCCATCTCTCCCTGTAAACAAAATCAACTCACAATGACATCGAGAATTTCAACAATCAAATCAAAATGCAAAGATCCAAGGATTTTATTGAACCAAAAACAGCGTAAATGTCAAGAGATTAAGATTCTACGTCTGGATTTGAGGTATACAACAAATTGATTAGAACATTAATTAGTTTAGGAGATTCCGTTGAATCGCTTATCCTCTGCAACCAAAAAATTTCTGGAAAAACATGCCCAATCAAAACGGAGCTCGAGCGATGAGAATCGAAATCCGGAAAGAAAAAAAAGCAAATCGTAAAAAAAAATTCAAGGAAACTCAATCGGCAGGAAAATCTCTGCATCGTACAGAAAACAAAAACGCGTCGTGATGAATAAAGACAAGCATGCACAAAATCAAAACGGAGCTCAGGCGAGAAGATAAAACGAAAACGGAAACTGGATCATCGATTCAATGTTTCTCTTCTCGAGGAAGCTGAATCGGCAGGAAAATCTGTGCATCGTACGTAAAAACGAAAGGGAAAACAGAAGTAAAGAGGACTCACGTAGGATGCGCAGAGCTCTTAGATCCCCTTCCCTAGAGAGATTGAAGAAACGAAAACAAACGGAATCAGTGTAGCGAACGATGGATCATATACCTGGAGATTAACAGAAGGAGGATTCACCTGAAGGAGAGACAAGGTGACACAATTTCTCGTTGGGCATGAACAGAGAAATCTGGGAAAAAAAAATAAAAGAATGACGAGAGAGACAGATCAAAAAATGGAGGAGAAGGTGTTGTTTTACGGGTTTAAGAGGGAGGGAAATTGAGAGAATAATTTCAGTTAGAGATAGAGGACACGTGGCGGTGTAGGATAGGGTAATTAAAAAAAAAAATAGAAACGATGGCAGCTCGGAGACGCACAACCTGGTGTAGAAAATGAGGGAGCGATTCTTTTGTGTCTCACAATTGGACCTCCGTTTCTTTCTCCCTTCTCTCCGTTTTTCCCCGTTTTCAGGGTTATACATAATTCAAACTCTGAATGTATTAACAAAATTATTTGGGTCAATTTGGTAGCTCGTACAGACAAATTGTAGAGAACAATAATAGGTGTATGAAAATTGCATGTCAATTCTGGAGATGTGCGGGCTAGCGATCAATGTTAATATATGAAATTCGAGTAAAGACTTCGACCCTTTAGAGAAATGCATAGCTTTACTTGCTCTATGTAGTTCTAGAAATTTGCATATATAACACAACTATATAATGCCACATAATAGAAATGTCATTCAAAATCGTTCAAATGAATTTACCTTACTATCCTATCAGTCAACCAATTTAACAATCGACTATGGTATTGTAAACAATTCAATTTGCAAAGTTCATACACTTTGGAACACTAACACTACCTGAAATGAACCGAAGGCCCATATAGTCGGATATATCTCAGAAAATGCATGTTCCCAATAGTTTTGTCGGAAACCCGCAAATCTTTCAGAATTTTTGACGGCTTATCAAATGCTCAGATCCATCATAAATTTTTGACAAAACACCAACGATACTTAGTCCCGATGATAAGCGATGTATATGGTTGTTAGAAAGGACTCGTGAGTTTCCGACGGAATAGATCCGAAGAAATTGGAAAAAAAAATTTTAGAATAATCAGAAATAAAATCTAGTTTCGAAAATATGAAAACATAAAATACATTTAAAATAATCAACATCTAAAATTTTACTCCTAGATGCTCTTCTTCGACAAAATTCCCTCATCCGTGAGAGTAATAGTTGGGCTTCTTCATTCCCTTTCTCCGACTTCTCTCGCTCACAATGCTCCTCGTTGAATCGCTCGTTCAATTTTTCATCCACAAGATTCGTAAGACGTCGAAGAAGACGTTGATTGGTCTCAAGCCGGAAGTCGACCAACCCAAAATTACATCCTTTTTCGTTGGAATATGCAAAAAAGGAGGAAAAATAATTAGTTTTGAAAAGTTTATAAATTTAAGGGAAAAAATTAAAAAATTCATTACGATATGATTTATCTCGTCTCGAGGTAAGTCTTCCGCGTTTGACCCTGCTTGAGAGAGCTGAGTCTGGTCGTCTTCTTCAATCACCGCGAGGCTCTCCTTAGCTACCTTATCTTGATTAATCTTGGTCTTTTGATTCGTCTGTATGCAGTGACATACCATCAGTAGCGATTGTCGGCAAAAGACAACAATGTTAGTAGTATTTAAATGAAAATTTAGAAATAATACATGAAATAATAAATCTTACCATAGCTCGCTCTCGGGCTTCGACTGTCTTCGATCCATCGTTCTAAGTAATGATTCCCTTCCCACCTGGTTGGCTTTTCTGGTTCTTTGAGTTTGTCTCTAATATTTTTTTGTCTCGGGTTTCAGCCAATACAAGTCTGAGGCTTTGCCAAACGTGCTGTGGGAGGTCTATTGTTGTGTTTCACAAATCTTTTCCCACTTCTCTGTCCACTCATATTTACGGTTCTTGTAGAACTCTCGAACTTGTTCCTTGAAACCCTTTTCAACCTGGGCAGTGAACTCCGGCTCCCACGTAAACCGTTGGTGAAAATATAAAAAACGAATAAATATATTATATAAACTAAATAATAGGAATATATATATATATATATATATATACAAATGCTTGAAATAATATAACTTACCGTAAATGTACGTAACCATTTTCGAATCTCAATCAGAGGGATCTTAGCGGCCCTCTCGTACACCTAGTGATCTGCAAGGTTTTAATGATGAAGTACGAGTTTTAAATTTATAACCCTAGGAAACTGCAAGTGCACAGTAAAGACAATGGTAGTATAGACTCAACTATCGCATGTTATTATAAGGTGAAAACATGCTTTATGATCAAGATTGATTGTTCACTAAACTCCTTAACTAACCTATCAAATTGTTAAGATGCCTAACTCATCGAATACTAGGTCCGGAGATATAACAAACTTTTAGAGAGTATATCAACCTAAGATCAACCCCTGGGTAGCTAAGCCAGTTCGTGCTTTGAGAGCAAATAAAGATAAAGAATCAATTCTAGAATAAAACTCTAAACGATTAATTATGTAAAGACATAGAATAAAGAAAGTGCATAGAAATCAAATCAAAGCTAGTACTCTAACATGTTTTTCAACACGTAGCAGCAAGAGTAAAGCACATATACATAAAGATAAATCGTTGATCTACAAAGCATAAGGAGTTAGATCTCATGTCTTCGCAATAGGGCAAAGTCAATCTATTCTTAAAGGTTTTTAAAATCAATTATGCATTAAGAACAAGAGAAAAAACGAAATACATGTTTATGTATTGATTTAGGCTGTTATGGCCGGCTGCTTAAGTGCCTAGAGAGGCTAAAAACAAGTATATATAGGGGTTTAAGGAGGCTTAAGTCGGCTAGGTCTTTTTCGGGTAAAAACGTCTTTTTGGTCGAAACTGAGGCAATACCGATCACAATACCGGTCGGGTTGTGTGACCGGTATTTGAGGCTTATATAACACTTCTAGAAGGTCGGCAAAGGTTTGGATCATCGGCCCATGGGCGGCCCGGTGCTTGGCTCTTTTGTGCACTCACTTCATTTCAAAGGTAGTTTGACATGTCCTCAGTGTATCTTCTAAAGTACAGCTCCAATTGATGAAATTACAACTCCATTGGAAATCTAACTCAAAGGGCTATCTCCATTCCAAGTTTCATTAAATTCCCAATTGATTTGATCCTCTGTTCATCAGCGAACTTCTGGCCAATTTCTGTCCAGTTTGAGAATATGCATTATCTTCAAGATAAAACGACTTGGCTTGATTCCTTTGACTTGAATGAGTAGATGCATCATAGATAACACTCCTTTTGCTCCATTTTACATCCTTTTGATGATAAAACCTGTTAAGACCTTAAAATCTACAAATACAAGAAAACTACCTCTTTTGGTCGAAAAGCTTTATTAATATATGTGAAAATCATAGTAAAATAGATAGTAAATGTGGTAAAATATAGGGTATATCAACTCCCCCAAACTTATCTTTTGCTTGTCTTCAAATGGACCATATACCACTCAAATGGATACATCCATCGATATTGAACCGGGCCAACAAGTGCTGTTTCCCGAGGGAGATGAGTGGGGTGATGCTCCATAACATCGAAGAAGAATGGTAGAAATATTTTCTCTAAATTGCAAAGGATCCCGGGTATATTTTTTCTAAATTGTGGATACCTGCTTATGTAAGTGATCGAATACTTAAATCCGAAAAACGAAGCAATCATTGCAAAATAAACTATGTTTTATTAAATGAGTCGAAGATTTAAAGAACATGGAAAAAACATACAAAAGAAATAGAACATACATGTGATGGCTATGTGTACTTGTCGGGGTAAAAGCCCTCGAAAAAGAAAATGGCAAGAGTCGTGACTCTTAATCTTTGTGAATTTTTTTTTGTTTTTTATCAACACAATGCCGCAAATTTGACACATATCCATCCATCCGGAAACTTTACGATGTTCAATATCCACTCGAATAACTCTTGTTTTGCAAGCCCGACTTCTAATTTTCCTTTGTTTTCTTTTGCACATTGAAGATGATGTTCAGTATGTTATCGAAACAATTCTTCTCAATCTGCACATCATCTATATATTATGCCTCAGAAGATAATCCTTCTGATAAGGTAAATCCCAAAAGATATTATGCTTGTTCCAGTTGTGGTACGCCCATAACCATATATGCGGACATGTCCATTGTCATCACAGTCGACAGTCCGATTTGAATTGAATTGCTCGTGTGTTAAGAAGAAAAAGATGAGAAAATCGATGAAATAAGGGAGAAGTAGAAGAATGGGGAAGAAGAAGAAAGATTTAATGGGGTTTCGGCTTATTTATACCCGTACTCTAACCAAGTAATTTCTACCCACTTTGTTAAAGAGTGCGTAAAACTATCCAAATTCTAGGGTTTCGGCTTATTTCTACCCGCACTAACCAAGTGCGAAAATTTCTACACACTTTGTCAAAGAGTGCGTAAAACTACCCAAACTCTTAATAATTTATATTTTCATACCCAAACTAATTAAATTAAGTGTATTTATACCTCAAGGATTCGGTGTTAAATTCTCCGTTGACGATGCTGACTAGGCATCTTATTCACGAAAAGAGAGTTTATGACTCAGATTTATGTTTTTTTTTTGAAAATATGAAATGACGTCGTTCCATGTTTTGTTTAGGACAAAAAAATTAATTATCTGGGAAGATTCCGGCTAGTATTTGTCAGTTACCGAAGCTTGAGAACTTTACTTTTAGATTGCCGGAGTTTGATGATCGGAGAAATTGTTTGCCGGGAAGACCTGCTCAGAGGTCTCCAGGTCAATATAAAGCGTTCTTGTCTCCTCCTGCGGCAAATTGAGGATCGTTTAGTTGTGGTCGTTGTGTTTCGTTTCGTCCTCCGATTTTAATTTTTTTTTTTCTAAACAAGACAATATAAAGCGTTCTTGTCTCTGTTTTTGTTTGGATACGAAAATATAAATTATAAAGAGTGTGGGTAGTTTTACACATTCTTTGATAAAGTGGGTAGAAATTTTCGCACTTGCTTAGAGTGCGGGTAGAAATAAGCCGAAATCCTAGAGTTTGGGTAGTTTTACGCACTCTTTGACAAAGCGGGTAGAAATTTTTGCACTTGGTTAGAATGCGGATAGAAATAAACAGAAACTCCAAGATTTAATTGATTAATGTTTTCATACCCTCATGCCTCAACGTAGAATTCTCTAGTTACATCGGGCACACAAAATGGACATAGAACGAGGTAAGGGTGAGAAGGCCCAACTAGGCCGCCTATACTCTTAATATCGGATCGTTATAAGTAGGCTTTATTAATGGGCCAAGTGAAAAACCCAACGGGGGACAGACACGGCACAATGCGATGATTATTGACCACGTCAGCACGTGCACGGTGCACCCTCTCCAACTATCCTTTCATGCTTAGCTGTCCACTACTCCTTTCCTTTCCATTTTTTTTTTGGTTTTGATTTTGGTTTTGGTTTTGGTTGATGGGGACCACACTTCCCCCCCCCCCCCCCACTTGTCCTCTCTCCTTCCTTCTCGGATTTTCCTCTTCCGTATTTTATCTTCCTTCTCATGCCCTAAATCAAGCTTTTTTTCCTTCTCTCCCTCTTCTTCTTTGTTTCCTTCCTCTCTAAATCTCAGTTTTCAAATTATTCCCATCCGTTTGGGATGCCTACTTGGTGGGTGAAAAAGTGCGGTAAGACTAAGGACGATAACCAGCTTCTTCAGAACAAGAGTCGCTCTGTTATCGACAAGAATATCAGAGGAATCACCGGAGATAACAAGACCTCCGCTGATCCACCTACTCCTTCTCGCAGCACACCTCGTTGCAGTCGAGAATTCGCCGGAGCTTCTGGTTTCTCCGGCTTCGACTCCGATTCTACCGAGAAGAAATGTCATCCTCTTCCCCGTCCATCCATCTCTTCCTTCCCTAACGATCAGGTAAGTGGTTCCACTTCCGGATCGGCCTCTGTTTCCAGCGTTAGCTCATCCGGATCAGCTGATGATCAGGGTCAACTCGGAGGTTGCAGGTTCGCTTTTTTACCCATCTTTAATAGTACGATTTAGGTCGGATAGTGACATAGTGATCTTAACTCCATTACTTTGCCCACGGAAATTGCTTTATTCATGCTGGATTCTGGATTGGTGGGTCTAACTCATAAACGTATAGCAGGGGAAATGGTGATGTGAAATTCAATGCAGCACCACGTAGCCCCGAGAAAGTGTCTCCAAAGGCAGCAACTAGGCCCACGTCTCCTTTGCATAGCCGATTGTCTGGCATGAGCTTAGACTCTTCGACAGGGAGGAATGATGATGTAAGATCCTCTGAGTGCCACCGTTTGCCTCTGCCTCCGACTTCTCCCACAAGCCCCTCTGCTGTGCCTGTGCATGGGTCTAGGATTGGAGGAGGGCCTGAGACGTCTTCCTTGGGCTTCTCCAGGTGGAAAAAAGGCAAGTTTCTTGGGAGTGGCACCTTCGGCCAAGTGTATCAAGGTTTCAACAGGTGAAAATGAGTTCCTTCTATTCATTCCCTTGAAGAATTTTGATAAAATTGTGAAATTATAGACAAGGAATATTTGATGAGTGAGATTGCTTAAGTTCTAGGTGACACGAGCTAGCTACCATTGGTTAAGGAAAGCCTTCCACTTGTGTGGATTATGTTATGTGCAATGTTCTAATAGATAGGGAGTTTGATGCTAGCTTTCTCTGTAGGTGGAAAGTATATTTGCATTCAGCTGGATCCAGAGACCATTAATATCTATAACTACATGTGATGGGTTTGGGTATTTGTCATGACTTCTGAAGGTTTTTTTAACTTTGATATGCTGTTGGGGTTATGTTTGTTGGGTTGTGTGGACATTTCTGATGGTTCATGTCTGCTATTACTTGAAGCTTAATTTTGCCTGCCATCTAGATAAAGGCAATTGAGAGCAAAAGTTTCTATTATGCTAGCTCCATTTATATACATTATATTACAACTTTGTAGCATCCGCTTTTCTAAATTGGTTGGTACCCTTGCATAATGTTCTCCCTAATCTTGCAGTGAGAAAGGAAAAATGTGTGCTATAAAAGAGGTCAAGGTCATTTCTGACGACAAAACATCAAAAGAATGTCTGAAGCAACTAAATCAGGTGTTTATGCTTCGCCTCATCTTTTGTATACATCATGATCTGATTCCTTCAACTCTTATATTGAACAAACTAATATTTGTCACATCACTAACCAGTCTTTTTAATTTGCAGGAGATAAATGTGCTGAGCCAGCTTTGTCATCCAAATATTGTTCAGTATTACGGAAGTGAACTGGTATGTGTCAATTTCTGTGAGCTTCAAGAAAAAAGAGATCATAAAGGCTTATTGAGTTTGGGCAGTGTAATACTGTATCTGTACTAATGGAAACATATTGAAGCCTGGCTGGACATTTGTTATGCTTGTAGAGTGAAGAAACCTTGTCCGTCTACTTGGAGTATGTGTCAGGTGGTTCAATTTATAAACTACTCCAGGAGTATGGTCCTTTCACTGAACCAGTTATCCAAAACTATACACGGCAGATTCTCGCTGGGCTTGCCTATTTACATGGGCGAAACACAGTGCATAGGTATTTTGACTGTTATATCCTAAATTACATCATAAAGGTGAATGGAACTTCACATGTTTCTTGGAAATTGTATAAAGATTTATTATTTTGTTTCAACAGGGATATCAAAGGAGCAAATATTTTAGTGGATCCAAATGGTGAAATCAAGTTGGTAGACTTTGGGATGGCAAAGCATGTAAGTATTTTGATGTCCATCATAACCAAATAAATGATATTTATTCTACAACGTCACCAATAGGTAATAGGAGATATTAAGTCTTTGATATCTCGTCGATATTTTTTATTTCCTGAATGTTATGCTTGCAGAAGTTCTAAGAGGCATTTTTTTCCTCAACAGGTAACAGCCTATTCTACTATGCTCTCTTTCAACGGAAGTCCTTATTGGATGGCACCCGAGGTATTTACCTTATTCCTTGTTCTTGGTTTTCCTAGAAAAGCTCTGGTTAGTGGTGCATGGCGCAGTAGAAGGGTATTATGTTCCTGCAGCTGAATGGATATTCGTCGTGCTTATGTTTTCTTGTTCTCTTTGAAATCTCAGGTTATAATGAACAACAATGGCTACACTCTTGCAGTAGATGTGTGGAGTTTGGGCTGTACTATTCTTGAAATGGCAACATCAAAGCCACCTTGGAGCCAGTTTGAAGGGGTATATGATACTGAGGACTAGACATATTTGTTTGGGCACTCTTCTTTTTATTTATATATTTATATATTTGTTCCAACTCCAAGTTGTCTTGTGACATTATTTTACCAGGTTGCGGCATTATTCAAAATCGGGAACAGCAAAGACACCCCAGAAATTCCTGATCACCTTTCAAATGATGCAAAGAATTTTATAAGGCTTTGTCTGCAACGGAATCCGGCATTACGTCCTACAGCTTTCCAGCTTTTGGAACACCCTTTTCTTCGTGTTCACGCAGCAAGAGTAGCTAATACTATCATGCCCAAAGATGCCTCTCCATGTCCCTTTGATGGAAGCTGCACTCTGGTAATGCCAATGGAGGTGTATTATGCATATGTTGAGCTTGATTACTTTGATTACCTGCCAACATGCTAAACTTGACTTTCTTCTTGCGCAGCCTACAAGGGAACCCTATCCAGGGAGATCAAGCCATGAGAATTACCTAACGCAGCCATTGGCTGTCTCGTCGAGAGCTATAAAGAGCCCGAGGTAAAAGACCTGTCCCTCAATCTTTCTGATTGAAAAATAGTTCTTGATGCTTGTTTGTATCAACTTATCCCATCTTTCATGTTTGCAGCAGAGCAAACATCAGAGCCATCACATCGTTGCCAGTATCTCCATGTTCAAGCCCTTTACGCCAACTTGGGCCGGCATACAAAAGTTGTTTTCTATCACCTCCTCACCCGTCTTATACATTTCCTGGGCAAGACAATGGGTACAGCCTAGCAGAGTTTGCTGTAAGCCCCTTTAGGGTCAAGAAAGACGCTATGATAGAACCATCTAGTTTCAGGGCTCAAACCCCGAATTCACCCCTGAGATCAAGACTGGTATAGAATGGAGCAAAGATTGAGAGCCCGAGAGACACACCCCAAGGACCATGTATAAACACAGTGAATCCCCTGGTTTTGGCCTTGAACTATAGACCCTGAGAGATATGGCGTAATGATGCCTTAGTTGTGTGTCTGGGGCATCTACTGGAAGTGGAGATTATTGGAACTAGAAAGAGAGGTCAAGTGTAAATGGGGAAAAACATAAAAGAGATGTAAAGCAACATGAAATGAATACAAAGATTATAGAGTGAGAAGTAAAGATAGTAGTAAGTGGTGGTGTTATACAAAAATATGATATTCGACCATTTGTTCTCAACATCAAACCTGAGTGTTGTTTGCTTTGACCTGGATTTCTAGTACTTTACATACAGTGTGAATATAGTATTTTTTTCAGTAAAAGGTCATGGGTTTGAATTGTCTTTAGCGTAACTGCACAAAAAAGCTTATAAAATGTTTTATGGACTTCATAATCTTAATCTCCTGTTCGTGTAGACTTGGGCAGCTATGGTTTGTCCCGAATCAACACAAACTTTAAAGGAAGACGTAGACTGCGTCAAAGAGGGTATAATTACTGTGGAGAGAATTAGGCCAAAAGCTCAACGGTAAAAAAATGAATTTTTGACTTATACCATTAAAACATTATTGATAGAGTTTAAATAAGAAGATGCCATAAGAACCTTTGCTATCCAAAGATTATAATTAGAGACTACGTTACATAGAATCAGAAGCGAATATTGTTGAAAAGAAATAATCAAAAGTGGATACACAAAAAAAAGAAAATGAATAAAAACGCAAAAATAATTAAAAATAAATAAATAAAAAGTAGCTATGTGTTGGAATAAAAAACATAAATTATGATAATTAATTTATAGAGATTTCTGTTGACTAAACGGTCAATTTGCTAGAAAACCAAAATTTAGAGAGAAATTAGCAAAGTGACAATGATGTGACAGAATGACCAAAACACTTTTTACTATTCATGTTGTAATTACAAAAATATCCTTGCATAATCCCATGTGTGTTTTGCTTTGAGCGGAAAAGAGAACTTGACGCATATATTTTATAGAGTCAATTAGATGCCACGTTTGTTAGCTAATAACCACAGAAAAGAGTGACTCATCTATCGCATTTTGTGAAGATATTTGACGGATAACATTTTGTTGTCAGTATACAAATGTGTTACCCAGTTAAAGATAAAAATAAATGGTTAACTAATTTATTATCCAGTTACATAAAATTATAAATGGTTAACTAATTTAGTAATTCGGTTACAGATACATGGATAACGGTTAGTGTTACTTAGTTATAGGGAAAAATAAATGGTTAACTAATTTTATTATTTGGTAATAATATGTAGTGCTCGGACCACCGCGTTTAGGCAAGGATAATTCCCAAGATAAAAAGAATAACTAAGCATTCAAACCTAAAAAAAACCCAATTCTCGATTCTATTGCTCGGTATATTTTACCATCTAAACCCTTACCATGTTTCTCTGTATAACAAGAACTTGTAAACATAGTACCATATTACAGTGAAACAATAAAATTAAGATTTTAGACGTTAAGAGGTAACATACATTATCCGATTCATGCAGATAAATTGCATAGAACGGGGTTATCCTCAACTTAGCAATCTGCGAGTCATCAGTTGGTTCATTCTCTACATCATTGTCCCTGTAATGCCCCGATCAAAAGGGTAAAATTAGGTCGAGGAATCCTTCAGTTAAGCCTTAGAATTTGTCTGTGGGTCAAAATCGATCGGACAAGTAGTTAAGTCCAAAACCGTAGGTAAGCACCTCGGTGACTAAGCAGGGTGCTAGCTTAGGGCGTGTGTGTGGCGTGGGTGGGCGTGTGTGGTTGTGTGTATGGTGCGTGTGGGCGTGTGTGATGAGCTAGGTTAAGTGTGTTAGACACACGCCGAGGTGATTCACCTCCTTAGACTTGTCATCGCCACATGTCGTGCTGCAAGATCAGATTGGTGTCTTGGCGGCGACACATGGCTGGTGACACCTTAAGGTGCTTCACCACCTTGGGATAACCTATACAAACCCCCATCCTGACCTAGTTAGTAGCATACACTAAACCGCTGACCATAGTTCGTTCGTAGCCGTAATTCACCGAAAATCTTTATCGAGCATTTTGTTGAAAAAATTTAGGGTAAGCCTTCCAAATCCGAAATCTTTCCTATCCAAATAGAATTTTTGTTCTGAGTCCAAATCTAATGTCCGTTTTATGATCCGGTGTCTAGAGATTATTCAAATCCAAAGATCAGATTCGAACCTAAGTTACCGTGAACCCTAGACGATATCATAGCTTAGTCTTCCTCAAGCTAAGGTGAGTTTCGGCGTTTGTGTGTTTCTTTACTGCAAAGCAAGTGGAGTATTATACTTGTATGATTGCTGATTTATTGTTTATTATTTCGTTGAGGTTCATCCCATTATTTTCATAATTTGTCTAAGTATTTTCTATTGAATTCATGAGTTGCATATCATTATATTAGAAAGTTGAGAATGAGGATATAGCCATTTGACAACCCATGTTCCGTGACTGACCCAATTGCACAAGGTGCTTTAGTTTAAGTTGTGATGGCACAAATGTACGAGATTGCAGCCTGGGGCCGTGCACTGCATGACGATGCAGTTATCCGGGTTGTGGTAAGACAGCTGGATGTGGTAATGAAGGGCCATCGGGTCTTAGCCTTTGTGGTTATGATTCGTTTGGGGCAAAAGGGTGACTGTTTGGGTGATGGGAATGTCAAATGTGCGGTTGTGAAGTGTTATACGTTATTAATTAGTAATATTCTTATTACATCTGAGGTTTGCATGCTACATTTTCTTTTACTTGTTATTTTGGGTTTGGTTGGGAATTGATTAATGAATGTTAAGGGAACCCGAACTCACTGAGCAACTAGTGCTCACGACTTCATTTGTTTTGCAGGTAACCAATAGTGAGAATTTAGACCGCTGGAAAGGAGCTTAGGAAAGTTGGTGTAGATTATAAGTTTTTTGTAAAACGAGTATTTGTTTAATATGTAATAATGTTATTTTGAGCACTTGGCTCCAAGCCAGCATGTATGTGTTTTGGTTACTTATTATAAAAATGTAAGTATAAGTATGTATAAAATGAAGTTTGTTTAAACCTGGGTTGCATATGATACTAGTCCTAGTCCGGGACAAACCAACTGTCGGACATAATTCGGGTTGAAAAGCCTAGAGCCATGTTCGGTAGGAAATGTGTGTCTACCCATTTAGTCTTGGGTTCCTAGATGTGTTTTTGGAACCTCGGAACGAGTGACTAAGCGCTCATCAGTAACCTTTCCGGTCTATAAGTGATCGGGGGCGTTACAGTCTCCATCCTTCTCTACATTCAGTTCTGAATCTGATGTTGAAGAACCACAGGCGGTACATGTCGAAGGAGTGAAGGTACAACCTCCGCAATCTGATGTTGATGATACAATACCCTTTTTAATATAGAAAAACATAACGAGCTTGAGTTAGAATTATCCGGGTAAACGTATATCCTCCGGCTAAATTTAGATGTGTTTGACAAACTTAAGAGTTATTCGACTAAACAATCTTTTAACCGTTGTGATCAGATGTTACAAGTCTAACTTCCTAGTAAACGTGTAACAACTAGTCAGATTTGAGGTTCATAAAAAAGGACTCAATAGTTACTTCATAAAAACATAGTAAATGAAGAAGGGTATCTAAAATGGTGATTGCCGCATAGTCTAAACAGATAGGCACAACAAGATTAGGAGGTTAAACAATAAATTCTTTAAAGTTCTCGCCACCACCAACATTAGTATGCTCTTGGGAAACACTTACCGGGGGATCATCCTCTACATAGCCTAGTAGTCATTATTCACTACACAATCATGACAAACTTCTCAGTGCCCTCATCTTCTGTCCAGGCTTCATCAAGTGGTACATCTACCCTTCACATACGATGCTTTGGACCTTAACATATCCAACAAATGAAAAACTGGGTATAGTTAGTTATGTCCGGTTAATGAAACCATTAACCGTGTAATAGATGCTTTACCCAATTATGAAACCATGTAAACAATGTATTACATGGTTTATCCGTCCAAAAACAGGGGTGAAGGGTTACTTACCAACATATGGGTTTACTAGCAAATAGAAGCTAGATTTCGTTATTTTTATTACTTTTAGTTGTCGAAAAATGATGATCTAAGAAATCTACCAGAGAATGACGATTTCTTATGTAGGGTAATGAGTTTTGGAAACGGAAATTTCCTTAAAATCTTGATCTTGATCTCGTCTTCATCTAGCGCTTTGATAATCGATTGAACCATTGAGTTTTGTTGTACAAGGTCACTCTCTCACTTACTGGCTCTTTCCCGGCGGCAAAACCTCTTCCTGGCAAATCATGATCCTCCATATCTGCAATATTACAACTATTAGAAAATCTTTAATAGTAAAAGTGTAAAACCCTAGCACTAATGTAATTGATGGAATTTTGATACTTACGAGTCTTCTGTTAATGGACTTCGTTTACACAACACCCCAAAATCTTCGCTTTCACCTGTCTAGAAACGATGAATCTCAAAATTTTCTAGGAAAATGAAGTTTTGCAAAGGGAGATGTCTTCAAAATCTCAAAATCCTCTTCCTCCTTCCCATTAACAATCCAACCCATAAATAAAATTTCTTTACTACATATTTTACCTGCAGATCTAAGATGAATCGTCGAAATCTGAGATTAGTCGCCGGAACTTGATGCCAACTTAACTCAATTTCCGGTGGCGACAATTTTCTCCTGAAGAATCGATTTAGATTTGAGATAGAAACATAAACAGATTTACTAAAGAAATCAGTGAAAAGTAAAAAGAAGAGAACTTGACATAGTCGACAAGACCAACTATTTGAAGCCAAATCAGAACTACAAAAGAGTGCCGGAAAACCGTGGAAATCGACGACGACTGTATTGTTCTAGAGAAATATATATTTTAGAGAAAAGTGAAGATGAAAGAGAATTGCTATTGTCTGTAGTTATTTTTTATAAATAATATAACTCAAAATATCTTTAATAGAAAAGCTGTCTTTTACTCCACACACATACACACGCTTCCACATTTAAAATTCAAATACAAGGGTATTTTCAGTTTACGAAAATGCATACAATACTCTAAATAGTGGCGTGGTTAGATTTCCAAATACCAGATTATCTGTGTATATATATAGTATTCTAAATAGTGGTATGGTTAGATTTCCAAATACCAGATTCTCTGTGTATATAAAGTGCAATTTCTCTTGATTAAAAGCTAAAATAAATTTATAATGTAGGTTTTGTAATATCTCAAACATGTTGCTGACTGTGTGGAGAGAATGAAGTGGGCACAATATATAGACGAAATCTTTGACTAATTCTAGTCAACATCCCATTCCTAAGGCGGTCCAATGAGTCGAACATATGCACGTGCGTGGTTGAATTTATCTTCAATCATCCATGCACCATGGTGCACTCATGGTTTAAATTTTTTTTTTAATATATATCTTATTGGCAGATCCAGAAAGTTCTGATAGAAACATATCGAAGTGCTACATAATAGACTTCTCTTTGAAGGGTCACTACACTCGAACTTGAAATACTTTCCGACTAATTCTAGGGGTAGCCTGATCGCTTGTTATCTGACTAACAGGTAAACTGTTTGGACTGATGTCCAAACCCAGACTTCCTACATGGATGTGACTTTCGTTTCTAGGGAGACTCAAACCCTGGGGAGAATGTTGTAGTACATTCCCAAGTCTCATCCACCACTAGACCACAACCATTTGGACTATGTTTTTACTCTTTTAAATATCACTAGTTTATCTCTCCTATTAGCTATTTATTCAGGTGTTCATGCAAGTAAATTTAGAAACAAATTTTTACAAAGAAGACTAATATATCTATCATTTTAATACTCAACTTTCGCAAAGTAACAAAGATATGCATAAAAGGGATTAAGATTCGATATGTTAATCTAATCTTTAACACGACTCTCGCAATGATAAAGTTCAAGCTCGCCTACACTAGTTCCAATCAATCAGTCACAATTCCCTACACGACTTTCATAATGATATTGGTTAAAGTTCTTAAGATTGATCTAGATGCAATTAAAGTTGGTTAAACTAGCAAGTGAGTATGAGATGCAACTGTAGATGAAGACTCTACTAAACTCCGTAGCATGAACAAATCCTACTTATCGATCCATGAATAACTCCCCTAGAAAAATCCCTTAAACCCAACAAAAAACAAAACAAAACAATCCATGAAAATACTTGTATTCATTAAGAAAAATACAAAGAGGGTTCGAGAAACTTCTTTAAGGGTTACAAAGAGGGTGAGGATCCTTCTCCCAAAATCCAAACAAGCAAAGCAACAAGTATAAAGACATTAATACTTTTAGAACTTATGAAGAACTAAAAGCTTTAAAGTAATGATGGTGGTGAGTCTCCTTTTACGAGTCTTAAGGTCAGCTAGGGTTTCTCCCAAAATATTTAGGAGCAAATCTCCAAAAAAGGACGATTTTCTCTTTTTTCGGACTAGGTGATCGATCACTCCTGTGATCGGTTGATAACCTTGATAAATCGTCTCAGCGTGAAAAATAGTGAGTTGGTGATCGTTCGATCACTGGTGTATATTCTGTGCTGGCTTCTCCTTCAAAGTTGCACGATCGATCTGAAGTAAATTGAGCATATCTTGAGATCTAACCGTCAGAATTTCCACGATTGAATATTCAGATTGAAGCTAAGATCCTCGTCTATCTTTTGGTAAAATATGAGGTTAATCCAACGGTGGAAACTCCTTCATCTGTGGCGATACATCTGACGGTCAGGATTTGTCTTTCGTTGAAAATGCTTGATTTCACTCATTTTAGGCCCAAAATGCTCCAAAAGCATGTATTGACTTCAAAACCCACAAACTTGCTAAAAGTAGCATGTTAAGTCCAAAAATCATTCATTTCTTTATTAAAAACATATTAAAAATATAAGAAAAACGTGTAAAATATCGTATATATCAATAGACTACACCAAAGAGGGATAAATTGTTATTATTTTGGTCATACGTGGCAGACTGAGAAAAAAATAATTAATCATGTACTTATTTGAATGCACACATTCTCTACAAACTCGGACATTATTTTATTCTAATCGACCTTTAATACGTTTCAATTAAGGTAGTTTACTATTGTAACGATCGTGAACCAAATTTTGTGAATTTTTTGGTCGTGCGTCGATCGACACAAGGGATGTGTGTCGATCGACGCAGGTCACTAATCGAACCGGGTTGGTTTTATTTGAGCCATCAGTTCAGCTCGGTTTAGGAGAAAACTCTAGGGCTTCCTTGTATAAAGGGCTTGGCCGCGTTTTTGGTCGAGTTTTAGTTTCCAGAAAGTTCCAGAGAGTTCCCAGAGAGTTTGAGAGAGGATTTGAGAGAAGAGGAAGAATCATTGTTGATTTCTTCGAGTTCTTGATCCTAAAAGTTTTTGTGTGTGTTTGTGAGGCTCTGGAGATCGTTTTTGGTGGTTTGGATTTGCGATTTAGGAGAGGATTCGGGTTTGGAGATCTACGTTCTTCGTGGAATTTCATCCTTTTTCCTTCTAGATTCGAGGGAAGTGCGTGATCATGGGCTTATCTGGGTAAAGGAATTGATAAGATACGATTGATTGAGTGTTTTTGATGTGATTATGTGTTTGCGTTGATGAGATTTTGTACAGGGATCGATGTATCGCGTTCAGGAATTGATCCATGAGAGGATAGGTTCGATTCTTGGATTCTGCGATGTTACGTCTATCGACACCTGGGTTGAGTGTCGATCGACACACTGTTGTTGCATCGATCGACACTGAGTGTGTGTCGATCGACGCATGATCCGCTAGACTGACTCTCGTATGTTTGCTAAGTTATGCATTGTTGATTGTTCATCCTGGTATTGTATCTCTTTCTTATGCATGTGTGTATAGCCTAGTAGATGGGATGACCGTCTCACTGAGTATTTGTGATAATACTCACGCATCTCGTTTGTTTTATGTGATGCAGGTAAAGAGAAAATGTGATCGTAGAATCAGGACGAGGAAGAGGAGATGGTCTAGTATCTCGATTGCTTGTTGTTATTAGATTTTTTAGAATTGCTAGGTTGTTGGTTCTATAGATTGATTTAGATTATTGTGTTGGATTGATTTATGGAATTGATTATCGGTTTATGTTGGTTATTTCAATTGATATTGGTTATTGGATTGATCGTTGAACTGGAATGGTTTGGTTATGATTTCCGCTGGTTGATGTTTGATTGATGATTATTGTTGAGTTGATTGGGTGTTGAGAATTAATGTTTATGAGAACATTAATTCGAATCCAATGTTAAATGTAAAAAAGAATGGGTCGGCTTGTTTCAACTATAACCACATTACCTTTAATTGGAGCATCCCATATTGAAATGAGCCATTTTTGCAGAAAGAGAATTTAGTTAAATTGATAAATCTCGAAATAGGAAAACAACTTTGAAGAAGTACAAATAAAAAAATGGATATGCTTAAACACGCACATACTGGGTATAAGAATTGGTTTGGCGGCCAAATTAGTTGACATAAACTATACCAGAGAAGAAAAAAATTGTGATATTCATTTGGAGCGGTGTGCGAAATTGAGAAAGAAACAATTAACCATGCGTTATTCCAATGTGCACATTCTCTATAGACATGGGAATTATATTATATCATTGACTTTAAATATGTTTCCATCAAAATAGTTTATTGTAATCAAAAGTATATTTTTTAGAGGATCTCACACTTAATAGTACATATTTGGAGAAAAAAACATTTTTAAGATACTATAGTTTATTCGAAATTAAAAAAAATTTAAAGATGCCCATAAAAAACGTCATATATAATTGACATATATTTAGTGAGTATAATAATTCATACCTAGTCTAAATTATTTTATATAATATTTTAAGGTTTTTTCTAAACCCAAGTCATGAGAAGATATCATGTGTCACATATTTTTTTGATATTTTTTTTTATTTATTTATTAAAAAAAATTAATTATTTTTAATAACTTTAACAATTAATTCCTACAAGTTAATAGCTAAATGTAATATAAGTTACTTCTAAAAATTAAAGTGTAATATAAGAATGAACAATTTCAATTTTTTTTTTCTTGATATCCACCAAAACTTATAAGGGAAATTAGGCCAAATGACTAAAAAAATAATAATAATTAGATAGATAACAATAAAAACTTATGGCTATGATATTTTTTGTAATATATGTATTAATTATAAAAATTGCCCCTTATGACAATCCATGGAAAAAAAGAGATAATGTGATTTCTCTGTTTCATCGTGGTGTTGCCCACCACTTCGTCTTCTCCGGTGGATTCACCACTGGCTCCGTTGTACTTAGCCCATTCCGGTTCACCATCAAACCGTTTCCACTTCTTTCATCACTTCCCTTCAAAAGATTGCCGTCATCTCCATCTTCTCGTCGATTTGATCTTGTCCGTGATTACGGCTTCTAATATATTGCTTAACGCTCATCGTTTTTCATGGGGCATTCTCCACTAAATCCGACTCCACACCAGAAACACTGTTCATGTCTCTTACTTACTCACCTCCACCGATTGGCGGTACTCGGCGGCTCTCGCCGCTGAAAAACTCAATCCACCGCTATAGCCTCCATCCCAATCAGTGATCACAGTTTGTCACTCATACCTCTTTTTCGATGGACTTGGCCAAAAGCCAGTGATTGCAAATTATGTCGACGGCGTTTTGCGTGAACAAGAACAAAGGACAAAACTGTAAACTTTCTAGGTCAATTAGTTAGTTGATTAAATACTACTTTTCATGGCTATTTTCTCTATTAGTGTGGTCAATATGGCTATTTGACAAAATCACTCAACTTAAAATTCCAAATTAAATGTGTACTGTAAATTTTTCATAGTTTGAAAAAAATATATTTTATTTGTTAAACCCATCAACATACTATACAAAAATATTTAAAACTTTAGATAGGTAACTAAGGTTATAAAAGAAAAAATCCCAAAAAAATTTAATAAAAAAAATCGTAACATTAACAAAAAAAAATAGTGTGAGAAAACTAATTATTGATTTTAGGAATTTTAAGGTTATTAGAATGTTAAAGTTGTCAATCATCTCCTCCAAAGGAAACCTTATTCTTTCACAAATTGTGAATTCATGAAAACATAATAATTCACAATCTAATCGATGTGAAATATAAAATCGTAGAAAAGCAAGAAAAAGAGTAAGACAAAAAATACAATCAAATATCAATTATTATTTTCTTACAATTTAAGGTTCTAACGAAATCTTATTATATAAAGGAGAATGTGCGCGATGAGAGCTTGACACGTGGCAAAATTGTAACTCACCAGATCATGACATGTGTTTACTATTGATTAGATTGTGACACGTGTCATATATTATAATCTCATAATATAAAAGGAAAATAAGTCTCATAACAATTAAAAAGACAAAATTATTCTCATAACAATTGGAAGTAAAAAAATAGAAATGTGTAATGCCATAACATAAAACAGAAAATTTTCAAGCTGTGAAACAAAAACAAGAAAAATAACAAAACATAATCATTCAAGAATAGGAAAAGTAAGTAACTAAAAAACAAGAAATAAAAACAAATGTAAAGTGGTAAAAAAATTTCATTAACAAAAAAATGACAGAACATAAAAACAACAGTTTCCATTAAGTTAAAGAAAAAAGGTCATCGTGACCAAAAAAAAAATAATAATAATAAAGCCGACACTTTCATATTTCCTAATTGAAGTTTCCATTATTTGACAAAAAAAAGAACACTTCTATATTTCCTAATTGGGCCAACACTTTCATAACAAAACAATACTACAAAATACCCCAAAACCATTTTAAATAGTCAAAACTAATTCAAAAAAATGGAATACAGAAAAAATATAAGTCATGAAAAACCTTAAAAAATATATAAATACCAATTAAAACAAAATATAGACAAACGGTAAACAAAAAAAATATATAAATTGAAAAACAACAAATTAAAAAAGATTTAAACATCTCAATTTAAAGGTTCAAGATATACATAATCATACTGAAAAAAAAAATCTACAAGCATAATTAAATTTTTATCAATATGATTGTAATATATGTTTAATATTGATCGGTTGATGACAGTGTTAAAGCTTAAGTTGTAATTAAGAAAAATTAAAAGTAAAAATAGAAAACTAACAAAATAAATTATCAAATAACTAACCAAATAATAAAAAGAAAATTCTAATCGTCTAAAACTAATTAGAAAAATAAAAAAAATTATCAGTCCAAACTTTTGGGGGAAAATGAATTTTTAATAGTCCAAACTAATTATAAAAAAAATTAAAATAAAATAGAAAGAATATAAACCCTATTAAAAAAATTGCAAAAATGCCACTAAATATAAATTTTTAAAGCCTAAAACTGAAAATTCTAAACCCTAGACAATATTTTGACCCTAACAAACTCTAACCTGCAAAACTAACCTAATACAACATAGTTAACCCAATCATAAATAATATAATGAATAATTTTTTTTTTGAAAAAGTGGTATTTTTACAAAGATTTTGAAAATTTGGTATTTTTCAAAATTTCTCTAAAAAAAGGAATATAAATTTCAATTAAGAACATAAAAAATGAAATGTCAAACGAAAGAGATTATATAAATTAATAAAACAAAGAGTAGAAAATATATGTAAATCTCATTTATAAATTTAAGATATACATAATCAAAATAAAGAAAAAAAATATAGTAATATTTATAGAATACCATAAAAGAAATGATAATCTTTGACCTGGTATTAGGAGGGTTCAAGAATGTTTAAAGTTGTCGAATATAGATTTTTATAGGAAAAAGTTACATCAATGGTATATATTTATGATCATGGATTTATATGTGATATACATATAATTTTTTGATGTCTTCAATTTAATTATACAATATTGAATTGTTTTTACGATTTTATCAAATAACCAATATATGTATATATATTCATAATTGGTAAGAATATAATTTATTTGCATAATATGGATTAGGACAAGAGAATTATGATATAAATTGACCTCTATTGATTTTAAGATCCAGGTTAAATAATATTTTAAACTTCAACGATTTACTAATTAAAATTTAAATATTTATTTCATTAATTTTATTGTATTTACCCACGTATTAATCCGGGTCCTAATCTAGTAATATATAAAGATACATTCCAACAATATCTATTGAGATAAAGCAGATGTCTCGATAGAAGCAAAATATACTATAGCTTGTCTGATTAATATATTTATTTTACAAACGTATTTGATGCAAGAAAAAAACGACCAATCTTTTTTGTAGGGAACCGTAGAGAATATTGATAAATTATAAAGACATACAAGTTGCCGATTTCTTTTCACATATAACATTGTATATGTCCACCAATTTTCTTTAAATATTTAATCTTCTAACTTAGATAATTATTTATTACAACAACAATTTTTTGTAATATTAAATACATAAATAATCAATAAACTAGAACTATTGCATATTTTACCATGTTAATTTTTAAATATACTAGTTAAAATATACTACAGAATTTGTTAGACTAGTCTCTTTCTGATTTGTTTAAATGCGTGTTCCTAATTATGTTTACTTAGATGAAATGATGTGTCACAGGCAGGAGCAGAGACATCTGAAGTATGCATACAAAAGGAAAACAACACGGAGAAAGATAAGGTAGAGCTTCCAATTCCATCTAATCTTTGTACTTGAGTAATGATAAGGAAGTCACGCCGGTAAAGAGCAATAATACTGCACTGATTGTTGAGCCAACAATAAGTCTACATGGCAAACAAAAATCTCTACGGTATCAGCATTTATATGACTAGCCATAGTGATTTTATTTTGCCATTTAGACTTATTGTTGGCTCAACAATCAGTGTAGTATCGTTGCTTTTTAGCGGCATGAATTTTTCAACATTATTTGAAGACGTACAAAGATCAGATGGAATTGGAAACTCTTCCTTATCTTTCTTTGCATTGTTTTCCTTTTGTATGCATCCTTCAAATGTCCCTACTCCTGCCTCTAACACATCATTTCATCTTAGTAAACATAATTAGGAACACGCATTTAAACAAATCAGAAAGAGACTAGTATAACAAATTCTGTAGTATATTTTAAATAATTTAGACGTGGTATGAATTATTATACTCACTAAATGTATGTTCCATTATATATGATGTTTTTTTATGGGCATCTTTAAAGTTTTTTTTTTAATTTCTAATAAACTATATTATCTAAAAAATGTTTTTTTCTCCAAATCTGAACTATTAAGTTTGAGATCCTCCAAAACCAAACCAATTCTTATACTCAATATGTGTGTGTTCAAGTATATCTAACTTTTTTCTTTGTGCTTCTTTAAAGTTGTTTTCTTATTTCGAGATTTCTGAATTTAACTAAATTATCCAAAAGAAATCCTCTTTCTCCAAATATGGCTCATTTATATATGGGATGCTCCAATTAAAGGTAATGTTGGTTAGAGTAAACTAATTAATTTGATACAAACACATTAAAGGTCGATTATGATAAGATAATGTCCGAGTTTGTAGAGAATGTGTGTTCAAATAAATGCATGATTAATTGTTTTTTTCTCGGTCTTCCACCTCTGACCAAAATAATAACAATTTAATCCTTTTTTGGTATAGTCTATGTCAAGTAATTTGGGCGTCACACCAATTATTATACTCACTATAAGCATGTTTATGTATATTCGATATTTCTCTCTGTGCATCTTGAAAGCTTTTTTTTCATTATGAACTTTCCAAATAACCTAGATTATCCTCATCTCTATCATTTGTATTCACCTTTCATATTCAATATAACCTTTCGTATTCAATATAATAGAGTATTGTTCAGAAAGTGCATTGTTTCTCTTGTGTTTATTCTTGCAAAATCACTTGAGTATTTGTAGAAACATCACTATGGTTTTTGTGTTAGCCGTGAGTCAATGAGAGGATCAAACCTTACACCGAATCTCAAAGCTTTTGGTGTATTAATAGATTAACCACAAATCCAAATAGCCTTCATCTATACCATCTTCCATTCCATCTCTCGGCTTATGCTACTTAAACCGGGTAGTTATAAGTTTGGTGATTATCACTTTATTAGATTCTATAATTTTTTAATGTAACTTTTTAATTATGTCGGTTCAAAATTATGTCTCTTGTCATGATCTATCTTCTTCTTTTTTTGATCTATCAAAAAACTCATCGTTTAAAAAATACTCTCCAGATTGGTGGTTCAAAGAGGAGGTGAGGTGTTTACAAAAGAAAAACCAATTAAAACGAGAATGAGTTAAGCGGGCTATCAAGCAATCTATCTTCGTGTTTGAACTTCAGGGGATCGATAATAGAGCAAAAATTTGGAACTGTGCTTGTAGCTATGAAATTCTGTATTGAGTATGGCAAGAGCTTACCACTCCTCTAGCGTTTGAGTAATCAAGTTCAAGTATGAATAGTGTGTTTTGAATTTCTGATAGTCATTATTCTTATCCAAAATTCTCGACATTGCCCACATCAAAGCTTCCATCTTCGAGTGTAGGTGATTTTAGACGTCATGTTATTAAATGACGTAAAGGCCCAAATATGGTAAGATATAAGGTACTCGAAAGGATATGGTTTACCGTCTCTTCCTCCATCTCATAGCGTTTACAAATTGTAGAGCACTTTATACCTCTTTGATTCAGTCTTGATGTTACCACCATTGAATTAGTTAAAACTTGCCATAACAAGTGTTTGCATTTTTTCGGGGACTGTAACTTTCTTACATTTTCCTTTAAGGCACCAGTAACTGGTTCAACTTACATCTCCAAATCCCACGTTGGTTGTAGAGTCGAGCCGTTAATAACCAATATCTTGATTTAACAGTATATCTGTCTGATTTTGTTAAATGTCATATGATACTATCCCTCATAAACGTCGAAAAGATTTACAATCCCTAAGGGATATCCATCGATTCAATAAATTCCTAAGGGATAGAGAGATTTGTTAAATGAGATTAATTAAGTGATTAACCTTTAGATTATGGAGTAAAATTCTTCCTCTGTCCCTAGCATGCGTAGGGAAATCGTCTGGGATCCATGGATCATTTTGAACTGCAATATTATTCCTTGAATCCATTCTTATCCGGATCCCATGATAGAATAGATCTCTCCCGATAAAAATCTATTTCATCCAAAAGATGTGGAATTTAGCTTGTTCGCCATTAGCCGATGTCTTTCAAAAATATCTCCCTTTAAAAACCCTTGCTACCAAATAATTAGGATACCGATACAACTTCCATAATTGTATTGCCAATAATACCGAGTTATAATGATCGAAAGAACGAAATCCTTGTCCACCCTCTATTTTGGATTTACATAATATATCTCATGTTATCCAATAGAGACCGCGATTATTTTCATTAGAGTTTAACCAGAATTTTGTTATTGCACTGGTTAGAATTTCATGATCTATCTTTAAATGAATTTTGCATATATATAGCAGATATGTTAGATTCAGATACTCTGCTAGCCTATAAAAATAATTTTAAAAACCAATTTTCAAAATGAACATAGGAAGGAAAATACATATGATTGTAAAACATAAACAATTAGTTAAGTTGATTTTAAACTATAAGTTAGTGAGAAAATAAACATTTGACTTTTAAAAAAGAATAGTTTGTCAAATCTTATATTATTTTTATATAACTTGAGAAAATAAATATATTTTATATATATCAAACATCTTTTAATATTTCTATTAGTTTCTGACACCATTTTACTCAATAAAACTTCATATGAAATTCGATTGGGATTTTGAATGTAAGCACATCAAATATTTACACAATTGAAAATGAACTTCATATGTCATAAACAAAGAGTAACCGTTTCTAACAATTGAGAGAAAATTGAGATGTAAGATGAATGCTCTAACATAAATATATTTTGTGATCTCAACTCATGCATATGATCTCACATATGATCTCAAAATGATACCCTACCATAAACTGTACTCATCTATTATAAGAAACGTGTGAAAAATAATATAATAAATTTATGAAAACTAAATAAAAAGATGTATATGTTTTACCTCAAGAAAGATGTTTGTCGTTGGGAGCACATGGGATCAATTCTTTGCATCCTGAAATATTTAGACAAAACACGATATTGTACCACATTTTTAGATTGGTCAAAACTCTCTACAAATTTAACAAATCTCTAAACTTTAACACGATATTGTAACATATTTTTAGATTACACAAAACTCTTTTAAACTTAACAAATCTCTCTACAAATTTAACAAATCTCTAAACTTTTAAAGTCAACGAACTCTTTTTAAATTCTATTCCCAATAACCCCCCCTTAGATTGGACAAAACGAGAAGATATTTACCTCCTCATCTGCAGGCTGATTTTCAGTGAGTTTCACCTTCTTACATGTGAATTATGACATTTTTTACGATTTTCTATAGAGGAGGAAAAGATTTTTCACAATGGATTTCTGATAAATCTTGGAGATTTTGTTGGCTATACTTTTATGTTTTTTTTTTTAAATGGAGCCAATAGTTTGTTTAGGCAATGTGGAGTCAAAGATTTGTTTAGGCAATTTGAATTAAGGGGGGTGTATTCAATCTTGTATTTGTGAGGATTTGGAGTGATTTGTATTAAAGTTACAAATCATGTGTTATTGAAACATGAATTTTAAAAAGTCTTTCAAAATTCAGTGTTATTGAACTTGTGATTTTAAAATTCACTTTGAAATCCACTGTTATTGGAAACATTTTAAATAGTAGATTTTAGGAGATTTCTTGTGATTTTAATGTGTTTTGGTGGATTTTCTTAGTTAAAAATATAGAAAGACAAATCACATAGTTTTAGATGAGATTTTAGAGTATTTTAACTAAAATCTCTTAAATCATCCAAAAACATCTAAAACTCATCTAAAATCAAATCACTTCAAATCCTCACAAATACTTGATTCAATACATTCCCCTAAGTGAATTTGATACAATGAATTTAATCTCTTTGCATTTTTATGAATTATAAAGGATTTGTTACTTTTTATTGAAGATTTTATTCTTGATAAAATAGGTTGGATATCCTGTTTTTTTACCTTTTATAAAACTTGACACCACAGTTTTTATATTAATTAACTACTATTCTTCAAAATATATTCAAAAACGCTAAGAAAATCTTTTGAAAAGTCATATGCAAATTGTCCATAAAAATATTATTATGTCATTGTGCGGCCAATTAAAAGATAGTTAAATTTTATAAATTTTTTTGATACATGCCACTTTTAAGATGTCATTTTTTCGAAATGTCATCATTTTTTTTTTAAATGTTACTAATAATATATCATTTAATCAAAATATCATTTATGTTTGGGTTAACTATGTTATGTTTGGGTTTAGCTTTTGAGGTTTAGGGTTTGTTAGGGTCAAATTGTTTTTTAAAAGTTAAAAAAAAATTGTGGTCTAAAGTTTTAAAAAATCTTTAATTTGTGGTATTTTGGAAAATGGACAACTCAAAAATTATATTTTAAGGTGACATTTTCTAAATTCCCCCAAATTTTATTATGATTCATATGAAAATACTTCTTTTATTAATTAATATAGACTATGTCTAGTTAAAACATTAAGAAAAAATAAGTAATTTTTGAAATGGAACTTTTGTTTTTCAAAATTTTTTTTAGTTTATGGACCTATATTTATTTATTTTTTAATTTGCCAAATTCATTAAAATATTTACTATTCGTTGCCAATAAAATTAATTAATGTCTAGAGGGATTGTTCTTATCTTTTCAAATATGAAAGTTTTCCATACTTTTATTATTTTATTATAAATTATGAGAATGGTTACATCACGATTGAAACAACCCAATTTTTTTTTTTTTTTTAATACGATGAACGAGAATTAGTATTCCCATAAATACTAATTCTCCAAAACAATTCAGCACAACAATGTAACAGTAAAAAAAACGGACAGCGGTTTAACACAAACAACAAACAGCGTCAGAACGAAAACAGGAAGTAAATAAACACACAATGACGAGACCCTAGATCATCTCCTCTTCATAGCCGGATTCCACGATCACATTTTATCTTTACCTGCATCACATGGTTATAAGAGATGCGTGAGTATTATCATAAATACTCAGTGGAGCGGTCATCCCATCAACTTGGCTAGATGCATGGGCATAAGGGATACCATAACACCCAACGATCAATCAATCAAGAAGTCAACACAAAAGTCAACCCGAAAAGTCAACCCCAAAAAGTCAACGAAAAGTCAACACAAAATCAACCACAATCCATGATACTTAAATTTGATATAAACACTAATAACACCCCAATAAGCAATAATCGATCAACAATCATTTCAATTCGCAATCAAACGCATTATGACACCCACATACACGCAAAAACCATGGTCACGCACTCACCTGTTTTGCGACTGGAATAACTTCCGACTCACTGGACCAAATCGCGAACGGAAAACGGTTCTGGAGACTAGACACCAACAGCTTTCTAACGCCGTATTGCAAGACTCCTAACTCCAAACGGTTCGCCGGAAAATCGTCCCCAAAAACAGCAACTCCGGACGAAACCGCAGGAAATTGCAGAAAAACTGCACGAACTACCCAAGTTCAAAGGACCATAACTCAGCACATTCTTAACCAAATCAAGGTATAAAACCTGTTCTAGAAACTAGACATCGAGGGCTTTACAGAGGTGTATAGAACGTAACCTAACTCTAAGCAGTTCGACGGGAAAATTAGCTCGCAAACTCGATTATCAGAACTGAGAACAAATATTTTAGAAACGCCACACTAACTTCAAAAACACACAGAGAACGGAGGTCACCTCTGAATAAACCGAAATCGGTGTCTGTGGAAAGATAAGACTCAGAACTTTCCAATGAAATCTTGCTCGCCTCTTGGGTCCTTACAGAACGACGGGAATCGTCCTTGGAAGTGGACTGATCGCAGAAGAGATGCTGCAGAAACATCTCTCAGTAAAACGACCATAACTCCTAGAATACTCAACCAAAAGACAAGAGGTTGTCTCCTATATGAAGCTAAAAGAGTGGAGAACTTACCCTCAAAATTCGAGACCAAACCGATCCGTTCTCCCTAGCCGTTCGTCCCTTCTTCACTCGGTTGTTACTCTTCTTCCTCCTCTCTTTCTCACTAACTCTCGGTTCTACTAAAAATTGGGCAGCGTTTTGGTATCGAAGAAGAGTGGCTGAGAACAAAAGGGAGGGCGTGATATTTATAGGCAAAGCCCCAAGACATCCAAGCATGGGTGTGATGAGCACGGGAGAACATGTTTCTTCTTTAACATTTCCCAAACACAAAAAAAAAACACTTGCCCATGCCACTCATTCTTTAATCAAAGAGCCCATGCTCATTTGTTTAATTCTCAACACCCATGCTTAATTAATTAATCACTCCACCACACCCAAATATTTTATTCCTCCGTTACCCACGATGGCTAAAAACCTTCCCGAGATCCGACTATTTTTCCTTTAACACGAAGAATTTTTCCCAATAAAAACGACCCAGTCGATTGAAAACGAGCTGGTCAATCGACATCCGAACCAAAAATACACATTTGGCTCGCGGACGTTACAATTCTCCCCTACTAACAAGGATTCGTCCTCGAATCACTCAACTCTACCGCTCTACAGCCTGCCTTCCTGGCCAAAAATTCGTCCTTCCGTACGCGAGATCACCCTCAACCGTACACAACCTGCCACCCTAAGCCTCACTTCTGATCGGAACCCTGATCAGTTTCACCCGGAGCATCCGCAATGTAACGTTCTTGACCCGGATTAGGTCTGTCCGTTTGTTTGCGCAACAATCAAACAAGAACATGAACAACCAACCGTAGACCTAAAGTTAGACCAAGGGTACTACATCTGTTACCAGGTTCATCTGAATCGAAGTCTCGATCATAAGCGAAACCCTAGACTAGACGCCATTCCACAATCTACTCCACAATTCTTGAAACTCCTCCAGTCTCATAATCACGATCACGTTCAGGCACTACTGCTCATAACTCATACTCATACTCATACTCATACGCATACTCATACTCATATACAGTCTACCGTATCTACTCGCAGGATCGTCACCCTTTGAGCTATGGTGCGCAGGGGACCCACTATCCCCCGTGTATATGCCGAGACCCACTATCTCTGGGTATATGCCGAGACCCACTATCTCTGAGTATATGCCGAGACCCACTATCTCTGAGTATATGCCGAGACCCACCGTCCCCCTCACCGAGACAATAGCCTGAAACGTGACCTACATGACCCCACTAGTCACATGTCGACAAAACTCGCATCATGACACCAAGATTAACAAGAATACGCCATCTTATTAAATCGTCGACAATGTATAATCGTTACAACCCAAAACGAAAATACAACTCATAAATCCCTCGCGTACAAGTCTGAAACACAACAAAACTCAAGCCTCCGCTTGCTTCTCGAACCACTTCGCGAACTTTGCCTTCATCTTCGCTTCTGGTTCCCACGTCTCCTCCTCGGCAACATCACAATCCCACACAACTCTCACCAACGGTATCCTCTTCCGGCGCAGCACCTTGACTATCCTCTCAAAAATCCTCACCGGTCGCGCCTCCAACGTCATGTTGGGCTGAAGATCCTCTGGAATCCTAGCCAACACCTCCTCAGACTCACGAAGGCATTTCCGCAGCATTGACACATGGAAGACCTTATGAAAAGCCTTCATGCTCTGAGGTAACTCCAACCTATAAGCCACTGGTCCAACCCGCTCCACCACCTTGAACGGACCTATGAACCTCGGACTCAACTTATTCTCCGACATGGATCTGTTAGGACCCCTCAACATCGCCGCCTTGAGATACACCAAATCTCCCAACTCAAACTCCAACTCCTTCCGCCTCTTATCTGCATAGCTCTTCTGGCGATCCTGTGCCTCCTTCATGTTTAGCTTCAAGACTTGGATCTTCTCCGTCGTCTCCTGAACAAAATTTGCACCGAACATGCTCCTCTCCCCCACTTGAGTCCAACATAACGGTGTCCTACACGGCCTCCCATACAGAGCCTCATACGGTGCCATCCCAATACTCGCCTGGTAACTGTTGTTATACGCAAACTCTACCAGGTTCAGATGATCCACCCAATGACCACCGTAATCCAGTACACACATCCTCAACAAATCCTCAAGTGTCTGAATCGTCCTCTCCGACTGCCCATCTGTCTGCGGATGGTACGCTGTACTCATATGCACCTTAGTGCCCATCTCACTCTGAAACGCTCTCCAAAACTCAGAAGTAAACCTCGGATCTCTGTCTGACACAATACTCGCTGGCACCCCATGCAGCTTCACTATCTCACGCACATACTTCTTAGCCAACACCACCGTCCCATCGGTCTTTTTGATGGCAAGAAAATGTGCTGACTTGGTCAGACGATCCACAATCACCCAAATTGCATCATAGGTCCGTGACACTGGCAACCCCGTCACGAAGTCCATGGTAATCATATCCCACTTCCACTCCGGAATGGGTAAACTCTGCAACATACCACTCGGAACCTGATGCTCAGCCTTCACCAGCTGACACACATTGCACGCTGCAACCCAGTTAGCTACATCCCTCTTCATCCTGACCCAGTGATAATACCGCTTCAGATCCCGGTACATCTTAGTCGCTCCCGGATGAACAGACAACATACTCGCATGTGCCTCACGAAGAATCTCCTGTCTCAGCTCAACAACATTAGGTACACACACACGCCCCTTCACAAGTATCGTCCCATTCGTCGAGACCGAATACTCTGAACCTGCAGCCCTCGACGCCTCAATCAAAACCGGATCCTGCTCCTGCGCTGCTCGAACTCTGCTCAACAAGTCTGCCTGGTTAGCTGCCTCTAACCCCAACGGCTCCTGTGAGATTACACACAACCTCAATGTACTAATCTCGCTCACCAGAGCTTCCATATCACGCTCCTGAGCCGAGGCAACCCTCTTCCGACTCAACGCATCTGCAACCAGATTAGCCTTACCCGGATGGTACTCAATCTCTAGATCGTAATCCGCTACCAACTCCATCCAACGCCTCTGTCTCAGGTTCAGCTCTGGTTGCGTAAAGAAATACTTTAGGCTCTTGTGATCCGTAAACACCTGAACCTTCCCGCCATAAAGATAAGATCTCCAAATCTTCAAAGCGTAAATCACCGCAGCTAACTCCAAATCGTGGGTAGGGTAGTTGCACTCGTGCTTCCTCAACTGCCTCGACGCATAAGCAATTACCCTTCCATGCTGCATCAACACACAACCCAAACCAACTCCTGAAGCATCTGTATACACCACGTATGGTTCGCTCGGCTCGGGTAACGCCAACACTGGTGTACTCGTCAACATCTCCTTCAGCCGCGCAAAGCTCTCCTCGCAAGCTGAAGTCCACTCAAACGAAACGTCCTTCCCGGTCAGCTTCGTCATCGACTGCGCCATACTTGCAAACCCCTTGAAGAATCTCCTGTAATACCCAGCTAACCCAAGAAAACTCCTGACCTCTGTGGCATTTCTCGGTCTAGGCCACTCACGAATAGCCTCTATCTTCGCCGGATCCACAGAAACTCCATCTGCAGAGATCACATGACCGAGAAAACCGATCTCCCGCTGCCAAAAACTACACTTGCTCAACTTAGCATACAACCTCTGCTCCCTCAACTTCTCCAAGACTACCCGCAAATGAACCTCGTGCTCCTCAGGACTCCTCGAATACACCAATATATCATCAATAAAGATGATCACAAACTCGTCAAGATGCCGCTAGAAAACCCCGTTCATTAACCTCATAAACGCTGCTGGTGCATTCGTCAACCCAAAAGGCATCACCACGAACTCAAAATGCCCATATCTCGTCCTGAAAGCAGTCTTCCGAATGTCCTCCTCGTCAATCGGAATCTGATGGTAACCCGAAGCCAAATCAATCTTGGAGAACCAAGTAGCCCCACGCAACTGATCCAACAACTCATCAATCCGCGGTAAATGATACCTGTTCTTCACAGTGACTCGGTTAAGTCCCCGGTAATCGATGCACAACCGGAAACTCCCATCCTTCTTCTTTACAAACAACACCGGTGCTCCCCACGGTGAAGTACTAGGACGAATGAAACCCTTCTCCAACAAATCCTCCAACTACTTCTTCAACTCGGCCATCTCCGCTGGAGCCAACCTGTAAGGTGTCTTGGATATCGGAGTCGTCCCGGGTTCCAGCTCAATCGTGAAAGGATCATACCGTGACGGTGGTAACCCCTGCAACGACTGAAAAACATCCTGAAAATCCCGAACAACCCGAATATCCCCAACTGCAATCTCCCCAACAGTTTCAGGCGTCATGATCGTCACTAGATACGCTTCGTACCCCTTCCCGATTAACTGCTCCGCCTGAATCGCCGAAACCACTAGACTCTCTGAAGTAGGTCTCACCCCTTGATAAACCAACCTCCCAGCCTCTCGCTCAAACACTACCCGTCCTCGATGACAATCGAGATGCACCCTGTACCGATCCAGCCAATCCATACCCAAAATGACATCGTACAGCTCCACCGGACTGATAATAAGATCTGCTGGCATCAACTCTCCTGCCACCAGAATATCAACTCCACAAGCCCGTCCGAAAGTAGCCAACGTCATCCCTCCAGCTACCCTCACTACCCCGTGCTGCTCCCCGGAATCACTCCGGATCCCGCTGCTCTCCGCACACTCCGGCGTAATGAAACATTTACTTGCTCCAGAATCGAACAGGACATGAGACTCATGACCGCCTACAACTAAGGTCCCTACACAATTCATGTGTCATAGAACCCTAAAGTTTTATCTCATATACACAAATTCTAAAGCAGACAATTCACAACAAAATCACCAAGCTAAAGATCAGACATGTACCTGTGTTCGGCCTGGCGCTAGAGCCTCCTGCCTCCACCGAAGTGTACACACGTGCCGGCGCTGCAATCTGCTGCAACGGCTGCACTACTACTGCTCCCTGCTGTGACGGCTGCACCACCGCCACAATCCCCTGCTGTAGCTTAGGGCACTGGGGCTTAATATGCCCCAGCTCCCTACAATAGAAACACACCTGCGTCGCCCGAGACTCTACCCTCTTCGGACAGCTCACCACCCTGTGCTCCATGCTCCCACAACCGTAGCATCCCCGACCACCCTGACTACTCTGCGCCTCACCCTTTTGCGGACAACTCGCAACCTTGTGATCCAGGCTTCCGCACCTGAAGCAGCCCGGACCACCCCGTCCTCTCTGACCCGAACCCGCAGAGTGCTCAAGCTTCCTCTTCTGTCCCTGCGTAGGTTTACTGCCTACACTGACTCGGTTAAATGCATCTACCCTAAACACCAGGCTCCTCGCCCTAGAACCGCTCGGGTCCATAGGCGCCCTAGAACCGCTAGGGCTCTGATACCAAAATGAAACAACCCAATTTTTTTTTTTTTTTTTTAATACGATAAACGAGAATTAGTATTCCCATAAATACTAATTCTCCAAAACAATTCAGCACAACAATGTAACAGTAAAAAAAAAGGACAGCGGTTTAACACAAACAACAAACAGCGTCAGAACGAAAACAGGAAGTAAATAAACACACAATGACGAGACCCTAGATCATCTCCTCTTCATAGCCGGATTCCACGATCACACTTTGTCTTTACCTGCATCACATGGTTATAAGAGATGCGTGAGTATTATCATAAATACTCAGTGGAGCGGTCATCCCATCTACTTGGCTAGATGCACGGGCATAAGGGATACCATAACACCCAACGATCAATCAATCAAGAAGTCAACACAAAAGTCAACCCGAAAAGTCAACCCTAAAAAGTCAACGAAAAGTCAACACAAAATCAACCACAATCCATGATACTTAAATTTGATATAAACACTAATAACACCCCAATAAGCAATAATCGATCAACAATCATTTCAATTCGCAATCAAACGCATTATGACACCCACATACACGCAAAAACCATGGTCACGCACTCACCTGTTTTGCGACTGGACCAAATCGCGAACGGAAAACGGTTCTGGAGACTAGACACCAACAGCTTTCCAACGCCGTATTGCAAGACTCCTAACTCCAAACGGTTCGCCGGGAATTCGTCCCCAAAAACAGCAATTCCGGACGAAACCGCAGGAAATTGCAGAAAAACTGCACGAACTACCCAAGTTCAAAGGACCATAACTCAGCACATTCTTAACCAAATCAAGGTATAAAACCTGTTCTAGAAACTAGACATCGAGGGCTTTACAGAGGTGTATAGAACGTAACCTAACTCTAAGCAGTTCAACAGGAAAATTAGCTCGCAAACTCGATTATCAGAACTGAGAACAAATATTTCAGAAACGCCACACTAACTTCAAAAACACACAGAGAACGGAGGTCACCTCTGAATAAACCGAAATCGGTGTTTGTGGAAAGATAAGACTCAGAGCTTTCCAATGAAATCTTGCTCGCCTCTTGGGTCCTTACAGAACGACGAGAATCGTCCTTGGAAGTGGACTGATCGCAGAAGAGATGCTGCAGAAACATCTCTCAGTAAAACGACCATAACTCCTAGAATACTCAACCAAAAGACAAGCGGTTGTCTCCTATATGAAGCTAAAAGAGTGGAAAACTTACCCTCAAAATTCGAGAGCAAACCGATCCGTTCTCCCTAGCCGTTCGTCCCTTCTTCACTCGGTTGTTACTCTTCTTCCTCCTCTCTTTCTCACTAACTCTCGGTTCTACTAAAAATTGGGCAGCGTTTTGGTATGGAAGAAGAGTGGCTGAGAACAAAAGGGAGGGAGTGATATTTATAGGCAAAGCCCCAAGACATCCAAGCATGGGTGTGATGAGCATTGGGGAACATGTTTCTTCTTTAACATTTCCCAAACACAAAAAAAAACACTTGTCCATGCCACTCATTCTTTAATCAAAGAGCCCATGCTCATTTGTTTAATTCTCAACACCCATACTTAATTAATTAATCACTCCACCACACCCAAATATTTTATTCCTCCGTTACCCACGATGGCTAAAAACCTTCCCGAGATCCGACTATTTTTCCTTTAACACGAAGAATTTTTCCCAATAAAAACGACCCAGTCGATTGAAAACGAGCTGGTCAATCGACATCCGAACCAAAAATACACATTTGGCTCGCGGACGTTACAACGATTTTACAAGGGACAAGCCTTCTGCCTTGATCCACGCCAGATGACTCGATTTTGCCTCACGGTGAAGATCTCATGTAAGTTTGTCTCCATTAATCAGCATCATTAATAATAAATCGCATCTTCTAAGATTCGAACCCTAGACCTCCTGGTATAGAAGCATTAATGAATTCTTGAGCAAACCATTAAGTCAATAAAATGGCTTCCACTTTTATGAATTGAGTATGAAAAGAAAAACAAATTGTACAAGAAAATATATTTTAGTGGACCTATATGTTAAGTTGTTTGGTCCAAATTATTATATTAATTCCTTTTATTTCTAATCAATAAATTAATTTTTGTAAGAATGGTTGGCATTTTTCAATTATAAACAGTTTTCCATATTTATCATATTAGAAACGGAATTGGAAAGAATTGTTTTTAGATATCAAACGAATATAAACCATATATATATATATATAAAATAAAGTTATATATCATTTTTGTCTTAACTAAAAAATGTTTGTAGTAGGGTGATTTTGAGGTAACTTGGATGAACCAATAATATTCTTCGTATATTGTTTTATGTGTTAAAATTATAAAAACTTACGTTATGTTGGTGTTAATATTATGTTAATGTTATCACTAAAGATATGTCTTATGATTTCATATCAAAGACAATTCAATACAATATTATATTTTATAATATTAATTTGTAATCGTCTGGACGAGATAAAACGATTATAAATCCCAATATATAATTGAGGAGACTAATTAATTTTGCAATATTCGAAATCTAGAATCTAAGAACATTACTTTCGCTAAAGCACTTATGTTTAGAAAGAAGGGAAAATTTTTGGAGAGTGAGCGAGAGTTGTTTTGTTCAAGAGGCTTTTTTCTAAGTTTTAGAACTGAAGAAAATGCATTTGGAGGAAACATTAGTAGTGGAATAGTTTATCTCAGTTTTATTTATTAGCCAATAGGTTTATTTATACAAGATAATAACTTATTCATCAAGTTCTTTACATTTATGAAATAGGAAATCTAATTTATACACAAATATTAACTTTTCTAATCTTCGATATTGACAATATTTCCATAATCTCGGTCACTCATCTTGACCGTTCAATCTCGACCTGTCGATCTCCCAATATGCATAATTTTTTTTTCTTTTTGTCGTCACATAAAATTGTTTATATAGCCGAAGGGGAACGGTTCAGAATGTAGAAATCAAGGACTCATGTGGAAAGTCTATAGTTTCATATTCTCTATGAACTGAAAATTGTTTTCCTATTCCGCAATTGTTTTCACAAAAGTCTATACAGTAAAACCTCTATAAATTAATAATGTTGGGACTTTGAAAATATATTAATTTAGAGAGATATTAATTAATCGATAAATTAATAAATATTAATTTATAGAGATATATACCTATTTTAGGTAAGAATTTTCTTTAACAAAATTCAAATGATATTCTGTTCAAAAATTTAATTAAACTAATTTGTAAAAATAATATGTATTAACTTGAGATTATGATTTATACTTTGTATTATTGTAATAGAATAAATATTAACATCATAATATAATAGCTATTTAAAATTAATACACATTAATAGTACAAAGTTTAGAGAGAAAAAAACATGGTTATCGTTCTCAATGTTGATGATAAAGTCAGCAACGATATATATTATGATACATTTGGAAAAAATTATGTGTACAAAATTAATTATTGTGTCTATAACTTATCATAAGTTTTGGATACCGAAAAAACAATCATAAAAGTTTGTTTGAGATAGTAAGTAGAATAAAAAGTTACATAAGCCAAAAAAATTATATATATATATATATGGATAATTATACATGATTATTAATTTATGATATTATTAGGACCATATTTTTACATGGGAATTTCAAAAAAATTATTATCTTATCATCTTATCATCTTATCGAATTTCGCAAATTTTTACATTGGCCCGACTCGGGACCGGGATAATTTATTAATTTATGGTGATTATTCATTTATCGAGTATTAATTTATAGAGGTTTTACTGTAGTTTTATAAAATTTCATTTTATGTAAAAAAATTACTATAAAATCTTATTTTCAGTTCATGTTCATGTAAAATAAGTAAACATATACTATATTAAAATATTGTTAAGAATAAGAAAAATTCAATACATAAATTTTTATAAATCAATTTAGTAGAATTCAAAATCATATAATTTAGAATCAATAGTCTAAATCCCCATTTTTATTTGTCATTTAAGTCCAAATAAATTTGTCTCAAATCATACAATAAATCATACACTTACTTTTACTTTCCTTTCTTGTTGTTTTTGGGAAGCTCTCTCTTTGAGAGAATTTAGAGGAGATTTTCTTTCATGTTTTAAGATCAAACCTTCTTTTATGATTATGAGCTTGTACTTGTATCTTTATGCTTAATCTAGTGAAGTTTTCTTGATCTTTATCCTTTTTTTTTATGTTTATGTCTTTGACTATGATTATGATTATGTTCTTCACCATGAGTAGTGAGTAGTTTGTTGATGGATTTTTGGGCTTAGTAGATTAGGGATGTTTGATGGATGATTAGTGATGTCTAGGCTTAGATTCTTATGATTTCTATAGTTTATGGTGTTCTTAAAGGTAGATTAGACTTGATCAATCAATATCTAGAACAAGGAACGTTTTATGACCAGGAGATTTCGATAAAACGTTTAGAAGAACCATAAATCTTGCTTTACATTCTTAACCAATGGGAATTGATGTTTAAGGTGTTTAGTTGGCTCTATGAACTTGTGCTTAATGATTGTTGATCATTTAATTGCAATTGAAAAATTAGCTTAATTAAATGGTTAGTAAATGGATTATTATCATGGGAATGGATTAATCTACTTGTGTGATTCATGTCATGGAATTGAGTTAGAATTTTTGTCCTAGCATCATTAGTTATTCATTGATCATCCCAAGTCAAATGCTTTGCCCAAAGCCCATATTTTCTCATATTTGAACAAGTTTTTGTTTGTTGATTTTACGGTTGACTTTTGTAATTTGATTTGCTTATGTTTGAATTGCCTTGCTTTGATCTTGCTTAGTGTTTGTTTACTTGTTTGGTTTGGTTTAGCTACTGTTTGCATTATAAATTCGTTGTTCTACTTAGTTTCATCGTTAGGACTTTTAAAAGAAACAAACAAAATCACCATTAGCTTAGCTTAGTTAATTACTTGGATTCCTAGTGTCGCTACTCTTAACTCACTGTGGTTCGACCCTATGCTATGCTGCAACAACTAGAGTGTGTTGTTAGCTAAGTTTAGGAACAAAAATACAATTTGACACACATTAAATTTGGCGCCGCTGCCGGGGAGTTTAGCAATAGCTATTAGGATTTGGTATTTGATTGAGACTAAGTTTTTATTTTTCTTTCGATACTAAAATTTCTCTTTTGTGTTTGTTTTTCCAAATTCTACAGGTGCATGAACTTGAGAAGTAGAGGACCAACAACCCTTCAACCGCTTGTTCAAGACCTTGGACGTTTGGAAAGAGAGACGAGAAGAGAGAATGAACGACAAGATCATTTGAGACGGTTGGGTATGGATCCACGAAGGAATGATCAAGAGCAAGAGGCTCATGGGGTTGGACAACAAGGGAATGTGGCAGCAAGAGGGCCCATTCACCAACCTAGAGAGCCAAGAAGGATTGGTGATTATGATGTGCCAATCACCAATGGAGAAAGAATGGGGATTAGAGCTCCACCTTGTGGAAACAACAATTGGGAGATCAAGTCAAGCTTGGTCAACATGGTCCAAAACAATCGGTTCTTTGGCCTACCAATGGAGCACCCTATTGAGCATCTTGACAACTTCGATAGACTTTGTGGAACAGTCAAGATGAATGGTGTATCCGAAGATGTGCTCAAGTTGACCCTCTTCCCTTTCTCACTTGGTGATAAGGCCGCTCAATGGGAGAAGAACGTTGTGACTTCTTCGATTACAACGTGGGAAGAGTGTAAGAAGCGTTTTCTCGCCAAGTTTTTCTCCAATCAAAAGACGGCTAAGATAAGAAATGACATAGCTACCTTCAAGTAAGGAGGTAATGAGTCGTTGTATGAAGCTTGGGAACGTTTCAAGGGGTACACGAGATCTTGTCCACATCATGGAGTACCGAAAGAAGTTTTATTGGGAATATTCCATCGAAGAGTGCATGAGAAACACTACGATTCATTGAATACCACAAACAATGGAAGTTTCTCGAGCATCTCAGTTGAGGAAGGAGAACAAATGATCGAGAACCTAGCTCAAAGTGATCAATGCTATGGGGGAGATTACCATAGAGCCATAAGAGAACCCAAAATTGATGATGCATGGATCATGGAGATAAATGCTAAGTTGGATAAATTTATCCTGTCCAAACAAAAGGGAATGAACTATGTTGGAGAAGTTGATGGGAACAAAGAAGGTTGTGTTGAATCTTATCAAGAAGGACAAAAGGAGGTTAGCTACATGCAAGGAGGATACAACAACCAACAAAGGGGCTTCAACCCAAACTATAGGAACCACCCTAATCTTTCCTATAGGAGCACTAATGTTGAGAACCCCCAAGACCAAGTCTACCCTCAACAAAAACCTCAAGGACAAGGCTTTGTTCCACAACAAAATTTTCAACGGCAAGGTTATTATCAACCTAAGGCCCCCTTCGTCCCCAATCAACAAGGTTTCCAACCTCAAAGATATCAAAACTACCAAGGGCAAGGTGCTCCCTCTCAACCTCCTTCTCAACCACCACTTACGGAAGATGAGACAAATCGTCTTCTTAAGCAACTTTTGGAAGGACAAGGCAAGGGAACTATTGAGTTGAACAAGAGGATGGTGGAGATGCACAACAAGGTGTATGGTGCCTATAATGACCTTAATGCAAAGTTTAAACATCTTTCTACTCACATGAAGACTTTGGACAACCAAATAGCTCAAGTCGCTTCAAGTTTGAAGAGACCCGTTGGAACTTTTCCGGGAAAACTCGAAGCAAACCCGAAGGAATTTGTTGGAGCTATTTTGCTAAGCAGTGGAAAAGAGGTTGAAACAAGAGTATCTCCTCTTAAGGAGAAAAATGTGGATGGGCAAGCGAAAGGTCATGAAATGGAAGTTAGTAAGGAAGGAAAAGATGTTGAAGCGGTAGCTCCAAGTGAGCCAATTCTTGTTGACGAAGAAAAAGAACCTCAAGAGAAGTCTAAGGAGAGCCTCAAGAAAAAGACTCCCTTCGTGCCTCCACCTTATGAGCCGAAACTTCCATTTCCCGGTAGATTCAAGAGAAAGATGCTTGACGAGAAGTATGAAAAGTTTCAAGAACTAATGGGTCCGGTTAAGGTAACTATCCCAATAATGGACTTGATGATTGATTGTCCAATTTATGCCAAACTCTTCAAGGAGACACTTGCTAAGAGAAAGTTGGTTGAGAATGCAATGATTATGGTTAATCATGAGTGTAGTGCCATCATCCAAGGGAATACATGTAGGAAGGTTGAGGATCCGGGAAGTTTCACCTTACCTTGTGCTTTGGGTCTATTGGTCTTCCCTAGATGCTTAGTAGATCTTGGTGCAAGTGTGAGTTTGATGCCTCTCTCGGTCTCAAAAAGGTTAGGATTCACCAATTACAAGAACACAAGAATCACTTTGGTGCTCGTGGATAAATCTCTTCGTTATCCAATTGGTGTGGTTGAAGATGTGCCTCTAAAGGTGGGAAACTTCATAATTCCCACGGACTTTGTTGTATTTGACATGGATGAGGAGCCAACCGACCCCATTATATTGGGGAGACCATTTTTAGCTACCTCTAAAGCATTGATTGATGTTAAGCGAGGAATGATTAAACTGGATTTGGGCCAAAATGAGCTTCAATTCAATATGGAGAAGATGATCAAGAAACCTACCATTGAGGGTAAAGATTTCTATATTGATACTTTGGATGCGATGGTTGATGAGTATCTTGAAGAGTTAAGTATGGAAGACCCTTTGGAAGTTGCATTGACTATGGATAGTAAGGAGTGTGGAGTCATCAATGAAAGGGCCATTTGATATGATCATGGAAAGCAAGGAAGCTGAGGAACCAGTAGCTGAGGAGGAACCAGAGATAGTTGGAAGGATCACTCGTTCCAGAGCTAAGGAGATGGCCAAGGAGGCTCATTCACTCATAGCAGAAGGATCACTTAGCTTACCGAAGATTCAAGTCTTTAATATCTCCACGTTGAAGACTCCACCCGGTAATGATGACTAAGTAACTTAAGGTGAGGAGTCTGTACTCTTTTTCCCATGTTGAGTTTTGTCCCACTGGGTTTTCTCAGCATGGTTTTTAATGAGGCAAATGAATCACTATGTCGAGTTACTTAGAAGTCGTTGCCATTGGGTGATAAGGTACAAGTCACTATGGCTTAGTACTTAGTTATTTTAGAGGTGCACCAATTAGGAACCTTAAGGTTGGGACGCCTCGCTGTTTTTAATTAAATTTCAAACGCTTTGTTGTTTATTTTCAAACGCTTTGTTGTTTGGGTTCATGTCTCTAGGGTTAATTATAAAACCCATGTGACGCCATCTTAGGTTGTTTTAGCGAAGAACTTTTATGCCAGCAGCTATATCGATTTTCTTCTCTCACTTTGATTCTTGAATGCGTTCTTTGAATCTGAGTTTCAATACACGTTGTGATTCTGAAACTCTTCTATCTGTTCTAATCCACCTTTTCACCTAAACAACTATCCGTAATAATCATTCTCTTCACCTCTCATTCACGCCACCATCACAGCCACAATATCATCACGTCTCATCATCATCACCATTCGCTGTTCATTGCTCCATTGTCGCATCTGTTCATCACCCTAATCACATTCGAATTCACCTCCATTCCTTACCATCGTTGCTGTCAAATTCGGACCAGCATCATCACGCCTTCATCCTCCATATTCGCTTCACTTTCAGCCTTTCTTCGGGGTTGATCACGTGGGATTACATCAAGTGGTATCAGAGCCAACTCTGAACCAAAGGCTGAGAATTCCTCTAACCCTAAAACGCCATCTCCATATTGTTTAGTTTCCGATTTTGTTTGCATACGCTAGGCGATTTCTTTGCTGATTTTTGCTTCAAATTCGTTTGCTTTCCAAAACCTAGTCGAATTAGGATTTTTGTTACTTGCTGGAAATTAAATTTGGATTTCTTTTGCATAGAAAGCCTAGGCGAATTGGTATTGTTTTGTTGCTTGGTGTTAATCGTTTTAGACTTCTAGGATTTCTTTTGTTTGTGAATTCGTGAGTTTGTTAGGATACGTTATAGTTCTTTAAATTTCGTTGCTGCCTTGTGTTGTTTTCTTCAATTCCGTGATTGATCAGTGCTGTTGTTGTGTCTAGTTTACTGCAGTTTCTGTGATTGATCATTGTTGAATTAGATCATGTTTCGGTTTTGTGATTTCGCTTAGAACAAATTACTGCGAGTTCCTTTATTGTTTCAGGAACCATGGAGCTTTCGGCTGAGTCCATGGCAGCGCTCAACAAAGCCATGACTGAACAAATCAAGGCATCAAATGAGGCTGTTACAACGCAACTCAATCAGCAGATAGAGCAGCTCACCAACAAGTTTGAGAGTCGTTTCAAGGATCTCCTAAAAGAGGCCAGTGCTACAGATCCAGACTCTTCAGAACCGCCTAGTCCTAATGAAGCTATCCGTCTCGCCAAGGGTAAATCACATGTAGGATCACCTTCTAAGCAACCACGTACCAGAACCGCTAGATCACCCACTGGAGGTAGAGAAACCGTGTTTAATCAGAGGAGACTAGATGGTTATAGAGTTGAGAGGCATCCAGCACGTCAACAGCGCAGAGAGGAATACGTTGCTGGGCACCGAGTCTTCACTGGAAACTCAGAGCTAGAATACTCTGAGGAGGAAGAAGCTTCTCATTATAGCCGAGGAACCGTGAGAAGAGACAGAAACAGAGGCAATGGCAGAGCCTATGATCCTTTGAGGCAGCAGCTTAACCATATCAAGATTCAGTATCCCCCTTTTCATGGCACCAATGATCCAGAGGTTTATCTAGACTGGGAAAGGAAGATGGAGTCTAATTTTCTGGTCCAAGGAACTTATGAGCTTAATAAGGTAAAGATAGCCATCTCTGAATTCAGTGGCTATGCACTATTGTGGTGGGAACAACTGGGAATTACTAGGCAGCGATATAGAGAACCTCCTGTTACTACTTGGGATCAGCTTGTCACGCAGATGAGAAAGAGGTTTGTTCCTACACATTATCAGCGAGAGACTCTTAACAAGCTTAGGCGTCTTATTCAAGGCACGAGGTCAGTTAGAGACTACTACCAGGAGCTGGAAACTTTGATGATCAGGGCTAATTTGAGTGAAAGTGAGGACATGGTAATGTCTAGATTCCTTGGGGGCTTAAACAGAGAGATTCAGGATAAAGTGGAGCTGCAGAATTATGAAGATGTTCAAGAAATGGTACATAAGGCAGAGCTGATTGAATCGCAGATCAAGAGAAGGATTGGGAGATCAACTTTCACTCCTAACGTTCCAAAACCAAGAGAGCTCAGCAAACCAACCTATACCAAGGACATCAAGCCAGCGACTTCTACAGCTAAAGAAGGGGTTAAGGTCGACATTAAGCCAAGAAGTGGAGCTTCTACTAGTCAGATCAGGTGTTTTAAATGTCAAGGAATAGGGCACTACTCCAGGGACTGTCCTAATAAGAAGATGTTTCTGCTTCAAGAAGGAGGAGAGATTGTACCTCAGGATAGTTCCGAAAGTGAGAGTGAGATTGATCTAGAGGAAGAAGAAGAGCCAGCAGCAATTGGCGAGATGTTAGTAGCGCGCAGGACTTTGAGTGTTCAGATTCATCCAGATGATAGAGAACAGCGTGAGAATCTCTTCCACACTAGATGTGTAGTTCAGGGTAAAGTATGCACATTGATTGTAGATGGAGGTAGCTGTACCAATGCTGCTAGTGAAGAGATGGTAACGAAGCTCAATCTTAAGACCATTCCACATCCTAGGCCATACCAGCTACAGTGGTTGAACAACAAAGGAGCTCTAACCGTTTCGCAGCAAGTGTTAGTCAAGTTAGCGATTGGGAAGTATGAAGATGAGTTGCTCTGTGATGTGATTCCTATGAAGTCTAGTCACATGTTATTGGGCAGACCATGGCAGTTTGACAGAAAGGTTCTTCATGATGGCTACACAAACAAGCAGTCCTTTGAGTTTAAGGGGCGCAAGGTCACTCTTCTGCCACTTACCCCAGCTGAAATCTAAGGATAAACTTCATATGAACCGCAAGGATAAAGAGCAAGTGTCCAACAGCCTCTACATCAATCACAGTGAATTTTCTAAACTCTTTGATCCTGAAATGACGACATTTATGTTTGTATACAAGGAATCCCTTGTTAGTACTAACTCTTCACAGGAGCTTCCTAGTGCTATGAGTGAGATTTTGCAGGAATACGAGGATGTTTTTCCAGGAGAGATACCTCCAGGATTACCTCCAATCCGTGGAATTGAGCACCAGATAGACTTGGTACCAGGATCCGCTCTACCGAACAGACCAGCTTACAGAACCAATCCTGTAGAGACAAAAGAACTTCAGAAGCAAGTAGAAGAGCTGATGAGCAAAGGACATATCAGAGAGAGTTTAAGTCCATGCGCAGTACCAGTCTTGTTAGTCCCTAAGAAAGACGGATCATGGAGGATGTGTGTAGACTGCAGAGCAATCAACAACATAACCGTGAAGTACAGACATCCTATTCCAAGGCTTGATGACATGTTAGATGAGTTGTGTGGATCAACAATCTTCTCCAAGATCTATTTAAAAAGTGGATACCATCAGATTAGAATGAAGGAAGGGGATGAGTGGAAAACTGCTTTCAAGACCAAGCAAGGGCTGTATGAATGGTTAGTTATGCCATTTGGTCTCACCAATGCTCCTAGCACCTTCATGCGCTTAATGAACCATGCCTTACGACCGTTCATAGGAGTCTTCGTGGTAGTCTACTTCGACGACATACTCATCTACAGCAAAGGTTTGGGAGAGCATTTAGAACACATCCGCAGAGTTCTAGATGTTCTTCGCTCTCAATCTCTCTTTGCTCATTTATCTAAATGTTCATTCTGCACTAATGAGATTGTCTTTTTAGGCTTTGTTGTAAGTGTAGAAGGAGTTAAAGTAGATGAAGAGAAGATAAAGGCTATCAAGGAGTGGCCAACCCCTAAGAATGTGGGAGAAGTCAGGAGTTTTCATGGCCTAGCAGGATTCTACAGACGTTTTGTTCGTGATTTCAGCTCCATAGCCGCGCCCTTGACAGAAGTCATCAAGAAAGATGTGGGGTTCAAGTGGGGAGACGCCCAAGAGCAGGCTTTTACAGCCCTTAAAGAGAAGCTTATCAACTCCCCTCTTTTAGTACTTCCTGATTTTATGAAAACCTTTGAGATTGAATGTGATGCCTCCGGAGTAGGTATAGGAGCTGTTTTGATGCAGGATAGGAAACCGGTGGCTTACTTCAGTGAGAAGCTGGGAGGATCAACCATCAACTATCCCACCTATGACAAGGAGCTTTACGCATTGGTTCGAGCTCTCCAAACATGGCAGCATTACTTGTGGCCCAAAGAGTTCGTCATTCACACTGACCATGAGTCTCTAAAGCACCTTAAAGGCCAACAGAAGCTCAACAAGAGACATGCCAGGTGGATGGAGTTCATTGAGACGTTTCCATACATTGTTAAGTACAAGAAATGTAAGGATAATGTAGTCGCAGATGCATTATCCAGAAGGTACACTCTTGTTTCTACCTTAACTTCAAAATTAAATGGATTTGAGCATATCATAGATCTTTATGATACTGACATCGATTTTGCTGAGAGCTATGGCAAGTGCCATAAGTTTGCTTTTGATAAATATTTTAGGCAGGATGGATATTTGTTCTACAACCATCGATTATGCATCCCACGCGGATCTATTAGGGAACTGCTCGTTAAAGAAGCTCATGGAGGTGGACTAGCTGGACATTTTGGAGTAGCAAAGACTCTATCTGGACTGCAAGATCACTTCTATTGGCCTAACATGAAGTCAGACGTTGAGAAGGTTTGTTCTAGGTGTGCTGTTTGCAAAATGGCAAAGAGTAAAGTACAGCCTCACGGTTTGTATACTCCTCTCCCTATCCCTTCTCAACCTTGGACTCATATCTCTATGGATTTTGTGCTTGGCTTACCTCGAACCAGGAATGGTAGAGATTCTATTTTTGGGGTTGTTGACAAGTTTAGCAAGATGGCTCACTTCATTGCTAGTCACAAGACAGATGATGCTGTTAGTGTAGCTAACTTGTTTTTCAGGGAAGTAGTACGTCTACATGGCATGCCTCAAGTGATAGTTTCAGACAGGGATTCAAAGTTTCTAGGACATTTCTGGAGAACTTTATGGGCTAAACTAGGAACCAAGCTGGCGTTCTCAACTAGCTGTCATCCTCAAACTGACGGACAAACAGAGGTGGTGAACAGAACCTTGTCTACACTTCTCAGGGCGTTGGTGAAGAGTAATATCAAGTCTTGGGAAGAGTGCCTACCACACGTGGAGTTTGCCTACAATCACGCTAAGCATTCTGCAACTCTCTTTTCTCCTTTTGAAATCGTTTATGGTTTTAATCCACAATCACCTCTAGACTTGATCCCTTTGCCTTTAAGTGTGAAATGTAGTTTAGATGGCAAAGAGAAAGCTGAACAGGTGAGAAAGATACACGCTAAGGCTAAGGAGAATATAGAGAAGAAAACTAAGCAGTATGAGAAACAAGCAAACAAGGGCAGAAAGGAGCTAATCTTCGAGGAAGGAGACTTGGTGTGGATCCACTTGCGAAAGGATCGATTCCCAGAAGAGAGGAAGAGCAAGCTGATGCCCCGAGTAGATGGACCATTTGAAGTCATCAAGAGGATCAACAACAATGCTTATCAGATTGATCTACAAGGTAAGTATAACATATCTCCATCGTTCAATGTTTCTGACTTGCTTCCCTATATTGCAGATACAGATTTGAGGACAAATCCTTTTCAAGAGGGAGGGGATGATATGATCATGGAAAGCAAGGAAGCTGAGGAGGAACCAGAGATAGTTGGAAGGATCACTCGTTCCAGAGCTAAGGAGATGGCCAAGGAGGCTCATTCACTCATAGCAGAAGGATCACTTAGCTTACCGAAGATTCAAGTCTTTAATATCTCCACGTTGAAGACTCCACCCGGTAATGATGACTAAGTAACTTAAGGTGAGGAGTCTGTACTCTTTTTCCCATGTTGAGTTTTGTCCCACTGGGTTTTCTCAGCATGGTTTTTAATGAGGCAAATGAATCACTATGTCGAGTTACTTAGAAGTCGTTGCCATTGGGTGATAAGGTACAAGTCACTATGGCTTAGTACTTAGTTATTTTAGAGGTGCACCAATTAGGAACCTTAAGGTTGGGACGCCTCGCTGTTTTTAATTAAATTTCAAACGCTTTGTTGTTTATTTTCAAACGCTTTGTTGTTTGGGTTTCATGTCTCTAGGGTTGATTATAAAACCCATGTGACGCCATCTTAGGTTGTTTTAGCGAAGAACTTTTATGCCAGCAGCTATATCGATTTTCTTCTCTCACTTTGATTCTTGAATGCGTTCTTTGAATCTGAGTTTCAATACACGTTGTGATTCTGAAACTCTTCTATCTGTTCTAATCCACCTTTTCACCTAAACAACTATCCGTAATAATCATTCTCTTCACCTCTCATTCACGCCACCATCATAGCCACAATATCATCACGTCTCATCATCATCACCATTCGCTGTTCATTGCTCCATTGTCGCATCTGTTCATCACCCTAATCACATTCGAATTCACCTCCATTCCTTACCATCGTTGCTGTCAAATTCGGACCAGCATCATCACGCCTTCATCCTCCATATTCGCTTCACTTTCAGCCTTTCTTCGGGGTTGATCATGTGGGATTACATCACCATTGGGTATGAAAGACTTCTAAACTACCAAAAGCCTTGCGAAGAGGACACTTGCTTCTTAGAGTTGATGGATGGAGAGGAGAGCAAAGAGGTTGAAGAAGAAGCTAGCAATGGTAAGACTAGAGAGGAGGACATGTGGAGCGAGCTAAATGCACCTCAAGTGGAACTTAAACCTCTACCACTAGGGCTAAGGTACGCATTTCTTGGACCAAATTCTACTTATTTCGTGATAATCAATGATGGGTTAACCGATGAGCAAACTTTCATGCTTTTTAATGAACTTAGAAAATATAGGAAGGCTATTGGTTATTCGTTAAACGATATTAAGGGAATTGATCCATCTTTGTGCATGCATAGGATCTATCTTGAAGATGAATCTAAATCAGCAATTGAACATCAAAGAAGACTTAACCCAAATTTGAAAGAAGTAGTCAAGAAAGAAATTTTGAAACTACTTGAGGAGGGGATAATCTATGCTATTTCGGATAGTCAATGGGTTTCTCCGGTTCATATAGTTCCCAAAAAGGGTAGAGTAAGTGTTGTTAGAAACGATAAAAATGAATTGATTCAAACTAGGACAATAACCGGCCATAGAATGTGCATTGACTATCGAAAATTGAATGCTTCTACTCGAAAAGATCATTTTCCATTGCCTTTCATTGATCAAATGCTTGAGAGGTTGGCTAACCATTCTTATTATTGTTTTCTTGATGGTTATTCGGGATTCTTTCAAATCCCAATACATCCTCAAGATCAAGAGAAGAAGACTTTCACTTGTCCTTGGTACCTTTGCATATCGAAAGATGCCATTTGGCTTCTGTAATGCACCCGCGACTTTTCAAAGGTGTATGATATCGATCTTCTCGGATTACACGGAGGATATAATGGAAGTGTTTATGGATGACTTTTCTGTGTATGGTGGTTCGTTTGCCTCCTGTCTTTTGAATTTGTGCAAGGTTCTACAAAGATGCGAAGACACCAACCTTGTTCTCAATTAGGAGAAGTGCCACTTCATGGTTCACGAAGGTATTGTGCTTAGGCACAAAATTTTGAAGAAGGGTATTGAGGTCGATAAAGCCAAGATCGGAGTGATGGTGAACTTGCAACCACCTACATCAATAAGGGGTATAAGAAGTTTTCTTGGACATGCGGGGTTTTACAGGAGGTTCATCAATGATTTCTCAAAAATCGCTAGACCATTGACAAGGCTTTTGTGCAAAGAGATAACATTCGCGTTTGATCAAGAATGTCATGAAGCCTTCTTGAGATTGAAAGAAGCCTTGGTTAGTTCACCCGTTTTTCAACCACCGGATTGTGATTTTCCTTTTGAGTTGATGTGTGATGCTAGTGACTACGCGGTTGGAGCAGTTTTGGGGCAAAAAAAAGACAAGAAGCTCCACGTGATTTACTATGCTAGTCGCACTTTGGATGACGCCCAAATGAAGTACGCAACAACTGAAAAAGAGCTACTAGCGATTGTGTATGCCTTTGAGAAATTTCGATCCTATTTGGTGGGATCTAAAGTCATAGTGCACACCGATCACGCGGCTTTGAGATATCTCATGTCAAAGAAGGATGCCAAAACACGTCTCTTGAGATGGATTCTCTTATACAAGAGTTTGACATGGAGATAGTTGATAAAAAAGGTATTGAGAATGGAGTGGCGGATCACCTCTCGAGGATGCGAATTGAAGATAAAATACCCATCGATGACTCCTTACCCGAAGAACATGTGAATGCCATCCGAGCTCTTTACAAGGAGAATATAATGTTGGATGAGATTTTAGAGGTTAAAGCTATCGATGAGAAAGAGCTTTAGTATGCGGATTTTGTGAACTACTTGGCTAGTGGAAGAGAGCCACCAAAACTCCAAGGTTACCAAAAAAAGAAGTTCTACAAGGATGTCACACACTACTTTTGGGATGAGCCTTAACTCTATAGGCAATCCAAAGATGGACTTTATAGGAGATGCATCCCGGAAGAGGAGGTACCCGGTATTTTGTTTCATTGCCATGGTTCAAATTATGGGGGACATTTTGCCACTTTCAAAACGGCTTCAAAGGTCCTTCAAGCGGGATTTTGATGGCCTACAATGTTCAAGGACTCTAATGAGTTTGTTGCACGGTGTGACGCTTGCAAAAGAAAAGGGAGCATAAGTAGAAGAAATGAGATGCCTCTCAACTCGATTGTAGAGGTGGAAGTCTTTGATGTATGGGGAATTGATTTCATGGGTCCATTCCCATCCTCATATGGGAACAAATACATTTTAGTGGCGGTGGACTACGTTTCCAAATGGGTGGAAGCCATTGCAAGTCCTACCAATGATGCCAAGGTGGTACTCAAATTGTTCAAGACAATCATTTTCCCAAGGTTTGGTGTACCAAGGATAGTGATAAGTGATGGTGGTAGCCACTTTATCAACAAGGTTTTTTAGAGCCTTTTGAGGAAGCATGGGGTCAAGCACAAAGTGGCATCACCTTACCACCCTCAAACGTCGGGTCAAGTTGAGGTTTCTAACCGACAAATCAAGGCCATCTTAGAGAAGACAGTTGGAAAGACGAGGAAAGATTGGGCAAAGAAGTTAGATGATGCTTTGTGGGCATATCGAACAGCATACAAGACTCCTATCGGGACAACACCGTTCAACATTCTTTATGGTAAATCCTGTCACCTCCCGGTTGAGCAAGAGTACAAGGCATTGTGGGCTACAAAGTTCTTGAATTTTGATATCAAGACGGCTCCCGAAAGAAGATTGATTCAATTGGAGGAGCTAGAAGAGATACGACAAGATGCTTATGAGAGCTCAAAAATCTACAAAGAGAAAACCAAAGCCTTCCATGACAAGAAGATTTTGAAAAGAAACTTTAAGGCGGGAGATCAAGTGTTGCTTTTCAATTCACGACTCAAGTTGTTCTCGGGAAAGCTAAGGTCTAAGTGGTACAGGCTATTTTATATCAAGAAAGTTCTTCCATATGATGCTCTTGTGTTGTTGAACAAGACCGGGGGAGAGTTCACCGTGAAAGGGCAAAGATGCAAGACCTATCTCGCGGATGTCCCGATTGAGGAAACCACCAATTTTCCTCTTTCCGATCCTACAAGTGCCTAATCCCTATCAACGTCACGCTAGCAACGTAAAACAAGCGCGCTTGGGAGGCAATCCCAAAGGTATCCCTTGTACATATTTTTATTTTTGTTATCTTCTTATGTGGTTTTGTTTTTGTTAATGAATCTTTTAGTTGTTTTGTTTTTCCTTTTCATCTTTGAGTCTCATGCATTGCATTGTACATGATAAACCTTCAAAATCATAAAAATTTGAAAAATTTCAAAAAATACAAAAAGATTTTCCTTTTCATTTAGTTGCATTTCTACACTTGTATGATCTTTTAGGTTGCATCATTCGTATGGAGAACAATGATTTAAATGCCTTGTAGAGATTTTTAGTACATAGATTTCTTTGAGAATGTCTTGATAATGCTCTATTAGGCTTCATAAACCGCGAAAAGCATGCTTCTCCATATCTTTGATCTCTTCGCTCTAGATTCTCTAAGTCTTGTTGATTACTTGTTTGAATTGAAACCAAATCCACCTTATTAGACCATAATTTGAATTTAAATTCTCTTGCTTATGAGTCTTTGACCTTAACCATGGTTCACTCACACACATTCAACCATTTTCATTCCTTCTACCACTCTCTAATGGTTTGAATGGCCATCCCGATTCAAGTTCATCATTTGAATGAGGATAGTACCACACCTTGATTAAGCCTAGTTTTTATTTGAAACCACCATTTATTTGTTGAGTGAGGCCTTTTCCATTTGCACCTCTTGCATAAAATCTTTAAAGATGGAAACGACGAGTTCTTTTCTTCCATTATGAGTAGTCTTATTGGCTAGTCTAGGTGGGTTAAGAGAATTTCGGAGTCTCATTGGTCTGAATTACATTTTGAGAGTTGGTGAGGGCGAGTAAGGGTGTGAGCTAGGTAAAGAACGAAAAAAGGTGTCTAGAAAGGGAAAATCGAAAAGAAAAGAAAATACTACTCTTAAGCTAAGTGTTTAAAAACAATAAACTTCTAGAGAGGAAAAGAAAAAGAAAGAATCAATTGGAGTTTGATTAATAAAGCAAGAGTAGTTGTCAAAGTATAAGAAAGATCTCCCTAGGTTCTATCCTTGAAATAGAAGAAAGAAAAATGAAGTAATTGGTGTGGAGAACAAGAGTGACTTTGAGTGAAACAAAGAGTATGGGGTGGGTAGAATGGAAGAAAACATCTTGTATGCATTAATTGTTTCCCTTCTCCATTGCTTTTGTATGTTGACTTGTGCCATATGTTGAGAGAAGTCACTATAATGTTTTAAAACCTCTTTTCACTTCACATTGAACTTATTCTTTTACCAAGCCGATTGGATTAGGTCGAATTCTCATTTGCAAGACTACACGGTTTTGAATCTTAATGAATGTAAGGAGTTGGTAGATAAGATACATTTGGTCACTTGACATTGAATTTAGAGGCAAAACATTGGAGTTGCGATGAGAATAGGAAGTTTGATTGAGTAGATGGTTTATATTTAGCATTGAGATGTATTATCCTGCATTAGCAACTTGATCTTTGAAAAACAATCTCTTGGCTATGAGTTCTTCGTTTCAAACCTCTTCACCGGTTTGTTCTCTTAGTTTGCTCGAGGGCGAGCAAAAGGCAAGTCCGGGGGAGTTGATGCATTCATATTTTAGCATATTTAGCATGCATATGTTTTCTTTAGCTTTTATAGTCATTAGACTTCCATTTTGCATATTTTATATCATTTTGAATCCCATTTCATACTTATGATCATTTTAGAGTCTAAGATCTATTTCTTTGCATTTTGTGCATTTTTAGTTCCTTTTTAGGTACTTGAGAGATATTGGAGTAAGTTGGAGACAAAGAGGTTAGAAAAATCTATCAAATGGGCAAAAAACATGCAGAAGAATTCCGAATTGACTCAAAGATCATCTCTGCTGAAGATCTTACCTTCATCGGATTAATCTGATATTTTGTGAACTGAAAGTAAATTGAGTTAGCTTTCCAATGGAGGTGGTTTCAACTCATTTGGAGCTGTATTGCAAATGTTATGGAAGATTGAGTGAAGACATGTCCGTCTAGCGAGCAAATGGAGCAAGCGCAGAGTAAAGCACCAGATCGACCGATCCACCATTGGATCGATCGATCCGATTAAATGACCAAAACATCGAGCGTTCCACGGATCGACCAGAAGAAAGCAGATCGACCGATTTTAACAACTGGATCGATCGATCCAGGTGTGGATCGGTCGATCCACTCCTCAGAACTGCACAAAAGAGAAAAAATCAGCTCACCTAATCCCACTTTACCTTTGACAAAAACGTGTTTTAGCCTATAATAACTTGTTTTCGTGAAATTATTGCAGACTACACTTACTTTTACTTTCCTTTCTTGTTGTTTTTGGGAAGCTCTCTCTTTGAGAGAATTTGGAGGAGATTTTCTTTCATGTTTTAAGATCAAACCTTCTTTTATGATTATGAGCTTGTACTTGTATCTTTATGCTTAATCTAGTGAAGTTTTCTTGATCTTTATCCTTTTTTTTTTATGTTTATGTCTTTGACTATGATTATGATTATGTTCTTCACCATGAGTAGTGAGTAGTTTCTTGATGGATTTTTGGGTTTAGTAGATTAGGGATGTTTGATGGATGATTAGTGATGTCTAGGCTTAGATTCTTATGATTTCTATAGTTTATGGTGTTCTTAAAGCTAGATTAGACTTGATCAATCAAAATCTAGAACAAAGAACGTTTTATGACTAGGAGATTTCGATAAAACGTTTAGAAGAACCATAAATCTTGCTTTACATTCTTAACCAATGGGAATTGATGTTTCAGGTGTTTAGTTGGCTCTATGAACTTGTGCTTAATGATTGTTGATCATTTAATTGCAATTGGGAAATTAGCTTAATTAAATGGTTAGTAAATGGATTAATCTACTTGTGTGATTCATGTCATGGAATTGAGTTAGAATTGTTGTCCTAGCATCATTAGTTATTCATTGATCATCCCAAGTCAAATGCTTTGCCCAAAGCCCATATTTTCTCATATTTGAACAAGTTTTTGTTTGTTGATTTTACGGTTGGCTTTTGTAATTTGATTTACTTATGTTTGAATTGCATTGCTTTGATCTTGCTTAGTGTTTGTTTACTTGTTTGGTTTGGTTTAGCTACTGTTTGCATTATAAATTCGTTGTGCTACTTAGTTTCATCGTTAGGACTTTTAAAAGAAACAAACGAAATCACCATTAGCTTAGCTTAGTTAATTACTTGGATTCCTAGTGTCGCTACTCTTAACTCACTGTGGTTCGACCCTATGCTATGCTGCAACAACTAGAGTGTGTTGTTAGCTAAGCTTAGGAACAAAAATACAATTTGACACACATCAATAGGTAGTAAATATGTTGGGGTAAATATATGAATTTTATAATATTAATTGTAGTGCGATTGATGAAGAGAGAGAGAAAAATAGATGTATATTACCCCATTAAATATGGATATTATAATCCTATATTTAGAAACCTAAACATGTGTAAATATGAGTTTTGATTTAATTTAATGGGTTTAATTGTTAAAAACCCACCTATATTTACTCTTATTATCCATTTATAATCATGCTCTAACATGTTATTCTTGCTGAAATTTTTTACAAGGATAAATCGTTTTTTTGGGATGTGCTTGTCACTTGGTCATACTATAATTTACATGGAAAATATCTAAAACAGATGAGTGTCAAATTAATCGGTTTCGGTAAACACCCGAATTCAAGATGTCAGCCAACTTATAAATTGCTAAAATACATTTGTAAAAAAATGTAGATACAAGAACAAAAATGAAAGATTGTGTTACACATGAACAAGAATAGACAAAATCTTAATGTTGACTAACGTGGATTGTCTAAAACATAAGTGGACTTTGGTTGTTCATGTGAGTATACTGGACTTTCAGGCAAATCCATATCGTCTTCTTGTGCCCATGACCCAACATACTGCTGAACCACAAGGACCGAGACAGTGGCTGCAAAGTCTGATGAGGCAAGCAAATCTCCGATTGCGCCAAGCTCAGGACACTCGCTCCAATCAGTTAAACCTGCGGTGAGAGGAGACGACATTCCTTCTCCTCTTCCAACTATAAACAAATCATGAGAACTGTCCATTGATCTCACTGCTGCAACCGTTTCTTCCCCATTGCTCACCACTTTTTCTATGTACACAACGGTCTCATAATCAGCATTTGCCGCCCTGAAGGAATTGATGTACTCATCATCAAGCTGTCTTTGCTTGTTCTGGTCCACATTCACTATTTTCGGCACCTTTTGGTCACTTTCATACGTTGCGCGTGTCGAAGCTGCTTCTGTATCATCGTCTTCTGGAATGAAACGCAACACTGTTAAAGTGATGCCTGGATGTTCAGCCATTCTCCAGGCATAGGACAAGGCTTCTCTGTCGTCTGGACCACCAAAAAACAAAACCGCAACTTGGAGAGAGATAGTGTTTGAGGTGAGCCTTGTGGCCCCATTGAGTCCTCTGTCTACGAGTATTCCAACGGAGCAAGGCGAGTTTCCGAGTAGGTTTTGGTTGACTAAACGGTAAGCTGGGTTGGTAGCTTCCATTCCTCCATCCACTGTTTGTTGTTTGTGAAATGGTATAATTATGAAGGAGACACGTTTGTCCTCTGCTAGGCTACAAACATCTTCGTGCATTGTCGAGTAAGGTGATATAGCTGTCAACGGTTGAACAGCAACAAAGGCAGCATGCTGTTCATAATTCTCAAAGGCATTGATGATGTGATCTGACTGAGCTTGAGTTCTGTTAAGCGCTGGTCGTCCTGACTTGCGAGTATTGTGCACAATCAGCATTGCGGATGCTCGACCCGTGAGCTCAACAAGATGGAGAACGTAGATGCATATGGGAGATCTCTTTGTCGGATATGAAGCTTCAAGAAGATTGATTATAGTAGGAACATTACGCGGTGTGTGGACGCAGACCAATACTCGAAGCTCGCTGTCTGGCTTGGTCTGTTGGATTGTTCGTCTCTTGTATGAAACAGAACGTTTTACTGGTCTGTAAAGGACAGTTACAATAGGGGTTATCACTCCTGTCATAATCAAGGCTACAAGCACCATTGTAGCAAATGTCTCATCATCTAAAACCTTCTGGTCTTTGCCGACATTGAGGACAATCATTTCAACAAGTCCTTTGGTGTTCAATAGCAGGCCAAGAGTGATTCCTTCACGAACCGGCATTCCATGGAAAAATGCAACAATAACTGTACCGATAACTTTGCCAGCACACGCAAGGAAGATAACGAGCATTAGAGTTAACCAAGTGGCAGGGCCTTGGATGGAAGCTATATTAGTCTTAAGTCCACTTACGGCAAAGAAGAGAGGTAGGAGAAGCCCAGAGACAAAATCTTCAAGTTTCTCGATCAGGGTAAGACCAAGAGGTCCGTTGGGAATCACAAGACCAAACACAAAAGCTCCAAAGACTGAATGTGTTCCGATTGCATCGGTAATGAAACCGGAGATCATGACTCCTGTCAAGATGAGACATATATAGAACTCACTAAAGTTCTCTCCTTCAGGGGTTTTCCGTATAATCCAAGAGATGCCTGGTCTCACAACAAAGACGCAAATGGCGATGAAAGCTACACTAGAGATCATGACCCAAAGGGAGGCAAATGAAGTTTTGTCACTTTCGGCCAATGCGATGGCTAAGGCCAAAAGAATCCAAGCAAACATGTCGTTGACCAAGGCTGCAGACATGGATATCCGACCAATCTCGGTATTGATGAGCTTGAGCTCAGCAAGAATCCTTGCAAGGACCGGGAATGCGGTAACAGAGAGGGCCACACCGAGGAAGAGTATGTAGGTGCCTTGCCCCAAATGGTCATCTGATCTGTGCATAGACAAAGCAAAGGCAGCCCCAATAAGGAACGGTAATACCATACCACCAATAGCGATTGTTAGACCTCGTTTCCCGGTTTTGCGTACAACCATAATGTCCATCTCTACACCCACCAAGAAGAGGAAGTAAAGTAAACCAACGTTAGCCATTGTTTCAAGTACCATCACACTTCTCTGAGGGAATATGGTTTTTGCGAATTTTTCGGAGCGCCCAAGCACTGATGGCCCGACCATGATTCCTCCCTGTAAATTTAGATCAATGATATGTTTTAGGACAATCTTGTGAGAAATCATGAGCATCCAACTCAAAACCAATTCAGAATGAATCAAGATATTCATATCATTTGTATATTAGTGTTAAATCATCTCCACTTCCGATGTAAAATACCAGAATTCATGCTTACTCACAAGGATCTCGGAGATAACACGAGGTTGGCGAAAGGGCTTGAGGGCAAAGACGAAAAAACGAGTGACAACAACGACCAAGGTAAGCTGAAGAACAAAGAGAGGGAGAGAGAAATCGAGAGGATTATCGCCTTGCCAAACTCCATTGGTGGTGATCATGCTTGGTGCATAGCATATTATGGAAGTGTCCGTACCATTTTGCTCAGGTGACGCCATTTTCTGCAACTCGTATCAAAACTTGAATTGATTGAAAGGTTCCTTGTGTTTAATTTGCAGGGATGCATACATAGCCATATGTGGGAAAGGAATTGGATTCAAAGTTGGTGGTATTCCGTATCATCCTCTCTGCTCAACGAGTCAAACAACATTATTTCATCTCAAGCTATTTTTGGTCTTCTTTCTTTTATTAGATCATTCACAATTTTTTTCAGGTGTTTAGCTAACCGTTTTTCATTATCAGAAATTAAATAAATATTACTTATATAAATATATTTTAAATAAATTCATGTTTCAATAACATATAATTTGACAAATACAAAATAAATCACTCTAAATAATAGATTGAATACACCCCATTATCTAAAGTGTTTTTGTTTTGTTACTAAGGTGCTATTAAACACATCATCCAGATGGAACATCTATACGTAGTTGAAAATCTCTTCACAAAAATTGTAGATGTAGATGGTCCATCTATATGACTTTAAATGGTGCATCTAGATGTAGATGGTGCATATAAAAATTGTAAATGTCTAAAATACGTTCATTTACAATTATAAACCAAATAATATTTAATTTTTATAGATTTTCGTTTTATATGTAAAAATCATAGATTTACACCAAAAAATTTTTTCTAAAAATCGTACCATACTGAATTATCATTTCCCCGCCAAAAGCGTAAAACTGTAAAATCACAATTAGACGGAAAAATTGCAGAATATATATTTTCCCTACAAAAAAAAAGATACTTTTCCGTCAAAACCGCAAAATCACAGTTACAATTCCCCAGGAAAATCGTAAAATTGTGTTTTCCCTCAAAACCATATATCACAATTTTGACAAAAAATTAGCGGAATTCCATTTTCCTGCCCAAAAAAAATTTCCGTCAAAACCGTAAAAATTTGTTTTTCCGCCCAAACAGTAAATCACAGTTTTGGCGGGAAATCGGACGAGATTATATTTTCCAGCAAAAAAAAAATCCATCAAAACAATAAATCACGACTTTTTCGGGAAAACGGACGGAATTATATTTTTTCGCCAAAAAAATTTTTCGTCAAAACCGTAAAAAAAAAATTTCACCAAAACAGTAAATAACGATTTTGGCAGGAAAACTGACGAAATTCTATTTTCCCGCAAAAAAAAAAAATTCTTGTCAAAACCGTAATATACTATTTTTCCGCCAAAACAGTAAATCACGGTTTTGGCAGGAAAGTAGACGAAATTCTATTTTCCCGCCAAAAACATATTTTTCTTCAAAACCGCAAAATTGTTAGAATGGATTTTCCCGCCAAAACTTTAAATCAAGATTTTGACGAGAAAATAGCGGAATTGTATTTTCCCGCTAAAAACTAGATTTTTCCTTCAAAATCGCAAAACAGCGTTGTTATATATTTCCACCAAAATTGTTAAATTTGTGGTTTTTCAACAAAATTATAAATCAAGACTTTGGCGGGAAAATGGTGGAATTGCATTGTTTCCGCCAAAACTGCAAAATTGAGGAATTGTGTTTTTTCGCCAAAACCATAAAATTTGGGAATTTTGTTTTTTAAATTTAATAATAAAATTAAAATTCATATCTGTAAAAAATAATATTTTAAAAATTATTTAGTTATAATTGTAATTTAAATAAAAGAATCTCTTTAAAATAAAGACATGTCCATTTTAGTCATTTAGATATCAAATACTTCTAGATGCAAATGCACTTTGTCATAAACTAACCAAACAAACAAAACTACATCTAGATGGAACATTCAGATGAAATGTCCAAATGCAGAAACAAACAACAGTCACATACTTCATTCAGATGCATCAACCAGAAGTTCCATTCAGATGCATTATCCAACTACACAAATGAACAGCCCCTTAACTCGTTTTCACTTGTGTTCAACTTTCGTTATCTTGCACGTCACAAAATCATCTTATTTATTTTCTTGCTTTCTTCTTAGTTTATGATTATTGTTTTGCATTTTTTTTATTCAATCTTGCCCTAAAACCGTAAGGGCTCTGATACCAAACTGAAAAACCCCGATCCATTCTTTAAAAAAATAATAGCATCAAATTAGTATTCCCATAAATACTAACTCTCAACATGCTAAATTCTCACTCAACAACAATACAACGGAAATAACTCAACGAACCAGTTATCCAATAACAAATCCGTAAACCAATCCAATAACCAATTCAATTCAACAAATAAACCAGCTCAATTCCAATTCCATAACTAGCAACCTTGCGGTTCTAACACTACATGGAACACATAATCGAGACCCTAGATCATCTCCTCTTCCTCACCCTGATTCCACGATCACATCTTCTCTTTACCTGAATCACATGGTTATAAGAGATGCGTGAGTATTATCACAAATACTCGGTGAGACAGTCCTCCCATCTACAGGCTATATACACAGGCATAAGAAAGAGATACAATATCAGGATGAACAATCAACAATGCATCATACAGCCAATCCAATCCTTACAAATAACACACAATATGTCAAACTGACGATATCGATCGACACACGACCCTGGTGTCGATCGACGCACGTTGTGTCGATCCACACAAAGTAATTTTGTCGATCGATGCACGACGCAGAACCCAGAATTGAACCTATCCTCTCACGGATCGATTCCAGATCGCATCGCATCGATCTCCTGCACAAAACTCACCAATACAACACGAAATCCAACCAAACAACCCAAACAAACGTATCCTATCAATTCCTTTACCCAGATAAGCCTATGGTCACGCACTCACCTCGATTCTGGGAAGAAAAAGATGAAATTCACGAAAAACGCGAAGAACACGAAGAACACTCCGAATATGATCCACCAAATCCGAAATTTTACTCATTCTCCGCGAAAACCAGCATGGAAACTCACTCTCAGAGTCTCACAATCACAATCAAGAGCTTTTAGGATCGAAAGAACGAAGAAATCAACAATAATCCTTCGATTCCTCACAATCCTCACACAAACTCTCTAGAAATCTGTTTCTGACCAAAAACTCGGTCAAAAACGCGACCCTCGACTTTTATACCAAAGCCCTAGGGTTTCCCTAACCTGACACGCCAAATCGACGCTCAAAATCGAACCAACCCGGTTCAATTCAAGCTTGTGTCGATCGACACACACACCTTGTGTCGATCGACGCTACACCCAAAATCACGACTTTTCACAAGTTGAAACACTGTGTCGATCGACACACATACTGCCTCGATCGACGCACAACCCAAAAATCACATTTTTGGTTGACGGGCATTACAATTCTCCCCCACTAACATAGATTCGACCTCGAATCCCGCAACACTATCCACTATGGTAACCCCCTGACCAAACCTGGCCAACACCACCTGAGATCATCCACTGATCCCTGAGATCATCCACCGATCTCTGAGGCTGCCATCTAGTCTCATACTTATGAATCACGTTCGGGCATTAATTGCTCACTCATACATATACACCTCCCACTCTCAAGATCGTCACCCTTTGAGCCCTAGGTGTATCATACCTTTCCCACCTTCAGGACCCACCGTCCATCAGGCTAGGTATGCTCCATGCCCCTCCCACTCTCGGGACATACAGTCCGTCAAGCTCGGCATGCACGGGAACCACCATCCCCTGGAGAGATCCATGTCCCTCAAAGTATTTGCAGGGGAACCATCATCCCCTGGGCAATCAATTCCTAACGTGCATGATAAGCACCTGTCGACCAGACCTACCTCCTGTGGTATCACCATGATATTCCCTATCCCGGATAATCATCACATCTGTGACCAATCACAAGGCCACCCGAAACAACCCAACCACCATGGGTGTTTCCACAGAGTCTCTGGAAAAGACAGTTCTAACTCACATAAAACCTTTTTTCTAGACTCTCCCTAGGAAATAGATGGTCCTAACTCACATAAAACCTCTATTTCCTAGCGCCATCTAGAGAACAGAAAAGTCTGAACTCCCATAGAACTTCCATTCCTAGATACTCCTAGAACATGGACAAACTCTAACTCACATAGAACTTCCATTTCTAGTCATCACATAAACACATGACCCCACAAGTCATAAAATATAAGAACTCACATCTTATAACACATTTAATAAGGAACCACTCATCTTATTAAATCTCCAAAAATGTAAATCGTTACAACGCTAACGAAATACATCAACAAAACATAGCCACATGCTATCTCGAAACTGAAGACCGGAAAAATACAACTCAAGCAACCACTTGATTCTCGAACCATTTTGAGAACTTGTCTTCATCTTTACTTCTGGTTTCCAAGTCTCATCCTCGACACCGTCACAGTCCCACACGAATCTCACTAACTGTATCCTCTTCCGGCGCAGAATCTTGACTCTCCTCTCGAGAATCCTCACAAGTCTCGCCTCCAACGTCATGTTGGGCTGAAGATCCTCCGGAATCCCAGCCAACACCTCCTCATACACATGTAGACACTCTGCAGCATCAAAACATGGAAGACCTTATGAAAAGCCTCCATACTCTGAGGTAACTCCAACCGATAAGCTACTGGTCCAACCCGTTCCACAACCTTGAACGGACCCATAAACCTCAGACTTAACTTATTCTCTAAAGTGGATCTGTTAGGACCCCGCAACATCGCTGCCTTGAGATACACCTGATCTCCCAACTAAAACTTTAGCTCTTTCTGCCTCTTATCAGCATAACTCCTCTGCCGATCTTGAACCTCCTTCATGTTCAGCTTCAAGACACGGATCTTCTCCGTCGTCTCCTGAACAAAATCTGCACCAAACATGCTCCTCTCCCCCACTTGAGTCAAACAAAATGGTGTATGACATAGCCTCCTATACAGAGCCTCATATGGAGCCATTCCAATACTTGCATGGTAGCTATTGTTATACGCAAACTCTACCAGGTTCAAGTGGTCCGCCCAATGACCACTGTAATTCAGCACACACATCCTCAATAAATCCTTAAGTGTTTAAATCGTCCTCTCAGACTGCCAATCCGTCTGAGGTTGATAAGCTGTACTCATATGCACCTTAGTACCCATCTCAGCCTGAAATGCTCCCCAAAACTCATAAACAAATCTCGGATCCCTGTCTGATACAATACTCGCTGGCATCCCGTGCAGCCTCACAATCTCACACACATACTTCTTAGCCAAAACTACCACTCCATCGGTCTTCTTGATGGCAAGAAAATATGCTGACTTAGTCAGACGATCCACATCACCCAAATAGCATCATAGGTCCGCGAAACCGGTAATCCTACCAAAAAAACAATGGTAATCATATCCTACTTCCACTCCGAAATGGGTAAACTCTGCAACCAACCGCTCGGAACCTGATGCTTAGCCTTCACTAGCTGACACACGTTGCACGCTGCAACCCAGTTAGCCACATCTTTCTTTATCCCGACCCAGTGATAATACCGCTTCAGATCCCAGTACATCTTAATCGCTTCCGGATGAATAGATAACATGCTCGAATAAGCCTATCTCAGAATCTCCTGCCTCAGATCCTCATCCTTAGGTACACAGACCCGTCTGTTCACAAGTATCATCCCGCTCGTCGAGACCACATACTCAGAACCTGCAACTCTAGAAGCATCAATCAAACCCTGACCCTCTCTTGAGCAGTTCGAGCCCTACTCAACAAATCCGCCTGATTAGCTGCCTCTAATCCCAACGGCTCCTATGAGATAACACACAATCTCAACGTACTTCACTCGCCAAAGCCTTCATATCCCACTCCTGAGCCGAAACAACTCTCTTCCGACTCCAAGCATCCGCAACCAGATTAGTCTTACTAGGATGGTAACCAATCTCCAGATCATAATCTGTTACCAACTCCATCCAACGCCTCTGCCTCTGATTCAGCTATAGCTGCGTAAAGAAATACTTCAGGCTCTTATGATCTGTAAACACTTGAACCTTTCCGCCATAAAGATAAGATCTCCAAATCTTTAGCGCGAAAATCACTGCAGCCAACTCCAAATCATGAGTAGGATAATTGTACACATACTTCCTCAACTACCTTGAAGCATATGCAATTACCTTCCCTTGCTGCATCAGTACACAACCCAGACCAACTCCTGAAGCATCCGTATACACCCGGATCAGGCAACGCCAACATTGGTGTACTTGTCAACATCTCCTTCAGCCTCACAAAACTCTCCTCGCAAGCTGAAGACCACTCGAAAGGAACATCCTTCCTTGTCAGATTCGTCATCGACTGCGCCATACTCGTAAAACCCTTGACGAAGCTCCTATAGTAACCCGCCAAACCGAGAAAACTCCTGATCTCACTGGCATTCCTCTGTCTAGGCCACCCTCTGATAGCCTCAATCTTCGCCGAATCCACATAAACCCATCCATTGAAACCACATGACCGAGAAAATCCATCTCACGCTGCCAGAAACTGCACTTGCTCAACTTAGCATACAACTTCTGCTCCGCAGCTTTTCCAGAACCTTCCTCAGGACTCCTCGAATACACCAGAATATCATCGATAAAGATGATCACAAACTCATCCAGATACTCCTGGAATACCCCTTTCATCAACCTCATGAACGCTGCTGGCGCATTCGTCAACTTGAAAGGCAACACCACGAACTCATAGTGCCCATATCTCGTCCTGAAAGCCATTTTCCTGACATCTGCCTTGTCAATCAGAATCTGATGGTAACCTGACACCAAGTAAATCTTGGAGAACCAAGTAGCCCCTCGCAACTGATCCAACACCTCATCAATCCGCGGAAGAGGATACCTATTCATCCTAGTAACTCGGTTAAGTCCCCGATAATCGATACACAACTGGAAACTACCATCCTTCCCAGCTTCTCGCTCGAATATCACTTGTCCCCGATGACAATCCAGATGAACTATGTATCTATCCAGCCAATCCATACCCAGAATGACATCATACAGCTCCACCGGACTGATAATCAGGTCTACTCGCATCAATTCTCCAGCCACCAGAATATCTACGCCAAGAGCCCGCCAGAAAGTAGCCAAAAACTTGCCTCACCGGAATCGCTCCGGATCATGCCGCTCTTCGCACACTCCGGAGTAACGAAGTAATTCATCGCTCTGGAATCAAACAAAACATGAGACTCACACCAGCCCACTACTAAGATCCCTGTACAAATCCCATGTGCTACAAATCCCATGTGCCTAAGAACCCTAACATTCTATCATAGAACACCCAGAGTATTTCAAGCATCATACTTCCTAGGACAGCTCGCCAGCCTGTGATCCATGTTTCCGCACCCGAAGCATCCCGGACCACCCTGACCTCTCTGACTCGGTCCTGAAGTGCTCTCCCATTTCCTCTTCTGTCCTTGCGCAGGCTTGCAGCCCTTGCTCGAACCCACCTGCTGCTGCGACCTCCTCTGCTGAACCAGCGGACTAACCACCACAGCCTGCTCAGCCCTGAGATCCTCCTCGATCCCTGTAACAGTCTCAACCACTTCCGCCCTCGTGGCGAACTTACTCGCTCTACAGCGAGTTCTCAAAATAGCCCGAGGTCCTCTGAAGAACCCATTCAACTGGGCCTGCTCGCCCTCCATGCCTCTATCCGCATGCACCAGAAGTCTGCTAAACTCAGCATCGAACTCCCGAATCGACCAGTCATCCTGAGTCAACTCTGAAACCTCAACTCTAACCGATCCACTACCTCCTGTGGAAAAAACTTGGCGTTGAACTCAGCTAAAAAGTCATCCCAGACCATCTCCGCATGCACTCTCCTGGCTAACACCTCTCCACCAGAGATACGCATCACCATCCAGATAATGCACTGCCAGATGCAACCAGTATCCCTCTGGACACCGGATCAAACGAAATACGCCCCAACCTCAACTGCCACTCCCGGCTGTACCTTAGCCCCTCATGGCTGCTCACCAGCCACTCTCGGCTGCACACCAGCCACACCCACATCCACGACCACTACGGCCTCCACGAACACCACGGCCCCCATCACTAGCAACTCTAGCCAACACTCTCTGCCCTACCCACAGCAGAAACTCTAGTACCTCTAACCATTTCTCTTCACTACCAGAAGCAGAAATTAAGAATACTAGAAAGCTAGAAAAGTCAAACAATACTTACTGTGGAATCTCATTGAAGGCTCGAAGAAGATGATCTAGGACTCCAAACTCACACAATAATTGATTAACTCACATAATCAATTCAATTCACAATTCACGCAACAATTGACTAACTCACATAATCAATTACGTTCTCCCGCCCTAAAACCGTAAGGGCTCTGATACCAAACTGAACCAATCCGATCCATTTTTTTTCTAAATAATAGCATCAAATTAGTATTCCCATAAATACTAACTCTCAACATGTTAAATTCTCACTCAACAACAATACAGCAGAAATAACTCAACGAACCAACAATTATCCAATAACAAATCCATAAACCAATCCAATAACCAATTCAATTCAACAAATAAACCAACTCAATTCCAATTCTATAACCAGCAACCTAGCGGTTCTAACACTATATGGAACACATAATCGAGACCCTAGATAATCTCCTCTTTCTCACCCTGATTCCACGATCACATTTTCTCTTTACCTGCATCACATGGTTATAAGAGATGTGTGAGTATTATCATAAATACTCAGTGAGACGGTCATCCCATCTACAGGCTATACACACAGGTATAAGAAAGAGATACAATACCAAGATGAACAATCAATAATGTATCACACAGCCAATTCAATCCTCACAAATAACACACAATATGTCAAACTGATGGTATCGATCGACACACGACCCTGGTGTCGATCGACGCATGTTGTGTCGATCAACACAAAGCAATTATGTCGATCGACGCACGATGCAGAACCCATAATCGAACCTATCCTCTCCCGGATCGATTCCATATCACATCGCAGTGATCTCCTACACAAAACTCACCAATACAACACGAAATCCAACCAAAAAACTCAAACAAACGCATCCTATCAATTCCTTAATCCAGATAAGCCTATGGGCATGCACTCACCTCGATTCTGGGAAGATAAGGATGAAATTCACGAAGAATACGAAGAACACTCCGAATCTGATCCACCAAATATGAAATCCTACTCCTTCTCCGCGAAAACCAGCACCGAAACTCACTCCCAGAGTCTCACAATCACAATCAAGAGCTTTTAGGATCGAGAGAACGAATAAATCAACAATAATCCTTCGATTCCTCACAATCCTCACACAAACTCTCTAGAACTCTGTTTCTGACCAAAAACTCGGCCAAAAACGCGACCCTCAGCTTTTATACCAAAGCCCTAGGGTTTCCCTAACCCGACACGCCAAACCGACACTCAAAATCAAACCAACCCGGTTCAATTCAAGCTTGTGTTGATCGACGCAACACCCAAATTACGACTTCTCACAAGTCGAAACACTGTGTTGATCGACACACATACTGCATCGATCGATGCACAGCCCAAAAATCACATTTTTGGTTCACGGACGTTACATTCGGTACATATGAGGTTGACTAAAATTTAATATGACGTTTGACTAGATTTCATTGTATATCGTAATTATAAATTTGACTAGAGAAAATTTTTATGCTAAATATGAGCAATCGTGTCGCAAATAAAATATTTAAAAAAAAATAATACTTGAAAATCAAACAAATGAATATGTAAATTTCAAATTTAGTGTATAATTTATATATTTAAAAATTGCCAAGTTATCATAGAAATTTTATAACTTTTTACTAAGGAATTAAGACTTACATGAAAACTAAAACGGTAAAGAAAATTATTTAGCATAGCTAGTTGTATGGGTGGGATTACTATTCTAAATCCGATTGGGGATCTTCTCAGAAAAATCAGATATCCGGAAGACGGATCCGAATCCGGATAGTAAAATAATAAATCCGTTAAAAACGGATCTGGATCCAGATATCCTAATTTTTAAATCCGGATCCGAATCCTTTAAAGATTTTGGCATGCACTCTTGGTTATCGATATAAGAGCAACATGCAGAAATTAGATTACGGTACTAAATGATAACATAAAAAAAAACATTCCGCAAAATTCAGGAATATTCAACAATTCCGTCAATACCATTTGCTATGAGAACTTTTGAGAAATGCCACTTTTAAAATGTCATTTTTCAAAAGTGCCACTCTTTCAAAAAAAAATTTAAGACCATCTCCAATGTATTTCTCTATATTTGATTCTAAAATAGAGTAAAAATAGTATTTTTCAATTTTCACTCCAATATATCTCTATCATAGAGAAAATACTATTTTTTTTTATATTTTAGAGTTCTCTACACTTTTCCCTCTATATATAGAGGAAAAAAATAGCAATCTCTATTTTAGAATTGGAAATAGAGATGGGTTGGAGATACCCTAAAATGCCACTTTTTCAAAATTATTTAGTCAATATATCATTTATGATTTATGTTCGAGTTAACTATGTTGTATTAGATTTTAGTTTTAAGAATTTAGGATTTGTTAGGAGTCAAAACATTTTTCAAGGTTTCGAATTTTAAGTTTTAGGGTTTAGAAATTCTTAATTAGCAGCATTTTTAAAAATGGACAATCGATAGTTGCATTTCTTTTTAAATAGACACACGAAAGTGGTTATTTTGCAGTTGTCCCATTTGCTATTCAATATAATTCTGCCAAATTCAGCTAAATCCAACAATTATGCTAAAAAAAAATTACCAGATTCAACAAAATCCTGCAATGTTAAAAAAATATTTACATATTCAATAATTCGTCCGTACAGAGGGACTAAATGGTAACAACTAAATTCGGTTGAATCTGTAAAAATTGTAGAACCTAGCTTAATTTTTTTGTAATTGTTTTGCAGAATTTGACGAAATAACTCATAACTTAAATGGTAACAGATGAATCTTGCTGAATAAGGTAAAATTTTTGAAACTAAAAAAATTAATTAAATTTTGTTAAAATATTAATTAAACAATGTTTTGTCAAAATTAAATATTTATATTTATAAATGTATTAATTTTTTTAAAAAGGTAATATTCTTTTCTCAATCAAACAATGTGTTTTAATGTAAATTTTACAAATATTATAATTTAGCACTCAAATTAATAAGAACGATCAAATTTGATTTATCTATATATAATAGCAATTCTAAAACATGAATATTTTGGGGTTTTATCTTTTCATAGAAAACCAATTGGTGGTTATTTTCAAAATTTGTGTCTTTTCGATATAACTGTTTTATCAAGAATTGCGTCTTTTCGTTATAACTTTTTAGCAAGAGTTGGGTCTTTCCGAAAACCGCTTTATAGTTATCTTTAAGCATTGCATTTTCTCGAGAAAAACATCTTTGGCCCATCTATATGTTTTTACTTTTTTCTCTCCTTGAACATGTTGTTAATCATGGCTATTGGTTCTATAATTCACTTAAAGTATAAGAAATATATAAAAAACACCATTCTATTATTTTTAAATTATTCAAAAGTATTGATCTTTTCACCAGTTCTAAAAATTCTTGATTTGTGTAAAGAATTTTGGATTTTTTTAGACAATGCATGTTTTATGGCAATTTTTAAATATAAAAACCTAATGTACTTTCGAACTATATTTTTATTAAAAATTGGTGATACATATAGTGATTTTTTAGATTTAATAATTCTCAACGAAAATAGAGAAATTTCAAAAAATACCATTTTTCAAATGCCACTTTACAAAAATGCCACACTTTTGAAATCTTTACAAAAATGCCACTTTTTCGTAAAAAAAATTCTTTATATTATTTATGTTTGAGTTAACTATGTTTTATTAGGGTTTAGTTTTGAGTGTTTAGGGGGTTTTAGGTGTCAAAACATTGTTTTGGGTTTAGAATTTTAAGATATATTTTGGGTTTAGAATTTTAAGATATAAGCTTTATAAATCTATAATTAGTGGCATTTTTGTAAATGGATACCTCTAAGTGGTATTTTTGCAAATGTGCACACAAAAATGGCATTTTTGCAATTCCCCCACGAAAATATTGATTCTTTATATTTGAAAGTAATTTTTTTGGGTTGTATACATCGAAATATTGAACCCGCGTTAACATTACAAAAAATACAAAGATGAGAAGACACAAACAAGCGATTTGGTTATCAACTATATTTTTTATATGCATTTGACGATTTAAATATTCTAAATTTCAAATGAATCGATTTAAATGGTATTTTGTTTTAAATTTGACGGTATGCCTCTAAAGAAGTGTAAGCATCAACATAACCGTTTTTTCAAATATTGTATTTTTTTCGATATAACCGCTTTATGGTTATTTGTAAGGATTCCGTCTATTTTGACATAACCGCTTTAAGGTTGTATTTTTGGATTGTGTCAATTGAAAATAATATTTTTATGGTTATTTCCAAAGGTTACGTGCGTCTATTCGATATAACCAAGTTTTCAATATTTACGTTTTCTGATATAACCGTTTAATGTTTATTTATAAAGATTGCATCTTTTCGATATAAATGCTTTATTGTTGTATCTTATGGTTTTGTATCTTTATAGTAATTTTCAAAGATTGTGTCTTTTTAATATAATCGTTTAATGGTTATTTCTAAGGGTTACGTTTTTTTCATATAACCACTTTATGTTTATTTTCAAGGGTTGCCTATTTTCGGAAAAACTCATTTGACCTATATGTTTGTGTGTTTAACTCTATATATTTTCCATTGAACATTTTTTATATTTATATATGACTACTAATTTTAAATTTCACTCAAACCAAAAGAAAGATAAAAACGACATTTTATTATTTTAGAATAAATGTATTGATGCATCTTTGTGTGATTAATGCATAAAACGATTGCATCTTTTCGAAAATTTTGGTTTATGGTTATTAAAGCATCTAAAATTACTTCTTTCAAAAAATCTATTTTAAAGTTATCAATGCATCATAGAGTTGCGTCTTTTTTTAAAACATTGTTTTATGGTTATCAAAGCAACTAAGAGTTGCGTCTTTTCAAAAAATTGTTTAATAGTTATAACTAATACTCCGTTCCTATAAGATTGATTTTTTTTTTTTACATTTTCTGTGTAATTTTTATAAAGTAATGATGATGAATTGTGAATTTCAAGACATATTAATTGATTTTAATGAATTGTTGTTGCGTTAAACTTATAGAAAAAGTTTTAGTACAAACAAATAATGCATTTATAATTAACCATTAATATGTTTTCTTATTATGTGTGAAAATTCTAGAAAATCAATCTTTTAGAAACAGAAGGAGTACATCTTAGGGTTGCTATTAATAATAGCAATAATAGAAAATACATTCTAGGGTTGCGTCTTTTCAAAACGTTTTATGGTTATTAAAACATTTTAGGGTTGCGTCTGAAAAAAAAACAGTGTTATTGTTATTAATACATTTTAGAGTTGTATATATAAAAAACTGTTTTATAATTATTAAAAAAATCTAAGGGTTGCGTCTTTTAAAAAAAAAATATGTTTATGGTTATAATTGCATCAAGAATTGTATCTTTTCAGAAAAAAAAAATTTGTTTTATGCTTATTCAAACATCGAAGGATTGTGTTGTTTAGAAACATTCGTTTTATGGTTAATAATGCATCAGAGGGTTATGCTTCTTTTTTTTTTACAAATAATTTTTTTATAATTATTAAGGCATCTTAAGGTTGCGCCCTTTGGAAAAATCTATTTTATGGTTATTAATGCATCATAGGGTAGTATCTTTTTGAAAACGTTGTTTTATGGTTATTAAAACAACCACCGGTTTTATGGTTGTTAATGAATCCTAGGATTTCATCTTTTCGAAAAACTGTTTTATGATTACTAAGGTTGCGTCTTCTAAAAAAACCATTTTAGGGTGATAAATGCATCATACGATTGCGTTTTCTCGGGAAAAAAAATTGTTTTATGGTTATTAATGCATCCTCGGGTTGTGTCTTCTCGAAACAGCGTTTACTAGTTAACAATGCATCCTGTTGTGCAAATCATTCTATTAGAAAATGTATTCTAGGGTTGCCTCTGTTCAGAAAGAATTGTGGTTATTTAGAAACTTCAGTTTGGTCTTTTTATTATAACTTCTTCATAAGTACATTGCCATGAGTTACCTTTCGCGTTTTACCAATCTTTGTATACATTGTCAATAATTATTGTTTTCAAATGGCGAAAATACATTATAGAGTTACGTTTATTTTATTTATTTTAAAACTATTTTAGGGTTACTAATACATCATAAAGTTATGTAATTGTTTATTTTTTATTAATATATCATAGGGTTGCCTCTTTTTCAAAGAAAATATGTTTTTTGGTTACTAACGCATACTAGGGTTTGCGTCATTTTTAGTTCCATTTTTTTGTTGTGCTGACTTCTATTTCAAGGTCATTTATGTTTTTCTTTAATATATGTTAATAATTTCTGTTCATCTATTTTTATCTGACTTCATATATATGTTTAATTTCGTTATTACATAGTCTTTATAAGTTCGATTTGGATTAACTCAACTTGGGAATTGATAATAATTAAATCCATGAAAGATAATTATGAGTTTATATTCGCATGTGATTCGAGAAATAAATTTTATCTTTTTATAGTTAATATAAAAACATTTTTTAAAAGTGTAGTTGGGAGGTTTTTTACCTCCGCAATTTTCGCGGGGTTCGAGTCCTAGTTTAAAATAGTAACAATTTATTAAATAAAACAAAAATTAAACATTTTAACTTAAAAGTATTATAATTGCAAATACATTACTCTTAAATATATATTAAATAAATTGAACATACACTAAACAAATAATAATTTTTTTTACAATTTTTTATTTATATTTTAAAAAAAAAATTATCAAATAAAAATGCCAAATATGTTCAAATTCTCTTAATTCCGCTCAATTCCTCCAATATGCAACTGGTGGTAACTTATTTTTTTCTCTCATAACTCCAAAATTCCACAATTCATCCACAACCATTTAGGGCCATAGATATGTTTATATTGGGTGAATAATAACGAATATGAGATTTGGGTAAAAATATTGAAAATAACATATGAAATCTTCAAAAATGGATCGGATAATACTAGTTGGATATGAATAATTCGACTACCTAAAATCAATATCAAACGAGTAATATATTTGATAAAAACTAAAAAAAATTATTTCTAATAAACGAAATTCCGAAACTTGCATAATTTTTGATGAAAATAATATTTTTAGATTAATTTGCTCTCTTTGTAAGACAATTCAAGCTATACATTATTCTTTCGTGTAAATTTTTCTATATTTATAAAATGTATTTTATATATCACAATTCACAGATAAATTAAATTCTAATTATTAAATCTATCCGTATTTATTTTTTTATTCGTAATTTATTTAGTATAGAATAGTAAACTAAAAATAAAATAGTTAAATTTTAACAAAAGCAGTTAATAATTAATTTTGATAGTTTAGGGTTTTAAATGATAATTTTGTTTGATAAAAATATTAAATATATTATTTTCACGGTTCATTAACTACTTATATTGATAACAAAGTTATTTAACTAATTTTTTTTATAAGTTAATTTAATTAATTATTTTAAAAACAAAATTCCGCCAGGCCCAATAATATTGTGCTGTTATTCGAGCTAAATTCTCTTTATCCCTTTTTCCAAACAAAGAGCAACTATTGTTTATGGTGCTACTCTTTTAGGAGAAAAGCGAGTAGATTTTCTAATATTGGGAATGTTGATCTCAAGTAAATTAAATTAATGATTTTTTTTTTTTAAATTCTTCAGTAGTGAGATCATAATGTAAATGTAATATGTAATAGATGGAATGATTAATCAATAAATTTACTAATTAACATATCTATTGACACTAAAATTTGCATATTTAGTAATCAAACCAAATATTTATGAGCTTTTTCTTTGACTCATGGACTTCATATGTATGGATATTCTATATATGATTTATGTAAATTAAAATAAAAATTATTTAGTAAAACAACTAGATATCTTCGAATGTTTAAGTGAAGTTTTATTTGATATGACTCTCTATATTCTGCAGATTTATTTACTATTTGTTGAATTGTATTTAATTGGATAATAAATAATATTTTAATTTAGAAAAATTAAAGAATTTAATGTTTCCTTAATTTGTGTGTAAAATCTTTAAAAATCAAATATTGTGATACACAGTGAGTAGTTTAATCGGTCGATCAGGCTCCTCCGATTGTTGAGGTTGAAGTAGGGTACATGATGTTTGCCAATAAATATGCTTATTTTGACTCGGAGTTGGAGGCAAAAAAAAAAAGATTCATGTTCCCTCCCTCAACAAAGATGGCAAATGAGGAGTCACACAACAAGACTCTGACAGCCAGTAGTGGTAGATATAGGTCTTTTGGTAAGTAATGTGGCATCTGAGACTTTAACAATTTAAGGAGATGAATTCTCTTTAATCCTTTACACTCAGGTTCTTCTATGTCAATAGCATTAAGGATTATGTTCACTTTATCTCTAAGGTCGGCGAGGCAGGGAATTTCTTCTTAAATGTTGCGGGCATCTCTAAGAAGATGATCATGAATGACAATCCTAGATGTAATAGATAGAAGTTGAAGGATGCCATGGTTCCTCTCAAAATGGGAGGATACCACAAGTTTTTTTTATGCATGGGGGGTTTTTGAGAAGACAAATTCCACTTGAAAGTGTGATATATGTCATATTTTACCACTTTTATTTTTTGAAGTATTTGTTAAATTAATTAAAGAACAAACTTCTCAACATCATATATTTTACTACTATTTTATTACTTTTTTTACTACATATATTTAGTTTTTAGACAAAAAAAAACTACTTGCTTTTGGCATTTAATTATTGCTTTGAGTGTTTTTTTTTATTTTAGAATCTTTACATGAAATTGGAATATTTTGGACAACAAAAAATGGCAAATAAGCATTATCAAGACATGACGGTTCCGGACCGTCAGATATTTTCTATCTGATGGAGATGTTCCCACCGTTAGATATTTACCACAACATATATGAGAATCTCAGCTTCAAATAGAATATCAGATGAGAAGCTATTCAAATAGCTTCAAATATATTTACTGAAGACCGTTCGATGAAGGTTCGAGAAGGAATTAGTCTGGGAAGAGGCCAGCAATCGATCGATGCAACATCCGGCGCTTTTGCCCAGTTTCAAGTTTTCAAAGTGAAAGAGAGAAATTTTCGTTTTTCGAGCTTATTTCCTAATCGTCAAGGGATTTACCACTAAATCCAACCATCTCTGTATAAAAGCACAGCAATAGAGAATTCACGTTTTTAAGCTTAGAAGAATTTCACACTCATTCATCTATTTTTTTTCCAAAATTTTGTTTTTTCTTTAATTTTGTTCGATAAGAGAGAAGAATATCACCTCTTTGTACTCCATAGAGAAGTTTTCTTAAACCCTCTAATGTTCATAATGATATCAATTTATTCTATTGCTTTTGATATGGTTTTCTGTATCATGATCGAATACTTTTTTAATTGGGTTCCAAGGGGTAATTCAAGGGAAATTTAACAGTTTGATAGATAGGTTTTGTAACTAGGGTGACGTCTCATCTATATCTACTAGGGATTGCCCACGCGTTGCGTGAGTTTAAAAATAAATATTGTATAATATGCAATAATCTCTAGCTGATTGACAAATTGTGTATTTAATATTACATAAATTTGATGTTTATAGTAAATAATTATCTAGATTAGAAGATGAAACACTTATAGCAAATTATTGGACATATACAATGTTATATGAAAAAAAAAAGAAATAGACCTTTCATAAACTACAACATCTAGAAGACATCTTTTTTGGCACAAGTCTCTAACTTGTATGTCTTCATCAATATTCACTATGATTCCCTAAAAAATGATTTATTGTCTTTTTTCTTGTATCAAATACATTTATAAAAAAAAAATATTGATCAGAGAAGTTGTAATATGATTTTGATTTACCTAGACATATGCATCATCTCAAGAAAGATATTGGAATGTATATTTGTATTTATTTCAGTGGAACTATGAATCGTATTGAGAGAATAATTGATATTTTATTATAATTTTTTCTTATTCTCTTTAACGTTTTGCTATGATATTTTTTTAATCTTTAACATCGATTCATTGGTGAAATGATTCTGTTTTTCTAGATTCACAATTTGTGGTGGATTAAGATTCTTTCAAGAGTCTTGGATAGAAGTGTTATGTCCACTACAAATTGTATTAATTTCATTAAGGGGTAATTAGAAAATTGGCTTTAGAATGTGTGAAGATTAAAAAAAAATAATTATGAATATCTCCAATCAGATTTTAACAATCTTAACAATCTTAAAATCATATCTTAATTTTTTTCACAGTATTTTTTTTCGTTCATGTTAGGCATTTTTTTATCGAAACTTCTCTTTGGGACTTTTTAGAAAACAAAAACACAATTACCTATGTAAAAATAAAAGTCTTAAATATTTTTTTATATTATATTGTTGGATTTAACAAATAAAATAACTATTTTTCAAACCATTACAAATTCACAATAACACATTTAATATTGAAATTAGCCATTAAATTATTGGAATTAATTGTCAAGTTATTAACACAAAATTTTCATTTTTCTTATTAATATATCCTCTATATATTAAAGGAGAAGCATTTTGGATTCATTTTGGGGATGTGTCAAGCTCTCAATTTTTTCACTATTTTTATTTTTGATTTATATAAGTTGGTTATCTTCATTGCCAAACATAAGATATACTCATTGCCAAACAGAATTTTAAACTTCCATTAAAAAAAAATATTAATTTAAAAGTATTTTACATGAAAAACTCTACCAATTAATTAAACTCAAATTTGTATATAAAAACAAAATTATTTTACTCATACAATGGCTATGAACCTATAAAGTTAGATTTTATATATTTATTCAATATACCAAAAAATTATTATAAAAATTTATCTTACGGATTTTTATTAATATGAAAAAATATAATTTATAAAAATATATGTTTGTAAACAAATAAGCTAACACTATATATTTTTATTTTAATGAATCTGAGGTTGTTATAAAAAATCTAATCAAACTAAATAAATCATAATAATTTTATTTGAGATCTAAAAAAATATTTGATTGTCATTAATTACAAAATTTTAAAATCTTGGTAGTTACAAAACCTAACCTTTTTGGCTTTTTCCATCCAATCATTAAAATTTCTTACCAAAAATTTAAAATCTAATTTAATTATCATTCAACCAAAAAAATATAATCTACTCTAAATAAATTTATTATGGTAAGTTGGAACTAAGGAAAATTGGCTAAAAATATTCTTAAAAATAAAACAAAATTATCATAACCATAATATTTAACAATTATTTATCATGTGGTAATTAATTTTCTTTCACATTTGCTAAACGAATTTAAATGTTCTAATATATTGGTATTGAACATCTTTATTTTTTTATTGTGTTTGTGTTGTCTAAGATGCTTAAACACTGTGAATATTCTTCAAGTTTCGAGAAAAAACATATTGAATATTCTTAAACTTGCCAAAAACATATATTTCAAAACTTTTAATATTAAATCTCACTATTAAATCTCAAAGATGAATATATAATATAATAAGTAAAATAAATGTGTTTGATTTATGCATTTTTCATATTTCTATGTGAAATATATTTGTATACAAAATAATTACAAATTTGAATATACAAGAAAATTTTGAATTCAATTTGTATATATTCATTTTATCCCGCGCACAGCGCGGATACCATCCTAATAATAATTCCCAAAATAATGGGTGCAACATGGCAATCTCTCATCGCTTTGGTTTTGAAGAACCTTAAAATATTATATAAGATTCTTACTCTATGTTTTTAAAATTGATCACCTTGAAATATTAGAAGATAAATGATTGCACATCACTTGAATTGTTGCTATAATATGGTATTTGATGAGTCTAATCCTCTAAGTTTGATTTGAGATATTGTGTTAAATGAAAAATAAAAACTTGCTCATACTTGCATATAATTTGTGCTATCAAATTGCGAGAGTCGATCGAGAACATATATTTGTTAAAGTACTTATCACTGCGAGATTATGGTTAACTTTCATGTTCAATTGTCCCTAGGAACAAGCTTGAATAGTTCGAACTATATAATCACTCTCGTAAGCACTACCTATTAATAATTTCTTCTTTGAATCACTCTTATACCGACATGTACGACAATTTCATTTCAGGATATTTTTGTGAATCGTAATTGATTTTTGTTAATGATAAGTAATTGGTGAAGACATCACAAATAAATAGATTGCATAAAGGAAAAGGGAAAAACAAAATTGCATAAAGCAACACGTGACTCTTCATTTCTTCGGAAAGTTACAGCGAAGTGAGAAGAACAACTGCATGTGAACCTTTCTTTCTCTCTCTCTTTTTCTCTATGATATAAGAAAACAATGGCCCGTGAACCAAAACTTAAACTTCACTTAAATCCAATGGAATCTACAGAAACCAAGCTGTATCTCTAGTCTTTTGAACCATATGACCGATACAATCAAACTTCATTATAATAATAATACAATTATCATAAGAAGAACTACATAAGACAAATAATTGGTATTGTACTGTTACTCGTCTTTTTCTCAAGCATTGGAGAAGACAGAGAGAGAGAGAGAGAGAGAGAGAGCACAAAGCTTTATCAATGGAGAAGGAAGGATGCGAGATCGAAGCTTTAAATATTGATTACAACATCTGTGTACGGAAGATTAATGCTAATCCTTTCGGAATCTTTACACGGAAACCGCAACAGGAAGCTGACCAGCTGGTTCAGACAGAAGAAGAGTCATGGAAGCTCGAGCAAGGAACCTGCAACAAAGTCAAGCATGTACTAAAAGCAGTGACCTGCAGAGCCAAACCTTGGGAGATTCTGGCCATTGTTGGTCCAAGTGGTGCAGGGAAGTCTTCTTTGCTTGAAATTTTAGCTGCTAGACTCCTTCCTCAAACCGGCTCGGTTTTGGTCAATCAGAGACCAGTTGATAGAGCCAACTTCAAGAAAATCTCTGGCTATGTGACTCAGAAGGACACTCTGTTTCCTTTGCTCACGGTGGAGGAAACCCTTATGTTCAGTGCCAAGCTACGTTTAAAGCTCTCTGGAGACGAGCTGAGATCACGGGTTAAGTCGTTGGTCCATGAGCTTGGGCTGGAAGCTGTTGCCGAAGCTCGTGTTGGCGATGATAACATCAGAGGGATTTCGGGTGGAGAGAGACGCCGTGTTTCTATAGGAGTTGAAGTTATTCACGACCCCAAAGTTCTGATCCTTGATGAGCCAACCTCTGGGCTTGATAGTACTTCAGCTCTGCAGATTATAGACATGCTCAAGCTCATGGCTGAAACACGGGGTCGGACCATAATTCTGACTATCCACCAACCAAGCTTTCGTATAGTCAAACTGTTTAATTCTGTCCTTTTGTTGGCAAATGGCTCGACCTTGAAGCAGGGCTCGGTGGATCAGCTTGGCGTGTACTTAAGGTCAAATGGTTTGCAGCCTCCTCTCCATGTAAACCTCGTTGAATTCGCCATTGAGTCAATCGAAGCCATCACAAGGCAGCAACGGCTACAGCAAAGCAGAAGAGTAGCTCATGTCCTAACTTCACAAACAACATTACAAGAGAAGAGATCAGAAGATAGTCAAGGGGAGAGCAGAAGTGACAAATTCACGCTACAACAGCTGTTTCAACAATCAAGGGTTGCTGATGTAGGAACGATAAACATAGGGACGGAATTCACCAGAAATTTTGCAAATTCGAGACTAGAAGAAACTATGATTCTGACCCATAGATTCTCCAAGAACATTTTCAGAACCAAGGAGCTGTTTGCGTGCAGGGCAATTCAGATGTTAGGTTCAGGAATTGTTCTTGGTCTGATTTTCCATAATCTTAAAGACGATATAAAAGGTGCACGAGAAAGGGTCGGCCTCTTTGCTTTCATATTGACCTTCCTGCTAACTTCAACAATAGAGGCTCTCCCTATATTTCTGCAAGAAAGAGAGATTCTGATGAAGGAGACCTCCAGTGGAAGCTACAGAGTGTCGTCATATGCTGTCGCTAATGGACTTGTGTACTTGCCATTTCTGCTCATCCTAGCTATTCTATTCACAATCCCAGTGTACTGGCTGGTGGGACTGAACCCTAATTTCATGGCATTTCTGCACTTTTTACTCCTAATTTGGTTGGTTCTCTACACAGCAAACTCAGTGGTTGTGTGCTTTAGTGCACTGGTTCCTAATTTCATTGTTGGAAACTCAGTGATTTCTGGTGTGATGGGTTCCTTCTTTCTGTTCTCGGGCTACTTCATATCGAAGCATGAGATCCCTGGTTACTGGATTTTCATGCACTACATCTCTTTGTTCAAGTACCCCTTTGAAGGATTTCTGATAAACGAGTTCTCCAAGTCAAGCAAGTGTTTGGAGTATGGTTTCGAAAAATGTTTGATGACCGAAGAGGATCTGCTAAAAGAAGAAAGGTATGGAGAGGAAAATAGATGGAAAAATGTTGTGATCATGCTATGTTTTGTCTTGATCTACAGGTTCATTTCCTATGTGATTCTGAGGTGTAGATGTTCCCAAAGAAGTTTCAAAACCACTCGTGTTTGAAGATGTGATAACAATGATGTCTTTCCGAAAATCATCGGGTTACAAGTTTATTCACATTTTTAATTATTTATTTCGTACAGCAGCCTAAGATGTGAAAGAAACTGTTGTTTATGCAAAAGGAATTTTCCATTGATTCTATCGTCTCTCAGTTACTACCTGTTTCTATTTCCTTAAGTTTTCACGAAAAAAAACAAAAAGAATAGATTTTTAACATATTCAACTAGAGAACTTACATGGTATTGTCCCAAAGACGAGTAGATGAATAATCCATTTCCTCAGTCAAGAGTGATCCTGTTTCGGCATGATCTTGTTCCTGTCTCATCTCTGCTCTTAGAATATCAAGAAGCGAGTGTATCTGCCTTTTTCGAGGATGTCTTTTATCTTTTACCATGAAAACATGAACATGTCCTTGTATATCTATCCAACTACATCCTGGCTGCTTTCTGACTCCCTCCTTCTTCATCAACTTTCGTACATCTATCACATCCCCCCATTGTCTGAGCTCAGCGTACATGTTAGAAAGAAGAACATATGGTCCTGAATTTGACGTCTCTAATCCTAGAAGCTTCTCCACAACGTATTTACCTAACGTGATGTTCCTATGAACTTTACAAGCACCAAGCAAAGAACCCCATATAACAGAATCCGGTTGCATAGGCATTTCCTCAATCATGCCCTTTGCTTCTTCGAGAAATCCAGCTCGGCCAAGCAAATCGACCATGCACGTATAGTGATCCTTACGCGGAGCCACACCAAAATCTTTGGTCATGGAAGAAAAGTAATGCCGTCCTTCATCAACAAATCCAGCATGTCCGCACGCAGAAAGAACACCAATCATGGTGATGTGATCCGGTTTTTCTCCAGAATCAAGCATTTCTCTAAACAACTCAAGAGCCTCATTTCCATAACCAGTTTGTGCAAATCCAATAATCATTGTGTTCCAGGAGACGCAATCTCTTTCCATCATTTTCCTAAATGCAAGATAACCATCTTTTACACAGCCACATTTTACATACATATCTATCAAGGAATTACCAACAAATATATCGGCTTCTTCACCAGATTGAAACTTAAACCCATGCTTCAAGACATGCACGTGAGCCTGCATGCCGAGATGTAATTCTGCAAGATCTGCACAAGCCTTGAGGATATTTGCAAAGGTATAGTGGGTTGGGCATACTGATTCCCTCTTCAATAGACAAAAGAGATTAAGTGCTTCTTCGTTTTCCCCATTTTGCGTATAGCCAGAAATAAGCGCATTCCACGAAACAATATTCCTCTCGGTCATCTTGGTGAACATGAGTCTAGCTGCCTTAGTGCTCGCAGCCATTGCGTATCCACTGATCATGGAGGTTTCTGCGATTATATTTCTGATAGGCATGTTATCAAATATGAACCTAGCTTCTTTTATTCTGCTGCACTTTGCATACATATCCACAAAAGCATTGCTTAGAATGATGTCATTCCTTAACTTATCGATTTTAGCAACTCGGCCACGGATTACCTGACCAAACTTAATTGCCGACAAGCTTGCACATGCACTAATCACACTTGCTAATGTAACCTCATCCGGCTCAACATTAGATTTTAACATCGCATGGAAAACCTTGAGAGCTTCCACCGCAGGACCATTTTGTTCGTAACATGTAATCAAACTATTCCAAGAGACAACATTTCTACTACCCATCTCATCAAAAACCTGCTGAGCATCATTCACGTTTCCGCATTTGGAATACATGTCAACAAGAGCAGAACCTATATGAACATCTGACAACAAACCAGGCGATTTCGCAATCAAAGAATGTATTTGTGCACCTCTATTCATATCATTTAAACCGGAACAAGCGCTGAGACCACTGGAAAAAGTATATTCATTGGGCACAAAGCCTTCCTTATGCATCATAGCAAAATATTGCAAAGCTTCTTCACACCTATCGTGTTGGGCAAATCCCGAAACCATGGAATTCCAAGTACACTGATCACGTTTAAGCATTGAGCGGAACAGAGAATCAGCTTCATCCAGAAAGCCTAACTTGGCCAAAGCCGTCACAAAAGAGTTCCAAGTGTAAACATTTCGTTCAGGCATTTTGTCGAACACCCGGCGTCCATCCTCGAGTGACCCACATTTCGCATAAGCGTCGATGAGCCGATTATGTATATAGACCTCGTCGAAGAACGGGGATTTGATAATAGAAGCATGGACACTACGGACATGGGTTGCGGACAACTTGGATCGGATGCACGAATCCAGAAGCTTAGAAAATTGTGAAGAATCCGTGAAAGAGAAATCACCAACGAGTTTCAGAAACGATTGCCTCGCCATTCCATTATTGTTGGAGAAATTATCAAACGGATTCGCAGAACACTGAGCATGAACCTGAGAAAACAAGGTTACACATCAGTGTCTGTGTGTGTTCTAGGATTCTGTTCAAGAACAGAGAAAAGGCGGGTCTTATGGTGGAATCATATGTTCACCCGAACCGAACCGGAGCTAACCGGATGGAACCGGAGATTTTAGAGTCTCTAGTCTAAACTATACTACAATGACTTTGATATAACTTAGTTATTTATTTAAACTTTTATTTATAAAAAAAAGGTGAAAATTATGAAAAATACCATAATTTTCAAAAAAAATCTGAAAAGTACCATAATCAGAACTATTGCCATCAGATCTTTTTGAATTTGATCTTTTAGCATTGACCAATTTAAAGTCCGAACCTCAAATTAATTCAAATTCGATACCCAAACGTACGATTTTATTGTTGATTTAGACATTGACTAAATCAACGTTAATGGAACAATGGCATTGACGACACGTAGACAAAGGAAAACGGTTTTTTGGACCAGAACTATTGCCATCAGGCCTTTTTAGACTTGATATTTTAACATTGACCACTATAAACTCGAACCTCAAATAAATTCAAATTATTTGACATGGACGACACGCATACAAATGGCTCGATATGGTTTGAACAACAGCCTCACAAGTTCTTGTCTTTAAGTTTGACGCTAAATCGACGCTAATATACCGTCAAATTTTCAACCGACGCTAATTCAAAACTACTAAATCGACGCAAATACGACGCAATTTAGCATCATATTTACGTCGAGTTGGATTCGATGCAATATTTGGACGCTAAATCGATGCTAAATTAGTGTCGTATTTGCGAGTAGTTTCGAATTAGCGTCGGTTGAAAATATGACGCTATATTAGCGTCGATTTAGCGTCGAACTTGGAGACAAAAACTTGTGAGGCTGTTGTTCAAACGAAACTGAGCCGTTTGTCTGCATGTCGTCCATGTCACTGTCCATTGGAGATCGAAAATCTGGAAATGGAGATAAGAATTTAAATTTATTTGAGGTTCGGATTTAAATTGGCCAATGTTAAAAGATCATGTCCAAAAAGACCCGATGGCAATAGTTCTGGTCCAAAAATATCGTTTCCCTTTGTCTACGTGTCGTCCATGTCATTGTTCCGGTAACGTTGACTAACGGTGACTTGGTCAATGTCTAAATCAATAATAAAATCGTACGTTTGGGTATCGAATTTGAATTAATTTGAGGTTCAGGTTCAAATTGGCCAATATTAAAAGATCAGGTCCAAAAAGATCCGATGGCAATAGTTCTAGTCCAAAAAGGCCGTTTCCCCTACCACAACCCTAACATAAGATTACTATTCTACCCTTTCATTTAACTATCTCCTTGATTCACAGAAAGCCTCTATCATCTCTTTCACCTATTTTCACCTTCATCTTTCTCACCATCTCTCTCTCCTCCTTCACCCTATCACCTTCTCTATCTTCTCTCTTGCTCTCTCTTTTCTCTCTTTCTCTATCTTCTCTCTCCTCTATTTTAACGGTGACATATATGAAAAAGAAAAAGATGGTGACGGTGGTAACAGTGGACGAAAATGAAGACATGATGGTGATAATGGCGGTGGTGGACGAGACAATGTTAACAGTGGACGAAAACGGAGACATGATGGTGATAAATGACACCAGGAATGACGGTGGACGAAAACAAAAACGGTGGACAAGATTGGTGGTCAAGAACATAGACGGTGGTGGATTGTGGTGGACAAAGAGGAATATGTTGATTGTGAAAAAAGGGAGACAATGGATTAAAAATACGACGGTGGTTGTTGGAAAAGACGGTGTTGGTAGTCGTTGTGGACGAAAACATTGTGGACAAAAAAAGAAATATTGTGGACGAAAACATACTCGTGACACAAAATTTGAGAACCGTGCCGAAACACCCTCTTTCGTTATGAAAGGTTTTATGGTTTATGGTATAATAGTCTTTTCTTGTTGACAAAATAGTGAATTGTGGTACTTTTTGAAATGTTTTATGGTTTATGGTATTTTTTTTTAAGAAATTTTTGAGATATAGTATTTTCAAAAAATATTTCCAAAACAAAATTGCAGCAATTACATGTGAGCATTTTTAAAGAAATGGAGTTTCTAAGACAATAACCCTTTCTCATTCTCTTTCATATTTTTTTATTATTTTCTACTTAGTTAGAAACCATCGAGGAAACCCCCAATGGGGATGGTCTAATGTCTACGAGGGGTGGTCATTTTGATACCGTTCGGGTTTTCGGTACCAAACTTATAAGTTTCATTCAAATTTTTTTCTTTGGGTTGGGTTCGTTTCAGTTCTTTCGAATTTGGGATTTATCTAATATCTAAAATTAATTTAAAATTCGGAAAAAAATATATATGAATTACCTAGTAAAAGACTATATGAACTATCCAAAAAATATTCTAAAATACTCTAAAATATTTGAATTAACCAAAAACTCCGTATAAAAGAAATACACAAACTCCTTACAAGTATTCGAAAATCTTTGAATTTAGTAAACTCCTTAATTTGAAAGCCATAGTAAGAAAATAATTAATGAATTTAGTTGATTTCGAGTTTTTCAGATATTAGTTTACAAGATATCCAAAGTTTCCAACCCTTAAAGTGCTATTCGGATTTTTTTCTAGAACCAAACCTCATCGGGTTCGGATTTTTTGGGTCGGATATAGATTCGGTTCTCGGGTTTGGTTTTATTGCCCACCCGTATGTCCACCTGTAAAAAAACGAAGAGAGGAGCGAGTCAGATGGAGTTCCAAATTTGGGAAGAGATCCATAAATAGACAAGTCCGGTTGAGTAGGCTAGTTTCATGCACTAAGCTTACCCATAAAATCAGAAGCATCAAATGTGGTTGCATCTCAGAAAAAAGATATGACTGAGGAGAGCCCAGAGGAGGATCATGAGTCTCCTGGAATAACTGAGACAAACCCAGGAAGCCCTTCTCTCAAGAACCACAACAGCAACAACAAAGAACAAGACCGGTTTCTCCCCATTGCTAATGTCGGAAGAATCATGAAAAAGGTTCTTCCCGGGAACGGTAAGATCTCCAAAGACGCCAAAGAAACCGTTCAAGAATGTGTGTCAGAGTTCATAAGCTTTGTGACTGGTGAAGCTTCAGACAAGTGTCAAAGAGAGAAGAGGAAGACCATCAATGGAGATGACATCATATGGGCCATTACAACTCTTGGTTTCGAAGACTACGTCGCTCCATTGAAAGTCTACCTCTGCAAATACAGAGACACTGAGGGAGACAAAGTCAACAGCCCCAAACAACAACAACAGCAACAAAGACAACAACAACAACATCAATCTCAATCTCTACATAATTATCAGTTCCAAGAACAAGACCACAACAACAACCTCTCATGTACTAGTTTCATCTCTCATCATCATCCTTCTCCCTTCCTTCCCGCTGCCGATCATCAACCTTTTCCCAATCTTCCTTTCTCTCCTAAATCATTGCAGAAACAGTTCCCGCAGCAGCATGATCATAACAATATTGATTCCATTGGACACTGGTGAGACCTTCATTTGTTGTTTCCCTTCTTTTTTGTTTTTATATATTTATATGCTCTTCTTTTTTTCCTTGTGAGTACAGCAAGAATCTTACACCCTCATGCTTATATAGACACATTAGACACGTACATTTTGATATTTTCACTATACCAATGTCATTACTTTGTGTAACAGAATACTTCTTGATATTTTTGCGAAATACGACTAAACTGAATCACACAATCAGAGGAATATGTGCAAGTCAGATAACAAAAATGTTTCATCTCCTGAGTATTTGATGATCTGGTTTAGGCAGACAACATGTGTTTTTTCGTTTGGTAAAATCAAGTAATCAACCCAAAATTTTGCTAACTTCTAAATTGGTCACTAAATCTAAATCTACAAATCTATAATTAATATACAAATCTATAGAATCTATTAAACACGTTGGATACACTACCTACTAAAAACCAACCGAATTTAGGACGAAAGAATTTGTGTCAAGCAAACGTACCCATCTCTGTCTATATTTGATTTGTATCGAAGTTTGGATTGAGTTGTGTGTCTTTCTTTGTCTTCTGTTTGGTTAGAATAGGTTCCTTTGCTTCGTCTGGTGAATTTTGGAAGTTTCGATTTGGATTCCATTTTTATATCTAAGACAATCCAAAAATAACGTTGCCATTTCTAACTCATGGTTGACAAGAGTAGAATCTAATTCCAGGTTGATAATCCAACATTTTAAACCTTTATTTTCACCAAGAAAGTAATGTTGTTCCAAGTGGATGTTTGGTTTAGGATACTTATCACCTTTGAGAGTTGCCAAAGTGTTCAAGCTGATAAGGTTCCACTGACGTTTTAGGAAATCACCTGTTGATAATAAAGAGAAAGGGTATATATATGGTTACACACTCGTATTTCCTAGAATTATGGATAATTTCAAATTGTTCTTCACTCGGTATACTTATAATGCATTTGGAATACGACATGCAATTTTATTGATAACATATTAAGAATGATAAAGTTATGGCTTATGGGTGGTGCCGTGTAAAATGTTGCTGCGATGAATCTGTATGACTGAAGCAACCCAGCCATAATTCTTTACATATAAATAAGAGAACGCAACAGCTACGAAACTGATTGGATATGAAGCAATCCAATTATAAATTTTTACACACACACATATATATATATAAGGGAAAACATACTTTGTAGACGAAACTTAATCATCTTTGTAGACCAAAGTCGGGTACTCTGGACTCCACATGTTGTTTTCCACGTACTGCATCAGCTCCTCCTGCGCAAAAGACACAAGGCCATGTCAGTGTAACCAACAATTCGGCTTGGTTTTTGGTTCGTTTCGGGACACTTTTTCTTTCCCCCATCATTTATAGTTATGTTTATTAAAGGCTGTCATGAGTTGAATTACCTCATTAAGCTTCTGGAGCTCTCGAGCGTCCATTTCCCTATATCCGCCGGCCAGATCCTCCTCAATTGCTTCCTTTATTACCGCAGCCGCTATTCTTTTTGTTATGTCTCTTATCCTGCAGTTTCAATTCCACGCCAAACATAAAATCTCTATCAATCCCTTACTACACAGGGAATGTTCTTCTATTGTGTTACCTTGATATTGGAGGGTATATGATCCCCTTCAGCACTTCTTCGTCGCTCATGTATGCTGCTAAGCTGCAGTTGTTTAGCAGAACACAATGTCATGATCCCCACATCCATCAAACATGGAACTTGTGGTAGCTGTCTCGTGGTTGGAGGTATGCTACTATGTGATTGGTTTTATGCAAAAATTCTTTAAAATATTTGAATTTGGTCGGTAGTTATATATCATGTCCCCAACTTCAGTTTAGATGGAAATTAAAATCAGGCAAGATAAATGCAGTAGACTAAGAAAATAGCTAACCACTCAGCTGCGGCCTGAAGCATCCCGTCCGAGACGATTGGAGTACCAGATAAAAGAATACCAAGTCCAATACTACATAATAATAAATATGAGAAGGAAATTAATTTTTTTCATGACCTTCACAGCATCCAGTCAAGAGTGTCTGCAATTCTTTCTGAAGATAATTAAGCAGAACTAACCCCGGAAATAGGTACATGTTGTTTCCCTGGTTGCAATGTCCTACTTGACCATTCCCTGCCACAAGACAAGGTACTAAATATCAAACAAAAGCCTCAGATGTCTAGGGCGGTCAATTTAAAACATAACTGAAATTATAGTAGTTAGGATTTTCTTCTCATATAAATATGCGTGTAACAATCGATGTGTGGTCCTCATACATACCAAGATCCACATTCTTGAATGGGCTTCCACTCGCAAAGATGATATTGTCGCCTAATATAGAAAATGCCTCTTGAGCCGTGCATTCAGCTGTAATGTTAAGCACAAGTAACTACTGCATCAATTCTGAAAGAATCACAATTGCATACCACATATCAATGCAGGGACATGTTACCATTTTTTGTGGGATTTGACATTGCAAAAATAGCTGGTCTTGTCGAGGTTGAACCTTTCATGGCTTCTAAAACCTTAAACAAAATATCCCAAAAGGACTACCAAACTATCAACTTCCATATGTCAGAATTATGCACGCAAGAGGCACCAAAGCCTCGTAATGAGTTATAAGCTATGCTATATTCTATTTGCTTGTTCATCTAGCTATATTCTATTTGTTTGCTCACCTAGCTAGTAGTTAACATGAAAATCAGATAATGAAGACAATGGTCTCTGAGGAAATTATCGCAGCAGACCACATAGCTTAAGAACAGTAACTCTGTTGCATATCCCCAGATTATACTTTTTTCAGTATGTTTTGGCTTTCGACAACTTTCCTTACCTCTTTTGAGAATAACCCTCCAACTGCAGATAAACCAAGAAGCACATCAGGCTTAACTTCTCGAACCTAGACAGATGAAATGAAACAGAAAACAGTTAGTTTCTGGCTAGTATTAAGCAGGATGTTTTATGAGATAGAAGTTCTATCAAATATTAAACACATTTGCAAATTAGATTTAGTCTGTATAGTTGATGACATAATGATTAAAAGAATCACAGACCACTTCGACAAGACTTGCTCCTTCTTTTAATCCCTGACGCTCCATCTCTTTAAGCTTCCTAGCAAACGGCAGAGCCTCTGGGTCAATATCGTCTCGTCCTTCAGTGATAAGACCCTGATTAAGTGCAACAATAAGAGTTATCAACTTAGTTCTTAAAGCTATTGCACCAAAACAAATACCAGGAAAAAAAAAGGATGATGAACTGATTTGGGAAGTAATAAAACGTCTCATGAGTTCCGTAAGCTGAAAATCATTATCACTTCTATGGAGTAATACCTGAGCATCAACCACCCAAAATTGACTTTGTGCACTATCAAACGCAGTTTCATTATTTCCCAACATCCGTGCCATCGTCTTCCTTGCAGCATTTAGAACACCAATTCCCGCACTGAAAAATCAAAGATTTTTACAAGGAAGCTCAGAATTCTGATATAACTATTCTTAGCTACATCATGATTCCTTTCATTAAATGCAGCATTTAAAATCACATCAAATTGGACTAATGCAGTGATGATGCACTGGAAGTATCCATCTGTTAAATCTCTTCAAACAACACTCAAAAGGAACAAATAAACGAAAGATCCCTGACCAATAAATAAATAAACAATATTACCAACACCATTATTTACAACTTAAAATATCTGGTAAACTAGAAAACACTAGAAAACAGGAAAGACAAGAAAAATGGCTACAGAGAACGGCTTACCTTCCAGCACCAGCAACAACAATCTTCATCTTTGGAAAATCAATCATTGGCCGCCCCTGTGCTCTAACTGCTCCAAGAAGACCAGCAATCGCAACCCCTGCTGTCCCCTAAGCCGGATCATGAACACGTAATAATCATAACATGAAAACGAGGATTTTAGTATCAGCATTTAGATTTTCAGTTCCCTTCCTACTGACTCTATAGGGCATCTGGTCATATTTACGAATAACTAATGAATGATATGTGCTGGTTTGATCACATAATAGCCCATAGACAAATGCCAGGCAAGTTAACTAACACATCGACCTAATATAGGTAATACAGTAACAAGTTATGGCAATTCATCGTCACAAGAATCATTTGAAGGGGGAAGAATCATTACCTGTACATCATCATTAAACATTCGATAGCTGTTTCTATACCTCTGCAATAATTTGAAAGCCCATTTGCTCTGGAAATCCTCAAACTGTGGGTAGAAAAATATTAAAATTTCATGATAAGAAACATTTGATATACCAGAGATCTATGAAGTATCAGTTACCTGCACAATAACATGTGGCCACCGAGTAAATACTGCCTCCATAAATTCATCAATTACTTCGACATATTCATCATCCTCTAAACGATGTTGCTGCAGACCCAAGTCTGTCAGCAAAGAAAAACACAGAAAGAATGATTACATGACAGATAATAAGCTATTATCGTATTACATGTCTATTAACGATTAGGAATCCAAAACCATCATGGACAAAAATACTATGTCGTACAACCAAGTTATCTTGCTTCAGCGGGAAAAACATACACAATACGATAAACCATTTACATTTAAAAAAATAAAAATAAAAAATAATCTCAAATACCCATTCGCTACCTCGTTATGTAAAGAGATAGATAATCAGTGTTCTTCACCATACTAAAATCTCAAACATCAGCAAACAGTTATACTATATGTATCGGAAAGAAAAAAACCGTTACCCTATCTCTGTCATCATCTAATAATTGACTTTAGAAAAGGTAAGAGGTGCAAATGAATCTTACACATGGGGTCCTTGAGTAGTTTTTCATTGTTTGTTCCAACATCAATCATGACAGGAAGTACCTAAACCAGCATTTGCTCACAAGTATTGTATCATGTCATCATTGAAATAAGTGGGAAGAGGGGAGAACTAATAAAATAGAGGATGCTGCAAGTACCCGTTGAGGATTTATTCCAGCTGCGGCGACATATAAATCGAGCTTCCCAACAGATATACCAATTCCATGAATGCCCAGATCTCCAAGACCCAAAATCCGGCTTCCATCGGTAACAACAATCATATCAACCTAAATGTAGAGTGACAACATAACATCAGAAAACTAATGATCACTAAAAATATATTAGTTCCTTGGTATAATAGAGACGATAAGAGACAGAGGGTAGTATGGGTTTGGATCAGTCAGCCAAACACAGTTAATATATCTTAAGCACAGTGTCAGATATATGGAAAACCTGTTCAGCAGGCCAGTTGTAAACCATGGACATCATTTCACCACGATCTTCAGCACTAAAATACATTCCCCTTGGCCTCCTAAACAACCCACTGTAGTTCTGGCAGACAAGACCAACCGTTGGAGTGTAAACTATTGGCGCATATTCCTCAATATTGGCAATCAAAACCTAAACCACATATAAAAAAAAAAAAAAAAAACAATGTAAGGTTAATGTAAATAGCCTCATCAGATAAGAAAGCAAGCAGTGTATTAGCAGACAATAGTGCAAATTGGAGAAGTTCTCTTAACTTCTGACAAAGAAAATTCAAGCAGGGATCCGACTCTATCCACTCTGGTTTCAACATACAAAAGGAAAATAAAAAAGGAAGTGGGGTGACCTTATAGTACATGGTCTCGTTTCGGTCGTGCAAGCGATTAAGAATTCGCCACTTAGCGAGAGCATTGGGATCAGAAGGTCCATCCCTTGCTTGCTCCTCCAGCCTCTTGAGATCAGTCACTGTTTAGAGAAATTGAGATAGGTAAAGACGCTTATACAGTATGTTGATAAAGAAGAAACTCCAGTATAACTTACTGAAACGCTGAATTTGCTGGTCAGAATCCATAACATTAGGTGGAAGAAGCCCCCTGAGATCGAGACGGTCTCGCTCCGTCATCGTAAAGGCAGTCCCCTAACAGAGAGTTCGATTCGATTCGATTAGAAGCTGAATCAGATCCAGAAAGAGAAAGAGTTGTTGTACCTTGTTGAACCAAGGGTCATGGAGGATATCAAGGCTTCGTTTATGGACGATGGTAGGACGGTGGCCCTCCGTGGTGGTGAAAGATCTGGCGGATGAATAAAGTATCCTCCGGTGGAGCATGCGGCTGAGAGCAGAAGTCAGCCGGAGTTTGTTCCCTAAACCCATCGCTTCGGACTCTCCGGCGATAAATCGTACCGATCTGGCTGGAGAAGAATAGCACACACTGTTTCCGACTACCGTATGTGTGAATGTGATGATGATTGGTTTTCAGAGTCTCATTTTCTGTCTGACTACCCTTTCTTTTTTATTTTTCTTTTTTAATTCCAAGATTCCAATTTCCTTTTTTTCTCTTTTCCCATTCCAATTTAGTCAAAGAAAAAATATTCACAAATCATAAATATTCTTAAATCATAAATTTGGGTTTTAATTAAATCATTTGGCATATTCAAACTCATCTTGCAACATTTGTCACTTATACCACAATATGACCGAAATATTATGTATCTTTATACACCAAAAATGTTTTAGTTTTACTAATCGATTTGACTTCTCAGTAAAATAGTAAAGAAAATTATTATCGAACTTTGATAGAGAAAGAGTGTGACTGGTGTATATTGGAAGAAAATAATTGAGATGAAAATAATAAAAATTCAGAAGTAAAAAAAACTGAAAATTAAAATAGTTGGGTAGAAATATTTTTCTACCTTTTTTTTTAAGTGGAAAAATATATTTCTACTTTCTTTTTAAGTGGGAAAATATAACTCTAAGGGTATAACTGATCTGACATAAAAGAAATGAAAAGAAATGAGAGGAACGTAATTAAATATAAAAAGTAATAAATAGAAAAATTGAGAAGAATATAAAAGATAATTTGTTTGCTATTGTAGATAAAAAAAAAATAATTGAGAATAATTGAATAACATACTAAGATAAAAAATTTAATAAACTTTTAAAAAAACATAATACAAATTAAAACTTTGAACAGAAATTAAATTATTTTCAAACCATATTAAATCATTCAATAACATAGAAACAAATTTCAAAATAAAAAAAAACAAAATTACAAAATATAATCTAATGACGATTTTCAAACTATCCGCATATACGCTCCCGCTTATGATGCTTCTTCAACTCTAACACCAACATTGTTCTCTTAGTCATCATTTTCAATATGTTCAGCTTGTACAACATCATTTTCGTTACAGATATTTTCAAAGTCAGAGTTCTAAATATTGTTTTGACGAATAAAATTATGCATACCCATTGTAGCGAATATAACACTTCTCTGTGTTGCGATGTCATACCTAGGAAATTCGTTTAAAACCCTCCATTTTTTTGTTCGTACGCCAAACGTTCGTTCAATAACAGAACGTAAAGACGCGTGCCACCTATTAAACATTTTTTTACTGTTTCGACGAGGTTCACCGTTGAAAAACTCTTGGAGTTGATATCTTGTGCCGTCTCTATGATCTTTTCTATATGGAGCTAAATATCCACGCCTATTAGCACATCCAGAATCTACAAGATAATACTTATTTTTCGGAGGTATGGGAAACATCGGATCCTCTCTTATCGCGGCCGCCAACACTCGGGCATCCTGTGTAGATCCTGCCATTCTGTGAATACTATATCACAATCACATATGGCCAAAACATTAAGGCTCGTACTTCCCTTTCTGTTGATGAATCGAAGACCTTCACGACCTCATGTCACCATAACCGGTACATGTGTTCCATCAAGTGCACCGACAAATCCATTAAAAGCAGGCCAATATTTTTTCTCTCTTTCTAACCGGTTGGAGATAGTTATAAGTTCTTCAACTGTTGGAGATAACTATAAGTTCTTCAACTGTTCGTGGGCGTATATACTCTACAACCAAGCATTCCATTGCTTTAAGAACATCATGAAACTTTCGCCAAATAGTCTCTTCCGCATGTCCAAATTATAACGCTATATCACGTTGTGTATCATTTTGTGCACAAATGATTAGAAATATTGCGACACTCTCATCGAGGCTCATGTTTGTCGAGCTCTGCAACCCATATCTTCCATGAAGTATTCCACATAACCATGTGAATTCTTCCGAACTCATTCGAATGAGTGTTTTACATGAAATTTCGTTACCGTAAATGTGATCCCGAATAATTAGCCATCCTTTTCCTCGATCTGAAGTCGTAAGTTATTTGTAAAAATATCTCGTATAATATTGCAACATAGGAGATTTGCATACTTCAACAGTCTCTTTTTCTTCTACTAACATCAACTATGTAATCTCTTCGTCTTCAAGATTATCGATTTTCACGTGAACGCAACTCAGCAATTCGATATTCGTAAATTTTCAAATATATATGAGTTAGAAATTTATCAAACATATCTGTATTAATAAAACGTTTATTAATTTCTGAAACAAACACACATCAAACATACATAAGTAACAAAACTTAATATCAAAAATAAACACACATCATTCATCACTACTTTTCCCATCACCCTCTCTAGGCCTATTAAAAAAGTTTATCATTTGTGGGTCAGTAGTAAAAGTTGATCCTACAGACCTAGGAGAATCAATACCAAGCCATGGTGAAAAATTTGTCCCTGAACCTGAACCAAATATCCCATAGCGAGACGAATAACTTGGAGAATCACAGGAACTAAATCCTACCGGTGGATGGGTCGGTTAAATATTATTATTTTCTGTGTTAACGTGATCTCATGTGTGACGACCCAACCCGTCAAATAAAAAAAATTTCAACCCGGATCACTATTATCATAAATAATGATCCTCAACGGTCTAATAAACAAACAGCGCGGAAACAATGATTCAAACAATCAAATACAATTATCGTTTAACAAGCCCATACTTATTAATTCTAGTTCAATTCGGTAATACACATAGTTCGGAAATTGCTAACACCCTAGCAATTCTAACTTATTACACGAAAACGAGCCACTAGATCATTCCCCTCGTCCCGGCCATGATTCCACGATCACTGACTGTCTTTACCTGCATCACATGGTTATAAGAGATGCGTGAGTATTATCATAAATACACAGTGAGACGGTCATCCCATCTACAGGCTATACACACAGGCATAAGCAAAAGATACAATACCAGGATGAACAAACAATAATGCATCACACAACAACCAAGCGAGAACAACACGTTCAATATGTCAAACTGACGGTAATCAAAAACCCGTGTCGATCGACACACCTCCTTGTGCCGATCGACACACAACAAACCCGTGTCGATCGACACAACCTGCCGACACTGTGTCGATCGACACACCCAACTGCGTCGATCGACACACCAACCCAGAAACTCATCAAACCGATTTTCTACACAAAAATCCACCAAAAATCCATACAAGAATCGATCCAACAACACACAATCGCATCATATCAATTCCTTTACCCAGATAAGCCTATGGTCACGCACTGACCTCGAATTCGGATAGAAAAGGATAAGAATCCGACGAAGAACACGAAGAACAAATCCGAGATCCTTCACCGTATGGTCCTCCCACGCTTCCACAACCTCACAAACACTCCCACAAGCCTAATAAGATTGAGAAACACGAAGGAAACAACAACAACAACCTTTCCTCTCAATCCTCTCACTTTCTCTCTCAAAAACTTGAAGTTTCTGCCCAGAAATCCGATTTTTGACTTAAATAGCCAGACCAGCCGACACTCTGTCGATCGATACACCCACTTGTGTCGATCGACGCATGACCAATCAATACGTCATACTGACGGCAATCGAAAATCTGTGTCGATCGACACACCCCAACTGTGTCGATCGACACAGCGCTCGCTGCTCGACTCCTCTTGAGTCAAAACAACCGTGTCGATCGACACACAAACCTTGTGTCGATCGACACCCATCCAAAAAAATTACTTTTTGGATCACGAGCGTTACAATTCTCCCCCACTACACGGATTCGACCTCGAATCACGCAACACCGTCTCACTACGGTCTCCACTACCTGACCCGAACGCGGCCATTAACCTTCGAGATAACACTCGAATCCCCTATCCCGTCCTGCTAAGGCTATACTGTCGCCCAAAAATTCGCCCAGATTCCCCCGGAGCACCCACGATGCACGCCCCATGATCCGGATTAGAGCTGCCCGATTGACCGTCCAACAATCAAACAAGAACATGTCCGATCAACCGTTGACCCCGCACTGGACCAAATGATCGTACAACAATCAAACAAGAACATGTACGACCATCGGCGTAACATATGCTACCAAGGTTATCCGACCCGAATTCCAGACTCCAATAATAACCCTAGACTCGACGTACACAACACAAAACCCCTGGCCCTCAGCCAGCACCACTCGCGATCACACCTTATCCCCGAGTTATACTAGGCTCACACTAGCCTCATTGCACCATATCTATGGATACAATTCTGACCAAACCCGGTCAGTCCAAGATCAGAGATCACCACCCGATCTCAATCACCTAACCCCGTCTCACTAAGATTGACACTCTCATCCATAACCCGCCCAAATTCCCCCAGGAAACATGCACGATGCAGCACTCGCTGATCCGGATCAGGGTTGTCTGATAGATCGCGCAACAATCAAACAAGAACATGCCTGACCTACCGTAGGCCCAAACCTTGGATCAATTGGTCGCACAACAATCAAACAAGAACATGTACGACCAAAGAGGCTACATATGTTTACCAGGGTCGTCTGAACGAAGGTTCCAAACTCGAGTAACAACCCTAGATTAGACATCCACAAACCATCTGAGATCATTCCCGATCCCTGAAGTTCATCCAATCTCATACTTATAATCACACTACAGGTACTATTGCTCAAACTCATATCTCTATACACCACTCCCACTCGCAGGGTCGTCACCCATCGAGCTCTCGATGTATACCATACCGGCTCTCGGTATGCCCCAGCCCCTCCGCTTCAGGACACACAGTCCATCAGCTCTCGGCTGCAGAGGAATCACACATCCTCTGGAGAAATCGCAATCCCTCAAAGTATATGCAGGAGAATATCACCATCCCCTGGAGCAGTAACACTGTAACGTGCATCATAAGCACCTGTCGACCGATTTACTTCTGTGGTTCCTATCCTGATATTCCCTAACCCGGAATATCCCTCATGACCAATCCCCAGGTCATCGGAAACAACCCAATCACCAGGGTGTTTCCTACCCCGATATTCCCTAACCCAGAATATCACTCATGACCAATCCCCAGGTCATCTGAAACATCCCAATCACCAGGGTGTTTCCATCGGAGTCCCTGGAAAAGACAGTCCTAACTCACATAAGACTTCTGTTTTTAAGACTCCCCCTAGAAAATAGACAGGTTCTAACTCACATAAAACCTCTATTTTCCAGCGCCATCTAGGGATCTACCCGTCCTAACCCCTTAGGACCCCCCATCCCTAGATACCTAGACAAGCCCTAACTCCCATAGAGCTTCTATCCTAGCCCCTCAAATGACCTCCCCGTCATCACACACATGACCTAACCCAGTCATCAAACCCATGACCTCCCAGTCATACCATAAGAACATCCGTCTTAACCCAAAAATAATAAGGAAAACCCCATCTTATTAAATCTCAACAATGTATATCGTTACAACCCCAACGAAAATACATACAACTCATAGCCACAAGTTAATACAACCACTGAAACCAGAAGACACTCAAGCCTCCGCTTGCTTCTCGAACCACTTCGAGAACTTCGTCTTCATACTTGCCTCTGGTTCCCAAGTCTCCTCCTCAATACCATCACAGTCCCACACGACTCTCACCAATGGTATCCTCTTCCGGCGCAGAACCTTGACTCTCCTCTCGAGAATCCTCACAGGTCTCGCCGCCAACGTCATGTTGGGCTGAAGATCCTCCGAAATCCTAGCCAACTCCTCCTCAGACTCATGTAGACACTTCCGCAGCATCGATACATGAAATACCTTATGAAACGCTCTCATACTCTGAGGTAACTCCAACCGATAAGCCACTGGTCCAACCCGCTCCACCACCCGGAACGGACCCATAAACCTTGGACTTAGCTTATTCTCCGAAATGGATCTGTTAGGATCCCTCAACATCGCTGCCTTGAGATACACCAGATCTCCCAGCTCAAACTCCAGCTCTTTCCGTCTCTTATCAGCATAACTCTTCTGCCGATCCTGAGCCTCTCTCATGTTCATCCTCAAGACACGGATCTTCTTCGTCGTCTCCTGAACAAAATCCGCACCAAACATGCTCCTCTCCCCCACTTGAGTCCAGCACAATGGTGTCCTACACGGCCTCCCATACAGAGCCTCATATGGAGCCATCCCAATACTCGCCTGGTATGAGTTGTTGTACGCAAACTCAACCAGGTTCAGATGATCCGCCCAATGACCACCATAATCCAGCACGCACATCCTCAACAGGTCCTCTAAAGTCTGAATAGTCCTCTCCGACTGCCCATCTATCTGAGGATGATAAGCCGTGCTCATGTGCACCTTAGTGCCCATCTCTGCCTGAAACACCCTCCAGAACTCAGACGTAAACCTCGGATCCCTGTCTGACACAATACTCGCTGGCACCCCGTGCAGCCTCACTATCTCACGCACATACTTCTTAGCCAACACCACCGTCCCATCGGTCTTCTTGATGGCAAGAAAATGTGCTGACTTGGTCAGACGATCCACAATTACCCATATCGCATCATACGTCCGTGACAACGGTAATCCCGTCACGAAGTCCATGGTAATCATATCCCACTTCCACTCCGGAATGGGCAAACTTTGCAACATACCACTCGGAACCTGATGCTCAGCCTTCACCAGCTGACACACGTTGTACGCTGCAACCCAATTAGCTACATCCCTCTTCATCCCGACCCAGTGATAATACCGTTTCAGATCACGATACATCTTGGTCGCCCCCGGATGAATCGATAACATGCTCGCATGAGCCTCACGCAAGATCTCTTGCCTCAGATCCTCATCCTAGGGTACACAAACCCGTCCGTTCACCAGTATCGTCCCTTTTACCGAGACCATATACTCTGAACCTGCAACCCTAGCAGCATCAATCAACATCGGATCCAACTCCTGAGCTGCTCGAATACGACTCAGCAAATCTGCCTGGTTAGCTACCTCTAACCCCAACGGCTCCTGTGAGATCACACACAACCTCAACGTACTAATCTCGCTCACCAGAGCTTCCATATCACGCTCCTGAGCCGAAGCAACCCTCATCCGACTCAATGCATCTGCAACCAGATTAGCCTTACCCGGATGGTATCCGATCTCCAAATCGTAATCCGCTACCAACTCCATCCATCGCCTCTGCCTCTGGTTCAACTCCGGCTGAGTGAAGAAATACTTCAAACTCTTATGGTCTGTGAACACATGAACCTTTCCGCCATAAAGGTAAGATCTCCAAATCTTTAGAGCGAAAATTACCGCAGCCAACTCCAAATCATGGGTAGGGTAATTGCACTCATGCTTCCTCAACTGCCTCGAAGCATACGCAATAACCTTTCCCTGCTGCATCAGGACACAACCCAAACCAACACCCGAAGCATCGGTATACACCACGTAAAGCTCACCCGGCTCGGGTAACGCCAACACCGGTGTATTCGTCAACATCTCCTTCAGCTTCCCGAAACTCTCCTCGCAAGTAGAAGACCACACAAAAGGAACATCCTTCCCTGTCAACTTGGTCATCGACTTAGCCAAACTCGCAAATCCCGCGATGAATCTCCGATAATAACCTGCCAACCCAAGAAAACTTCTGATCTCAGTGGCATTCCTCGGTCTAGGCCATCCTCTGATAGCCTCGATCTTAGCCGGATCCACAGAAACTCCCTCTGCAGACACCACATGGCCAAGGAAACTCATCTCTTGCTGCCAGAAACTGCACTTGCTCAACTTCGCAAACAACTTCTGCTCCCGCAGCTTCCCCAAAACTACTCTCAGATGCAACTCATGCTCCTCAGGACTCTTGGAATACACCAGAATATCATCAATAAAGATGATCACAAACACATCCAGATACTCCTGGAATACCCCGTTCATCAACCGCATGAACGTTGCTGGTGCATTCGTCAAACCAAAAGGCATCACCACGAACTCAAAATGCCCATACCTCGTCCTGAAAGCAGTCTTCCTCACATCTGCTTCCTCAATCGGAATCTGATGGTACCCCGAAACCAAGTCGATCTTGGAGAACCAAGTAGCCCCTCGCAACTGATCCAACAACTAATCAATGCGCGGCAGAGGGTACCTGTTCTTCACGGTGACTCTGTTAAGTCCCCGATAATCGATGCACAACCGGAAACTACCATCTTTCTTCTTCACAAACAACACCGGCGCTCCCCACGGTGAAACACTAGGCCGAATAAAACCCTTATCCAACAAATCATCCCGCTGCTTCTTCAGCTCTGCCATCTCTGCTGGAGCCATACGGTAAGGTGCCTTAGATATCAGAGTAGTCCCGGGTTCCAACTCAATAACGAACAGATCCGACCGCGATGGCGGTAATCCTTCCAACGACTGGAACACCTCCTGGAAATCTCGAACAACTCGAATATCCTCAACTGCAACCCCTCCAACAGACTCAGGCATCACTATCGTCACCAGATACGCCTCGCAGCCCTTGAGAAGCAACTGCTCGGCCTGTATCGTGGAAATCACGAGACTCCCGGAAGTCGGTCTCACACCCTGATAAACCAACCTCCCTGCCTCTCGCTCAAACACAACTCGCCCTCGGTGGCAATCCAGATGGACCCTGTAACGATCCAACCAATCCATACCCAGGATAACATCGTACAGCTCCACCGGACTGATGATCAGATCTGTTGGCATCAACTCTCCCGCCACCAGAACATCCACACCACGAGCCCGCCCGAAAGTAGCCAACGTCCTACCACCAGCAACCTTGACTACTCCCGCCTGTTCCCCGGAATCACTCTGGATTCCGCTGCTCTCCGCACACTCCGGCGTAATAAAGCTATTCGTAGCTCCCGAATCAAACAACACGTGGGACTCATAACCGCCCACAACTAAGGTCCCTGCACAATCCCATGTGCCTCAGAACCCTACCATTCTAGCACAGACTCACAATTTCCCAACAGACAAAAACTCAAACAACCATGAATTTAAAAAGTCAAGTTCGGAAATACCTGTGATCGGTCTGGTGCTAGATCCACCCGCCTCCGTAGACGTGAACACACGCGGTGCTGCTGCAATCTGAGACAACGGCTGCACTGCCAATGGCTGCACTGCGGCCACCGCTAACTACTGCAGCTTCGGACACTTGGGCTTAATATGCCCCGTCTCTCTGCAGTGATAACACACCCGCGTATCCTGAACCCCGACCCGCACATCTCGAGTCCCGGTCCCGGTCCTCCTCGGACAGCTCGCCACACGATGGGACATGCTCCCACACCCGAAGCATCCCGAACCGCCCTGACTGGCCCCTGAAGTGCTCTCCCACTTCCTCTTCTGTCCCTGAGCATGCTTGCCGCCCCTGCCTGAACTCATCTGCTGCTGAGATCTCCTCGGCTGCTGCTGCTGCACCGGTGGACTAACCACCACAACCTGCTCCCCGAGATCCTCCTCGATCGCAGCAGCCATCTCAACCAGCTCCGCCCTCGTGGCGAACCTACTCGCCCTGCAGCGAGTCCTCAAATTTGGACGAAGTCCTCGCAAGAACCTCCTAACCTGGGCATCCTCGCCCTCCATACCTCTCCCTGCATGTACCAGAAGTCGATTGAACTCAGCATCGAACTCCCTCACTGACCGATCTCCCTGAGTTAGGTCCAGAAACCTAGACTCCAAACGGTCCACCGCCTCCTGCGGGAAATACTTGGCGTTAAACTCCGCCAAAAAATCCTCCCAGACCATCTCGGCCTGCACCCTCCTGGCCTCAACACCTCTCCACCAGAGATGCGCATCACCCTCTAGGTAATGTACCGCCAAATCCACTCTGTATCCCTCTGGACACCTGATGGAGCGAAAGTTACGCTCTAACCTCATCCGCCACCCATCAGCCTCCTCAGGCCTAGCACCGCCCGAGAAAAATGCAGTACCAATCCGCTGCATCTGCTCCATCATCCGCAGATAAGATGGAAGCTCCTCAACCCCAACCATACCCGGCTGTACCCCAGCCAACCCTGGCTGCACCCCAGCCATACCCGGCTGCACCCCAGCCAAACCCGGCTGCACCCCAGCCATACCCGGCTGCACCTCAGCCAAACCCGGCTGCACCCCAGCCATACCCGGCTGTACCCCAGGAGCATGACCCGGAGCAGGCACCCCTCCCGGTAACCTCTCCAGGATCATCTGTAGTAGACCTACCAGACGATCATCTCGATCCGGGGCAACACCTACGGCAGCACCCCCACCAGGGCCCACCGCACCGCCAGCTACATCAGGACCCGCACCAGCCCCTCCATCCCTCTCACTGGAACCCGTAGCTGTCACACCCACGGACCCCTCCTGAAACGCCTGCGAGTCAGCTACCCGCTCCTGTGTAGTCTCCTGGGACACCCACGGGGCAGCAGACTCACTCCCAAGTCCCCGCCCACGCCCACGCCCAGCACGACTACCACGACCTCTACGGCCCCCGCGACCTCTGCCTCTAGTCCCCCTAGTCATCACTCTGCACTAACCCGCAGAATACTAAGTACTAGAAAAACAGAAATCACATAAACACATACCGTGGAATCTCATTGAAGGCTCGGAAGGGATGATCTAGGACTCCATACCCACACAACAATCAATTGACTAACTCGCATAATCAATTAATTAACTAGCCCTAGAACCGCTAGGGCTTTGATACCAAACTGTGACGACCCAACCCGTCAAATAAAAAAAATTTCAACCCGGATCACTATTATCATAAATAATGATCCTCAACGGTCTAATAAACAAACAGCGCGGAAACAATGATTCAAACAATCAAATACAATTATCGTTTAACAAGCCCATACTTATTAATTCTAGTTCAATTCGGTAATACACATAGTTCAGAAATTACTAACACCCTAGCAATTCTAACTTATTACACGAAAACGAGCCACTAGATCATTCCCCTCGTCCCGGCCATGATTCCACGATCACTGACTGTCTTTACCTGCATCACATGGTTATAAGAGATGCGTGAGTATTATCATAAATACCCAGTGAGACGGTCATCCCATCTACAGGCTATACACACAGGCATAAGCAAAAGATACAATACCAGGATGAACAAACAATAATGCATCACACAACAACCAAGCGAGAACAACACGTTCAATATGTCAAACTGACGGTAATCAAAAACCCATGTCGATCGACACACCTCCTTGTGCCGATCGACACGGACACACAACAAACCCGTGTCGATCGACACAACCTCCCCGTGTCGATCGACACAACCTGCCGATACTGTGTCGATCGACACACCCAACTGCGTCGATCGACACACCAACCCAGAAACTCATCAAATCGATTTTCTACACAAAAATCCACCAAAAATCCATACAAGAATCGATCCAACAACACACAATCGCATCCTATCAATTCCTTTACCCAGATAACCCTATGGTCACGCACTCACCTCGAATTCGAATAGAAAAGGATAAGAATCCGACGAAGAACACGAAGAACACGAAGAACAAATCCGAGATCCTTCACCGTACGGTCCTCCCACGCTTCCACAACCTCACAAACACTCCCACAAGCCTAATAAGATTGAGAAACACGAAGGAAACAACAACAACAACCTCTCCTCTCAATCCTCTCACTTTCTCTCTCAAAAACTTGAAGTTTCTGCCCAGAAATCCGATTTTTGACTTAAATAGCCAGACCAGCCGACACTCTGTCGATCGACACACCCACTTGTGTCGATCGACGCATGACCAATCAATACGTCATACTGACGGCAATCGAAAATCCGTGTCGATCGACACACCCCAACTGTGTCGATCGACACAGCGCTCGCTGCTCGACTCCTCTTGAGTCAAAACAACCGTGTCGATCGACACACAAACCTTGTGTCGATCGACACCCATCCAAAAAAATTACTTTTTGGATCACGGGCGTTACATCATGTGCCTAATTCAAAACTCTGATTATCAGGAGACCCTCCACCAACAGTCCCTCCACCAACCGATCCTCTACCAACTAACCATCCACCAACAGACCCTCCACCAACATATCCTCCACCAACAGACTCTCCATCGGTCGACCCACCACCAATAGATCCTCCACCATTAGTGCTGCTCATGACTCATAGGTTGATAAGATCACAAGATTTTCCAAGTCTGTCCACACCTGCTAACCTCTCCAAATACCGAATTTTATTTTTCTCACTCCGTAACTTCATAAATCCGTCACGGATATCTTCATCATTCATTAGCAATTTGTTTGCCTCCCACCAAATACGTTTATTGGCTTGATTGGTAAAGATTCTAGGACACCTAGTGAATCACCATACGTCGGCTTAGAGGACTGACGTAACCGCACCACATTTAGTAACTCACCACGAGATTCTTCCATACGTTGAAACCGTCTATCAACTTGTGCCTCAAAAGTAACTCTTCTCATATGAGTACGCCATGTCGAAGAATTTCGAGCACGAGCGGATGACGTACGAGTGAGGCGTGGAGAATGTCGGGTTCTCGGTCTAGTAGAACGACTAGGTGATCGAGATAGCTCTAGCAAATCATCGTCATCAACTCTTGGAATAGGATTCTCCGGTGGGAAGGAGGATGGACCATGTTCTTCTGGTTCACTAGCCGGGACATCATTGTTGTACGCCTCTTCATTTTCTGATCGATGAAGATGAACTCCAAGCATGTAGGGTGAATATCGATCATCTTGCTCCACATCGTGTTCACCATGTATAATATCAAGTAAATCTTTGAACGGAAGGGGCTTATTTTGTAACACGGTTATGTATTTTCGATTTTTGTCACCGAAATTTCTATAAATAGATTTGATATATTAATATAATTACATGAAGTAATTAATATAATTAACAAAGTTGGAAAATTACTGCGCAACGATCCGCCCACCATGACGGTAACATGTTGATTTGTCCAGTTTGTGGATGAACCGACACACCAATACGGTTAACTAAAATGTTGTTGTAGTGCCACAATTTGTTGATACAATCAAGATGTCAAAACTGCATAAACGTATGATGCACGATATATATATTTGTTTATAGAAATTCCTAATTTTGGCAAAAAGTCTGTAGCAAATCCTTATCAAATCCGTATAAAATCCTTATCAAATCCTTATCAAATACTTATAAAAGTTGTACATAATGCTTATAAAAGTTTGTTTGCATATATTTTATCCAAAAATGTCTGTAAAAAAGACTTATAAAATCTTTATAGAAATTCCTAATTTCGGCAAAAAGTCTGTAAAAAAATCCATATCAAATCTTTATCAAATCCTTATCAAATACTTATAAAATCCTTATAAAAGTTGTACATAATGCTTATAAAAGTTTGTTTGCCAATATTTTATCCAAAATCTGTAAAAAGGACTTTTAAAATCTTTAAAAAATTTGTACAAAATGCTTATAAAATGAAGATATTTTAACGGTTTATATATTGAACAGCATATAAAATGTTCTATAAAACACTTTAATCATAAAAGCCCTATAAAAAACTATGTTTCTAATCCAATAAATGCAAATAAAAAATAAATACTAATAAAAATTTTGAATCTTAGAGAGTGTTTGTAACTAAATATATTCAGTTGATTGGATTCACACAACCTCCACTCTCTACAAATTTCTTCATGAATGATTGCAATTACCTGTCATTCCTAATATACATTGGCGGAAGATGTGTTCTATCTGGTAACATGTAACTAAGTTTGACAGAACTTCCGCACATATCAATCCCAAAATCTTCTGACACAACTTGCAATAATCCAGTAAAACTAATATCTTCATCGACCAAGCTAAGAGATGCTCCCCTTTCAACATCGAACATAAACTCCCACTGACTGTTATCCGTAATCTTTCAGATTCCATACAAATAATACAACTCAAACATTACGCCTTGTTATAGAAAATAAGGACGATTTATAAAACATTAAGGGCAATTTATAAGATTTTTTAAAGGTTTATAAACATGATTGTCAATCAAAGAGAAACGATTTATAACTTAATTGTTAATCAATTAAGCTTGCTCAACGCCCTGTAATGTTAATCTCATATGTTTATAAACTTTTTTTAAGATTTTTTTAAGCTTTATAAAACATGATTGTAAATCAAAGAGAAACGAGAAACAGGTTATTACCTTAATTGTAACTCAGCGGATCCGATCACAAAGAATTCCAACTCGGCAACGGAGGCGGATTTCGAATCAGCGACAGCGAATTCAGACTTCAACAGCAATTTTTCCAGAAAATCTGAGATTCTGATACGAATCGAGAGAGAGAGAGAAAGAAATCGAGATCGAGATCTTTGAGATCGAGATCGCAGAGAGAGTGAGAACGCGAGAGAGAGAGAGAGAGAGAGAGAGAGAGAGAGAGAGAGAGAGAGAGAGAGAGAGAGAGAAAGATCGAGATCGATTCCGCAGAGATCTCTCGGTGTGAGAGAGAGAGATCGAGATCGCACAGAGAGAGAGAGATCTGAGAGAGAGAGATCTGAGACACTTTTTAAAAGAGGGTATTTTTGGAATATAAAAAAGTGGCATTTTTGCTAAACTTGCAAAATGGTGGAATTTTTGCAAAATGGCATGAGACACGTGGCATATCTCAAAATTTCTCATTTTTAAACCCTAAATCTTAAAATTGTAAATCCTAAAAATATTTTGACCCCTAAAACCCATAAAATCATCAAAACTAAACCCTAATACAATATAGTTAACCCAAACATAAATAATATAATGAATTTTTTTTTGAAAAAGTGGCATTTTTACAAAGATTTTGAAAATATGGCATTTTTTAAAAGTGGCATTTTTTTAAATTTCTCAAAAAAATTTGATATGTTTTATGAAAAGAACTTTCCAAAATTATGACAACAAATATAATTATTCTTTAAATTTTTTGTTTTTCACACAAGACAATTAGAAAGTAACAAAAAGATTTTTTAATTTGAAAGTAACAAAAAACATTTTTAATCCGTGTTTCATATATAACATTTATGTTTATATATTTTAATATTTTAAAATATTAAATAATTTATTTGTATTCTAAATTCTACTTAAGATATTCAGACAAACCAAATTTAACATAATTTATACTTATGATACAATTCAAATAAATATGAGTTGTACATATTTATTTAATAAGTAAGTACTTTTTCAGCTATTGGTCTAGATCATTTTTATTTTTATAGTAAACTTCATCTTTTATATATAAAGTTATAAGAAAATAACAAAATATCAAGAAAATTTTTGAAAAATGCCAGATGTTCCATGCCACATTACAAAAATACCACCCTTTTGATTCTTTTACAAAAATGCCACACTCGTTTTTTTATATTCCAATATTACACTTTTCTAAAAACAACCTCTCTCGGGCCTCTCTCTCGCCTCTCTCTCATCTCTCTCACTGTGCGCCTCGATCTCTCTCTTCTCCTCTCTCACACAGACACAGAGAGATCTCTCTGCGATATCGATCTCTCTATCTCTCTATCTCTCTCTCTCTCTCTCTCTCTCTCTCTCTTGATCTCTTTTCGCTATGCGATCTCGATCGAATCTCGATCTCTCTCTTCTCCTCTCTCACACAGAGAGATCTCTCTGCGATATCGATATCGAGATTCTATCGATTGATCTCTCACACAAAGAAATTTGGATTTTCTGGGAAATTGGATTTTCTGGGAAAATTGCTGTCGCTGAAGCGAGGGTTCTTTGTGATCGGAATTCGCTGCCGCTGAAGTCGTGATTCTTTGTTACAATTAAGGTAATAACCTGTTTCTCTTTATAATCAATTTACAACTGTTAAAAAACCTTAGAAATTGTTTATAAAATATATGAGATTTAGTATTACAGGCGGTTGAGCAAGCTTAATTCATTACCAATTAAGTTATAAATCATTTCTCTTTGTTTGACAATCATGTTTATAAACCTTTAAAAAACCTTATAAATCGTTTATAAACATATGAGATTAACATTATTGTTGTATAAATCGTTTCTCTTTGATTGACAATCATGTTTATAAACCTTTAAAAAACCTTATAAATCGTTTATAAACATATGAGATTAACATTACTGGTGTATAAATCGTTTCTTTGATTGGCAATCATGTTTGTAAACCTTTTAAATTATTTATAAACATATGAGATTAACATTACTGGTGTATAACTCGTTTCTCTTTGATTGACAATAATGTTTATAAACCTTTAAAAAACCTTATAAATTGTTTATAAACATATGAGATTAACGTTACTGGTGTATAACTCGTTTCTCTTTGATTGTTTATACACCTTTAAATAACCTTATAAATTGTCCTTAATCTTTATAAATCGTCTTTATTTTATGTAACAGGCTGTAATGGTTGAGTTGTATTCTTTGTGTGAAATCTGGAAGATTACGGATAACAGTCAGTGGGAGTTTATGTTCGATGTTGAAAGGGGAGGGTCTCTGAGCTTGGTCAATGAAGATATTAGTTTTTCTAGGTTATCGCAGGTTGTGTTAGAAGATTTTGGTATTGATGTGTGCGGAAGTTCTGTCAAACTCAGTTACATGTTACCAGATAGAACACATCTTCCGCCGATGTATATTAGGAACGACAGGCAAGTGCACGCATTCATGAACAAGTTTGTAGAGAGTGGAGGTTGCATTCAGTTATTTGTGTATGTTGATGAGGTATGTTTTGATAAGTATTTTTATGGCGATATGTGGATTCCTGTTTTTAGCATTCACCAGCAAGTTTTTTGCTACAGGCGCAAACAAGTTCATACCCAATGACAGAGCAAAGCAACATTGAAACTAGGAATGAAGACAGTGATGTATTTCGTTTCACTGCTCCAGATCCTCCTCCTCCTGCTTCTCGCGTTCCTGCTCCTGCTCCTGCTTCTCCCGCTCCTGCTCCTGTATCTCACATTCCGAATAAGGTATTTTTTTTGTTAAATACTTATAAGGTGTAAATAACCTTTATAAAATCTTTATTAAAATCTTTATAAAATTCTAATAAAATCTTTATAAAAATCTTATAAAATCTTTTTAATACATTCTTATAAAATCTTTATAAATTCTTCTAAGCTGTATAAAATTCTTATAAAATACTTATAAACTCTTTATAAAATCCTTATAAACGATTTTATGTAGAGCATGTTTGGATCAGACACCTCTGCTAATCGTTTCCAATCTCAATTCCAACTTCTGGGCTTGGTGAAAGTGGTTCTTCAAATTCACATGGTAATGATAATGAGTTGTGTTGTGGGATGAGTTTCAAGACCAAAAAGGACTTGTCTAGAGCGTTGAAGACGTATGCAATGAAGAAAGACTTTGAGTTTAGGACTTATAAATTAGACAGTATTAGGGTTTTGCTAAGGTGTATTGATGAAAAATGTACTTGGAGCTTGCGTGCTACTAGGCTTCATGCCTCAGAAAGTTTTGTGATTCGCAACATAACGGATGAACATAGTTGCGATGGCTCGCTAAGTAATTTTAATCATCGTCAAGCAACAGCAAAGACATTAGGCGAAATTGTAAGTCACCATTTCGATGGAGGGAAGAGTGGACTTAAGCCTAAACAGATGATGGAGTTATTTAGGCATGATTTTGGACTTGGGATCCCTTATGCAAAAGCGTGGCGAGCTCAAGAGTATGCAACCGACCTTGCTAGGGGTACACCTGTTGATGGTTATGAATCGTTACCGAGGTGGTTTCACATTATAAAGGTAAAGAATCCCGGTACTGTGACTGATTTAGAGGTTAATACTTGCAACAAGTTTAAATATGGATTTCTGGCATTTGGTGCATCAATTAGAGGGTTTAGGTTGTTGAGGAAAGTAGTTATCATTGATGGCGCACATCTGAAAGCAAATTTCAGAGGGACATTACTTGGTGCTTCAGCACAAGATGGGAATTTCCAATTGTACCCTCTTGCTTTTGGGATAGTGGATTCCGAGAATGATGCATCATGGGACTGGTTTTTGAAGATGTTGAAGATTGTTATCCCCGACGAGCCTGATTTAGTATTTGTGTATGATCGTGCGACGTCTATTGAGAACGGTCTCTTGAACAATTATCCACTTGCTCATCATGGGATCTGCAATTTTCATTTGCGGAAAAATTTTCAAACCAAATTTCATGGTTCTGTGCTAATTCATGTTGCAGCAACGGCATCTGATGCTTACACAATAAATGACTTCAATGAAACTTTCAGGTATGTGTATTTATAAGCTTTTTTTTTAACTTTTCGGGTCTGTTTACTTGGGTTAAAAAAAGATTTAAAAACCCTTATAAAAACATTATAAAGAACTTTCAGTTTTCTCATCAGATATTTTTCAACACACTGTTTTTCGTATTCAATATATAAACCGTTAAAATATCTTATAATGTGTTATAATAGAATGGAAAATATATTATATAATCTTTCAGGTATGTGATTATATATATTTATAAGGTTTTTGTAACTTTCAGGTCTCTTTACTGGGGTTAAAAAAAAAAGTTTAAAAACCTTATAAATATTATAAGGAACTTTCAGTTTTCTCATCAGTTATATTTAACACACTGTTTTTGTATTCTTTTTCAGCCAACTCATACTCGCAGATCCAAAACATGGGAGATTATTTGTGGAAAGTTGGTGTTACGAAGTGGTCACGGGTTCATGCCCCAGCCAATCGGTACAATATCATGACATCAAACCTGGCTGAGTCTTTGAACTCCATGCTGAGAGATAGCCGCGATTATCCGATAATGTGTCTTCTTGAGACGATCAGATCGATTCTGACTAAATGGTTTCACGAGCGACGTGAGGAGGCTAGTAATCATAAGCATCCTATGACAGATAATGTGGTGAAAAGGATAAAGAAAGAATGTTCAGAACTATCACGCAATCTCGAAGTTGCTCAAGTTAATAAATATGAGTTTCAGGTAAAAGGAGATCGGCTTACTCATGTTGTGAATTTTGGAGATAGATCGTGCACCTGTGGTATGTTCTCTATCGAAAAAATCCCTTGCGCTCACGCAATAGCGGCTGCAAAACATGGCAAGCTGATAGAGTACGATTATGTTGATGATTTTTACTCTACTGAAAGGTATTTTAATTCTTTTTTGTTACTGTTTATAAAACGTTAAAATACCTTATAAAATATTTAAATACTACACTTGCAGGTGGAAGTTAGCATATTCAGAGAGTATTCACCCAGTTGGTGATAGGACGTTTTGGGACATTCCAGATGATGTCGCTGCTTTTGTTTGTCGTCCACCTACTGCTCGTGCTCCTAGTGGCAGACGAAAGAAAAAAATGATACCTTCTGCTTGGGAGTATGGAAAGACTCGAAGTAATGCCAAATCTTACAAATGTGGTAGGTGTGGCAATCTTGGACACAACAAAAGCTGTTGTGTGAATTCAATCAACTAAATATTTTTAGTTACATTTGTAAACTGTCTCTAAGATTCAAGCATTTATTTTTTATTTGCCTTTATTGGATTAAAAACAGAGCTTTTATGATTAAGGTTTTATTGGACATTTTTATGTGCCATTCAATATATAAATCATTAAATATCTCCATTTTATAAGCATTTTGTACAACTTTTGTAAAGATTTTATAAGTCTTTTTTACATACTAGAAGTTTTTTGGGATAAATTATCAGCAAACAAAATTTTATAAGCATTTTGTACAACTTTTTAAAAGATTTTATAAGGATTTATAAGGACTTTTTACAGACTAAAATTTTTATAAGCATTTTGTACAATTTTTTAAAAGATTTTATAAGTTTTTTTTACAGACCTTATAAGGTTTTTTTTACATATTTTATAAATTTGCAACTCTTTGCATATGCGTTTTTTTAGACTGCAAAATGGTATATAACCTTCACATTAGCTGCTTTTCAGTAAAAACAGACAGATAGAGATCTTTTATATATCTTTTGTACCTTTTTGTTTGGTTGTGTATCTTGTGCTTCTGGAGCATCGTAAACATCATCACCATCATTGTTATTTCTTTCTTCTTCGTCTTCTTCGTCATCTGCAGCATAACTTGCGTCTTGCGTATTCGGCTCTCGAACCGAATCTTCAAACGTGCTTAGTAAGTCGATATCAGCATCATCATTGTTGACCTGCAAGATGTTTATTAAAAAAAAAATATAAACTTTAAAAAAAAAAAATTGTAAAACAACTTCTTCCTTGCCTCTTTATCTTGGCTCTCTTTTTCTTGCGCCTCCTGCTCAGGTTTATCGCTCTGCAAAAGCAATAGTAGATTTTATAAGGAATTTATAAGGATTTTATATGGAATTTATAAGGATTTTATAAGGAAACATATGAGTAACATTTTTTATTAAAAACATTGATACATAACAAATTTGTTACATTTACCTCTCTTTGTGCATCTGTTTTGCGATATTCAATTCCCAGAACCTTCTATACCGCTTTTAATCTTTCCTCCAATTTCAGAAGAATAGCGATGATCATGTCGAGCTTCTGGTCCTTTGTCATGCCATTGAAAGTGGTTTGGCTGGGCTCTTCTTGAATTGTCTCGTAGACCATCTGTGTTGCCCGTCGATAGTTGTCCTCTAACCCTTGACACAGGTCAGAAATATCAATTTTCTCATTCATCCAGAATGATGCCTTCATTGTCAGTTTCCCCATCATAATGAGGTTAACCACGTCCATAAATGGCAGATCGTCATCATGCGTTTCTGACACCAAATGCTTGTAATATTCTGGATCGCCAACAATCGCGTGATCCTTTACCTTGAAAAAAATTCTTATATAAACCAAGATTCTTTTATAATCGTAATATAAAATGTATAATATTATTTAAAAATCCTTATAAAACCTTTATAAAATCCTTATACATACATTATAAAATGTTTATAAAACCCTTATCAAATACTTATCAACTCAAATAAGCCATTAAAGAAAGAGAGCAGGAACTTACTTGACCTTTTTTCTCGATCAGAACAATGTCGGTCATTCTTGGGGCTTCAGTGCTTTTCCATCTTAAACACCATGGAACTGCGTCTTCTGATCCTTCACGTTTGCTGGCGAATTTTTCGCCAAAGACAGGAAGTGCGCTGAGTGCCCATATGTAAAGTGCGAGAACGAAACCTTTTGACGTTGTACCGTTCTTTGGTCCATGTCTCTGGACCCATCTTTGATACGCAAGAAGAGATGATCTCGAAAGCATCTCTACCCCATGGTTGGCAGCAGTACTGATCAAAATCCGAAACATATTTGAGGTGGGAGTATGGAATCTTCTCCGTCGAACTAACGCCTATCAGAATACCTTCAACTAGCACAACTAGTCCAAGGCACTACTTCTCGTCATCTTCCATGTCTTCTGTTTTCAATATATTGAGCAGATCACTGTGGAGAAAATTTTTATTCTGCATCCAATGGTAATGAGGCCTATGTGTTCTTTTGCCTTTTCTAGTCTTTTCACACTCTAATTCTTCACAGTGAACACCTGCGTACACCAGTAATAAACGTATAAAACTGAACAACATCAGTTTAAAATCCTTATAAAATCCTTATAAAATACCTGTGGTAAGGAAGAACTCTCTTTGTGAGAATCTTGTTGGTTGGGAATCGACCCTGAACCACAAGTCTTGTCCTTTCGTCTTGATTCTCCTTTGCATCAGAAAATGGAATATCTTACCAGAAAATGTGATATTTCGCTGTGCAAGTTGTACAATAGGACCGAGAAATCTGTTTTCGATCCTACTGAACAACTCAGGTCCTAGTATTGCTCGCACCGTATCAACTAATAGCAGGTTGACATGTTGTTGCGCCGTTTTATTATCGTCAGGTTCAAAACCAGGTTTGTATATCTGTTCTGGCATGTTTATGCTGCCTAATATTTCATCATCTGTCTGATACATCTGAAAATTTGTTGAAAACACATGTCAATTATTGATTTATAAACTGTTAAAAACCTTTACAAAATCTGTAAATTGTCTGAACTTTATCCGTAATCACTTAAAGAACAAAACTTTACCTAGTTTTACAGATTTAAACCATCAATTTCCATCTCATATATTATCGTTTTAAAAACTGTTTTAAACCCATAAATTTACTCAGATTCACGTCAATAAGGAAAAACTACGAAGATTGACATATTCAAACCAAGTGCGACGACGAGTTTGAAACTCATATCGACAATATCGGATAGTCGCGAATCGAAAACCCATTGACAAAATCAAATAAACTAGTAAAATCTGTTACACAAATCGACGAAATTGCGAAATCGCGAATCAAAAACTAGATCTAGATCTAGATTAAAAAATCGAGAAATAGAGATGAAAATTACCTCTAATAAGCTTCGATTTCCTCTCGAATGAGCTCTAGAAAGCTTCGATTTCCTCTCCAATTACGTCTAAAAGCTTCGATTTCGTTGCTAAGGAGATGAAAAGTGGCGATGGCGTTTAGGTTTTGGGAGAGATAAGATTCAGAGCGTTCTTTTGTTCCAGGGGTAAATTTGTCCTTCCCGGATAAAATCGTGGCATTTTTGTAAAAGGCCCAGCGCGTGTGGCAGTTCTGCAAACTGTTGACCTATTTGTGGTATTTTTGTGATTCCCCCAAATATCAATATCAATATCTTTACAATTTAAGTAAACTTAAAAAAACATCAAATCTAAGTGTCCAAATTCGCAATTGAATCTAACAAAAAACAATATTATCCATAGTAAATATTTTTGTTTTAGATATTGTTATTCAAAAATAAAATAATTCACACGAATTTAACCAAATGGATATTAAACACAATTAATCACAATATGTCGTGTTTTGTTTTGTCAAATTTTCAAGCTTAAAAGCTATTTACACACAGTAGTAGTATTTTGGTGTAATTTGTTAACGACAAAGTCGACACTCCAACATCAATAGAAATGAAAAAACTATTAGAAACGATAAAATCTTAATTGGTTGTTACGATATAAAATTGGATCCAATGACCAATTCAATTATTTTTTGTTAATTAAATTATAAATGAAGTTATTGTCAATGTTATTAATGAAAATAAAATCAGTGTCAACAAACGGAAAAGAATAAAAAAAAATTGTACTTAAATTCAAATTGAACATCATTAATAATTTTTAACTAAATAATAATTTTTTAATCTATTTGATTTCTAAAAAATATTTAACCACGTGTAAAGTGGAGAATCACCTAGTATGTATGGATATAAATGTATATATACATAATGTATATATATATATATATTATCATTCCTTATAACACACTGACACACATACATTATTTATAAAAATTTTTAGTGACAACTTCTTTCGATTTAAAATAAAGTTGTAAAGGTGTTCTTGGCTGATCCCATCCATTGCCCTACTTTCAATTGAAAAAATTAAGAATAATAAATCGTGTATATATATATATATATATATATATTAACTTGATTTGTATATTAATTTGCAGAGATCAACCAAGAAAAGGATGAAACTTGTTTTGAGCCATGTCCGGAATTTTACGGAAATAGTATGTGCGACGATAGTTGTGTACAAAATCATCACTACGCAGGAGGAGCGTGTGAGTTTATTACAGAAGGTGCAACAATACCAACATGTTGTTGCTACAATGTATAGAAATCGGTACTCCTAATAATTGGAGATTTGAGCATTACGATTTTCTCTTATCTATTTTTAAAAATGAATTTTGTATTATTTGTTGCTCTTCAACATCTTTAAAATGAATCCAATGAAATAAAACTATTATATTGACGCTTAGTTAACCCCCACTACAGTGAGATATTAATTATTTTATGTAAGTAAATGTTATCAAAATTATAGTTTTTTTTCTAATCTTGGTGAATGTGATGTTAATTTTGTCAGAGTATATCATATTAGTGCACATAATATTTTCTATCTTTATTGGTTATAAAAATCGAGTAAAACACCACTAACCATAATATTCTATGTTAATAATCTAACCTTAAAAGGATCACTTGCTAAGGAAAAACTGAGGCACAACCTCGATGAGCTGAACAAAATTCTATTGTTTTTTTTTTTTTGTTTTTCAAAACGATTGTTATTTTTTACTTTTTTTTTATGGTTAATGTCTCTTGTTTAATCCATGTATATTTAAAAAAAATTAGATCTACAATATCATCATAATCATACAGCAAAACCATTTTTAAAAAATGAGGTGTGAAGAAAGTAAATTAGTTGTTAGCTTGATATATATAATGGAAGCTATGTATAGTTTTAGTGGGTATTTTTTAGCTTATTAAATTAATAAGGTAATTAGTGGGCTAAACTTTATAAAAAAATAATTACCATTAGTGGGCTATAATTTTTTTGTGTATAATTAATGGGCTAAAAATGATAAAAAAAAATTTAGAGAAATTTTGAAAAAATATCACTTTTCAAGTGTCATTTTTCAAAAATGCTATATTTTCAAAATTTGTGCAAAAATACCACTTTTTCAAAATTATATATTCATTATGTCATTTATGTTTGGATTAACTATGTTGTATTAGAGTTTAATTTTGAAGATTTAGAGGGTTTTAGGGGTCAAAACAATTTTTTGGGTTTAGAATTTTAAGATTTTCAAATATTCTTATGTTGAAAATTTTTTTTATAGAAAAAGTGTATATATACTGTACATGGGTTTAATAAATTTGAGAATATTGTATATACATGGGATTTATAAATTTTGGGAGTATTTTGTCACAAAACATAATAAAATATTCTTTATAAAAACAACTTGGTAAATATTTATTATAAACACATTTAGACCAAATTTCTATTGTGACAAAAATAATTATCACCAAATTATAATTTGAAAAACGAAAATTATAATAAAATATTGTAAATTTACATAAGGAAATAAATGTAAATTTACTTAAAGAAAGATTTTGTAAAATATTTTGGTATGATTAATATAAATTTAAAATAGAAGATTTCTATACAAAGTTGCAATGTTATCTTTTTGTTTAGCCATGTCATATTTTTTTTTAGAGTGATTGTGGAGATGACAAATAAGCAAACTCTCACAAATCACTTCCCAAATAATGTATAAAGAATTGTTTATATCATAATAGTTTTATCTAAACAAGTTTTAAATGAATATTATTTTCAAAAAGTTTTAAATCCATTTTACTTGGTTTTCAAATATATTTTATTTGGTTTTTAAATCTTTTTTATTTGATTCCTAAATCCACTTTACTTGAATCCAATTTATTGTATTGAAATAAAAAAAATTTGGTTAAAAATCCATTAAACTTGCTAAAATTGTTCTATTCACGTGTTAAACGTTGAAACTAAAAATATTGACACGAAATCTCTAAAGTAAACTTTGAGTACTGCAATCGAAACATGTAACACAATTATTCACAGGTGGTTAAAAATTGATGAAAAAAATTATTGAGGCAGTGTTGGTGACACGACAAACATGCCTGACCGAAAAATTGTGGATAAAATAATCGGTTGCTGTCGTGAAATTTCGCGACAGCGTTAGAAGAATCTACCATAAGAAAAAGAAAAGATTTAGAATTACAGAAAAGCGGTAAAGAAATGTCAAAATGATGACTAAGCACAGACGGACACGTATTCCAATTATAGGATTATATAATTCATCAGGTAACTTGGTTAGGTTAGAGAAAGAAGTGGAACAAGTTGCGATGAATTATTTTTACGACTTTTTCAAACTTCTTCTCTAAGGGAGTTTGCAGAAGTGTTGGATGAGGTCCCTACGTCGATTGCAAATAAGATAAATGACTTGTTAATGACAATGGCAACAGAAAAAGAGGTCTGATGGGCATTGTTTATGATGCATCCGAAAAAGCACGAGACTGAACTGCGTTACTTTTTCAACGCTCGTGGCATATAATCAAAGAGTATATCTTCAAATTAGTCAATGAATTTCTAAGAACAGGAAGCTTTGGCCAGCTTTTAAATATGACAAATATATGTTTAATTCCTAAAACGGACAGACCCACTAGGATGACGGAATTGAGCCCAATTAATCTATGTAATGTCAACTATAATATTATATCTAAGATTTTGTGTCAGAAGGTGAAACGAAACGAGTTCTACCAAACTTCATGTTTGAAACACAATCGACTTTTGTTGCATGACGATTGATTACAAACAACATTTTGATTGCGCATAAAATGTTTCATGGGTTGAGGACAAATAGGGCATGTATGTCTAAACTCATGGCAGTCAAGAGAGACATGAGTAAAGCATATGACAAAGTAAAAATGATCTTTCATCGAGATACTTCTTCGCAATATGGGATTCGCTGAAAAATGGGTCACCTGGATGAGGTTCTGCCCAGTATAAGGTTTTGCTCAACGGACAACCAAACGTACATATAATCCCTAACCGAAGGTTACAGCAAGGGACCCTTTCTCTCTATACTTATTTATTTTTTGTACGGAAACACTCGTAGCTAACGTATGAAAAGCAGAACGGGAAAACAAATTCACACGTTTGAAAGTAGAAACAGCAAGCCCAGCGATATCGCACCTACTTTTTGCAGATGATAGCATTTTCTTCATCAAGGCCACTCCGGAAGAGTGGAACACACTCTAGAGTACTACATAAATATGAGACGACATCCGAACAAGAATTCAATTTTTCCAAATCATCAATTCAATTTGGATACTCGGTGGATATGGCGTTTAGGGAGAAAATACACCAAATTTCGGGTATAATAACAATAGGGAGAATGAGCACCTACTTGGGTACTCCTGAAAGATTGGAAGGAGCGAAGACTAAGATTAGGAAGAGCAAAGACACAGGTCTTTGCCTTTGTACATGATAGATTACATGCTAGAAAAAATGGATGGACATCAAAGTTCCTCTCAAATATGGGCAAAGAGGTGATTATTTAATCGGTAGCGGCAGCCCTACCAACTTATGTCATGTCAAGTTTCAGGTTTTCCAAAACCATAACCACCAAGTTAACTAGCGCGGTAACACAATATTGGTGGAGCACTAATGGAGGTCGAAGAGGAATGCACTGGCTTGCTTGGAAAAAACTATGATTGTAAGATACAGAGATATAAGATAGAAGACTCGGATTTCAGACAATTGAAACTTTCAATACAACTCTGTTAGCAAAACAACTTTGGCGGTTAATGGACTACCCGTAATCTCTGTTTTCAAAAGTATTCAAGGAACGGTATTATCGGAATTATAATCCGATGGATTGTGGTATATCATATTTTCCATCCTTTAGTTGGAGGAGTATCATCTCAGCTAGACCCTTGGTAATTAAATTGCTAATCAAAAGAGTTAGGTCAGGAACCTCCATATCGGCTTAACAACCACGGGCAGTCACATGTAAGAGTATTAATTATCACCCGTCCTTTACCGTTCATCATTTGCTTGACCGTTGGACAAGGACATGGAACATGGACCTGATCAATGCGATCATAGTCCCTGAAGATGTGAAACTTATTCGTAGCATCCCCCTAGGGAACATTCTCCGACCTGATTACATAGGATGGCACCATACAAAATCTAGGAAATACATGGTCAAATTCGGGTACCATATCGAAAATGACAGTGTACACTCAGACCATAACCTTCTTTCCAGCACGACCACAAGGCCATTACAAGCACAATCGTGGAAGACTCAATGTCTGCCAAAGCTCATGCAGTTTTTATGGCAAGTTATTAGGGGATGTTTATCGGTGAGTGTTAATCTGCACAATAAGGGAATCGAGTGTGATACACACTACGCCCGATGTGGAATGAAAGACAGTAAATCATGTCCTGTTTGAATGTCCTCTTGTTATTCAAACGTGGGCTTTGTCGACCATTCTAATGGCATCCGGTGTTTTCTCGGTATCCTCCGTATTCAAAAATATGGATTTTCTATTTTGGCGGGTACTCCTAGATATCAGGATGAGCGATTTCCTTGGATTTTATGGTATATTTGGAAAGCACAGAATAACAAGGTCTTCTGAGGAATGGATGCCAATCCAAATATTATTCTTAGGATAGCGGAATCGGAGGCAATGGCATGGACGAATGCTCAATCTGAAGAATCGGTCTCAACTCCATTGAATTTGGGACCCTTATCAGCACCCCAAATTATGCAGGGATAAAGTGCTTCACCAAAAGACACAGTTCGTTTTACACGGCTCGGGTTCTAGGTTGAGGATACGACGATTATGATGGGTGCTCGCAACGTGAGACGAAACATTTCCTCCTTACACTCGGAGGTAGAAGCGCTAATATAGACAATGCAGTGCATGCTCCATAATAAGTAAAAGGAGATAGCTTCCGCAACAGACTGTTTCAATTTGGTCAAGATGGTGTCCACACCAATGGAGTGGCCGACATTTGGTGTATATCTCGAAGAAGTATTGAAGCTAAAGGAGCAGTTCATCTATTTTTTTATTATTACTCATTATGCGCACACTAAATTTTAGGACAAATAGGTTTTGTGCACGCACAGTTAATCACAATATTCCTTTTATAAGCTCGACATCACCAGATTGGATACCGAGTTTAGTGGTAGAAAAGTCTTGTTGATACCAAAAGAAAAAAAAAAAAAAAAAATATTTTCACGATAAAATGCTGGAAGATTATCAATTGTCGACGAGACCCCCGGCATACAACAAAGTTACCGAAGGAAGTGAGAAAAAAATTACGTCAGTGAGTGGCACACAAAAGGGACGACCGGACTGGGGAATAGAGAAAAACCCAGCGATTGCAATCTTCCCCACTGCGATAGCGAAAGATGAGCAATTGGAAGACTCTTCTCCTTCGCATCGGTGAAAAGGGCCCGGAATACGGCACTTCCTCCGACTACAAAGAACATATCGTCAGTACCCCCTCTATCTCCCGATTCATCCTCGCTCTTAAACCCTAATTTTCTCTCTCGTGTTTTCGCTGTCTAGCTTAAACCCTAATTTTCTCTCTCGCGCCTTTCCTTTATTCAACCTTTTCCGTTTTTGTTTATGTGTAGGAGACTTGTTTTGGTGTTATTAGAAGAGAAATCGAGCGTTCTGGGGACCAGGTTCTGCCTGTAAGTTGACAGTCTCTTTGAAGAATATCACTTGGTTGTTCAATTTTATGACCATCTTACAGTGTGGTTAGCATTCATGTCTAAATTCCTGACTCGCATTCGTATGTTTCTCACTATTCCTGCGTTTCCTTTTAACAGTTTCTACTGCAATGTGCTGAACAATTGCCTCATAAGATTCCCTTGTATGGAACCTTGGTAAGTCTCTTTTAAACTAATTTACTTGCCTTGAAAAATCCTTCCTTTTCCTTTTCTGGGTATGTGTTGGATGTTGGGCATTCCTGTACATGTGTTCTAGGTAGAGATTTTGACTGAGCTTTATATGATATCTGTGAATTGATGCGTATCAAATAGAAGCAATAACCTAACGATAGCTTGAAAAAATCAATCCATAAGACAAAAAGGTATGAAAATTCCCTTCAGGTGGATCGCTTTTGTGGCTTTAACATATCGTAGATGACATATTGTAGAAATCTACTTATTCATCATAGTACTGGCAGTATTAGTTGGTGACATCTGACAGAACACAGTAACATTTCCTACTTCTGAATACTGAAGAAATGCACGAATATTTTCTGTGTATATCTTTTTTCTTTTCTTTTCTTTTCTTGAGGATGGCTAAACAGTTTCTAGCTATGTATGAGTGTGCATGAATTGAAGACATACTTTGTCATTTTGGTATTGTGTTCGGCATTTGGATCTACGCCAAACTGAGCAGTCCTGTTCCTTGTTATATATTAGTTCAATTTAATCTGATGCACTTTGAATTTTGATGGATGTCTTTGCACATGTTTTAGATTGGTTTGTTGAACTTGGAGAATGAAGACTTTGTCCAGAGGATAGTAGAAAATGTCCAAGCTGATTTCCAGGTGAATAATGTGTACATCAATGCCCAAGAAGAATTTATTCCAATACCTTAATTGATAAAATATATCTTTTAAGTTACTCATGTTTTTAATGTATCTGCTTTTGCTGGGTTGATCTCGCCAGGTCGCTTTAGATTCTGGCAACTGCAACAGTATTCGTATATTGCTACGGTTTATGACTTCCCTGGTATGGTTACTAATCTTTTAACATTGTCACTTTGTTAATTTGATATGCAAGTTCATATTACCTAACACACCAGAAGCATCTGAAAATAAAACTGTGAAGCATCCCGGAATATACAGTATTTGTGCAAATTTTGAGATGTTTTTCTATTTATTTTAACATGCTTCATTTGGGTTTTTTAGTTGTGCAGTAAGGTTCTTCAACCTGCTTCTTTGATTGTCGTGTTCGAAACATTGTTATCATCTGCTGCCACCACTGTGGATGAAGAGAAAGGAAATCCATCATGGCAGGCACAAGCTGACTTTTACGTTATATGCATCTTGTCAAGCTTCCCATGGGGAGGAGCAGAACTCGCTGAGGTACTGCTGGAGGATTAAAGAAATTCTAGAAAGTATGTTGGTAGCTATGTAATAAGAAAATATGATATTTGCATCGAAAGTGATTAGAATACAGGATCATGTGCTCCCAGTTATATCGTGATGTCGTCATGTTGGATGTGAAATCAACTTTGGTAGTCTAATTCGTAGATTTGTTATGGCTGGCCTAGTGGGCAGTACTGGCCACTGAAACTGCTTCTATATGAACTGCTAAACTATTATTTTAACTTTTTACTGCTGAAGAATTTCCCTCTTTCCTGCAGCAAGTTCCTGATGAGATTGAAAGAGTTTTAGCTGGGATACAAGCATATTTGAGCATCCGAAAGCATTCTTCCACCTCTGGTTTACACTTTTTTCACGATGGCGAATCTGAAAACGGTCTTGCAGAGAAGGTTGATTTTTGTGAATTTGAAGTTGTTTATATATGCTTTGTGTTAGCTGCTGCTTTGATTTTCTCTCAGTAGATGTCTTGGCAGATGTATAAATATGATGCATTTGCTTAAATGTGACAATTTGTTCTCTGCCTTTCTATATTTGTCTGAGATAGTAATATGTTGAAGTTTGTATCATGAAGTAGTTACTTTTGGTTTGCCTCATTTGTCTTTGTTGTTTACGGTCTCTTTAGGATTTCGTGGAGGATCTATGGGATCGAATACAGTCTCTGGCTTCCAATGGATGGAAACTTGATAGTGGTATGTATGTTTTTAAGGTTTTCATTTCTCTTTGTAACACTAAGACTGCAACCCACTACAACCCTCTCCTTTAATTTCCCTGTTTACCTTGTTTTACCTTACGAGTTAATCAATTCATAGGCTAAAAATGTTAGTTGTATATTACTATTGATGATAATTTAGTGCTTGTTCAATGTGCTAGTTCCTAGGCCTCATCTCTCATTCGAAGCTCAGCTTGTTGCTGGAAAATTTCATGAGCTACGCCCCATTAAATGTATGGAACCACCGAGTCCACCTTCTGATATTTCAAGAGCATACATTGGCAAGCAAAAGCATGATGCTTTGATGAGATATCCCCAGAGGATCCGCAGGTTGAATATATTTCCAGCTAATAAAACTGAGGTGATATTCTGCTTTGCGATGTCTATGTTCATTTGGATAGGATACTTTGATATTTCATTACACTTGTTACAATTTAATCATCAACATGTATATTATCTAATCAATTATATATGTAGATTGATATATAGGTTGTCTGATGTCGTTTTGCATTCCTTTTCTTTGTCCTATCATGTCTCCTAATTCTGTATTATTAAACTCGCAGGATGTACAACCTATCGATCGCTTTGTCGTGGAGGAGTATTTGCTGGATGTGCTCCTCTATTTAAATGGATGGTATGTATTTTTGCAAAGCTGGAGTGCTCTTTTCTATGTTCCTATTATATTTTTCTTGCACAGTGGACTGTTGTCCATGTATACTTGTTTTGGTGTAGATCTTGGTTTTGTCCTCCCAGCCATTAACAATTAGTCAAGTGGTATCTAAATAGTAAATATCGAACCTTCGCTTAAGGTGCATTGAGCTAAGCTCAAGACTTACTATTCGAACAATATGGTCACTGAATTGGCTGGCTGATTTGCTACCAAGGGCTAGTGCTTTTGTGTTAAGTATCTAATTTAACCTTCTCTTGTCCATGCTTATGGTTCTAGAATTGCATAGCATATAGTTGTTTCTTATTCTAGATTTGCTTTGCTGAGTTTTTTTTTTTTTTTTTTGTGGTCACCTTTAAAATTTTGATTGCCTTATTAAATTCTATAGAATCTTGTTTCACTAATTAATTTATTGCAAAATTCTAGTCGGAAGGAGTGCGCTTCCTACATGGCTAACCTTCCTGTTCCTTTTCGGTACGAGTATCTTATGGCAGAGACATTATTTTCTCAGGTGAAGTTCTGTTGTTGTTTAATTTTGGAATTCATTTCTGTATCAATTGTTCAAGCATAGTGATAGTCATTTTCTGGCAGATTATACCAATTTTTATAAGAAAGTTTTTCATAGAGCCCCAGGTTCTAGATATAACAATTGGATATGCTGTTTTTCAGATACTGCTACTACCACAGCCACCATTCAAGACTCTTTATTATACACTTGTGATTATGGATCTTTGTAAGGTAGCAACAAAGGAGTACTCTGATCATCCGATATTTTTTAAATCCCTGGTGCCATTTTTTTCTTCTACTTGATTCCATATATTCAATTATTTAGGCTCTTCCGGGTGCCTTTCCTGCTGTTGTTGCTGGCGCTGTTCGTGCACTCTTTGAGAAAATTTCCGACCTAGATATGGAATCCAGGACACGCCTTATCCTCTGGTTTTCTCACCACTTGTAAGTATATATTTCATTTTACTTACCTCTGATTCTTAGTGGTCTGAAAAAGGTGCTACAGTGTAGAATTTTTGTGGATGTTTGTATATGCTAGAAAATTATTTAGCTTATGAGTGTTTCTTTTGTCAGGTTAATGATTGAATTATTGTAACATAAATATGGATTTTCAATCGACATAAATATGTTTTTTTTCTCAACTAATGACAGTGTCCTGTTTGAGTCTTGCTTAGTCCATTAATTGAAAAATATTCATCACATGAAGTTGATCACATATTTCGTTTTGTTATCTACTTTCATATTGATGAACCATGCTTAACAGATCCAACTTCCAATTCATCTGGCCATGGGAAGAGTGGGCTTATGTGTTGGACCTTCCCAAATGGGCCCCTAAGCGTGTCTTTGTTCAGGAGGTTTTGCAAAGAGAAGTACGCTTGTCTTACTGGGATAGAATTAAGCAGGTAACAGATCACCTGCCAAACATTAGTTTTGTTATGATGTATATCTTCTGGTAAACTTTTGCCTCGATGTTTTACTGGTTTGGGAGTTGAAGAGATCTGGAACTGGTTTTCTTTGGGACGTAAGTGTGGGCCATGTTCCTCATTTGAGTCAGATAAGGTCTTATTGTCGTAGAATATTGGGTGGGTACTGAGTTAGTACTGTATCGGTTCAGAACACCAACATAATAACTTAAAGGTGTATCCAGATTCTTTTCTCCAGCTGGAAAGGAAAGAACATGAACTAGTTCTTAAATTAGAAAAATATTCCCAGGCTATTAGGAGCTGTCAAACTTAAGCATCGAAATACTCTCTGTTAGTCTAGGGCATTTTTCTTAGTCCAGTTTTTCGAGGTTCTAATGTATCAGTTCCACATGGCTTTAGTTGTCCACTAAAGAAGTTAGTTTGTTTTCTCTGTGTCAAACAGAGCATCGAGAATGCAAGTGCCTTAGTAGAATTGCTTCCTGCAAAGGCTGGTCCGGCTTATATGTATTCCTTGGAAGTGGGTAAAGAGAAAACAGAAGAACATCAATTGTCAGCTGAATTGAACAGGAAGGTCAAAGAAAAACAAACTGCACGTGACATGATATCATGGATTGAAGAAACGATATATCCAGTTCATGGTTTTGAAATTACTCTTACAGTAGTTGTACAGACCTTACTTGACATCGGATCAAAAAGTTTCACTCATTTGGTCACTGTCCTGGAGCGATATGGCCAAGTATTTGCAAAACTTTGTCCAGATAGTGATAAACAGGTGATGCTATTATCTCAAGTGAATACATACTGGAAAAGCAATATACAAATGACGGCGGTGGCAATCGATAGGATGATGGGTTATAGACTCGTATCTAATCAGTCAATTGTTAGATGGGTGTTCTCCCCAGAAAATGTTGATCAATTTCATGTGTCTGATCAGCCATGGGAGGTCAGTTGCATTCCAACTCGTTCGTTGTGATCCTCCCTAAAAGTTATCGAATTTGTATCCTCTGTCTTTTATCAATAGAAAATTTATCGGGTTTCTGCAGATCATGTTTGTTGATACTATGATTTTTGTTTCTGTCTCTGCAGATACTTGGGAATGCTCTTAACAAGACTTATAATCGTATCACTGATTTGAGGAAAGAAATATCAAACATTACAAAAAATGTTTTGGTTGCTGAGAAAACTTCAGCAAATGCACGAGTAGAGTTGGAGGCTGCTGAGAGCAAACTTTCCCTAGTGGAGGGTGAGCCCGCTATTGGTGAAAATCCAGCAAAGATGAAGCGTTTAAAATCAACAGTGGAGAAGGCAGGGGAAGTGGAGCTATCGCTTCGTGAATCCCTCGAGGCAAAAGAGGCCCTTCTTAACAGAGCTCTCTCTGAAACCGAGGTGATGTACTGCTGCAGATGAGTTTATATTTTGTATTCCTTTTGTTCACTAGCAGCTAATAATTGACTTGCCTTGTGCATAGGTTCTACTGCTCCTGCTGTTCCAAAGTTTCTCGGCAGTCTTGAAGGAACGGCTTCCAGAACCAACAAAAGCGAGATCATTGCAGGATCTAAAATCTATAGGTGCAGAAGATGAGAACACATCTGCGATGGACGTGGACAGTGAGAACGGAAACCCAAAGAAAAAGTGTGAAATTGGTGAGAGAGAACAGTGGTGCTTATCGACACTTGGCTATCTCACGGCATTTACAAGACAATATGCGAACGAGGTAAAGCAACTTAGAGTTGGGTGTTGTAAGAGCTTGACATTTAACAAAATGAAAGAATATTAGTTTGTTTTCTCTATGTCTTGTAGATATGGCCTCACATGGAGAAGTTGGAATCGGAGGTGTTTTCTGGAGATGTTCATCCTCTCTTTCTTGAAGCCATATTTTCTGCTCTCCAAGTCCCTTTACAATAAACTTGCCCCTCTTTCCATATGACACCTGTCTTTTGTTTTTGTTACAAGATTTTTGGCATTCAAGTTTTATTAGGAAGTCGATGAGAAATCAGAAAACAAAGAAGAGTGTAGACAGTCTTATAAGACAATGACTAATTCAGGTTGGAAATTTAAATTATGTTTAGTTCGAATTAAAATAAGCCAAATACTAAAATTCGTATATAAAAATGCACGACGACTCAGGTTGAAAAATGACAGGTTTATATGGCTACCTAGTGGGTTGTGGGAGTATATTTGGTACAATTTTTATTAACCGAACCGATCGATTCTAATTCAATTTGTGTTCGATTGGATTGGTTAAAATGTTATTGCTCTGGTAATTAATTTTGAGCTGAATGTTAAAGAAACCCATACCAAATAACCAAAGAAGAGTATAGGAATGAAGAGAAATTTTGAAAACAAAAGAGTAGAATCCTATGGTTCAAAGGTGGAGATAGAAATACGAAATTTTTTCATACTTCTACAAAGAATAGAAGAGCTCAGAATAGAATACATAGTCTGGTGGATGGTTCAGGAAGAGAGTGGTTTGCTGAAGCTGATCTAGGGAGAGTAGCAGAAGAGTATTTTAAGCTAATGTATGCTTCAGAAGATATAGGAGTGGACCTTGGTGGAATAGAAATTGAAATGGGCAGGAAAAGAAGGGTGTCTGCGAAACAGATGACGAGCTTTTAGCACCAATTACAAGGAGGAAGTAAGGCAAGCCGTGTTCAGTATCAACCCTAACAAGAGCCCAGGCCCGGATGTCATGAATGGACATTTTTATCAACAGTTTTGGGAGCTTATGGGGGATAGGGTAACTGAGCTAGTGCATGATTTCTTTGGAACAACAAGGCTGGATAAGGAGCTAAACAGAACAAGCATCTGCCTAATTCCGAAGAAAATGAAGGCAGGTAAGCTCTCTGATTTTAGACCAATAAGTCTCAGTAATGTCATCTATAAGATCTTAGCAGGAAGGATAAAGAGAGTGTTGCCTTCCATTATCTCTGAAACCCAAGCTGCTTTCGTTGAAGGCAGACTTATCTCTGATAATATTTTAATTGTTCATGAGCTTCTGCATGCTCTGAAATCAAGGAACAAGTGCTCAGAGGAATTTGTGGCTATAAAGACCGATCTCTCTAAAGCATTTGATAGAGTGGAGTGGAGATTTCTGGAGTTTGCAATGAAGGTGGTGGGTTTTTCAGATAGATGGGTGGAACTGATCATGGAATGTGTTCAAACAGTGTCCTACCAGCTGCTTATCAACGGGAAACCTGTTGGAAACATAACACCCACCAGAGGAATTAGACAAAGTGACCCCCTTTCACCTTATCTTTTCATAATCAGTACTAAGATGTTGGTGAGGATGATCCAACATCCTCAAATGGGTAATCAGTTCAACATCCTCTCTAGGATACAATAACATCATCTTTGAGACAGATTAAAAAAATCTTGTGGAAGCCTTACATGAGAAGAGTGTTTGGCCGGTGCTTAAGGGAGTCCATTAGGACATACAATAGGGGCTGAGAAGTTTTGAAGACTTCACGATAAGTTTCTTCTCAAAAGAAGGAAATAAAGTGGCGGATAGGATTGCAGGGGAAGCTATTTCCTATGAGAATTATGTTCCCTGTTTGTACTCCATAATGCCAAACTGGTTGAAAATAAGTGTTGAGGCAGATAAGCCTTTATTGTAGCAAAACTTTGGTTAATTGAATAGTAGAAGTTGAGCGAAAATAATAATAATAATAATAATAATAACCAATCCCTTTTCGGCTCCCTGACCTCCTTGACCACTCAGAACCATCGCCAAGTTGAGATGAGCGCCACCGTCTCCGCCTCCCTGAGTCTCCGGCATCTCCGTGGCTTCCCTTGCGTCGTCCCCTCTCTTCTCTTCTCATCGTATTCCTCCGTCTCATTTCCTCTTTACTCTCCTCGTCTCTGCCTCTTCCTCCGCCGTCGCCAACTCTTCCTTAACCGTCCCCACGCCGCGAGCTTCAGTTCCTCTCCAGGTTACAACCACTTCACTTCCATCTCCAACTTTTTTTTAATCTGTAGCTCTGCTTAGACGAGTCATCTCTAGGTTCTAAGACGTCTGGTCCGAGCTACGACGTTATTGTGGTTGGAGGGGGACACGCTGGATGCGAAGCGGCCTTAGCCTCTGCTCGATTGGGTGCTACTACTCTGCTTCTCACATTAAACCTCGATCGAATCGCTTGGCAGGTTTTGATTTCTCTGGTTACCTTTTTGTTTGTTAGAGTCATTGTACTGGAACGAACAATCAAATGCCCATAACTACATTGTTTCTTGAAGCCTTGCAATCCAGCAGTCGGTGGACCAGCAAAGTCACAGTTAGTACATGAAGTTGATGCACTTGGAGGTGATATTGGCAAAGTTGCTGACAGGTAAGTAATTGTTTTCTATTTCTCATCTTGTATTCTGATTGATTTTCTTTGGTGTATCTAGTGACACTCATGACTTGTACACGAATTTAATTATGCCTCTTGTTCTACCGTCTTCTATTGTTGTATATGAACACCCCACCCTCCTTTACTTTGTTAACTTAGAGGTGTTAATATAATTACTGATATTGTTTCTTCTTCGTCACTGTCACTGAACAACTTAACAGTGCAGATGCTACTTACAGAAGCGTATCCTAAATGTCTCAAGGGGCCCTGCTGTAAGATCATTACGTGCTCAGACCGACAAAAGGGAATATGCTGTGGAGATGAAAAAGATTGTGGAAAGGTCAGCTTAAGTTTATCTCTATCTACAGATCTTTTTTGGGGTCACAACTCTTCACTTTTGTGCAATGCTTTGCGTATAATTCTCAAGCAGATGTAACATGCTGAAAATTCAACTTTAGTGAAAGAATACAATCTTGAATTACAAGGTGTATATGTTTCTTGTTCACGGTTGATCATTGTTTCTTCTACTCTGGCTAACAACTGCAATTTTTACTTGGTATGCCAGCACTGAAAATCTCTGTATTAGAGAGGCAATGGTAACAGATATCCTAGTTGGGAAGAATGACAATGTGGAAGGCGTAGCCACATTTTTCGGGATGAACTTTTATGCACCTTCTGTTATTCTCACCACTGGAACCTTTATGAGTGGGAAGATTTGGGTCGGTAGAAAGTCTATGCCAGCTGGGAGAGCTGGCGAGTCAGCTTCACAAGGATTGACAGAGAATTTGCAGCTACTTGGATTTGAGACAGATCGCTTAAAGACTGGTACTCCAGCGCGTGTGGATCGCCGGACTATAGATTTTTCCAATTTGGAGGCTCAGCATGGAGACGAAGAGGTTTCAATGTACAATTATAAAAATAGACTATTTAGGATATATTGCATGGTTACATGGGTTAAAGTGATTCACTCAGCAAGTAGCCTGTTAGGCAGCATGCAAATCATTTTTACCACTTTCTTGGCGAGATCAGTTCAAGCAAACTCACTTGCACTTTATAAATACTCTTCTCACAATGGAAAAAGATTTCATATCTTTATCTGGTATCTAGCCAAAGCGATTCATGAACCTTTTGTATTTGAAGATGCTAAACATTAATTTCCTTTTCCCAGGTCAGCTGGTTTAGTTTTGACCCAGATTTTCATATTGAGCGAGAGCAAATGAGCTGCTACCTAACTCGCACGACAAAGTTTACACACCAATTGATTAGGGATAATTTGCATGAGACCCCAACTTATGGTGGATGGGTTGAAGCAAAAGGTCCTAGGTACTGCCCTTCCATTGAAGACAAGGTAAATTGTTTTCTGGGCATATGTTTTACCTCTTTTTTGTTGTATTATCTCTTTCTTGGACCAAGAGGAAGTTACGTTGGACATCTCATTTTATTGAGCTGATTGTTCTTGATATACTTGTCAATGTTTGTGAGACATTGTGGAATCTAATTGTGAGCAAGAGCATGGAAACCCGAGTTTGCTAGATAAAAGTAATTCTAAGCTGGTTTCCGCTCCAAGATTTAAAAATATGCTGACGAGTCTTTATAAGGAGACATTTAGAGCCTTAGATGGGAGCATAAGCATAAATAGGGGATGGAACAGATCTGTGGGGGTATTGAGTGTTTGTGATAGAATCAAGTTCTCAAAAAGGAATAGGAAGAAGAATTGGGAGAGTTTAGGTTCGGTAGAACAAACCCTTGGTTCCTTGGATCTTTTTTCTTGGTTCAACAAGTGTATGTCGTTTCTGAAGGAGTAATAAAGCAGTAATCGTGTCTAAATACCCTTCTTATCAAGTTCCTTTATTTCTATTTTGGATGATGATCATGATGTCACGGTAGCCAATTATATATGCTGATTTCTTGCAAACTGCTCTACGTCGTCATCATCTTTCATTTGCAATCTTGAAGGTCTATTCTATTCTAGTATTGACGGTGATTCTTCTAATTCCTTAAAAATCTTGCATTCACTGTTTCTACAGGTGGTACAAATAATATATTGAACCATCTCTCTCTTAAACTAATTTTGATGAACTTTATAAATTTACCAGTCTCTGTATCTTATTTGGTTTCAGATTGTTAGGTTTAAAGATAAAGAGTCGCATCAAATATTCCTCGAACCAGAGGGCCGAGATGTTCCTGAGATCTATGTGCAGGTTGGTGCATATCTTAATTAAGATTTATCTAACTCTTATCATCCCTGGTAGGGGGAAAAGTGTGAATCCTAAGGATGAGAAAGGGATTCTATCTTTTTATCTCTATGTTAACATCTAAGAGATATGCTTGTCCAGGAATTTTCTTCATGGTAGAGCAAGCCTGCAGTTTGTTACTGCTCAGATGTTATCTATAGTTTATTGTGAGGGTCTGTAAATTATATTTTCAAGACTAGAACAGATATTTAGCTTAGTTACTAAGTAGTCAGTAGCTATATATATGTATTAGTTATAAGTTTTTCAAGCGTTGTATATATCTTCTTCTGAGTGATTTGTTAGAATGAAATGTCTTTGGTATCACTATCATTCTTATCGATTGGTATTTTCATAGGGATTTTCAACTGGCCTGCCAGAGAATCTCCAGCTGCCACTTCTAAGAAGCTTGCCTGGACTCGAAAATTGCGCCATGCTAAGGCCTGCCTATGCTGTTGAGTATGATTATTTGCCAGCTCATCAGTGTTCCAGGTCCCTTATGACGAAGAAAATTGAAGGTCTTTTCTTCTCTGGTCAGATCAACGGCACAACTGGTTATGAAGAGGCTGCCGCGCAGGTGACTGATCAATACGAAACTTTAATTTCCTTAATGATAGACTTCGTTTAATGATAATAGGTTTACTCGGATGATATGGAAATAATATATTGTCGCTACATTGAAAACTGCTTTTTGGACTTGGCAAGTGTGTTTCGTGGAATCAATCTCTGTTATTTATTTTAATGTTAGGGTATTATATCTGGAATCAATGCTGCCAGACATTCGGACGGTAAGAAACCTGTTGTTCTTGAGAGGGAAAGCAGTTATATAGGCACGTTGATTGACGATTTGGTCACAAAGGACCTCAGAGAGCCATACCGCATGCTAACAAGGCAAGTTCTATTACATTTTCTTGATCATTATCCTAAATCTCCTCCATTGTTCTATATTTTCGAGATCAATCCTCCGCTCTACTTTCTGATTTATATGTAGGCTAGAGATATGAATCATGAATTGTTTTATGAAGAATTTCTTCGGACCAGAGATCTGTAGAAAGAAAATAAGTTCTTACTTATGCGTTGTTTGTGGCACCCATTTAAGTCCGCCTGATGTTAATACCAGTTTTAAGAAATTTATTTTTACTGCTTTAAATAAGCTTCTCATCTGGCTGGCATCGATATATGGCACTCTATCGCTGTAGATAGTTTTCATTTATACTTTGAATAAAGCACGACGTTTTTCCGGCCTTGACTTGTTAAACTTCCTTATGTTTAGATTCGCATAAACTATATTGCTCCTGTAATTATAGTCTGTTACCAATAAAGTTATTAATCAGTACTTATGTGTGTTTGATAATGCGGGATAGTCATATATGTTTTTCTTCTCGATGACAGCCGTTCAGAACATCGGCTACTTCTTCGATTTGATAACGCGGATAGTCGACTCACGCCTCTGGGGCGTGAACTTGGACTGATAGATGATAGACGATGGAAGTTATACCAAGAAAAGCAAGAGAGGATATCAGAAGAGAAGAAGAGACTGAAAACTGTCAAGATTCCAGTTTCAGGTTGTCTTTCTACTCCATCTCTCCCTTACATGAAGTTTTTTTTTTTGTTTTTAGAACGAACTTGCGCTGTCGGGTCCTTGCATCCATTTCAACATGGTATAGTTCTTTGGAAAAGCTGTTTGGTATGAGAGAATCTACGTACAATAAACTTGATCAGTAAAAATACATGGAGCTCGCACTAGAAAACTTATTAAGACTTGCCAGAAACTGGATTTGGTGCATTGCATAAGTTGATGATGCATTGCTGATTTGCTTTGCAGTTACAGGAGGTGATTTGGCTGCTGAAGTTTCTAATGTGTCTTCTCAGCCAGTCAGAGAATCAGCGACACTAGAGAGTCTACTAAAGAAACCCCATGTCCACTACAAGATTCTTGAGAAGCATGGCTTTGGAAATGAAACATTATCTAGAATGGAGAAAGACTGTGTAGAGATTGATATAAAATATGAAGGTTTCATTCTGCGCCAGCAAAACCAACTGCAGCAGGTATGTTTTGTCTGCTTCATTGCATGCTTATTGCCTGTGCTTGGATATACGGACATGAATTGAAAAAATAAAAATCCTTTAACAGATGGTCCAACAACAATATAGACGACTTCCAGAGGATTTGGATTACTTTTCGATGACAACTCTATCCCATGAAGGGCGTGAAAAACTTTCAAAGGTGTGTTAGTTAAAGTAGTTTTGAGTAGAATGAATGTGCTTTTATAGCTTATCAGTCTTATGTTGTGAACAATTATAAATTTCAGGTGAGACCGCAGACAATAGGGCAAGCAAGCAGAGTTGGTGGAGTCAGTCCTGCTGACATTACAGCTTTGCTCATAACACTTGAGTCGAACCGAAGAAGAAGTCAGGAGATTAAGAGAGGAAAAATATTGGAGCATGCATTGGCAGAATCCACTCCACACTTGGTAGAAGATATGGAGCATATGGTCAAAGAGTGATTAAGACGTGACAGGTTAGCATCAATCTCTCAAAGATTGCAAAACCTTGAAAATGATTTTGATCTATCGGTAATCAATGATGTAATTCATGTACCACTCACTTGTGTAACCTTTTGTGGATGTTTTTAATCGGTCACAAACGTAATTTATTTATTCAGTATAAAAATACATTTGCATCACTTAACCAATCAGGAAAACCTATCTCCAGAGCCTATGCTTTCTTTTGAACCGGCTCTAATTATACGGCTAATATTATTTCGTATCATCTCGAAAATTTGTACTACGCTATTATTTTTGTTGTCGCCAATTGGAGGAGTCTACGTACTTTTGGGATGGATTAGGTGAAAAGCTCTTGTGAAACTGAAACATAAAACAATGGAGGTCGCATATTTTGATCCCTCAAATAACTTTTTTTAAAACTTCATTTGCTTCATTAGCTTCAAATTGATGTGGATTTTAGACAAATCTTTCATTAATCTTTCTATACCAGCAGGTATGGAGTTAGCGTCTTGGAAAATACATATTAATGGAGACAAATATCAAAACACATTATATTTGAATTACAATGACATAAACAAGAATAGGGGCATATATTTAATAGTAACTTTTCCCTTTAACCCAATGGTTGCCTGCGTATTTTTCTTTTACAAGTGTCACTAAAACGATTTCCCCTAATTTTGTTTCTCTTCAATTTCCTACACAAACTTTGTGAATTTACATGAACTAATTATTTTTCTAAAATTCACCAAATAAAATTGGTTAAGCTAATTCTAACTAAACCGTAACCACGGTTAAGAAAACCAAAATCGCATTTTAGAAATCTGATAATTATATATATGCGTATTCCCCCTTCTAGAAATAGAGCTAATTAAATTTTTTTTTCCTAAACTTTTACCTCTTTGTTTTGCTACACAAACAATTTAAATTGATCATAAAACTACATGAAGATATTTATCTATTTACCAAATAAAATTGGTTTAGCTAATTTTGAAATTAAGTTAAATAAACCATAATCGCGTTTTAGTATCCAACTCGGTAAGCCTTTTATGGGAGATAGTTCCTGTAACGACCGCGAACCATATTATAGGAAAATTGGTTCGGTTTATTGCGGTTTTGTACGATTTTGGTTACAAATAAAAAAATCAGAGTTTTGCCTATAAAAGAAAGAGGAGTGTCGGCAGTGGTATGGAGAGAGAGATTGCTCAGAGTTTTGAGAGGTTAGAGAGAGAGAGAGAAGAGACCAAGTGTTCTTGAGTTTTGGAGAGTTTTGGAGTGTTTTCCGTCGGTTTTGGATGAGACAAACGGCGGTGAAGATCAAATTGGATCGGAGTGAAAATTTCAGGGTAAGTTCTTCACTCTTTGATCTTGATTTAGGAGAAAACCGCTTGTCAATCTGGTTGTTTCATTTTGGTATCAGAGCCCTAGCGGTTCTAGGGCTAGCTAGTTAATTGATTATGTGCATTAGTCAATTGATTGTTGTGTGGGTATGGAGTCCTAGATCATCCCTTCCGAGCCTTCAATGAGATTCCACGGTATGTGTTTTGTGATTTCTGTTTTCTAGTACTTAGCATTCTGCGGTTGAGTGCAAAGTGATGACTAGGGGGACTAGAGGCAGAGGTCGCGGGGGCCGTAGAGGTCGTGGTAGTCGTGCTGGGCGTGGGCGTGGGCGAGGACTTGGGAGTGAATCTGCTGCCACGTGGGTGTCCCAGGAGACTACACAGGAGCGGGTAGCTGACTCGTAGGCGTTTCAGGAGGGGTCCGTGGGTGTGACAGCTACGGGTTCCAGTGTGCGAGCTGGAGGGGCTGGTGCGGGTCCTGATGTAGCTGGCGGTGCGGTGGGCCCTGGTGGGGGTGCTGCCGTAGGCATTGCCCCGGATCGAGATGATCGTCTGGCGGGTCTACTACAGATGATTCTGGAGAGGTTACCGGGAGGGGTGCCTGCTCCGGGTTATGCTCCTGGGGTACAGCCGGGTTTGGCTGGGGTGCAGCCTGGTATGGCTGGGGTGCAGCCGGGTTTGGCTGGGGTTGAGGAGCTTCCATCTTATCTGCGGATGATGGAGCAGATGCAGCGGATTGGTACTGCATTTTTCTCGGGCGGTGCTAAGCCTGAGGAGGCTGATGGGTAGCGGATGAGGTTAGAGCGTAACTTTCGCTCCATCAGGTGTCCAGAGGGATACAGAGTGGATCTGGCGATACATTACCTAGAGGGTGATGCGCATCTCTGGTGGAGAGGTGTTGAGGCCAGGAGGGTGCAGGCCGAGATGGTCTGGGAGGACTTCTTGGCGGAGTTCAATGCCAAGTATTTTCCGCAGGAGGCAGTGGACCGTTTGGAGTCTAGGTTTCTGGACCTAACTCAGGGAGATCGGTCAGTGAGGGAGTTCGATGTTGAGTTCAGTCGACTTCTGGTACATGCAGGGAGAGGCATGGAGGGCGAGGATGCCCAGGTTATGAGGTTCTTGCGAGGACTTCGACCAGATTTGAGGACTCGCTGCAGGGCGAGTAGGTTCGCCACGAGGGCGGAGCTGGTTGAGATGGCTGCTGCGATCGAGGAGGATCTCGGGGAGCTGGTTGTGGTGGTTAGTCCACCGGTGCAGCAGCAGCAGCCGAGGAGATCCCAGCAGCAGATGAGTTCAGGCAGGGGCGGCAAGCTTGCTCAGGGACAGAAAAGGAAGTGGGAGAGCACTTTAGGGGTCAGTCAGGGCGGTTCGGGATGCTTCGGGTGTGGGAGTGTGTCCCATCGTGTGGCGAGCTGTCCGAAGAGGACCGGGACCGGGACTCGAGATGTGCGGGTCGGGGTCCAGGATACACGGGTGTGTTACCACTGCAGAGAGACGGGGCATATTAAGCCCAAGTGTCCGAAGCTGCAGCAATTGGCGGTGGCCGTAGTGCAGCCGTTGTCTGAGATTGCAGCAGCACCGCGTGTATTCACGTCTGCGGAGGCGGGTGGATCTAGCACCAGACCGATCACAGGTATTTCCGGACTTGACTTTTTAAATTCGTGGTTGTTTGAGTTTTTGTCTGTTGGGAAATTGTGAGTTTGTGCTAGAATGGTAGGGTTCTGAGGCACATGGGATTGTGCAGGGACCTTAGTTGTGGGCGGTTATGAGTCCCACGTGTTGTTTGATTCGGGAGCTACGAATAGCTTTATTACGCCGGAGTGTGCGGAGAGCAGCGGAATCCAGAGTGATTTCGGGGAACAGGCGGGAGTAGCCAAGGTTGCTGGTGGCAGGAGAGTTGATGCCAGCAGATCTGATCATCAGTCCGGTGGAGCTGTACGATGTTATCCTGGGTATGGATTGGTTGGATCGTTACAGGGTCCATCTGGATTGCCACCGAGGGCGAGTTGTGTTTGAGCGAGAGGTAGGGAGGTTGGTTTATCAGGGTGTGAGACCGACTTCCGGGAGTCTTGTGATTTCCACGATACAGGCCGAACAGTTGCTTCTCAAGGGCTGCGAGGCGTATCTGGTAACGATAGTGATGCCTGAGTCTGTTGGAGGGGTTGCAGTTGAGGATATTCGAGTTGTTCGGGATTTCCAGGATGTGTTCCAGTCATTGGAGGGATTACCGCCATCGCGGTCGGATCCGTTTGTTATTGAGTTGGAACCCGGGACTACTCCGATATCTAAGGCACATTACCGTATGGCTCCAGCAGAGATGGCAGAGCTGAAGAAGCAGCTGGATGATTTGTTGGATAAGGGTTTTATTCGGCCCAGTGTTTCACCGTGGGGAGCGCCGGTATTGTTTGTGAAGAAGAAAGATGGTAGTTTCCGGTTGTGCATCGATTATCGGGGACTTAACCGAGTCACCGTGAAGAACAGGTACCCTCTGCCGCGCATTGATGAGTTGTTGGATCAGTTGCGAGGGGCTACCTGGTTCTCCAAGATCGACTTGGCTTCGGGGTACCATCAGATTCCGATTGAGGAAGCAGATGTGAGGAAGACTGCTTTCAGGACGAGGTATGGGCATTTTGAGTTCGTGGTGATGCCTTTTGGTTTGACGAATGCACCAGCAGCGTTCATGCGGTTGATGAACGGGGTATTCCAGGAGTATCTGGATGTGTTTGTGATCATCTTTATCGATGATATTTTGGTGTATTCGAAGAATCCTGAGGAGCATGAGTTGCATCTGAGAGTAGTTTTGGGGAAGCTGCGGGAGTAGAAGCTATTTGCGAAGTTGAGCAAGTGCAGTTTCTGGCAGAGGGAGATGAGTTTTCTTGGCCATGTGGTGTCTACAGAGGGAGTTTCCGTAGATCCGGCTAAGATTGAGGCTATCAGAGGGTGGCCTAGATCGATGAATGCCACTGAGATCAGGAGTTTTCTTGGGTTGGCAGGTTATTATCGGAGATTCATCGCGGGATTTGCGAGTTTGGCTAAGTCGATGACTAAGTTGACAGGGAAGGATGTTCCTTTTGTATGGTCTTCTGCATGCGAGGAGAGTTTTAGCAAGCTGAAAGAGATGTTGATATGTACACCTGTGTTGGCGTTACCCGAGCCAGGGGAGCCTTACGTGGTGTATACTGATGCTTCGGGTGTTGGTCTGGGTTGTGTCCTGATGCAGCAGGGAAAGGTTATTGCGTATGCTTCGAGGCAGTTGAGGAAGCATGAGTGCAACTACCCTACCCATGATTTGGAGTTGGCTGCGGTAATCTTCGCTCTAAAGATTTGGAGATCTTACCTTTATGGCGGAAAGGTCCAGGTGTTCACAGACCATAAGAGTTTGAAGTATTTCCTCACTCAGCCAGAGACAGAGGCGCTGGATGGAGTTGGTAGCGGATTACGATTTGGAGATCGGATACCATCCAGGTAAGGCTAATCTGGTTGCAGATGCGTTGAGTCGGATGAGGGGCTGCTTCAGATCAGGAGGGTGATATGAAAGCTCTGGTGAGCGAGATTAGTACGTTGAGGTTGTGTGTGATCTCACAGGAGCCGTTGGGGTTAGAGGTAGCTAACCAAGCAGATTTGCTGAGTCGTATTCGAGCAGCTCAGGAGTTGGATCCGATGTTGATTGATGCTGCTAGGGTTGCAGGTTCAGAGTATATGGTCTCGGCAAATGGGACGATACTGGTGAACGGACGGGTTTGTGTACCCAAGGATGAGGATCTGAGGCAAGAGATCTTGCGTGAGGCTCATGCGAGCATGTTATCGATTCATCCGAGGGTAACCAAGATGTATCGTGATCTGAAGCGGTATTATCACTGGGTCGGGATGAAGAGGGATGTAGCTAATTGGGTTGCAGCGTGCAACGTGTGTCAGCTGGTGAAGGCTGAGCATCAGGTTCCGAGTGGTATGTTACAAAGTTTGCTCATTCCGGAGTGAAAGTGGGATATGATTACCATGGACTTCGTGACGGGGTTGCCGTTGTCACGGACGTATGATGCGATCTGGGTGATTGTGGATCGTCTGACCAAGTCAGCACACTTTCTTGCCATAAAAAAAGACCGATGAGACGGTGGTGTTGGCTAAGAAGTATGTGCGTGAGATAGTGAGGCTGCACGGGGTGCCAGCGAGTATTGTGTCAGACAGGGATCCAAGGTTTACGTCTGAGTTCTGGAGGGCGTTTCAGGCAGAGATGGGCACTAAGGTGCACATGAGCACGGCTTATCATCCTCAGACAGATGGGCAGTCGGAGAGGACTATTCAGACTTTAGAGGACCTGTTGAGGATGTGCGTGCTGGATTATGGTGGTCATTGGGCGGATCATCTGAACCTGGTTGAGTTTGCGTACAACAACTCATACCAGGCGAGTATTGGGATGGCTCCATATGAGGCTCTGTATGGGAGGCCATGTAGGACACCATTGTGCTGGACTCAAGTGGGGGAGAGGAGCATGTTTGGTGTGGATTTTATTCAGGAGACGACAGAGAAGATCCGTGTCTTGAGGCTGAACATGAGAGAGGCTCAGGATCGGCAGAAGAGTTATGCTGATAAGAGACGGAAAGAGCTGGAGTTTGAGCTGGGAGATCTGGTGTATCTCAAAGCAGCGATGTTGAGGTGTCCTAGCAGATCCATTTCGGAGAATAAGCTAAGTCCAAGGTTTATGGGTCCGTTCTGGGTGGTGGAGCGGGTTGGACCAGTGGCTTATCGGTTGGAGTTACCTTAGAGTATGAGAGCGTTTCATAAGGTATTTCATGTATCGATGCTGCGGAAGTGTCTACATGAGTCTGAGGTGGTGTTGGCTAGGATTCCGGAGGATCTTCAGTCCAACATGACGTTGGCGGCGAGACCTGTGAGGATTCTCGAGAGGAGAGTCAAGGTTCTGCGCCAGAAGAGGATACCATTGGTGAGAGTCGTGTGGGACTGTGATGGTGTTGAGGAGGAGACTTGGGAACCAGAGGCAAGTATGAAGACGAAGTTCTCGAAGTGGTTCGAGAAGCAAGCGGAGGCTTGAGTATCTTCTGATTTTCAGTGGTTGTATTAGCTTGTGGCTATGAGTTGTATGTATTTTCGTTTGGGTTGTAACGATATACATTGTTGAGATTTAATAAGATGGGGTTTTCCTTATTATCTTTGGTTGAGACGGATGTTCTTATGAGTATGATGATTGGGTTAGGTCATGTATGTGATGACGGGGAGGTCATTTGAGGGGCTAGGATAGAAGCTCTATGGGAGTTAGGGCTTGTCTAGGTATCTAGGGATGGGGGATCCTAAGGGATTAGGACGGGTAGATCCCTAGATGGCGCTGGAAAAATAGAGGTTTTATGTGAGTTAGAACCTGTCTATTTTCTAGGGGGAGTCTGGAACAGAAGTCTTATGTGAAGTTAGGACTGTCTTTTCCAGGAACTCCGATTGAAACACCCTGGTGATTGGGATGTTTCAGATGACCTAGGGATTGATCATGAGTAATATTCCGGGTTTGGGAATATCGGATTAGGAAACACCCTAGCGTTTGGGTTGTTTCAGATGACCTGGGGATGGGTCATGAGTGATATTCTGGGTTAGGGAATATCGGGGTAGGAAACACCCTGGCGATTGTGTTGTTTCAGATGACCTGGGATTGGTCATGAGTGATATTCCTTGTTAGAGAATATCGTGATAGGAACCACGGAAGTAAATCGGTCGACAGGTGCTTATGATGCACGTTACAGTGTTACTGCTCCAGGGGATGGTGATATTCTCCTGCATATACTTTGAGGGATTACGATCTCTCCAGAGGATGTGTGATTCCTCTGCAGCCGAGAGCTGATGGACTGTGTGTCCTGAAGCGGAGGGGCTGGGGCATACCGAGAGCCGGTATGGTATACATCGAGAGCTCGATGGGTGACGACCCTGCGAGTGGGAGTGGTGTATAGAGATATATGTTTGAGCAAGAGTACCTGTAGTGTGATTATAAGTATGAGATTTGATGAGCTTCAGGGATCGGAAATGATCTCAGGTGGTTTGTGAATGTCTAATCTAGGGTTTTTACTCGAATTTGGAACCTTAGTGCAGACGACCCTAGTAAACATATGTAGCCTCTTTGGTCGTACATGTTCTTGTTTGATTGTTGTGCGACCAATTGATTCAAGGTCTGGGTCTACGGTGGGTCGGGCATGTTTTTGTTTGATTGTTGCGCGATCTATCGGACAACCCTGATCCGGATCAGCGAGTGTTGCATCGTGGATGTTTCCTGGGGAAATTTGGGCGGGTTTTTGGATGAGAGTGTCAACCTTAGTGAGACGGGGTTAGGTGATTGAGATCGGATGATGATCTCTAATCGTGCTGACCGGGTTTGGTCAGGATTGTATCCATGTGGATGGTGTAATGAGGCTAGAGTGAGTCTAGTAGGACTCGGAGATTCGAGTGTTAACTCGAAGGTTACTGGCCGCGTTCGGGTCAGGTAGTGGAGACCGTAGTGAGACGGTGTTGCGTGATTCGAGGTCGAATCCGTGTTAGTGGGGGAGAATTGTAACGATCGCGAACCATATTATAGGAAAATTGGTTCGGTTTATTGCGGTTTTGTACGATTTTGGTTACAAATAAAAAAAATCAGAGTTTTGCCTATAAAAGAAAGAGGAGTATCGGCAGTGGTATGGAGAGAGAGATTGCTCAGAGTTTTGAGAGGTTAGACAGAGAGAAGAGACCAAATGTTCTTGAGTTTTGGAGAGTTTTGGAGTGTTTTCCGTCGGTTTTGGAGGAGACAAAAGGCGGTGAAGATCAAATTGGATCGGAGTGAAAATTTCAGGGTAAGTTCTTCACTCTTTGATCTTGATTTAGGAGAAAACCGCTTGTCAATCTGGTTGTTTCAGTTCCAACTCCAGTCTCTCTAAGAACATATTTCTATTCGTCTCAAAAATGTTTTGTGTTCCGAGTTTTTGTTTTAACAGAAAAAAATAGAATTGTTGTCAACAAATTAGGATTGATTCAAAAGAAAGAAAATAATGGATTTACTAGTCCATTAGCAAATAAAGTTTTTGTATTGAAAGCATCGTATAAATTTATTTATTTTTATCGTTCAGTGTTATAAACCAATTTATGTGTTTGTTGATATGTGTGTGAATTTGTATTTCGTTAATGTATTCTTGTTGAATCAACTTTTGTACTTTTACTCAAAAAATGGATTAAGACTTAAAAAAGAGAGAATTGTTGTCATTAAAGGCTCTGGTTATATATGTTATAATAATGCATTTCACTATATGCATTCCACTATATGGAGCCCATTTACCTACTCCCAAACACTAACTTATGCTTTTCATCTTCTATATAAATGATGCATTTCCTTCATTTGTAAGAACACACAATTCATAACTTCAATAAGAAGAAATAGCAAATCATTCATTCTCTCTCAATCTTCATTTCATCAATATCCCGTTCTTTACCGGGTATAATATTTTGTTCTCATTTATCGAAATGATAAATTATACCATTTTTTTTTATAACACGTTATCAGCACGATCACTCTAAAAAGATCAATTTTCATACGCATACTTATTGTACCATTTGGTGTGCGGACTACCGCCTCCATAATAATTCTATGTGGTTGTTTCACACACCATAATTTATTTATTTATTGCTTTAATTATTTATGGTCGGTTTACCGCCTGATTATTTATTTATTATTATGGTTGTTCTACACACCATAATTTATTTATTTATTGCTTTAATTATTTATGGTCGGTTTACCGCCTGATTATTTATTTATTATTATGGTTGTTCTACACACCATAATTTATTTATTTACTGCTTTAATTATTTATGGTCGGTTTACCGCCTGATTATTTATTTATTATTATGGTTGTTCTACACACCATAATTTATTTATTTACTGCTTTAATTATTTATGGTCGGTTTACCGCCTGATTATTTATTTATTCTTATGGTTGTTTTACACACCATAATTTATTTATTTACTGTTTTAATTATTTATGATCGGTTCAACCACCCTGAAAATTTATCTATTGCTTTAATTATTTATTTAGTATTCTCTCTTGGATGACTTTTTCACCATAACCTTGTTATTACTTCTATGTTAATTTTATGTCTAGTATATATAATATTCAACCAGTTTTTTTCTAAAATTAATATTTGAACTGGTAAATTTATCTGATTGATTATCAAATATTTTCAGAATAATTTTTCTTTCTCATCCGATTTTAACGGTCACAAAGAAAATATTTCAAAATAATTTTTAAAATTTTTTCACTTTAAAACGGCTATATAACGGCTATGAACAGTATTTTTCATCTATAAATACACTCATATTTCACTCTTTCAAAATCACTCAAACATTTCATCTTCTTCCAAACAATTTCACAAAAAATATTTTTAGTTCTCATTTTGTAAGAAAAATGTTTCGTTTGTTTTTGATTTTTATTATCGGTGTATTTCTTACCGTGATTTATGGTCTCTTCGCCGGAGAATTTACTCGCGAAGAGTTTATCATGAATATCGGTTTACTTGTTTATGCTTTAATGTTCTTTGTAATTGCGATTTTAATTAATGTATATGGTTTCTAAAATCATGTTATATTTCTAATAATAATATTTTTGATTTTATTTTTTTAGAAACAAATGGCAAACATCGAAAAGCTTAAGATCCCAGCTCTCAGAGTCACTGGTGAAAATTACATAGCATGGTCCACTGATGCTGAACTTTATCTGGATTCTCAGTCTCTATTAGATACTATTAAAGAAGAAAAAGAATCGACTGCCCCTGCAAAGGCAAGGGCGGTAATTTTTCTGAGAAAACATCTAGATGAAAATCTAACGCATGATTATGCGAATACAAAAGATCCTGTAGAGCTGTGGAAAGCTCTTAAAGAAAGGTTTGACAACCAAAGGGCAATAACTCTCCCACATGCTCTTGATGAGTGGGCAAATTTAAGGTTCCTTGATTTTGACAAGGTGGATAATTATAATTCCGCCATGTTAAGAATTGTGTCCCGATTGGAATATTGTGGTAAGAATGTGAGCGAAGAGGAAATGCTCGAGAAAACTTACTTAACATTCCATAAGGAACATTTTGTTCTTGCTGAACAATACAGGAACTGTAAATACAAGAGGTTTTCTGAGTTGATTGTGGCTCTAATGTTGGCTGAGAAGAATAATGAGTTTCTCATCAAAAATCATAACGCTCGACCTGTAGGAACAATTGCTGTCCCTGAAGTGAACGCAATGGATGAAAAAAATCGTGGACAAACGGATGTGAGGTATCCGGGGAGAGGAAATCAAACCAACCGGGGTCGTGGTGGTCGATTTAATCGTGGCCGTGGGAGAAATTATAATCCAAAAGGACGGTCATTTAAATGGGTCCGGTCTGAACAAAATCTCAAAGGGAAAGAAAAGAAAGACAATTTCACCCAGAAGCGTGAAGGTGTTTGTTACAGATGCGGATGTAAAGGCCATTGGTCCAAAGTGTGTCGTACTCCTTTGCACCTTTGCAAATTGTACCAAGAGTCAGTTAAAGGCAAAGGAAAGGAAGTTAATCTTATGGAACACCCTGAAGGTGATACATACCTTAACGCTTCGGACTTTGATGATGATGCCGAAATGACAGACCTTGCGGATAATCAAGATGCTTGTAATGAGACTACTGTATAGTCTCTGTTTATGCCATGTATAATATTATGCTTTTCCGTTGTTTGAAAAAAATAATGTTGTTTTTTTTAACAACAATTTAATATATAATCATTGTGTATTTTTCTTTTAATGAATAAAATTTATTCTTCTTTTATTGGTGTCTATCTTGATCACAGGAAATGGAAAGCAAAACAAACGGAATGATATCTAAAGGAAATATTAGAGAAATATGTATACCAGATAGTGGAACAACGCACACTATTCTGAGACATAGAAAATATTTCACTGATTTAAAACCAACGAAAATCGTTGTGAATACAATATCAGGTCCTGCAGACTTGATTGAAGGAACTGGTAAAGCCAACTTTATGTTGCCAAATGGAACAAAGTTTTCCATAAGAAATGCCTTATTTTCTCCGAATTCTAAAAGGAATTTGTTGAGTTTCAAAGACATATACCTTCAAGGATATGATACTCAGTCTGCGACTGAAAATGGAAAAAAGTATATGTATGTAACTTCCGATAAATCCGGAAAAAGGCTTATATTGGAAAAATTTCCAAAACTTCCTTCTAGACTGCATTATACTCATATAAATGCAATCGAATCACATCTAGTGGTTAAAAGAAATCCAGAAGATTTCACATTATGGCATGATCGCCTTGGTCATCCAGGCACTTCAATGATGCGAAAGATCATAGAGAATTCACATGGTCACCCACTGAAAACCCAGGAGGTATATCAGGGGAATGGAAAGACATGTGTTGCATGTTCTCTTGGAAAATTGATCATAAGGCCATCTCCAACAAAGGTTGATAAAGAATCACCAAAATTTCTTGAACGAATTCAAGGCGATATATGTGGACCAATACATCCATCATGTGGACCATTCCACTATTTTATGGTGTTAATTGATGCATCCAGCAGATGGTCAAATGTTTGTCTATTATCATCTCGAAATATGGCATTTGCGAGATTTCTAACTCAGATAATCAAACTAAAGGCTCAGTTTTCTGATTATCCAATTAAAAGAGTTAGACTAGACAACGCTGGTGAATTCACATCCCAAGCCTTCAATGATTATTGTATGGTAACGGGAATAGAAGTTGAACATCCGGTAGCACATGTTCATACACAAAATGGCCTGGCTGAATCATTAATTAAACGTCTGCAATTAATTGCAAGACCATTGATCATGAAATCAAAACTCCCAACATCTGTATGGGGACATGCCATTTTGCATGCAGAAGCACTCATTCGGATAAGACCAAGTGCATATCATAAATATTCTCCATTACAATTAGCTTTTGGTCGAGAACCAAATATATCACATCTAAGAATCTTTGGTTGTGCGGTATATGTGCCTATAGCACCACCACAACGTACAAAGATGGGACCACAAAGAAGAATGGGAATATATATTGGTTGTGATTTCCCATCAATCATACGATACCTAGAACCACAGACTGGTGATGTCTTTACGGCACGATTTGCCGATTGTCATTTTGATGAAAAAGAATTCCCAGTTCTAGGGGGAGAAAACAAACAAGTAGGAAAGGATATAAGGTGGAGTGTGCCATCTTTATTACATCTCGATCCTCCTACGAAACAGTCCGAACTGGAAGTTCGACGAATTATGCATTTGCAAAGTATAGCGAATCAGTTACCAGATGCTTTTGCAGATACTAAGACAGTAACTAAGTCGCACATTCCAGCTGCAAATGTTCCTGCTCGAATTGAGATTCCTGCAGAATCTGGAAGAGCAGATGATACACGAGAATCTAGGACACGCCTGAAGCGTGGAAGACCTGTTGGTTCTAAAGATAAAAACCCTAGGAAGAAAAGGGAAATTGAAAAGGTTGATGTTCCCAAAGTAGCTGAAAATACTTTGGAAGAATCACATCAAGAAACGAATGATGATGTGGAACATCATGAACCTAAAGAAAACCATGAGACCTCTATCAACTATATTCATAACGGAAAAGTTTGGAATCGAAATGAGATGGTTATTGTGGATGACGTTTTCTCATATCTTGTGTCAAAAGAGATAAATGAAGAAAACGAAGATCCAGAACCTCAGTCCGTATATGAATGTAAAAAGAGGGATGACTGGAGAAAATGGAAAGAAGCCATTCAAACCGAACTTGATTCGTTAAACAAACGAAGTGTATTCGGACCGATTGTACTTACACCTGTAGATGTAAGACCGGTTGGACATAAATGGGTTTTCGTTCGGAAACGAAATGAGGATAATGAGATTACGAGATATAAAGCTCGTCTTGTGGCTCAAGGTTTTTCTCAAAGACCTGGGATAGATTATGAGGAAACCTATTCTCCTGTCATGGATGCAATAACGTTTAGATTCCTGATGAGTCTAGCCGCTTGCGAAAATCTAGAGATGCGTCTCATGGATGTTGTTACTGCTTATCTGTATGGATCATTAGATACGGATATCTATATGAGAATCCCTGATGGGTTTAAAATGCCAGAAGCATTAAGTTCCAAACCCAAAGAATTATGTGCAATCAAATTGCAAAAATCATTATATGGACTAAAGCAATCTGGACGTATGTGGTATAATCGTCTCAGTGAGCATTTAACAAAAGAAGGATACGTGAACAATCCAATATGCCCATGTGTTTTCATCAAGAAAACAACATCAGGATTTGTGATTATTGCGGTCTATGTTGATGATCTAAATATAATTGGAACTCAGGAAGAAATACAGAAAGCCTCAGAATATTTAAAAGGGGAATTTGAAATGAAAGATCTCGGACAGACAAAGTACTGCCTTGGTTTACAAATTGAGCATTCTCAAAAGGGTATATTTGTACATCAATCTACATATACCAAAAGAGTGCTAAAACGATTTAATATGGATAAGGCAAATCCATTGAGTACCCCCATGGTCGTTAGATCACTAAATGTCGAAAATGATCCATTTCGACCACATGAAGAAAATGAGGAGATACTTGGTCCTGAAGTACCGTACCTAAGTGCAATCGGAGCCCTCATGTATCTTGCGAATTGTACTCGGCCTGATATATCATTTGCTGTTAATCTTTTGGCAAGATTTAGCTCGTCCCCTACACGAAGACATTGGAATGGGATTAAACATATTTTCCGATATCTTAAAGGGACGATTGATTTAGGATTGTTTTACCCTAAAAATCCAAATAGCCAAATGGTTGGTTTTGCAGATGCAGGATATTTGTCAGATCCGCACAAAGCGAGATCACAAACAGGATACGTTTTCACGGTCGGAGGCACCGCTATATCCTGGCGTTCCCAGAAGCAAACGCTTGTAGCTACTTCCTCAAATCATGCTGAGCTTATCGCACTCCATGAAGCAAGTAGAGAATGTGTATGGCTAAGGTCAATATATCAACACATTCGATCATGCAGTGGATTACTTGTAAATATGGAGCCGACAATATTATATGAAGATAATGCCGCATGCGTCGCCCAAACAAAGGAAGGATATATTAAAAGTGATAGAACCAAACATATCCCTCCAAAGTTCTTCTCATACACCCAAGAGCTTGAGAAGAATAAAGACATTGAAGTAAGATATGTCCGATCATGCGACAATGCTGCAGATCTCTTCACGAAATCACTACCTACCTCGGTGTTCAAGAAGCATATATATGACATTGGAATGCGCTATCAGCGAAATCTATAAACTTGATCACTCGAGGGGGAGCATGCTAGTTGCACTCTTTTTGTCCTTCTAAGGTTTTTCCCAATGGGTTTTCCTAGAAAGGTTTTTAACGAGGCAACAAAAGACACGAGTCAAGAAACATAGTAAAACTGGTCTCCAAGGGGGAGTGTTATAATAATGCATTTCACTATATGCATTCCACTATATGGAGCCCATTTACCTACTCCCAAACACTAACTTATGCTTTTCATCTTCTATATAAATGATGCATTTCCTTCATTTGTAAGAACACACAATTCATAACTTCAATAAGAAGAAATAGCAAATCATTCATTCTCTCTCAATCTTCATTTCATCAATATCCCGTTCTTTACCGGGTATAATATTTTGTTCTCATTTATCGAAATGATAAATTATACCATTTTTTTTATAACAATATACATATTTTCGGAGGCGGTACAATGTGAATTTTGCATAGAATGTCAACATCTAAAAGATTCATTACATATCTGTAATTTTGCAAACATATAAATCTGTCAGAGAACATAATTTATATATATATCTTTTGAACATTCAGAGAGTAAACATTAAACAGACAAAAAGATGCTGAAGCAAAAAATCTCACCCACCTTTCCTCTCCACCGACTTCTCCGCCGTCTCTCCACCGTTTCCGACACCGGATTCAGTCTCCATTTCCCAAAACTCGAACCCTCTAATGACGCCGAGCTCATTTCCCAATTACTCGTCACCAATCACAATCCTTTCCACTTTATGGAATCTTCTCTGCAACTCCATGGCATCTCCCTCTCTCCCTACCTCATCCACCAGACCCTCCTCCGTCTCCGTCACAATTCCAAAATCGCCCTCGCCTTCTTCCAGTATCTACGCTCCTTACCCTCTCCTTCCACCGCGACCCTTACTTCCTTCAACCTCATCATCGACATTCTCGGAAAAGTTGGTCAATTCGACGTCGTTAGGCAACTCATCGTCGAGATGGAGCAGCATGAAAACGTTAAACCTTCTCCGGAAACGTTTCTAATCCTCGTCAAGCGTTTAATCGCCGCCGGACTCACTCGCCAAGCCGTTCGCGCTTTCGATGATGCTCCTTGTTTCCTTGACAATCGTCTCGGTGTAGCGGAATTCGGATTTCTCCTCGATACGCTCTGTAAGTACGGACACACCAAAATGGCGGTTGGGGTTTTCAATGAACGGAAAGTTGAGTTTGGGTGTAATGAGAAGACGTATACGATTCTGATTGCTGGTTGGTGTAAGCTCCGGAGGTTTGACATGGCACAGAGATTCTTGGCGGAGATGATTGAATCTGGGATTGAACCAAATGTTGTTACCTATAACGTTTTGCTTAATGGGATTTGTCGGACGGCGAGTTTGCATCCTGAGGAGAGGTTTGAGAGGAATGTGAGGAATGCAGAGAAGGTGTTCGATGAAATGCGTCAGAGAGGGATAGAACCTGATGTCACGAGTTTCTCTATCGTGCTACATATGTACAGTCGAGCTCATAAATCTGAGTTGACTCTGGATAAGTTGAAACTGATGAAGACGAAAGGGATTAGTCCTACAATGGAAACATACACTTCAGTTGTTAAATGTCTTTGTTCTTGTGGTAGATTGGAGGAAGCAGAAGAGTTGCTTGAGACAATGGTGGAAAATGGGATTAGCCCTTCTTCTGCAACTTACAATTGCTTTTTCAAAGAATACAAAGGAAGGAAAGATGCTAATGGGGCAATGAATCTATATAGGAAAATGAAGAATGGATTCTGCAAGCCGGATACGTACACGTACAATATTCTATTGGGTATGTTTATCAATTTGGGGAAGATGGAGATGGTGAAAGAAATATGGGATGATTTGAAAGCAAGCGAAACGGGTCCGGATTTGGACTCGTATACTTCTTTGGTTCATGGGTTGTGTAGCAAGGAGAAATGGAAAGAGGCTTGTGGGTATTTTGTGGAGATGATAGAGAAGGGTTTCTTGCCACAAAAGGTAACTTTTGAGACATTGTATAAAGGATTAATACAATCTGATAAGTTGAAGACTTGGAGGAGGTTGAAGAAGAAACTCGACGAGGAATCTATCACCTTTGGCTCTGAGTTTCAGAGATATCCTTTTCAGCCCTACAAGAGATGAGATCTAAAGATTGTGTTACTGAGATGAGCATACAGTATACTGCTAAAATCTGCCATGGCAAAATGTATTATGTATGGCATCGAGTCAAATCTGATGTCTAGTCTCTGCCGTATTTCTTTCATAAATTAATAATACCTATACAAAATCTTGGCAATTGCAACGTCAAAAGTTTTGTATTACTATAATTATCTACAAAAGTATACATTCACAAATTTCATTTTTATGGTTACTAGAATCTAACACGCTCTGAGATACTTCATCGATTGCCTTGGAGGCCTATCAAATCTGTTGTACCGTCCAGTAATTCTAGCGCACACCCGACATTGCTGGTATGTTCATCGTGTTCCTAGGATACATCGACAAAACAAGTGAACGAATATCAAATAAGTTGGGAGCTTCGGTCGACGGTTGGACCTTCAGTCCTCGTTATCCTTGCGGTATTGGTCGAGAACCATTTTGTCGCTTTTTTCCTAACAATAGCTATAATATCTTTCAGTGATACGTTGACCGCATTAAAAAAAATATATATCATTTCGTGTCTAATTCTAAATGTATCACATAAGTCATGAGCAAACTCTAGTGACCTCGATCAATTTCGTCCCTCTTGGTACACGCTGAAACAAGTTTTCTGCGAGAATCATTGGAAAAAAAACATGTAATGAATTTATCTGATGTTTGGAAGACTAAATTGGAAAATCGATCTTTGTATATATCTCCTAGCAAGAAAAAAACCCACATAAATCTACTATATGGAAGCACTATGGCTCTCTCCAGTTGAATGATACATCAGTAGGAAAGGAAAGGCCACATGGACTCTCAAAATCTCAAAAAAAAATTATTTTACGTTTCAAACCTTAAAAGTCGGATGCCAAGTTATTCAATTCTTCAGTTTATAAGTCGAGTAATGTAATTGAGAAATGGAAAGTTGAAACAGCGAAATTGAAACAATTGAAAACAACGAAAGTTGAAATTGAAAGTCGAGAAATGATATCTTAGAAAAATCTCATGTGTTCTTTCATTGAATTTTTCATCGATATTCTAGTTCCTAATAAAAATTGTTGTTTCAGTTGAGATTTGAAAGAAAATTAAAAATATTATAGAAAGCAACGTAGACAGATTTTTAATTGATTTTATATTTTTTTAGTGGTGGACATGAAAAATCTAACTAATAAAAATTGAAGAGTTAATGGTGTCGTTTAGTATTTTCAATTGTGGTGTAGGAGATATTGATGATTTATGTAATTGAGTGAGTTTTCAAGAGTCAATTAACTTAATTAATGTTAGTTACGTTAATAATTAATTTATAACAAACCAACAACATGATCTTCAGCTAGATAAGTGTTCAAATCTTGTACATGCCTTAAATTGCATGAAACGGAGGACGAAAACATCACTTGTAGTTTGCCATCAGATAATAATGATTATGATCATTACTCATGTCTATTATCTTCAGATGAAGAGGTAGATTTTGATTATATTATTTTTTACACATTTCAATGCATTTACCGACATAATGAACTAAACTCCTCCACTGAAGATAGTAGATTGCGAGATTTGGTTGAAATGGAGTATTCGAGAAATGAGGGTGCTAAAGCTATTACGCTCAATTCCAAGTTTAATTACATTTGAAATTGACCATTTGTGTAGTTGAAAATCACATCTCATATATACACCACTACCACTAGAGATTTCAAACTGTAATACATCTAGTGCAAGACCGTGTATATTCGAGTAACAATTATTTTGGAATGCGTCGTATGTGAGAACGCCAGATTACAAGGTTTTTCTGATTACTATAAACTATGTGGCACAATAAAAGAAAAGTAAATCCTGCTCATTTACAAGTATGCTAATTAAATAATTGTGATTAATGAATTTTGTTTCATAATTATAAACATGGTCGTGATTTAGAGGTCTATTTTGGAAGTTTTAGTTCACAACTATTCATTACTTATTGAGTTCGATTCAATCTTTTGTATACATCCAGAGAATCATTTCAACTTCTTAGCATGTACTAGTCCGTTGATTATCGTAAACCAACAAGAATGATAATCTCGTTGTACATGCTAGCAATCGAAATCACAAACTGAATTGGTGCTCTCTCAAACGAACAGGAGAAATGATTGGCAACAGACAAATTAAGAGAAAGAAATATTTTGTTTCTTGTTTAGCTGATCATTTGTGGAAGAAATACATTAATGATGATGCTTAAAAAATATAAAGTAGTTATTCATTTTATGTGTATGTGTGTAACGGAATATTATTTTGATAATAAATGTTTTTTTGTGAGCAAAATGGTAATTATCAACCGACGTTGGATGATGATGTTGGAGCACATGAAGATGGCCAAATTACTGATTCAAGGATTTCACGATCAGATTGCAATGAGTTTATGGAATGCTCGTAAGTAAAATTAAGTTTATTCTAATTTTTTTCTCTAAGAATTCATAAATTTTCATGCTTTTATACATTGTATTTTTTGTTTAATTTGGGTATTTGTTGGATTTTTTTTAATGATGTTACTTAATTATTATAAACGATTTGGAGGTTCATTATTTATTATGTTTAAAGCAGCATAAAATTTCTAAATTATAACCATTTTTATTTGCATAAATTAATTTTGTTAAAACTACTTCACATATCTTATATTTACCAATCATGTTTTTATTTTAAAATAGTTACATCTACAACCTATATATCTACAACAAAATAAAATATGCAGCTACAACCAAAACACTTATAGAAAAAATTATACATCAAATAATCTATAGTTACAACCGAACCAATCATCCACTATAATAAAAATTATAGTATTGAATTAGTTAGATAATACTAAGCTAGTTAGATACTCTTTAAAGAGTCTCTACCGATGGAGCTAGTTAGGTTCAACATTATGCTAATAATTTTTGTCATAAAATAAAAAGACATAAACTGACATTTTCATGATCTTGTGACGAAACACTTTAATATTATAGAAAGTTTTCTTTAAATTAATCTTACAGTCAAAGACTCAAAATTTTTTATGATTTCTTAATTGCAACGTACTCGATTGTTTCATAAGTAAAAACCAAACTGCAAAAATCAAAAGAACATAAATAGTAAGCTTTCGCTATGAATATGCAAGGGGAAAAAAATTCATACTAAACAATCGTTGAAGCAAGAACCATCAAATAAAAAAAGCAAACATAAAAAATCTATGTGTTTATGAACCCTCTTGTTTTTAGTTGAGTTTTATGAATATACATACTTATTTATATATGTGTTTGTTGTCCTTGAATATGATTGACATTTAAAATTTTTTTTGTTGAATTCCAAAGTTTTAAAAGGGCATCCATGATTAGTCGTTATATGTTGCTAGATTTGGGATTATCTATATAATTATTCCTCTAAAATTGTGTTCATTGGTTATTGCTTGATTGACCATCTAGCTATTGCTTATAGGTTGACAATTCATCGCAAATGTTGTTTAGTTACCAATTTGATCAGCAAAGTGTCATAATTTGCAAGAGTAAAATCATGAAATTATGTGAGCAAATCGACGTTGAACTATTTATGCATGTTTAATTGCTTACTTACAGTTGAGTAATTTATATTGTAAATTATCCATGATCATGATTTGAGTTGCAACACTTATCTATCAAAGTTCTCTTGAATATTTAATATGGTTAAATAGATTTATGATACTCTGTTATGTATGTGATGTCCATCACGTCCGCTACTGATTTTTAATAATTATTTACTTGCTTTTAGAGTTTATGTATTGTTATTATCGTCACTATTCTTTTTCCCTAACAAAAGTACTTATATTTTCCATTTTAGCTTAAATTTAATCTCATAAATTGTTTATAGTGCATCTATTTGGTCTCTATTGAACTGGGATTTCAAAAGTATCATATCGTAAAGAGATTTAGGGATTCGAAGATTCTCGTGTTATTAAAATTCAAGTCGACAATAACAACGAAAAGAGTTAATCGTCTAGTTGACGAGCTACCCAAAGAAAACTGCGAGTTTAGAGTCTTAATGCAGAAAACTCGTAGCACTAATCCCCTTGTCCTCACAAGTAATGAATGGATCCCCTCTACTGATAGCTAAACTAAGTCGGTCGATTAGAGTCTCCTCTCTTTACAAGTCGGTTGAATAATTTTTTTATTATTTCGCGGGCTTTTGTCTTTGTCTACATCAACATTTATACTTTGGGCCGAGTTTCATGGGTTTCATGGTTTAATGGATCAATCTTCATTTAGGTTGGGGCTTTCAAAGAATGTGCACAACTCATTTACAATAGTCTTTAATTTTGACCATTGCAAATGTCTATACACTTAAAACATATTTTTAGAGTTGAAACACAAGACATTTGATGGTTGGTTGTATCATTTGGTTTGAATCGAGGTTCTATTTAATTAGCTAATTAAGGTCTAATCGAATTCAAAGTTTATTCACGATAATCAGATTAAAACGTCGCACATAAATCAAAATATAATTTATGTAATTCGAGGTCGATCATTTATACATTTTTTTGCAGTCACACAACAAATTTGAATTGTGTAGATGTGACAATTGTATTTCATTTTTCTTTATCCTTTTTTTTGGGTTGGCATTCATTTTTTTTAATCTTCAAAACCCATATATGCGTTATGTAATTTGGAGTCTCAACCCTAACCCTAAACCCTATATAACCCAGCCAAAAAAAAAAAAAAATTATAAAGAGCAGTTAATTAGTTAATTAAGTTCTAGTCGAATTCAAAGTTTATTCACGACAATCAGATTAAAACGTCGCACATTAACCAAAATATAGTTTATGTAATTTGAGGTCGATCATTCATACATCTTTTGCAGTCACACAACAAATTTGAATTGTGTAGCTGTGACAATTGTATTTTATTTTATTTTTAATCTGCTTTTTTTTTGATCAAACATTCTTTTTCTTAATCTTCAAAACCCATAATGGGATATATAATTTGGAATCTCAACCCTAACCCTATATAACCAAGCCACAAAAAAAAAAAAAAAACAGTCCATTACTCCATGTATATAAAAAACGTAAAAAACAATAAGGTTGATTAGAGAAGGGTTTGTAAAATACAAAGAAAACAAGCACAGTCAGCTAAAAAATTATTTATCGTCCGATAACCCCAATCTCTCTCTCTCTCCCCAGACACAAATATACGCTTTCTCTCACTTGAAATCCCCTCTCTCTCTCTCTCTTCTCGCAGCCGACGAATCCATCCGAAACTCCATAATCGGTGATCGACTTTCTCCCTCTCCGTAACACCTCGCCGACCTCTCGATTACGATCTACCATCACGAGAAACCTTCGGATACAATCTCCGAATTATCTCAGAAAAACGTTTTCGAATTGAGAGACCTCTTTTCCAGTTTCTGTTCGGTCCCGGAGGATTAGATTAGATTATCCGGTGAGGTTCCTAAAGCCGTATTTGATTTTCCAATCCTGCCTGTTACTTGTTTGCCCCGTTGCTTCTCAAAACCTAAGCGTGATTTCGCCCTGAGTTATCGTCTCTATGTGACTGTGTACAATAGCTTTGTTTGTTTGCTCCCGTCTTTCTACCGAGACCGGTGGAATCTCTCTATTCGGATACCAGATTTATAGGGTTCAATTTTAGCGTTATTTGGATTGACGATTCGAGATTTAGAGGGCTTTTGGATTCGATTTGGAGTTTAATCGTCTTTTCCGTGGTGGATCTACCTTCATCCCTTGCTTTCCATTTACATGATTCTCCTGATTGCTAAGACATTTATATATCCTCGTTTATGTTTTGTCTCGTGGTTTTGCCCATTTGAAGATCTGCTTTGTGGTGGCGCAGATAGAATTGAGAATTTCGTTCATGTCTCGTGCTCCTTGAATTCTGGAAATCTAAATTTCCGTTGAAACAATGCTTTGCATGTTATTTTCCCTTTCTCACTGTCTTTGCTGCTCTTGTTTCCTTGACAAGCATAACTAAGTGTCAAGTGTAGCTTTAATCAATCTTTTTAGTACCATTTTCTGCAGCTTAATAATAACTTACTCATCTCCTTCTCTTCTTAGTCCTATCAGATTTTGGTTGTGAGAAATTCCCAAGGGAGAGAGCTTACCTAAATTGCTGGCTTGGCTTCATGTGAGAAGATGGCTTTCTTTAGGAACTATTCAAACGATACTGTATCACATAATGTTCTGGACGAAAATGAGGAGCGGCAAAACGCTGCTACTTTTCAAGGTTCACCTTTGAATGATGATATGGATGGTAATTATAGCGAAAGAGGCTTTGACATGAACATGGACGTACAGTATCAAAGTGACACAGAACCAGGATGTAGTATTAGGCAGCAAAATCAGACAACTATTGGTAGTGTCGCTGGTCCTGTGGATTCCAATTACCAACCTTCAGGAAGGAGAACGGGTGTATCTGGGAAGTGGGGCTCCACATTTTGGAAAGACTGTCAGCCAATGGGACAGAGAGAGGGCTCTGATTCTGCCAAAGATTCACAGTCTGGTTACAAAGAAGCAGATCATTCTGAAGATAATCTCTCAAATGATCGGAGTGAAAAAATAGATTGTGAAAATGAAAATGAGGATGATAAAGCAATGAACAAGCGTCAAAGTGGTCAACCTGATGTTCCAGCAGATGAAATGTTGTCTGATGAATATTACGAACAGGATGAAGATAATCAAAGCGACCATGTGAACTACAAAGGGTATAGCAATGCTATAAATTCTAGATCACTGCCGAAGACAGGATCTGCTATCCATAGCAAGTCAAGGGCCTCAAGAGCAATTCACAAAAATACTCACTACGATGGTGATGCTGATATGGACTATGAAGAGGAGGAAGATGGTAAACTCTTGTAAATTTTTATTTCTAAATAGATGGACTGCATTGTTTGTTTGTAACGGTACTAGAACTTCCGTCAATGTTTTTTTCTCTGAATACTTCTCATGCCAAGTACTTGGTTTGAGATTCAGTAACATTTTGATCTTATTTCTTATCAGAGGATGACCCTGAAGACGCTGATTTTGAGCCCTATGATGCTGTTCCTGGTGGTGATGCAAGGAAGAAGGTTTGATTTCTTACAATTCTTGGGTTGGGATACAGATTCAACGCAATGAAACTAAAATTGAACAAAAGAAATGTAGATACTTTCTGAGCCATTTTCTTAACAAAGTTTGCTATTCAAAAGGAGAAAGCTTCATTATAGTTAACATTTTGTGTTCTAGCTTGTAACTTATAGTTTTTATGGGATTTCGTTCAACTGAGTGGTTGTTTGCTTTTTAGCATGACCAAGCTTGGGACCTCTCTGATGAAGATCCTGACAGTGATGATGATATCGATCTTTCTGATTCGGAGGATGACTATGACTCAAAAAAGCCTAAGGTTAGGCAGCAAGGTAAAGGTTTCCGGAAATTAAGCTCTGGACATGAACGGAAATCAGTCCATGCTTCTAGTCGACAGAAGAGGAAAACATCATATCAAGAAGACTGCTCAGAGGACTCTGACAATGACAATAATGAGGGTTTTAGAAGCATGCCCAGAAGAGGGACAAATCTCCGGCAAAACAATGGAAGGTCTACCAATAACATAGGACAGAATAGTGAAGTTCGGAGCTCCACCAGATCAGTTCGTAAAGTCTCTTATGTGGAGAGTGAAGACAGTGAAGATCTCGACGATGGGAGAAATCGAAAAAACCAAAAGGTATGAATCTTGTTCATTTTAAGGTTATTGATTTTCCATCTACTTTCTTATGTTTGCCTTAGGGAATCTGGTACATTTGAGTAGAAGCTAGCAGTAGTGTCATGAGCCTTTTCCAATGCGGCCTAAATAACTCATTGTTATATAGTTACAATCTGCACTTTTAGGGTTTTATTTTTCTGTTGGAAACAAGATAGATTTAACTTATGTCCCTCTTGATGAGCTGCATCTGGAGAACTTATACTCTATTGATTAGAGTAACTCCACTATTTGACCCGGAGCAGCCGTTAATTCCATCTACTTGACCTAGAGTCTTTTTGAAGACATGCCCAGCTTTTTGTTGGACTCATATTCTCTGCTTTTCTTTTTTTGTTTCTGATATATGTTGGTTAGGATGACATCGAAGAGGAGGATTGTGATGTTATCGAAAAAGTGCTCTGGCATCAGCCAAAGGGAATGGGTGAAGATGCTCACACAAATAACAAATCAACAGTTCCTGTTCTAGTAAGCCAACTGTTTGATACTGAGCCAGATTGGAATGAAATGGAATTCCTAATTAAATGGAAAGGTCAATCACACTTGCATTGTCAGTGGAAATCATTGAGCGATCTCCAAAATGTATGTCCTGATGACTCTTTTTTATTTTTATGTTTTATCAATGTTTTGCATAGATTATTACATACACAGGTACCCATGATGTAATCCGCTCCTTTTACACTGCTAGCAATCTCTGCTGTGTGGACTGGGTTTAAAAACTGTATTTGTGATAATGGTATTTTATTTTCTAAATCTATGTTTCGTTGTGTTCTTGCAGCTTAGTGGCTTCAAGAAGGTTCTTAACTACACGAAGAAAGTGACAGAGGAGATTAGATACAGGACAGCACTCTCACGGGAGGAGGTAATGTTTGCATGTCTGAAACATTTTCTGAGTTCTATTATCCTTATATCTACAAGGAAGAATCCCATAAGATAACATTGATAGTCCACATCATGGTTCTATTTCTTATTTTTCTTGTTAAACCATGTAAGATGATAATTTTTGTTATATTTAGGCACTATCGTATAAGATATGTACTGCCTAGTATGTATCGAAATGGGTAAATAGATCTGTAAGAAACATTGTTATGGTATATATATCTCTGAAATTCTTCTACTTGATCTATTTTTGAACTTTGTAGATTGAGGTCAATGATGTGAGCAAAGAAATGGATCTGGACATCATTAAGCAGAATAGTCAGGTAAGTGTTTCCAGTACATCAAACGTGCAATCTCATTTCACGTCTCCTCCTCCTCTGTTTTCATCTTTTGTGTCTGTAATTTATGTTGTAGTATTTCTCCTGTGAGCTAATTTAGTTTCTGTGATTTAGGTAGAAAGAATAATTGCAGATCGAATAAGCAAAGATGGTTTAGGTGATGTGGTGCCAGAGTATCTAGTAAAGTGGCAAGGACTTTCTTATGCTGAAGCAACTTGGTACATTTTCTTTCATTTATCTTCTGGAATAGCTTTCTTCATTTTTTTTTATTGATGTTTGATGAGAGGAAGTAGAGATCTGATTGATGGTTGGGTTACTTGTGGGTATGCTTTGCCACTTCAAGAAAAAAATGAGGACTTGCAGAATGATTTTTACTTCTTTTTTTCTAATGTAGAAAGAGTTGGATAACTGGCTTGCCCTTTTTCAACTGTTGGTTCAGTCTCTTCTCTAACACTCTGGATGGATATTGCTTCTTTTTTCCTTTTTTATATTGACAGAGTTTGTTTCATAAATTGAGAAGCAAGCTATGAGTGATCTAGACTTTGTAATTCTGTTACTTATATCCTTCTATCCTCTCAGTTATCATTCTTTTTCTTTGTTTATACTTTATATAGGGAGAAGGATGTCGATATAGCTTTTGCACAGGTTGCTATTGATGAGTACAAGGTAGAGTTTTTTTTCCTGTTAAAACTCTGCTTTAAATTTGCCATTTGGCTTTTATTTTGCAACTCTTTGTCCAATCATGTTTTTTCCCCTCCTCATAGTAGTAATAAGACAATTGGTTCAAATTCTGTAGTTATGAGGTGACAGCTGTTAGTTCTTTGACAGATGCAGTTTACATCTTGTTTTATAGCATACGAAGATTTTACAAGGAATAACTCATGCTTATAAAATATTTTGTCTGTCTAAGAAGTCATGTTCAGCTGAAGTGTTCTATTATACTTGTCTGTATTATATTTGGAATAGTATGTACATGGGTCCATTGTCTGCCAAATCAGATCCATAAAAAATCCAGGGTGCTCTAATGCTTGAGGTAATTTCTATCTTATGATTCAGGCTCGTGAAGTTTCAATTGCAGTGCAAGGCAAAATGGTGGAACAGCAGCGTACAAAAGGGAAAGGTCTGTTACATGAAACATTAGTTTTGTTAATTTGTTTTCCTTTTTCCATTATATGGAAAGTTTATGAGAAAAGTTCTGTATATTAGAGAAACTGTCTGGTTCTAGCTAGTCTGGTCTCTTTATTCTTCGCCTCTCGAATCTGAAAAGGATGATCATGAACAGTTTGATAAAAAGCCGACGAGGGTTTTTGTTTTTTCTTCATTAACATAATAATACCTTTTCATGCTGCTTTCTTCTGTTGTTCACATGATAGTTTTGTTATTTTCTTCTGACCAGTTCATGAATCTAGACAATACTGTGTAATAGGAAAAATAAGGAAAAACTTAAGAGAGGCATTGCTTCGATTTATATGCTGTCACTTTACTAGGTTTATGTTGATTGTGGTAGTTTCCTGTTATGACTATGGTTGCAAAGTATGCTTGCTCCCACTCTATATCTGAGACTATAGTGTAGGTGAAAAATCTCTTTCTAACGCTTCGTTGTGGTTACTGTTCTGTGTAGTAAGTTTGCGGAAGCTTGAGGAGCAGCCTGAATGGCTAAAAGGAGGTACGCTACGGGACTATCAGCTGGAGGGTTTGAATTTTCTTGTCAATAGGTGTGTTTCTTATCTCACTTCATAATTGCTGCTGATGCTTTACTTGTTTATTTGGTCTAATGCTTCGCTTCCTTTCATTTTACAGCTGGCTTAATGACACCAATGTCATTTTGGCTGATGAAATGGGTCTTGGTAAAACTGTTCAGTCAGTTTCAATGCTTGGGTTTTTGCAGGTGAGAATTCTTTTCTTTTCAAGTGGGCACTCAAGTTTGCTCATTGAAAATCTTCTCTTTTTTTTTTCTCAGCATCCCACTTTGTATGAGTTAAGATTTCTTTATTTGTTTTCTTTCTCTCGCAGAATACCCAACAAATTCCAGGTCCATTTCTTGTTGTTGTGCCTTTGTCAACGTTAGCTAATTGGGCTAAAGAATTCAGAAAATGGCTTCCTGAGATGAATATAATTATATATGTTGGCACCCGGGCGAGTCGAGAGGTGAGAAACAAAAGAAATGATGGTCATGTTATAGCTTTTACTAAGGGTGCTAAGAGTTCCTCTTGTGTCTCCATTATCTCTGGCCCACTCAACATTTCTCTCTATTCAAAGTGGATAGGTGCTGTGGCTTTAGTTTTCAATTTTAAGAGCCTTGATATTCTGTCTTCACCAAGTGTCAGTGCCTGACAGTAAAACAATAATTTTTTAACAACATTTTATCTCGTCTCTCCCTCTTTGTTATAAATTTTGATTTGTGTTATGTTCTGGCTTCAGGTATGTCAGCAATATGAATTTTACAATGAAAAGAGAGTCGGCCGGCCCATAAAATTCAATGCACTGTTGACTACTTATGAGGTGGTTCTGAAGGATAAAGCTGTTCTCTCAAAGATTAAGTGGATTTACTTGATGGTGGATGAAGCACATAGACTGAAAAATAGCGAGGCACAGCTGTACACAGCCCTTTTGGTATGTGACTTATCAATTTTGATCTATTTTCAGTGTTCTTTTTCTGGCTGTTCAGAATGGGTAGTGTATCTTATCTGTTTCAGGAGTTTAGCACGAAGAACAAATTGCTAATTACTGGTACTCCACTGCAGAATAGTGTTGAAGAGCTGTGGTATACTTTCTTCCCTTGTTTAGCCTTTCTCTGGGGAATTGCAAGTTTATGTTCTTTGTTTGTTTATCATCTTTGACATTGTTGATCTTTGCATTCTATGTGGTTGATCCACACTTTTTTTTTTAATGCAAGCTATGCCCTTGAGAATTCTGATGATGCCTTTCTATGTCACTGACACATCTTATATTGATTTTTTTTTCCTTGTAGCATTTGCTACTGGTATAACTTTGTACTCCTGCTATTTTGATAAATGACTATTACTTTTATTTATTTGCAGGGCTCTGCTTCACTTCCTTGATCCTGCCAAGTTTAAGAACAAGGATGAGTTCGTTCAAAACTACAAGAACCTTAGCTCATTTAATGAATCTGAGGTAAGCTTTGCCAATTGCATAATCATATGCTGTCTTAATGAAGTATAGTTTAATTATTATTTCATCGGCCACTAGCTTATACTTCTTTGGAATTTAGCTTGCCAATCTCCACTTAGAATTGAGACCCCATATTCTACGACGAGTGATCAAGGATGTTGAGAAGTCTTTGCCTCCCAAATATGAGCGTATACTAAGAGTTGAGATGTCTCCTCTTCAGAAACAGTAAGCATAACTTTAGCCAATTCCCATTGACTCGATATATTTAAATATTGCTAACTATATTCCATTTTCTGTTTTAGGTACTACAAGTGGATACTGGAGCGCAACTTCCAGGATTTAAATAAAGGGGTGCGCGGTAATCAGGTGGGCCACTTTATGAGTCACGCAGGTTCTCATGTTTATGGTTCTGAAATAATTATCCTCTTTTCATCCCCACTGTAAATTAAGTGGATCATTTTAATTTGTACCTAACTTCTTTAGTTTGCAGGTATTATAAATGTGAAGCTAACAAGCTCTTAGTTACAATCAACAGGTTTCACTTTTAAACATTGTGGTGGAGCTGAAGAAATGCTGCAATCATCCCTTCTTATTTGAAAGTGCAGACCATGGATATGGTGGTGACATAAACGATAACACTAAACTGGATAAAATTATTCTAAGCAGTGGAAAGCTAGTTATCCTAGACAAGCTACTGGTCAGACTGCGTGAAACTAAGCATCGTGTGCTTATCTTTTCGCAGGTGCGGTTCAGTGACTTTTTCTTCTGCCTATTGGTTTTTACTTGATTGAAATTAATGTTGTGATATATTAGGTCCACTATTCTCCTGCTGTTCTTTTGTTAGACTGTGTTAGACTAAGCACCATGTGCTTAATTTCGCAGTACGATTCAATGACATTTGTTCTTCATAGTAGGTCATCTTTATCAAAATGAATACCGTGACAGATGATATTCTATCACTCTTTTGCATTTTCCTTGTAGATGTCTGATTCTTTTAGTGAAATGTATGTTACCTATCATGAATATGTATAAATAACTTATTTCAGTTATGTTCTCTCCTTAGTTATGAGATGGTTCAGAATAATATTCAAGGTCTGTCATTTGTATATGATTATTACTTTGCATTATTTTTGGTTTTGATGAGTTTTTATAATATGAAAGGCACTTCCAGGAAACAAAAGGGGAATGTTTAAGCCTCCTTTGTTGATGTTAAACAGAAGTTGCTTTCTCAACAACTGTTTTAGCAATAAAATTTATTTATAAAATGTTGGAGCTCCTTTGGAATAGAAACCCTTAAAATTATTTCATCTTGTAGATAGGCCTTCTTGCAGCTTTAACTCTTACATTATGTTCGGATCTTTATTAATTAATCATTTTGCACTTTTGCTTTACAGATGGTAAGAATGTTAGATATTCTGGCAGAATACCTGTCTCTTAGAGGTTTCCAGTTCCAGAGACTGGATGGTAGTACTAAGGCAGAACTGCGTCAGCAGGCAATGGATCATTTTAATGCACCTGCTAGTGACGACTTCTGCTTTCTTCTTTCGACCCGAGCTGGTGGACTGGGTATCAATCTTGCTACTGCTGATACAGTCGTTATATTTGACTCTGACTGGAATCCACAGAATGACCTGCAGGTTTTGCCTCCAACAAAAATGATCTCCCTTTGGATTTAAGTACTCGTTATCACTATATCTGATAATGGAATTACAACACTATTATACCAGGCCATGAGTCGAGCGCACAGAATTGGGCAACAAGAAATCGTGAACATTTATAGATTTGTTACTAGCAAAAGTGTTGAGGAAGAGATCCTGGAGCGCGCTAAAAGAAAAATGGTACATTGGTTTTAGAAGGATACATGCTCAGATTATGTTTGCAAGAATTCTTTAGCAGCGCCAGTGAATTTCTTAGTTCTGCATCCTGACCGTCATGAAATGATATCACTTTAGCACTGTTACCAATTCTTTAATCTTTACCTATTCATATAGTCCACTTTAAAACTCAGCTGCAATGAAATTACTGTTTTTTTTTTTTTTTTGCAGTTCTATGATCTTAGTTTTGTTTCCATTCACTTCATTCATGTTGTTAGATCCATGTTTGGAAATCAATCGACTAGGGATGACATGGGTTCAAAACCCAGATTTATATTTGTACATCTCTTTATCACATCAGGTAGTGACTTTTTTTGGACACCGTTCTTTAGGTTCTTGATCATTTGGTTATTCAAAAACTAAATGCGGAGGGTAGGCTGGAGAAACGAGAAACTAAAAAGGGAAGTAATTTTGACAAGGTAAGGACTTCTTTTGAATGTTTATCATGGCTGTTTGATTTCCTTTCAAGGTTTAATTTCTGTAATAACAAACACTTGTGTATTCTAGAACGAGCTTTCTGCAATATTGAGATTTGGAGCGGAAGAACTTTTTAAAGAGGAAAAAAATGATGAAGAAAGCAAAAAGCGGCTGTTGAGTATGGATATTGATGAAATCCTAGAGAGGGCGGAGCAAGTAGAGGAAAAGGACGCTGGTGAATCAGAACATGAACTGTTGGGTGCTTTTAAGGCAAGTTGAGATGTTTTTCCCTTTTTGTCTTCAGTTCTAGGTGAACCTAATAGATGCAGGAAAACAAAGAGCAG